>CP125979.1:31296538-32496538 GCA_030063025.1 Avena longiglumis | reverse complement strand
GCAGCAAGATCTTCACCCGAAACAACGCTAGAAAAGAAAAGCGGTAACCTCGGGAAGAGGAACAAACAAATTGTTCCATACGACCAAAGAATAGCTGGAAAGGCAAATGAGAACAGAGGCAATGCAGGCCGAGGTAATAGTGGGGAGAGAAACCACGGCCGTATGGAAAGGGACGGCGGCGGCCGAGGTAATGGGGAACACGGCAGGAAGGAACCCGCAAGAGACAATCATGAAAACCAAACCCCAGCCGAAGTAAGGAGAGAAGTGCGCTCAACCCACAACCAAGACTGAGCCTCGGCAAGAAAGAGAAGTGAGGCCAGCGCTACAATCGTGTGAATGAAAGGTATAATGATGGATATTCCGAGCTAGAATACGTAAACCAAGGTGGAGACAATCACTATGGGATGCGTGATAGAATCTGTCAGAGACTTGCCAAATAGTGATGCAAGAGTAAAATTGGATCGGTTATACCGGTCCGAGCTATTGGAAGAGCAAGGTCCACCAGGTCCGGCATGTTTTGGGCCACGGATCATGGGCGAACCACCAGTGCCAAATTTTCAATTGGCAAGAGGCACAAAAACTTACAACGGAAGTAACAAGCCACAAGACTGGTTAATTGATTATGCCACCGCAGTAAAGATAGCGGGTGGCAACCTAAGATGGGCTGTACGGTATGTCCCACAGATGTTGGAAGGACCAGCCAGGGTATGGTTGAATAATCAACCAGCAGGCAGTATCAACTGCTGGTTAGATTTCGAAGAGATGTTCACGGCAACTTTACCAAAGACATACAAGAGACCGAATAGACCACAGCAACTAGCCATGTGCAAGCACAGGGCGAATGAAACAGATAGAGAGTTTTTAACTCGATGGTGTAACCTGAGAAACTCATGTGAAGGAGTTATTGAATCACAAGCAATCGCTTGGTTCGCGCAAGGCTGCCGTTACGGCAGTGTGCTGTGGCAGCGCCTGCAGAGAGATATGCCAACCACACTGGCAGAAACTATCAGAATAGCGGACTCCTATGCATTGGGTGACCCAACCCAACCGGAGTTAATGTCGGCATCATCGTGAGCAACAAGACCAAGACACGAGGAATTGGCCGGGTCATCTAGGCGGGATTTCGAGGAAGAAGAAGAGAAGAGAGGCGGATTATAGGTATAATTCGCCTGTGGCGGCGTAGAAGAAGATCGGTCGAGTCACGGGCAACTCAACGAAAAATGGACCTCAACTGGGGACCGCAAGAAATGATGGGAAGAGGCAATGGACCCCAGAGCAAAAGAAGCAATGGCAAGAGAAGCCGAAGTATACGTTTGAATCCATGTTGGATCAGCCGTGTAAATTTCACACGTCAAACCCATCTAGACCAGCCAATCACACAACCCAGCAATGCGCCTGGATGAAAAATGCGATGGGGAACCCGCAGAGTTCAGGCTCCCCATCGAGGGCAACAAAGATCACCGGCAGCTAATCGGAGCAAATGCAAAGAATCGATGCTACCGCCTCCCCGAGGTACGATAACTCGGATCGGAGATGCGGCATCAAGTAATGAACCAGGCGACGGAAGGATAAATCCGCAAATGCCGGACGTAATGATTACAGGAACATCACCGGTCTTATTGTGTGTTCACGAGCAACAGGACAAGTAGAGTGCAAACATATGGAAGTGAATGCAGTTATTTAGCGGTGCCAAGATACCAGCCATGGTCGATCAGAGATAACTTGGAGCATGAAAGATCACCCGAATAATGCCGAGTCCAGATCATACGCACTTGTGTTGGATCCGACATTTGTGGGGCCAAGCATCAATGTGAAATTCTCAAAGGTACTCATCGACAATGGAAAGTATTAACATCATGTACAAAGATACCATGCATAAGCTCGGTATATCACGAACATCTTTGCGATCCACGAGGACAACTTTCCATGGGATAGTGCCAGGGCTTTCATGTGAGCCCATCGGTAAAGTCCGAGTGGACGTATTATTCGGTACAAGAGATAACTGCAGAGCGGAAAATTTGGAATTTGAGGTGGTCGATCTGTAAAGTTGTTATCATGCTCTACTCGGACGGCCCGCACTGGCCAAATTCATGAGCAGCTGTCATATAGGTTATCTAAAGATGAAGTTACCCGGACCACAAGGGATGATAACAGTCGCGGGGGATTACAAGAAGTCAATGGAGTGTGCCTCTGCCGGGTCAAATTTGGCCGAGTCATTGGTTATAGCAAGAGAAAAGAAAAGGATTCAAGAGGTAGCAGCCCTCGCTCAGTCAGCACAGTTAAGCATGCCGGCACTGGCCAACCCTCATGGCAGTGTTTCTTTTCAACCAACCAAAGAGACGAAGAAATTTCAGATTGATGAGCAATTCCCAGAGCGCACAGTTACTATTGGTGCAGGTCTTGACGCTAAATAGGAAGGCGAGCTCACCAACTTCCTCCGTGAGAATCGGGACATATTTGCATGGTCTACTCAAGATCTGCAAGGTGTGCCGAGGGAGTTGGCTGAGCACTCTTTAAACGTCAGGCCAGGAGCACGGCCGGTGAAGCAACCTCCGCCGCTCACCAAGACAGAGAAAAGTAATAGGAGATGAGATAGCTCGCTTCGCCGGGTTTATCATGGAGGTGCTTTATCCGGATTGGTTATCAAATCCGGTGCTAGTAGAAAAGAAGAAAGATGATCCTAATGTAGCCATTGTGTGGCGAATGTGTATCGACTACACTAACCTAAACAAGGCGTGTCCGAAAGATCCTTTTCCATTGCCTAGAATAGACCAAGTCATTGACTCGACCGGGCCGTGAGTTGTTATCATTTGTAGACGCCAGATTCGGTTTCCACCAGATACCGCGTTAAATCCGCCGATCAAATAAAGATCGCATTTATTACCCGTCACGGGCTTATTGTTATCGCACAATGCCATTCGGCCTGAGAAATGCGGGAGCAACGTATCAAAGGTGCATGCAAAAATGTTTACATGATCAGATAGGAAAAAATGTACAAGTATATGTGGATGACGTAGTCATCAAAACTAAGGAAAGGAGAACCCTGCTAGAAGATATACGGCAAACTTTCGCGAACCTGAGAAGGTTCCGAATGAAACTTAATCCAGAGAAATGCACATTTGGCGTGCCGGCAGGAAAACTACTCGGGTTCCTTGTGTCCAGCCGAGGTATCGATGCTAATCCGACGAAGATAAGAGCAATAGAAAAAATGGAATTGCCGAGATGTTTGAATGATGTACAAAAATTCACGGGCTGCCTCGCTTAGTCGATTTGTATGTCGGCTAGAGAGAAGGCACCTTGCCACTTTATCGCCTAATGAGAAAGTCGGACAAATTCGTTGGACTCCCAGTCGACCTTGCTTTCACGAGTTGAAAAAGATGCTAGTTACGGCACCCATTTTAGCTTCTCCATTGTCGAAAGAACCTATGCTACTTTATATAGGCGACCAATCGAGTAGTTAATCTTGTGGTTGTAGTGGAACGACTTGAAGAGGGTAAGTCGGTTCGAGGCCAAGATATTATTTGAGTGAAGTATTATCCACTTCAAAGCGTAATTATCCGCATTATCGAAGATGGCCTATGGAGTATATATGTCGGCAAAAAAGCTTAAGCATTACTTTGAAGAGCATCCCATCAGAGTAATATGTGAGGCACCCATAGCCGACATATTGAACAACAAAGATGCGAGTGGCCGAATAGCAAAATGGGCGATCGAGTTATCACCGTATGCTCCACAATTTGATAGAAGAGATGCAATCAAATCTCAGGCTGTCGCCGATTTTCTCGTAGATTGGGCCGAGTGCAGATGAGCCACCCTTGCGGATCCAATTCTTGGACAATGCATTTTGATGGTTCCAAACTAAGGAACGGTTTGGGCGCAGGAATAGTGCTGACCTCGCCTAAAAAGGATCAATTGAAGTATGTACTGCAAATACATTTTGCCGCGTCCAACAATGTAGCTGAATATGAAGCACTAGTCCATGGATTAAAAGTGGCAAAAGAGATTGGAATACGCCGAATCCTATGCTACGGTGACTCGGATCTGGTAGTACATCAAGTGTCGGGCACTTGGGACGCATTAGATGTTAATATGGCTTTATACAGATTCCATGTGCAGAAGATCAGTGGATATTTTGAAGGATGTGAATTCCACCACATACCACGAGCAGAAAATGACGCTGCTGACACATTGTCAAAATTAGGATCAACCCGGCAATCGATTCCGCCAGGTATAGCCCTGGAGCACCTCAGGAAACCGTCAATAAACCCATCACCAGAATCCGAATCAATCTTTATCCCAGAAAGTTCTGCAGAGAATCATACACCAATGGAGATAGATCCGCAGAAAGATTCGGAACCCCTAAAGAGGGGGACAGCCGAGGTAATAGCGATCATGGAAAGGGCCGAGGTATGTATGTCGGCAGAGAACATGGAGATAGACAGTGAAATCACTGCAGAAAGAGCAACGCCGATATGGGCGCAACCCATATTTTCGTATCTAAAAAGATCTTGCCGAGTAATGAAGTATTAGCCAGACAAACCGTCAGAAGAGCAAAGGCCTATACAATCATAAACAATGAGTTATATAAGAGAAGCGTAACGAACATATTGCAGAAATGTGTGAGTCCCGCAGAAGGTCAGGAGATCCTTCTAGATATACACCAAAGAGAATGTGGGCACCATGCCTCATCTCGCGCTTTAGTAGCCAAGGCATTCAGGCATGGATTTTACTGGCCAACGGCGTTAAAAGAGGCAGAAGAATTAGTCAAGAAATGCAATGGGTGTCAGAGATATGCAACCAGAATACATATGCCGTCGGTAAGTTAAAAACAATACCCATCACATGGCCATTTTCTGTATGGGGTTTAGACATGGTAGGACCTTTCAGGCCGGCAAGAGGAGGAATGACCCACATCTTGGTTATGGTGGACAAGTTCACGAAATGGATTGAAGTAAAACCAATCAAAAAATGTGATGGGCACACAGCAGTGAAATTCCTCAAGGATATCATCTTGAGATACGGATACCCACATAGCATTATTACGGATAATGGCACGAACTTTGCAGAAGGAGCCTTCGCCAGATTTTGCCAAGAGAAGCACATAAGACTGGATGTTGCCTCGGTGGCACACCCAGCATCCAACGGACAAGTTGAAAGATCTAATGGACTGGTGTTATCAGGAATAAAACCACGACTTGTTGAACCTTTGCAACGGTCGGCAGGATGTTGGATCGAAGAAATCCCAGCCGTATTATGGAGCCTTCGAACTACTCCGAATAGGTCAACAGGTTACACTCCATTTTTTCTGGTATACGGGGCAGAGGCCGTACTCCCAGCCGACATAATATATGACTCGCCAAGAGTCGCTCAGTACACAACCTCTGAAAGAAATGAAATAGCTCGGCAAGATGCCGTAGACCTGTTGGAAGAAGCCAGAGAGTTGACATTATCACGATCGGCCATTTATCAACAGAACTTACGGCGGTATCACAGCAGGAAAGTGAATCCAAGGGTATTCAAAGAAGGAGATTTAGTCCTCCGGCTGGTGCAACGCACGGCGGCATGCACAAATTATCACCCCATGGAAGGACCATTTATCGTAAGCAAAGCATTGCACAACGATGCATATTATCGATTGATGCTCAATCCTGGAGAAGGCAAGGCAAAAGTTGGTGAAGAAACGGCCACCGGAATGTGGCGTTACTTGACCATTTTACTCATAGGATTGTATCTCAAGGTCAAAAAACCAATGATGTATTTGAACCTCGGCACCCAGAGCAGTGACTCGGGGACAGCCGTAGGTTATATTTATTTCATATCATGTATTCAAACCTCGGCACCCAGAGCAGTTACTCGGGGACTGCCATATGTGATGTTGTTTCATGTTTGATATTTGAACCTTGGCACTCAGAGCAGTTACTCGGGGACTGCCATATGTGATGTTGTTTCATGTTTGATATTGGAACCTCGGCACCTAGAGCAGTTACTCGGGGACTGCCATATGTGATGTTGTTTCATGTTTGATATTTGAACCTCGGCACCCAGGGCAATAGCTCGGGGACTGCCATATGTGATGTTGTTTCATGTTTGATATTTGAAACCCGGCACCCAGAGCAGTTACTCGGGGACTGCCATATGTGATGTTATTTCATGTTTGATATTAGAACCTCGGCACCCAGAGCAGTTACTCGGGGACTGCCATATGCAATGATTATTTGGTCTTACATGTTCAGACCTCGGCATCCAGAGCAATAGCTCGGGGACTGCCATATGGTATATCTATCTCTTTCGCGTTACATACTTGAACATTGGCGACCAGAGCAGTGACTCGGCGAATGCCATATGTTGTGTTTCTCTCATGTTACGAATATGCACCCAGGTACCCAAAGCATTGACTCAGGGACTATCATAGGATATGACAAATTCGTAGACATGTAAACTTCGGCATTTAAGCCAGCGACTCGGAGACTACCGTATGATACATCAAACCTATGCTAAACGCAGTCATATCCGAAACTTAATTTATAAAAGGAAGTTCCGCACGGTAAACGACGATCCAGCGATCGTTGCTTACCTCCACAACGGAGTAATTGTCTTATGTTGAAAAACAGGTCAACAACTTAGATATTCAGCGACAATGCCTGAATAAGATCATCAAAATAACGGCAAAAATTGAACCACGAAGATGAAGAAATTACGAGCCAACGAGGCAAGAATTCGGACAAGCATCCATTTAACCAAGAATCTCAACGACATATAGCAAAAGAGCCTCGAATCATACGAGTTGACAAATTTTCGTCTACATTGTGCGCCCGGCATATCGGGATAGCGAATAACCTAAGCGTTGTTCGTTGAAGGCAACCACTTGCTCGGTGCGGGCACTCCGAAGAAGGAGGACTTCGATCGAGGTCGCGCCTCCGTGACCTGTGTAACCGGCGTATCATGGGGTTGTTCAGAGGCGTCGATGCAGCGGTGGAATGCCCGTGCCTTTGGAGGAAGATCGTGCATCGCCGTTGCTATCTGAGCTTGAGCTGGAGCTATCGGATGTGGCCGAATCATCCTCACCTTCCCCGTGCTCAGCTGAATCATCACCCGAAGCACCTTCAGCTGCGACCTCCTGATCCGGATCTGGGAGAAAACTCGGCCCTTCATTCCAAGTGTGCACGTCGGCATACTCGACGAGCTAGAAAGCCCGAGCTTGCCGAAGAGCAACAAAGGTCGGATCTTCAACCCAGCGGGAGCCAGTGCGCAGATTCATCAGAATGTCAAGAGAGATGTCTTCATACCATGACATGATTACAGTAAGGGCCATGTCGGCACCAGCACGCGCAGCAGATTCCCTCCAAAGACTCAATCGCCTCTCAGATGCCTTCAGCCTGGTCACCAATAACTTGACCTCGTCGATATCAGGAGACCCTGAGGTATTCGGCCAGAGTGCATGGTAAGCTTTGATAGCAGCCTGCACCAAGTCCCGGCCCATGATTTTCATCGGACCAACTGCAGCACCAACGGCAACCAAGAAATCCTCCATCGAATATTCGAAGTCAACAGCATCAGGTTCACCTCGACGAACGCGAGCGGCAAGAACAGCTCTAGAACTCACGGGTTTGGACTCGGGGAAGTGATCTGCGCAAAACATGAACATGTCAAAGGATAGCAGCGAAGACAAAGAAAATTTTTAGCTCGGCCAAGCCAAATAACTTACGATGAATATAGCTCATCATTATCTGAAGGTCTTTGGCCCAAGCGGTTTACTCTTCTCGAACGAGCAAGTTCCTCGCTCAAACCACGAGTTTTAAGTTCGGCACCGAGGAGCTCTTTGCTCTTCTCAGAAATCCAGAGTCACGATTCTTCTCCTCGGCAAATTCTTGGTCAACCTTTTCTAGCTCGGATTTCGAGAAAGCTTGAGTGTATTCACCTCGGATTTCGGCGAGCTATCTCATCGTCTTTCTCTTGTAGTTGCGCCAAGTGAACTGCGCTTTGTTCTAAAAAAATGAAGCATCACGTCGGGCATGGGCATGCAATCTTGTTGCGATCTTTGCAAAGTCTTGCAACTCGGCTTTACAGCCCAACGCAATAAGGAAACTTAGTTTAGATACTAAAAGGAGAAGAAAGGAAGTAGAAAGGAAACTAACCTTCCAAGGTCTTGATCTTCTTTTCAAGGCGGATATTGAGGTTATTGATATTACCTATTCAACAAGAGGTGAGCCGCATTCATGGAGTATATGAGTAAGGAGGAAATGAGGAAAACGCAATTCGACTTACTAGCCTTTTGGCCACAGGCGAGAACTTTCGTACTTCTCTTCCGACTACGGCGTAAAAAGCAATCTCTGGAACTCGGCGGTCCGTCGGTCATGTGCAACCTAAGCAATGAAGCAAAGTTATAAAACAACAATTAAAAGCTAAACTAGATCCGAATCAAGCAAAGCTTAATTCGGCTCTAGGTGGCTCGATATTCAAAGTTAAGCTAGATCCGAATCAAGCAAAGCTTAATTCGGCTCTAGGTGGCTGGATATTCAAAACAATACCAGATCTGAAATAAGCAAAGCTTAATTCAGATCTAGGTGGCTGGATATTCAAAGCTAAGCTAGATCCGAATCAAGCAAAGCTTAATTCGGCTCTAGGTGGCTGGATATTCAAAACAATACCAGATCTGAAATAAGCAAAGCTTAATTCAGATCTAGGTGGCTGGATATTCAAAACAATACCAGATCTGAAATAAGCAAAGCTTAATTCAGATCTAGGTGGCTGGATATTCAAAGCTATACTAGATCCAAATCAAGCAAAGCTTAATTCGGCTCTAGGTGGCTGGGTATTCGAAGCTGTGCCAGATCCAAGTCAAGAAGGACTTAACTCGACTCTAGGGGAACGGATATTCAAAGCTACATCAAGTCCGAACAAACTACGAACTAGACGGCCGGACTAACAAACCTTAGAAATAGAAATAAGTTAAACTTCCAAGCATACAACAAGTTATTTCCTTGCAAGTTTCGGGGACTAGAGAGTATGATAACATCTGGAAAATAATTTAAGACTCGGAGATAAAACAATTACCGCATTCATCTTGTTCGTATCAATGATAAAGTAGCTGGGCATGGTCAAAGCGGTGATGTCGAAAGTGGAAAGGTTGGTTTGGATTACCCTCGAACCGATCAAAGACATTCCGTTGTTGGCAAACTCAACTAGCGCTCCAAGATCGTTTCGCTAGCTGTCCGAGTTAAAACTTTACCCCGGGCAGGCGGTCCGACCACGGCAGTCGCAGGACTCTTATGAAGAGCAAGCTGGCTGCCAGTGGCCGAGGTAACAGTGACTTTGGCAGATGCAGCTCCTTTGCGCAGCGCCTCTGCAATACTCGGCTGAGAAGTGCCGGCAAGACCTTTTTGAGAAGAAGTCTTGACGGCAATAACACGTTTCTCCTTAGAAGAGGAACCAGAAGGAAGTTGCGCCTCCGAAGTAGGGACGGAGTCCTTAGGTTCAGCGGAGGTCAAGATTGCAGAGGGCGCCGGGGCAACGACCTTCTCGGCAGAGGTCGGGATGACCGTAGGAGCTGCAGGAGTAGATGGAGGCTCAATGGTAACACTGGGACCCACAGAAGGGATAGCTGGCTCGACGAAAACGTCGGAGGGCCGGATCGGATCCGTATCAATGGGAGAAGTCTCAGGGGCATCACGACGAGCAGGCGACGTATTTAGAGCAGGGGGAGAAGCAGGACGAATAGGACTAGGAACACGACTATCATCAGCAGGAGGAGGAGATGGCGGCCGAATCGGACGGCTAGTCATACTAGGACCGCCGGGTTTAACAGACAGAGGAGCACTGCCAAAATAAGAAAGAGGATTCACAAGATGGGAAAGAAAGAGAGAAACAAGAGATATAGGCAAAAGAACTTACCCAGAAGCCGGGCATAGTCTTGCGCTGGGAGGATTCGGGCGGATTTCTTTATTCGCTTAGGAGCCGCCCGAGGCACTAGCAGGAGCCCCGCTTCCCGAGGTAACGGGAGGCCGGAAGCAATAGGTTCGGCGTTGTGAACCTGACCGGCGGATTAGCTGGGAAAGTAGAAGCCGGAAATGCATAAGAAATAGGCATGGCGGCAACTACCTCAAGAACTTGGACCTCGTCCGAATCACCTTCCTCTTCTTCTTACTGGAGTTTTGCCGAGCTCGGGCCGAGCAGATCCGACTTAGGGACGAACTCCTGAGTCCGGCTCACCAAGATCCGGCACTCTGCGGGCCAAGGGAGTTGCAGAACCTCGGCGTCCTCGTTCTTCTGCTCTGCAAACCTCTGCAGGACGGGGAGAAAGAAAATCATGTAAACCAGTCTCTAAGAATTAAGGAGGAATAGAGTAATGAGGATTAGGCATACCTCGGGAGGCGGATTGTCGCGGGTAAATGGTTTTAACCCCCAGGACCAATCCTCAGGCATCTCGATCTTGAAGATAGCTCGGACGCGCTTATGAATTGTTGGAGATATGCCCAAGAGGCAATAATAAAGTGGTTATTATCATATCTTCACACTTATGATAAATGTTTACATACCATGCTAAAATTGTATTAACCGGAAACATTAATACTTGTGTGATTTGTAAACTAAAATAAGAGTCCCTAGTATAGCCTCTTGTTAAACTAGCTTGTTGGTTAATATATGATCATGGTTTCCTGATCATGAACATAGAGATGTTATTAACAACAGGATCATATCATTAGGAGAATGATGTGATGGACATACTCCTATAGATAAGCGTAGCATAAAGATCAAGTCATTTCATTAGTTCAATTGCTATATGCTTTCTGATACATAGTAACCTAATTCCTTCGACCATGAGATCATGCATATCACCTTTACCGGATGGATGCTTTGATGACATCAAACACCACACCGTAACTGGGTGGCTATAAAGGTGGCATTAAGTGTTCGGAAAGTATTGGTTGAAACACATGGATCAAGAGTGGGATTTGTCCATCCACATGACGGATAGATATACTCTGGGCCCTCTCGGTGGAATGTCATCCAATTAGCTTGCAAGCATGTGACTTGGTCACAAGGGATCACATATCACGGGAACGAGAAAAGAGTACTTATCAGTAACGAGGTTGAACTAGGTATGCAGAGATACCGACGATCATAACCTCGGGTAAGTAACATATCGTGAGACAAAGGGAAATTGGTATCGTATGTAAGTGGTTCATTCGATCGCAAAGTAATCGTAGAAATATGTGGGAGCCATATGAATTTCCAGATTCCTCTATTGGTTATTGTTCGGAGAAGTGTCTCGATCATGTCCGCATAATTCACGAACCGTAGGGAGACACACTTAAGGATTCGACGTTGTTTGAGTAGTTATGGTATTATGAGAAAGAGACCGAATGTTGTTCGGAGTCTCGGATGGGATCCGGGATATCACGAGGTGATCCGGAATGGTCCGGAGAATAAGATTCATATAAGGAAAGTCCCGTTTCGGAGTTCGGGAATGATTCCGGTGTTTTCATCGGGAATGTTCTAGAAGGTTCGGGATTGTCCCAAGACCGGGGAAGGGTGCATGAATGTGTCATTGCTCATTGAATGATTGCATCATGTACTAAGTGTTCTTGCTGTCCCAAATAAAGGATTAAATTGAATCCTAAAACAGAAAAGTCAAATGTCCAGTTTGAAAGTCAAACTGCCAAAACAAGAAACTGTGGGAAACAAGCAAGAGGAGTTGGAACCAACTGGAGGAGGAGTTGGACTCCTCCAGCCGGCGTAAGCCCTGGTCCGAGTTGGGAGGGACTCCTCCCTCCTGGGCGCCAAGGACCCTCCCATATAAGGAGGGCAGGCTCCTCCCATAGACACATAACTTTCTACTCTAGATCTCCGGTTTAGAGCCGTTTGGTTTAGAGCTTCTAATTGCTTTAGCCAGCGGTTTAGAGCCTTCTAATTGGTTTAGAGCCTTCTAATTGGTGTGTCTAATTACTAGACCACTAATAGCCTCTCTCATAAGCTCCACCATACTGCACCGCTTAAGGCGAAGCCTGCGGATCTCCCTCTACTGCATACCGCCACAGCCGGAATCGCGAGGAGAGTGCTACAACCTCCATTGCCTGGAACAAGGAGAGGAAGGTCTTCGTCGAGTACCGAACGTGTGACCGATCAAGGGAGCGCTGCCGAACATGGCGGAAGGATCGTCTCGCGATCTTGAGATCGAAGTGTACGACTACATCACCCACGAGAATCTGCTCGTTAACTGCTTTGGAATCTTCGAGGGTGAGTTCCTCTATCGACTCGTTGCTACAATCTAGTAGATAGATCTTGGCTTGTTTGTTTGTATGCGATAGAAAATTTTGTTTTCCATGCTACGAACCCCTACAGTGGTATCAGAGCCGTGTCTATATGTAGATCTGTTGCACGAGTAGAACACAATGGTCATTGTGGGCGTTGATGCTTTTATTGTCGATTGCTTCTTGTGTACTTTGTATCTTGCGGTATGTTGGGATGAAGCGGCTCGGGCTAACCTTACATGACATCGTTCATGAGACTTGCTCCACGCTTGACATGTAACTTGTATTGCATAAGTGGCTTTGCGGGTGCATGTTTCTCCTAGCATAGTTAAGATCCAATTTACAACGGGTGATTGACAATACTAGTATCAATGTTGTGGTTCTTGTTCGTAAGTTAGAACGACACTTATTGAAAGCCCCAAACCACGTAAAATATGCAAAGAAAGTAGAGGCGTCTAACTTTGTTTTGCAGGGGTGTGCTGTGATGTGATATGGCCATGATTGTGATTATATATGATGTATGCAATGTTCCTTATTGTAAGTTTTGGCAACCGGCAGGAGCCATATGGTTGTCTTTAATTTATGTTAAGACCCGCGTGTCTATTCAAAGTAGTTGTAATAGTTGAAGCCGGTGGACGACAACCATGGAGGCGTCATTGATCTTGATGCAATGTCGGTGATGATGGAGATCATGTTCGTCTTTGGAAGATGGAGATCGGAAGCACAAAGAAGAAAACCATATCATATCACATATTATGAATTGCATGTGATGTTAATCCTTTATGCATCTTGTATTGCTTAGTAGGCAGCGGTAGCATTATAAGATGATCCCTCATGCACATGAATTTCAAGTCTTAAAGTGTTCACCCTTAGTTAGCACCGTTGCTAAAGCTTGTTGTTTGAAACACCACGTGATGATGGTGTGCTAGATTACGCAAGTGTATACAACGTGAGCAAGCCAGATTTGCTCATGCGTAAACTAAGGTTTGATCTTGTGAGCCTAGCATGTACGGACATGGCCTCGGGAACACGGATTACGAAAGGTAGAGCATGAGTCATATAGTAGATATGATGAACATGTTGATTGTTCGCCATTGAAGCTATATCAACTCTCGTGATGATCGGTTTTGATGTGGTGGATTTGGTTAGTGTGATCACTAAAACAATGTGAGGATATTGTTTTGAGTGGGAGTTCACCTAGATTAATTTAATTATTAATTAGAACTCAATTTATCATAAACTAAATCAAAGTGAATTTGCATAGTTGTTGTAGTCATTGGCATCCGTTTACCACCTTGCGCTTAGTTATAATTGAGATGATAGAACTATAGAATTCTGGTTAGTTACTTTACGAACTGGTATCGTATTGTTTTGAAGTGTTAATCTAAAAGTTTAAAAGTCCTATTGCAAACTTTCAGTAAAGTTCCGGTTACTCCATGAAGTTTAATAATTAGTATTAAATCAAGAGTAACAATTCCAAGTGTTAGTATATAAGTATCATGTTTGTCTCCATGATTCTTGATATTCAAAGGATTCTCCTAATATCAAGGTTATCTAAGGATCTGAAAGAGTTGTTTCAGAAACCATGATGTGTTGAAGATATTGTGATATCTGAAACGAAGTTTTGGTTGCAACATGATAGAGTATAATATGGCTAAAGTCATGTTCTCATATTTGATGAGAATTTGCGAAAGGTTGTGGACACTTGTTGTCCTAATCCTCCAAAAGGTTTTGGATAACAACATTATACTCATAATTCATCGTTATAAGCTAATAGTAGCTTGATCATGGACGATTCCATGATAAGGATGAATAATTGATGTAGGTAAAATGTTTACTACACTAAGAGATTGCTAAAGAAAGGAATTTGAAAGAACACCAAACATTTGATGATGGTGATCTACTTCAAAGTGCAAGTCCAAAGACATTGGTATTTAACTGTACACGCTTTGGACTATGTGTCATATGTATGACTCCACTATTGATATTGATAGATTCTTTCAAACAGAAAAGGAAATCTTGAAGAGAATCTCATAAATATATGGCGTAAAAGAAAAGATTAGAATTGTTCAATTTAAGTATATAGATGATATACATGTTATGGCTATATTCTTTGCTTATTAAACAAATGTGGTTCTTAAGTATTTGATCTGAATTTGTTGGTATGAATCGTCATACGAAACAACAGAATTCATGAACTACAGTGGCCTAAGTAATTAGCAAAAGAATATGTGATGATGTTCATCGAGAACAAATAAAGGGTTATTGTGTTGCTTGTTAAACATCAAAGCTTGCCTTCAAGATTTGTTTTATCAGGTGTTATGAGAACAAAAGGGTTGTTCAAATAATTGCCGCAATCCATAAAAGATGGATGATTCACAAATCTCGTTGGAAAAATCACATCCATAAAGCTAATGCTAAAGATGTCGAAAGACAAATTGATTGAAAAGATCACTTAGGAAGTGACATCGCGTTTAAATTATATTGGAAAGAAAACATGAAGAAACTCCATATGTATGGAATTTTGGAGTCTTTTGATTTTGATCAAATGACGCTTGTGAAACTTTCCTACAGATAATTAAAACTTCGTTCATAGGCCAAAAGGGAACGAAAGACTAGCTTATTGGAATTTGTACATATTGTTGTACGAAGTCCATTATGTGTAGTCAAGAGCGATGGATTTCAACTTCATATGCTTTCTCCGAAAATTTGAGTGAATATATGAATATTTACTTAATAAGGATGAAGCATGAAACATTTGAAAAGTTTAAAGACTTTCAAGATGAAGTGCAAAATCATTGTAACAAGAATATAAACAGTTTATGATAAAGATCATAAAGGAAGATATTTGAGTTACAGAGTTTAGCATAATACCTAAGATTTAAAGGAATCGTTAAAGTGGATTTGCATTTTCGAAACACCATAAGAGTATGGAGTGTTCGAGATATGTAATTAAACCTTGTTTGACATGGTAAGATCAAAGGTATAATTTATAAAACTGCCATTATATTTTAAAGATTAAAAGCTTTAGAGATTACCGTTTTTCCACTGAAAAGAGCTCCATCATAATCCGTTGAAATGACACCATATAAGGTTATGGTTTGGGATAAAACCCAAGTAGTCCTTTCTTAAACATTGGTATGCTATACATAAGAAAGATGTTTGCAACCAAAGTCGGATGAATCTGTCTTTGTTAAGTATTTCTCCATAACACCGAGACAAAAGTGTTTGTCGCTTAGAACGTCAAGTTTCTTTAAAAAGGAATTTTTCGTGAAAAGTTAAGTGGGAGGACAATAGAACTTTGATAAGGTTGAAAGAACCTTAGCTATATGTGCGAGTTGCAGACCGAAAAGTGTTCGGAGGCGACAACAAAGCTCATGGCTCACGTACCTCAAAGGTTGTGGTCACGGAGATCCAAGTTCCTATTGAAACAAGTAGGTCGGATAAACAATCAAATACCAAGATTTGAGGGTTGAACCATTATTTGAGAATAATGAACCGACTACATGCAAAGAAGCGATGATGGGCCCTGACTCCGTAAAATGGCTTGAAGCCATAAAATCCGTGATAGTTCCATACACGAGAAAATCAAGTTTTGAACTTGAAAGACCCTCTGGGAAGGTACAATACCTTACAGTCGTATTTGGATCTATAAAGAAATAGACATGGATGTTTCACATCTATGAAATAGTCGACATGTTGGGAAAGAGTTCACAACAATGTTCAAAGGTTGACTATGACAAGATTTGATCTGTCATAGTGATATTTAGTCTAGACGGATTAATGTAGCAACCACTACATATAATTTGTTATATGGTAGTTGAATAAACAAAACAAGTTCTTCTAATAGAATCGTTACCTAGGACATGTGCTTAACACGGTCCTTAGGGTTTTGTTAATTCAAAGGATGCTAAAAGCATATGCAAACTTCAATGGTTGAAGTGAGCATCGCGGAGTTGGAATCTTCACTATGATGAAACTGTTAAAGGAGTTTAAAAGTTCATTAGAGACAATGAAGATGCTTGCATTTGCAAGAAATTAAGTGGGAGCGCTAAGACATGTTTCTAATACATTATGTGGAAGACATATTGTTGATTGGAAATAATGTATCTTTTATTAACACATATTAAGAATTTCATTCCGATGAAAGACTTAGGCAAAACCTAAATATTTGGCATCAATAGACGCTAATATGGTTGTGCCAGAAGTACATAGACAAGATATTGAATGAGTTCAATATAGAAACTACAAGAGAGGTTCTTGTCGCACAGAAAGGATTGAATAAATTCAATATTGATGATATATTCAAGTGTATTGACATTTGGTAAAGTGAAACAAATAATCAAGTATAGATTGATACTTGATGTATGAAATCACAAAGAGTATTTATATCAATCATCTTGTGATATGTACAAATCCAGATATGTCCTATGCTCTAAATGTTGTGAGCATATACCGTAATGATTCATAAGATGATCATTGGACAATAGTAAGGATATTCTTATGATCTTTTGGAAGAACTAAGAGTATAATATTTGTAGAAGTGACAAATAGATGGTTAGTTCATTGTAAAAGTACTACATTGATACTAGCTTTGTCACAAAGTACAAATTAAGTTTATCTCAATCTAAACTAAGGGTGGCACAATATAATGGAAGGTGAGTTCCATAATGGATTTGGATGAGTTCCAAAGTTAAGACATTGTGACAGATACTACAACAAAAGGCCAAGTATATAACTGCTATTTTAGCAAAAGAGGGCATTTGTGTCAAGTAGTTTGTTATCAAACTAGGTGTAGTTCATGAGGATAATACTATGAAGATATATTGTGCGACAATATTATCAACATGTTTTAACCCCAAAGAACTAAAGGTCACACCGAAAGACCAAATTTATACAAAGCCATCTCATTAGAGAATGAGTGATGAGAGACGCAAAGACATGCAATTACACACGGACTGGAAGTGTCGATCCGAGATCGATTGACCACTAGCAATCGTGTACATACAACATCAGAAAGCCATAGGTGTTGAATACACAAAGGTTTGAAACTAGATTATTGACTCTAGTGCAAGTGGGAGACTGTTGGAGATATGCCCAAGAGGCAATAATAAAGTGGTTATTATCATATCTTCACACTTATGATAAATGTTTACATACCATGCTAAAATTGTATTAACCGGAAACATTAATACTTGTGTGATTTGTAAACTAAAATAAGAGTCCCTAGTATAGCCTCTTGTTAAACTAGCTTGTTGGTTAATATATGATCATGGTTTCCTGATCATGAACATAGAGATGTTATTAACAACAGGATCATATCATTAGGAGAATGATGTGATGGACATACTCCTATAGATAAGCGTAGCATAAAGATCAAGTCATTTCAATAGTTCAATTGCTATATGCTGATACATAGTAACCTAATTCCTTCGACCATGAGATCATGCATATCACCTTTACCGGATGGATACTTTGATGACATCAAACACCACACCGTAACTGGGTGGCTATAAAGGTGGCATTAAGTGTTCGGAAAGTATTGGTTGAAACACATGGATCAAGAGTGGGATTTGTCCATCCTCATGACGGATAGATATACTCTGGGCCCTCTCGGTGGAATGTCATCCAATTAGCTTGCAAGCATGTGACTTGGTCACAAGGGATCACATATCACGGGAACGAGAAAAGAGTACTTATCGAACGAGGTTGAACTAGGTATGCAGAGATACCACGATCATAACCTCGGGTAAGTAACATATCGTGAGACAAAGGGAAATTGGTATCGTATGTAAGTGGTTCATTCGATCGCAAAGTAATCGTGAGAAATATGTGGGAGCCATATGAATTTCCAGATTCCTCTATTGGTTATTGTTCGAGAAGTGTCTCGATCATGTCCGCATAATTCACGAACCGTAGGGAGACACATAAGGATTCGACGTTGTTTGAGTAGTTATGGTATTATGAGAAAGAGACCGAATGTTGTTCGAGTCTCGGATGGGATCCGGATATCACGAGGTGATCCGGAATGGTCCGGAGAATAAGATTCATATAAGGAAAGTCCCGTTTGAGTTCGGGAATGATTCCGTGTTTTCATCGGAATGTTCTAGAAGGTTCCGGATTGTCCCAAGACTCGGGGAAGGGTGCATGAATGTGTCATTGCTCATTGAATGATTGCATCATGTACTAAGTGTTCTTGCTGTCCCAAATAAAGGATTAAATTGAATCCTAAAACAGAAAAGTCAAATGTCCAGTTTGAAAGTCAAACTGCCAAAACAAGAAACTGTGGGAAACAAGCAAGAGGAGTTGGAACCAACCTGGAGGAGGAGTTGGACTCCTCCAGGCCGGCGCCCAAGCCCTGGTCCGAGTTGGGGAGGGACTCCCTCCCTCCCTGGCGCGCCAAGGACCCCCTCCCATATAAGGAGGGGCAGGGCTCCTCCCATAGACACATAACTTTCTACTCTAGATCTCCGGTTTAGAGCCGTTTTGGTTTAGAGCTTCTAATTGCTTTAGCCAGCGGTTTAGAGCCTTCTAATTGGTTTAGAGCCTTCTAATTGGTGTGTCTAATTACTAGACCACTAATAGCCTCTCTCATAAGCTCCACCATACTCGCACGCTTACGAAGCCTCATGATCTCCCTCTACTTAGACCACGCCGCCAGGCCGGGAATCGCGAGGAGAGTGCTACAACCTCCGTCCTGCTGGAACAAGGAGAGGAAGGTCTTCACGAGTACCGAACGTGTGACCGATCAAGCGAGCTGCCGGAACATGGCGCCGGAAGGATCGTCTACGCGATCTTGAGATCGGAAGTGTACGACTACATCACCCACGAGAATCTGCTCTCGTTAACCGCTTTGGAATCTTCGAGGGTGAGTTCCTCTATCGACTCGTTGCTACAATCTAGTAGATAGATCTTGGCTTGTTTGTTTGTATGCGATAGAAAAATTTTGTTTTCCATGCTACGAACCCCTACATGAATAAGATAGTTGTCCAACTCCACGGTCGAGACTCGGTTCGGATCAAGAGGACCACTCATGTAGCAAAGCTTGTGGGTCCGCTGCTGGAAGGGGCAGATCCGGCTACTGATAAAGGTTGCCATCAGGTCTTCGCCGCACAGCCCGGCCCGGATCAACTCTTTTAGCCGAATCTCAAAAGCCTCGGCCAAGGCATGAGTTTTTCTCGGATTATATAGCCAATTCACTTTGGAAGGGGGGCCGATTGAGAACGGTGGGAGCCGAATCTTGTCTTCCGCCCCTCTGTTCTTGACGTAGAAGAATGACTTGTGCCATTTCTTGCACGACTCCAATCCGGTGACGCGAGGGAACACGGATTTCCTCCGAGGTGTAATAGATGCCGCCCCACATTGGGTGAGCAACTTCTCGGAAGGATGCAGAGATTTGTCGGGAACAACGTTGGAGCGGATCTGGAAGAACTTCGACCAGACATGTACTGATGGCCACAGGCCGAAGTAACCCTCCGAAGCCGAGATAAAAGCGGAAAGAGAAGCTATGGCGTTCGCAGGAAGATGATGCGGCTGAAGGCCGAAGTAATCGAGAAATTCTCTAGCGAAATCGCTAAGAGGAAGACCGAAGCCGCGGGCGAAGTGGGACATGAAGACCACATACTCACCCTCTCTGAGAACTGGAGAGGATTCGCTGCCGGGTAAACGACAGGAAACCTCGGCAGGAATCCGCCGAGTTCGGATGAGCCATTCAATCTCGCGGCGCGTGACTGAAGAGCCCTGCCACGATCCACGCTCAGGCCCGGAGCCAGCTTCATCGTCTTCAACTAGAGCACCGCTAAACGAACTAGACATAGTTCCGCCGGAGAGATCGCCGGAGGAAAAACTAGCGGCGGAGGAGGGCTTAGAGCTACAGGGCCCCGTTGGAACTTAGCACGAAAACAATGGCGAGAAGAGGAGAAACCGTCGCCTGAGTACGGAAACTATGCGGATCGATCTAGAGCAAGGACAGGGCAAGATGGCCAGAAAGGACTCACCGGCGGCGGGGCCACAGCCGTAGAGCGCGGGCGGAAAAGGCCGAACGACGCCGTGGAATCCTCGCCGGAAGCTCACGGTGAGCGGCGGAGCGGCAAGAGAGCACACAGACGAAGGGAAGAAGGAGAGCGGACGCGGCGATAAGGGAAAAGTGAACCCAGGGCGTTTCCCACTTTATAGGCAAGCAATGAACAGGGAGTGGGATCGTGGGTGGCGATTACCGTGTGGATCGTGGGTAGCACGAGCACGACGGTGAATGGAGCCACACCAACGGCACATACAAGGAAAAGTTATTACGATCCCAAGAGGAGCGGAACACGAGGCGTCAGAACGGCGCGGCAGTACGAGGTCACCGTGGCTTGTCAAGAAATACAGAAAAGGACCTAAAACTAGGAGAGCAATGATGGGGTAACACGTGGGGCGTGGCGTATGATGGAAGGAACGAGGAAACTTGACGAGGCCATAGCTCGGGAACAAGACTAAAGAACCGATGAAGTATATACCGGCCAAAGTAATGGACAGGCCACACCAACTTCGGGACTAATGTCGGGGGTTAACCTCGGGTAGGTCGAGACGGGAAAGACAGAGGTATCGCGTCAAGTTGCCGAAACTACGGCCTAGGTCGGCCGAATCATGGATATGTCGGCCGATGAATGGAGGCAAGAAGCACGTGAACAGTATCAAGTGGTTACTGGCCGAGTTAATGAGAAACTCGGCCGGGTTACCGATGATCTTCATGCGGTAAGGAACGAGCGAATAACATGAGGTAAGGCCGAGTTAAACGAAGCTTGCGGGAGAAGGAGAGGCCTGTGGTCAAACCATAGCTGCAGCTAGAAGGAATCTGAGCAGGCCAAGCACAAGAGACAAGGCTGCACGCGTCCGAGGAGCGGAAGGAGGTCACGGAGGTGACAGTCCGGAGCCCGAGGCACGCAGGAGGAGACCATCGGACCTTTGCCGTCGTTAGAAGGCGACAGGAAAGGAGGCCGAACTACCATTTTGGGACAAGCATATTCCACGAATATGCTTGCCTCACACCCTAAGGGCACCGAGGGCACCCTTTATAAGGGAGGTTTGGACCACGAGGGAGGAGAGTCTTTTGAACAACGTTAGGCTGGGAGATTCACATTGTACCCTGTAAAACAGCTCGAGGAGCACTTGTAACCCATCAAGAAGGAAATAAAGTTCCTCACTTTGGCAGCTTGAGTAAAAACAGTTGCATCTTCCTCCCGGATCCCACTAAAGCATCCATTGGCCCATACTTTTTACCTGGCAGATCTGCGCCACCACCACGACAGAAAGTTTTGTAATCTGAATATTAATATTTTGTAATAAAAAAGTGATAAAGAGAAGAAGGTTTTATAAAACCTAAATGATAAAGGGAACATGGTAATGCCCAGACCCGCGAAGCAGCTTCCCCCCGCGCGCTCAGATTCATTCGCCGCCTTTTGTTTGGCGCGCCCGTCATCAACATCCGCCGCCAAGTAGCCTGCGTGTCGCGGGGCACTTGTCCCTCTACGTCTGTGCCTGTTTTCCGGCCGCCGTACGTGCTCTCTCGTGTGCTCATCTACTATACTATACTTCCCTCCGTTCGTAAATAAGTGTACATCTAGTTTTTGGCTAAGTCAAACATAACTAAATTTAACTAACTTTATAGAAAAATATAAAAACATATATTACATCAAATTGACATGTTATGAAAGAGTTGATGGTAATAATTTAGTGTCATAAATGTTGATACGTTGTTCTAAAAAGTTAGTCAAACGTTCAAGACAAAGCTAGAAATACACTTATTTACGGACGGAGGGAGTACGTGCTGCTGCAGTAAGAGCGTGCGACGACAAGCTATGGGCGTGGAGGAGGACAAGATATGCTGCAGTAAGTACTTAATCTTACTGAATTACTGAATCCAACTACTACCGTGGAGGAGGCTGCCATAGTGTATTTTCATATGTAAAATTCATCAAGTACTTAATCATCTTAGTCGGACTCCTATCATTTAATCAAGAAAGCATTGGCTCTGTACATTAGTATTAGTACATGCGTAACTCCGACTCGATTATCTCTTTTCAAAGAGAGGCAAGTAAGTTGCAGTGGCCTCAAGCAACACCAAAGCAGTAAGACACATTGATTTTACAGGTGAATTAATTTACATATTTTCTTCGATCTATATTAGTTGATTTAGATTTATTTAAATTCAGATATAACTAGACATTTTTAGTGCTAGATGCATACGAAACTAGACAAATTTAAGTCAATTAATATGGGTCGGAGGGAATATATTTTTTTATTATTACACCATATTAGCCTAACAAATTTGTTTTTTTTATTTTCAAAAGCTAAATGTTGTTTTCTAATCGGATACATCCGAACTCTCTGATTATCATGATAAATGTGTCTTTCACCGTACAAAGAAGATATCGATAACTATGTGATGCCTAGACTTATAATAATTTCCATTATGTTAGGCACTTATTTTATATCAACCATTACTGTTTTGTCTATAACTTAACTGAGTAGATTTTTTCTTTTCCTAGCAACGCACGGGTTGTTTCCTAGTAAAATAAAAGGAACAGCAAACCAACCTGTGGTTGGATGGCTAGAAGGGTGGTTGTATCCTCAGCCCACCAGAGTTCCAACCCCAGGTTTGATATTGTGTGTTGCATAAAAGGCGGAATATTCTTTCAGTGGGAGGCGACGTTCCCGTCGACAGCGAGGCGTCTGTGGTGACTTCGTCAATCTCAAGACCCGATCCGCCGACTCGGTCTCTCGGAGGTGCTCATAGGGGTAGGGTGTGCGTGTGTGCGTTCATAGGGGTGGGTGCATGTACATGTTATGAGCGTCTACGATTGTACTGTGTTTTTCAAAAAAAAAGGAACAATGAGCCAACTGGTGGTCCCGTCAAGGATTTTGTCTCCATCATCGGTTTTCTAAGTATTGCTTAACGTTTTGCCAGAACAAAAATTCAAACCGTCCACTTGTGTTTGCTGTATCGGTTTATCGTAAATCTGTCAGCGCTGGATCGGCAGAGATAAGAAAATCTGGCCATAGGTCGTCGTCATGGGGTGTTGCCCGGTCGCTGACGCGGCATTGTTCAACACCACCACAGCGAAACCTGAGATGAGAGACGTTAACAGGGACTCAGTGGCTAGCCAGGGCCGGCTCTAACCCATGGCAGGGTTGTGCCATGGCCAAGGGCCCAGGCCAGAGGGGGGCCAAAAAATTTTTAGTGTTACAAGAGCCCAGGTACTTTTCGTTGGGATTTGGGAACCGAAACGTCCAACGCCGAACGCCCCTGGAAGGCTGGAACCGAAACATCCAGATCGATCGAAGTCGGCGCCGATTTACGAACGCCTCGAATCAAACGCCGCCTGCCGCATCGCCAGCACGCACCGCCTATCGCCACGCGCTGACGCCCGCCTCGCTGGAAGAAAGATCGAGGAGCCACAACCACGCGGCGCGCCACGCCCAGCCTCGCCTGACGCCTCGCCGCCTCGCTGCCTCGCCACGATGGCGCTGCTCACATACCGCCAATCTCTCCGCCGCTGTGCCTAGCGCCCTAGCCCTACGCCCTAGTTTCTACTGCCTGCCTCTATAACCGTAAGTTTACATCTAATCCCTGATTTAATCCTTCGAATTAATCTCTTGATTTGGGTTATAATTTTTTAGATTACAATTTGATATAAACTTCACCGCATTAATCTTTGATAGGTGTTACGATGGGGAAGCAATTGTCGGATGCTGCGAAAAAGAAGAAAAAAAAAGAGAGAGAATGAGCTTATTGATTCACAAAGAGGTGCTTTAAATAAGTTTTTTCTAACAAAAAGTAGTGTTGATGTCAACAATAATAATCAAAGGCAAGAATCTGATCTCGGAGAAGATGATGAGAATAATTCAAATGCAAACTTTGAGGCCAATGAACAATCCTCAGAAAACAGTAAATAACTAACTAGCGTCAATTTTTCTAATTATAAATAAATAACTAATTACAATCTTTTGTTTGTCATGCAGATGTTAATGTTAATAAGGACAATATAGCGGAAGAACAAGATGCTCCTAGTGGTGATAAACAATCCCCAAAAACGGTAAATAACTAACTAGCATCAATTTTTCCAAGTGTAAGTAAGTAAGTAATCAATTATAATTTTTTGTTTACCATTCAGATGCTCAAGATGATTCTCTTTCATCTATCTATGATCCTAGAACATGGAATAATCTTGATAATTGCAAAAGGGATATTTTAATTGAAAAGGGGCCTGTGAGAGAATTGGGTCTGGAGTTTCCTAAGGATGACAAAGGTAGACATTTTTCTTATGAATACTACTCCAAAAAGTTAGCCAATTATGAGGTCGTTGATAGAAAGTGGTTGGTTTACTCCAAAGAGGTGGACAAAGTTTATTGTTTTTTCTGCAAGTTGTTCAAATCAAATAATAATAATTCCTTGCTATCATCTGATGGATTGAGAGATTGGCAGCGTCTTAGTCCAAGACTCAAAGATCATGAGAAGAGTGTTGAGCATTTGACAAACATGAATACATGGAATGAACTAAGGTTGAGGTTAAGCAAAAAGCAAACAATTGATGATGACATGCAACGGTTGGTTGCAAATGAAAAAGAGCGTTGACGACATGTTTTGCAAAGAATAGTTGCTGTAGTGAAGTTTCTTGCAAAACATAATTTGGCCTTTCGAGGATCAAATAATAAGTTGTATCAAGATAGTAATGGAAATTTTCTAGGCACGGTTGAAATGATTACCGAATTTTATCATGTGATGCAAGAACATATTAGGCACATTCAAAACAATGAAATTCATCATCATTATCTTGGCCACAACATTCAAAATGAGTTGATCTCGCTCCTTGTCGATGCTGTGAGAAAGGTAATGTTAAAGATCATCAAGGATGCCAAGTATTTCTCTGTTATCTTAGATTGTACCCCGGATGTGAGCCATGAAGAACAAATAACGCTAATTGTGTGTTGTGTCAATATATCAAGTGGCATCCCGAGAGTGGAGGAGTTTTTCCTAGGATTCATAAAGGTTGATGACACATTAGGATTGGGGCTTTTTAATGTATTGTTGGATACATTGGATGCTGTTGACTTGGACGTTGCTAATGTGAGGGGAAAGGTTATGACAATGGTTCCAACATGAAGGGAAAAAAGCAAGGTGTTCAAAATTGTTTGCTTATAGAAAACCCGAAAGCATTATATATGCCATGTGCATGCCATAGTTTAAATCTCACTCTTTGTGATATGGCGAAATCATGCGAACAAGCTATTTCATTCTTCGGTATTATCCAACGTATATATGTATTGTTTGCACGTTCTACCAAGAGGTGGAAGATTTTGCTTGATAATATTTCAAATATGACTCTCAAACCATTGTCACATACCCGTTGGGAGAGTCAAATAAAGAGTGTGCAACCTATAAGGTTTCAAACTGCCCAAGTAAGATCAGCTTTGAAGGAACCAGAGAAGGCTTCTACTGATGATCCAGCTACGGTTAGTGATGCTCAATCATTGTACAAAGTACTTGGGAAATTTGAGACTTTAGTTGGTATGGTTATTTGGCACGAGGTTTTATTTTCTGTAAATATGGTGAGCAAGAAGTTACAGGAAAAAATTGTGTGCATTGATGCTACTGTCAAACACATTGAAGGGGTCATTAAATTTTTTCAGAAGTTCAGAGTTGAAGGATTCGATACTAGCATTGAAAGTGCCAAAAACCTTGCATCTTCTATGGACATAGAGCCAAAATTTCGTACAAAACATCAAAGTAAAAGAAATAAGCATTTTGATGAAATCAATGATGAAGAAGAAGAATTACAGTTGTGAGCTATTGAATCTTTCAGAGTTTCTTACTTTCTTGTCATTGTTGACACTGCAATTGCTTCATTGAATAGTCGATTTGAGCAGCTGAAGGAATTTGAGAAGGTGTTTGGTTTCTTATTCAACTCAAAGAATCTGAAGTCCATTGATGAAAGTAATCTACGAAAATCTTGCACTACTTTTGTAGAAACTTTTACTCATGAAAATTCATGTGATGTCGATCTTAATGATTTTTTCTCTGAGTTAAAGGTATTGCAAGTAACTTTGCCAGATAATTTGATGTCAGCGCATGAGATTCTTCAATTCATTACAACCGTAGATTGCTATCCAAATGTCTCAGTTGCCTATCGGATCCTTTTGACTTCACCTGTGACTGTGGCCTCAGCTGAAAGAAGTTTCTCTAAAATAAATCTATTGAAGAACTGTCTGAGGTCAACTATGCTACAAGATAGATTGAATGGCTTGGCTACGTGTTGTATTAAAAATGATATATTGGACAACATTAATCTTGATAGTGTCCTCGATGATTTTGCATCTAGAAATGCACGAAGAAGCTTTTTACGAAGCACTGAAGCTTAATTGTCAATGAACTAATTGGAGGCTGGGTGTTTTTGAGGTATTCACTAGCATGAAATACTTGTTATATTTTCCTATC
The DNA here is from genome assembly GCA_030063025.1 of Avena longiglumis. NCBI lineage: Eukaryota > Viridiplantae > Streptophyta > Magnoliopsida > Poales > Poaceae > Avena > Avena longiglumis. Next base: position 32,469,811 of record CP125979.1, on the reverse strand, counting down.
ATTTTTATTTTTTCTATCTAAATATCACAATGCTTTAGTGCTTGACAATTATTTATAGACATCTCGACTATGAACGTGTGATTATATGCTTTTAAATATTTTGCAAATGAAATTGGCACATATATTATATATATATATCTAGTTATACGTACATATATATATTGTCTTTAGGGGCCCGTTTATCGACTTCGCCCAAGGGCCCCAAAAAATATAGAGCCGGCCCTATGGCTAGCATCATAGATGGTGGGCTGGGCAACCCCGGTTTGATCCTCACTTTCTTCTTACTCCCACACATACATCCGATTTGTTTAAATTCTGATGTATCTAATATTAAAATATGACTAGATAAATCTAAATTTAGAGAAATATGAGATTATTAATTTTGACCGGAGGAAATAATTAAAGTAGTGCCTAGTTGCTCCTAAGTACTCATTCAATTTTTTTAATTTCACTGATCTCTTAATACTGGTTTATTTGTGTTAACTGAATGGCGTATGGGTTGATCGACAATGTGAAAAACGTTATACATGCTTGCTTACCTTAGTTGCCCTTTTTTTTGCAATCTTCTATATTGAAGTGCTAATTATGCCCTTGTATTTTATATCTGTATTCAGTAGTAAGAAGGATAGTTGTGGGTTACCTGAAGTTGGCTGTATCATCTGAATTTTCATTGTCCCTATTTAGTTCCAGTTAAATTATGTTTAGACGGGTACTTTTTTACTTCTTTCTGCCGTCAACATGTATACGTTTTGTCCATCAAGGACAACAATCTTTACTCATACAGTGACTCAACGTTTGCACGTGACGATACTGACCAAATCATGTTTCATATTGCCTCCTCTGCAGGGTTTATACATGGCAGCCAAACTTGCCCGTCTACATGATTTTCAACCTTAATGCCTGTGGATCCGTGGTGCGCATAGACAAGATTGTCCTTCCCCACTACGATCAGCTCTTTTACCTGGTCTAAAGATTTTGCTTTGTTGCTTCAGCTGATTATCTGGGATTCTGTTTCATCAGTTTACTTTAGCTTTATATATGGCTCTAAGACTCTTAAGTACTGGTCTCTTGCTTAATTCTTGAATGGTTACCGTGCTATTTATATGTCAGTGATGTACTCTAAGCTAGTACAACTAAGCCCTATGGTTTGAGTTACTCGTCGTCGTTTCATCCTGAGTTTTTGATGACGGGCCGTGTTTCCAGCAGAAGTACATTCAGCAGTAGTGGATGTTCGATTTACAACATTTTTATGCTTATCTGAACCAAATTAGCTCTGTGCTGAACAGAGGATGCTGCTTGGGTGCCACTTTGTAAAGCCAGTGGTAATAGCGGAAAATGAGTTTGGTGGACGGGCTCCATGGAGAAAGCGGTTAAACATTTTCGGAAAAAAAATATACCTGTAGCCAGCAATACCAAATATAATTCTGCAAAATTTTAATGAAAAATACTTTGTATTTGGGGCGCAGAAAAAATGACAAATTTTGGGAATAAAGCCCAGATCTCTGCTTTGATGCTTACATAACCAGATTAGCTTGCTACCTTAACCTGAGAATTCCGTTCTGTTACATGTCTTCTCTGAACTAGTGCAGCAGGTATGATGAACAGGGAGATAAATATGTATTCGTCATAGCTATGACTTTTGGAATATGGTCTCTTCGTGAAGCCAGCAGCAAGTTCTTTCGCAAAATTTTGTCCTAACTGTCCTGAACAAACCGAGTTCCTGTTTCCTGACGACATTTGCCATTGTTGGCTCTATAAAATACGGACGCATCTTCTGTGATCTGCCTAATCTGTGCTAGAAAGTACAGATGCTGGGGGGTATTCAACTCACTGTGAAATCTGGATCGACATTCAGGTCGGTCAGAGGACAGCGGAGGAACACTTCGCTAAGCCTGAATTCATACAGGAGAATGCTCAAATAATTCGAAATTTGATCTGATCTGGTCTGGCCTGGTTTGAATGGATTTCATATGACAAAGTAGCAGCTCACTGTGACACTAAAACTAAAAAAAAAAACAGTTATTAAGATTTTATTTACAGTAGCGCGTGGTGTGTTTGATTAATCAGTATTTCATACGAGTTTTAAAATCTGCCAAGTGGATGAAGTGTGCTAATACATTTACAAATGTAGGTAATACCCTGCACTAACCCTATCCATGATTTCCATAAGATTTCATCCACTAGCCACAATTTTTGCAAGATTAATAGAGGAGAATCATGAAAATTGCCGGCTGGGGAGTTTTTTTTAACAGACAATCCAGAGATTACATATGAACCATTAATAAGGTGGATCTAAGATATAGCCGCTAAGATAAATTATTTTGCACCGTTAATACTAGTATAAATGTATAATAATAAGGAAATAATTAAAATTAACTGCAGGATAATTACTACGCAATCTAAAAAAGTCTGTAATCAAAGGACTCTTTGATCACTGTTAACACCCATTCCTCGATATGATTTTGTATTTGTCTGAAAAATCTATAGCTACGATTGGGTTAACTAACATTTTCATTCAAATTGTTTATAGTCAAATTTTCTTTGTAATCAGTGCAAACACTAGCTATGTTTGGATGATCTCTTGATTATTCATGATCTACCAGACCAAGTTGGAAAACCACACCTCCAGACATCGCATCCCACACGCAGATCAGGCCCGTTGATGGAGGTGAGCGACATGCACGACCGCTCAGGGCCCCCGTTTTTCCTGGGCCCCCAAATTTTTAGGCCTAGTATTGATAGTTTAGTTATTTTTTGTCTTTACCGTGAGGCCTAGTATCTGTTTTGCAGTTGAATCCTAAATCGAATCGTTCCTCGCGAGTCTGCCATGATCGCTAGGGCCAGCTGATCGCGAACGTATTCTCGCAACCGCGCCGTCTCTTCCGATCGTATTCTGTGTGACGGCGTGAGTCGCGTGACCAGCAATCGTATTCTCGCGATCGTGCTGCCGTTTTCGATCATATTCCGTGTGGATTGCGTGGCCAGCAATTGTATTCTCGTGACCGCGCCGCCGTTTCCAATCATATTCCGTGTGAATCGCGTGACCAGCAGGGTCAGCTGATTTTTTGATCTGGTAATTGCCGCATCGCTCTCGATTATATTCTGTGCGATCAGCTCATCAGCTCTACAACTTTGCATCTAATTGATCAATTTTTTGCCTTAATACTACTGGCTACGTACAGAAGCTGGACTGCAGACTCTCTAATGGACACGGAAGAGGACGGATTGGTTTGAACTTTTTAGTTCTTTTCGGCTGATGAAGGATTCAAGGTACGGTACAATACTACTGTTTATTGTTGTCTTCATAAAGATAACACTAGCAATTGGTTATTTGGATTTAAATTATTTTCTTGGTTTATGAAACAGGAGGAATCATGAATTCTATTAGAAAAACAAAGTGTCAATCTGGTGCTACAAAACGCAAGAATAAAGAAAAGAAAGAAGCAGTAGCGCGGTCACAAAAGGGTGCTATGGATAAATTTGTTGTGAAAGAGACCCAAACTAATCCCGAAAATCAATCTTCGACTATTAATGTTGATGATGGGCGTGGTGATGATGTGGTAGATATTGATGCTCACACTACAGAATTTGATGAAGAGGATATTGGTATTGGCAATGAAGGCAATGATGGTAAGGTTGGTGATGAAGATAATGATGTTACTATCGGCGATAAAAGGTAATGATGCTACTAGTGGCAATGACACCAATAGTTCTGTTCATCTTGATATATTTGATCCAAGAATTTGGGATGATCTTGATAGTAAAATGTTTGAAATTCTAGTGGCAAAGGGTCCTAGAAGAGATTTATCTATTGAGCATGGCCCATATGAAAATATATCTAGAAGGTTTTCTGCATTGTCATATAGTAGAAACCTCCCAAATGGAGAAAAATGTGATAGAGAATGGCTTGTTTATAGCAAACACCTTGACAAAGTGTTTTGTTTTTGTTGCAAATTATTGAGGAAGGGTCTTGTCAGAGGGTTGTTAGCTAATGATGGTTTCAATGACTGGATGCATCTTAGCAATAGACTTAGAGAGCATGAAACCAGTAGAGAACATGTCACAAACATGACTGCATGGTATGACTTTCGTCTGAGGTTGCAAAATAATCAAACAATTGATAAAATTGCTCAGCGGGAACTTGAAAAAGAAAGGGAGCACTAGAGAAAAGTGTTGTACAAGATTCTTTTGATTGTACAATTTCTTGGAGAACACAAACATAGCATTCTGTGGTACTAATTGCAAGTTGTACCAAGACAGCAATGGCAATTTCTTGGGATTGGTTCAAATGTTGGCTAAATTTGACCCGGTTATGCAAGAGCATGTTGACCGAATTACCAATGATAAAACTCATGATCATTATCTTGGTCCTTCCATCCAGAATGAGTTGATAACTTTGATAGCTACTGCAATCAGGTCTGAAATCATTGAGAAGGTAAAGAAGGCAAAGTACTTTTCTGTTATACTTGACTGTACTCCTGATGTCAGCCACCAAGAACAAATGTCTTTGATAATAAGGTATGTTGATGCATCTTCTGGTTCTGTTTGCATCAAGGAATCTTTCATAGTTTTTTTGGATGTGAATGATACCACTGGACAGGGCTTATTTGATGTTTTAGAAGAGGTACTAAAGAGGCTTGAACTTGATATAAACAATGTGAGAGGGCAGGGATATGATAATGGGTCAAATATGAAAGGAAAACATCAGGGGGTACAAAGGAAACTTTTGAATATAAATCCAAGAGCCTTTTATTCAGCTTGTGGTTGTCATAGTCTAAATTTGACACTATGTGATATGGCAAATTCTTGTCATAATGCAACTGACTTTTTTGGAATTATCCAGCGCATCTATACTACATTTGCTAATTCTACTAAGAGATGGCAAATTCTTAAAGATAACATAACATAATTGACTATCAAGTCATTGTCAGCTACTCGTTGGGAGAGCCGTGTTGATAGTGTTAAGGCTATAAGGTTCCAAATGTCAGATATAAGGGACGCTTTGCTACAAGTGGCTGAAACTGATAAGGATCCATTGACAAGTAGTGTAGCTAAGTCATTGGCAGAAAATGAACTTGGTGACTTTTAGTTTCTAGTTTCTATTATCATATGATATGAGATACTATCTTATATTAATTTGGTAAGTAAGCAACTACAATCAAAGGATATGCTTATTGATATTGCAATTGAGTCTGTACAGGGGCTGATTTCCTTTTTCACTAAGTATAGAGAAACTGGCTTTGCAAAAGCATTGGAAGCTGCTAAAGAAATTGCAATGGAGATGGATATTAATCCAGGGTTTCGCACCAAGCGTAAAATTACAAGAAAAAGGAAGTTTGATGAGAGCCCAACTGATGAACCTACTGAATCACATTCTGCAGAAGAGTCATTTAGGATAAATTACTTTTTGCGTATTGTTGATCAAGTTATTGCTTCACTTACAACAAGATTTGAACAATACAAGGAGTCTGAAAAAACTTTTGGTTTCTTGTTTACTTCAGATAGGCTGCAATCCTTGGATGAGAAGAGTTTGATGGATTCTTGTGTCAAACTTGAGGTTGCACTTATGCATAAAAAAGGATGATGAGAAAAAAATGATGGAAAAAAGATGATGAAAAACATAAGGATATTGATGGAGAAGAGTTGTGGAGGGAGTTGATTTTTATCCGAGATTTACTTGAGAAATCTATGGGTCCTCTAGATATTCTGAAGTTTTTGGAGAAGCGCCCCTTTTATCCTTTTGCTAATATTGCATACATAATTTTATTAACCATTCCTGTCACAGTTGCATCTACTGAAAGGAGCTTTTCCAAAATCAAGTTTCTGAAATCCTATATGCGTTCTACAATGACACAAGAAAGACTAAGTGGATTAGCGACAATATCACTTGAGAGTGATATCTTGGAGAAGATTAATTATAAAGACATGATTGAAGATTTTATTTCAAAAAACTCCAGACGGATGATGCTTTTTGGTAGTACATGAGGTTTGTTTATTACTTTTATAGTATATTTACTCTTCTAGAATGAATACTTGATATATTTTTTGAACATTGTAAGGAATATCATATCATGAACTTATGCAAACATATGATTTTGTTTTATTAGTTATTGATTGGGAACAAAAATTAGGGCCTCATTTTGTAAGCCGCACCGGGGCCCCCAAATCCTGAAGACGGGCCTGACGCAGATCACAGAGTTGAAGCACGTAACATTTGCATTAAGAGTAGAAATAGAGTGACATGTGCATATTCTAGTGCCCGCGAAGCAACTCGGGCAAACAATTGCATAGCATCAAATATTTCCTCACAATGAACTTCCTCGATCAGCACAGGCCCGTTGATGGAGGTGAGCGACATGCACGACCGCTCAGGGCCCCCGTTTTCCCTGGGCCCCCAAATTTTTAGGCCTAATATTGATAGTTTAGTTATTTTTTGTCTTTACCGTGAGGCCTAGTATCTGTTTTGCAGTTGAATCCTAAATCCAATCGTTCCTTGCGAGTCTGCCATGATCGCTAGGGCCAGCTGATCGCGAACGTATTCTCGCAACCGCGTCGTCTCTTCCGATCGTATTATATGTGATGGCGTGAGTCGCGTGACCAGCAATCGTATTCTCGCGATCGTGCTGCCGCTTTCGATCATATTCCGTGTGGATTGCGTGGCCATCAATTGTATTCTCGTGACCGCACCGCCGTTTCCAATCATATTCCGTGTGAATCGTGTGACCAGCAGGGTCAGCTGATTTTTTGATCTGGTAATTGCCGCATCGCTCTCGATTATATTCTGTGCAATCAGCTCATCAGCTCTACAACTTTGCATCTAATTGATCAATTTTTTGCCTTAATACTACTGGCTACGTACAGAAGCTGGACTGCAGACTCTCTAGTGGACACGGAAGAGGGCGGATTGGTTTGAACTTTTTAGTTCTTTTCGGCTGATGAAGGATTCAAGGTACGGTACAATACTACTGTTTATTGTTGTCTTCATAAAGATAACACTAGCAATTGGTTATTTGGATTTAAATTATTTTCTTGGTTTATGAAACAGGAGGAATCATGAATTCTATTAGAAAAACAAAGTGTCAATCTGGTGCTACAAAACGCAAGAATAAAGAAAAGAAAGAAGCAGTAGCGCGGTCACAAAAGGGTGCTATGGATAAATTTGTTGTGAAAGAGACCCAAACTAATCCCGAAAATCAATCTTCGACTATTAATGTTGATGATGGGCGTGGTGATGATGTGGTAGATATTGATGCTCACACTACAGAATTTGATGAAGAGGATATTGGTATTGGCAATGAAGGCAATGATGGTAAGGTTGGTGATGAAGATAATGATGTTAATATCGGCGATAAAGGTAATGATGCTACTAGTGGCAATGACACCAATAGTTCTGTTCATCTTGATATATTTGATCCAAGAATTTGGGATGATCTTGATAGTAAAATGTTTGAAATTCTAGTGGCAAAGGGTCCTAGAAGAGATTTAACTATTGAGCATGGTCCATATGACAATATATCTAGAAGGTTTTCTGCATTGTCATATAGTAGAAACATCCCAAATGGAGAAAAATGTGATAGAGAATGGCTTGTTTATAGCAAACACCTTGACAAAGTGTTTTGTTTTTGTTGCAAATTATTGAGGAAGGGTCTTGTCAGAGGGTTGTTAGCTAATGATGGTTTCAATGACTGGATGCATCTTAGCAATAGACTTAGAGAGCATGAAACTAGTAGAGAACATGTCACAAACATGACTGCATGGTATGACTTTCGTCTGAGGTTGCAAAATAATCAAACAATTGATAAAATTGCTCAGCGGGAACTTGAAAAAGAATGGGAGCACTAGAGAAAAGTGTTGTACAGGATTCTTTTGATTGTACAATTTCTTGGAGAACACAAACATAGCATTCCGTGGTACTAATTGCAAGTTGTACCAAGACAACAATGGCAATTTCTTGGGATTGGTTCAAATGTTGGCTAAATTTGACCCGGTTATGCAAGAGCATGTTGACCGAATTACCAATGATAAAACTCATGATCATTATCTTGGTCCTTCCATCCAGAATGAGTTGATAACTTTGCTAGCTACTGCAATCAGGTCTGAAATCATTGATAAGGTAAAGAAGGCAAAGTACTTTTCAGTTATACTTGACTGTACTCCTGATGTCAGCCACCAAGAACAAATGTCTTTGATAATAAGGTATGTTGATGCATCTTCTGGTTCTGTTTGTATCAAGGAATCTTTCATAGTTTTTTTGGATGTGAATGATACCACTGGGCAGGGATTATTTGATGTTTTAGAAGAGGTACTAAAGAGGCTTGAACTTTATATAAACAATGTGAGAGGGCAGGGATATGATAATGGGTCAAATATGAAAGGAAAACATCAGGGGGTACAAAGGAAACTTTTGAATATAAATCCAAGAGCCTTTTATTCAGCTTGTGGTTGTCATAGTCTAAATTTGACACTATGTGATATGGCAAATTCTTGTCATAATGCAACTGACTTTTTTGGAATTATCCAGCGCATCTATACTACATTTTCTAATTCTACTAAGAGATGGCAAATTCTTAAAGATAACATAACAGGATTGACTATCAAGTCATTGTCAGCTACTCGTTGGGAGAGCCGTGTTGATAGTGTTAAGGCTATAAGGTTCCAAATGTCAGATATAAGGGACGCTTTGCTACAAGTGGCTGAAACTGATAAGGATCCATTGACAAGTAGTGTAGCTAAGTCATTGGCAGAAAATGAACTTGGTGACTTTCAGTTTCTAGTTTCTATTATCATATGATATGAGATACTATCTTATATTAATTTGGTAAGTAAGCAACTACAATCAAAGGATATGCTTATTGATATTGCAATTGAGTCTGTACAGGGGCTGATTTCCTTTTTCACCAAGTATAGAGAAACTGGCTTTGCAAAAGCATTGGAAGCTGCTAAAGAAATTGCAATGGAGATGGATATTAATCTAGGGTTTCGCACCAAGCGTAAAATTATAAGAAAAAGGAAGTTTGATTAGAGCCCAACTGATGAACCTACTGAATCACATTCTGCAGAAGAGTCATTTAGGATAAATTACTTTTTGCGTATTGTTGATCAAGCTATTGCTTCACTTACAACAAGATTTGAACAATACAAGGAGTCTGAAAAAACTTTTGGTTTCTTGTTTACTTCAGATAGGCTGCAATCCTTGGATGAGAAGAGTTTGATGGATTCTTGTGTCAAACTTAAGGTTGCACTTATGCATAAAAAAAGGATGATGAGAAAAAAAATGATGAAAAAAAGATGATGAAAAACATAAGGATATTGATGGAGAAGAGTTGTGGAGGGAGTTGATTTTTATCCGAGATTTACTTGAGAAATCTATGGGTCCTCTAGATATTCTGAAGTTTTTGGAGAAGCGCCCCTTTTATCCTTTTGCTAATATTGCATACATAATTTTATTAACCATTCATGTCACAGTTGCATCTACTGAAAGGAGCTTTTCTAAACTCAAGTTGCTGAAATCCTATATGCGTTCTACAATGACACAAGAAAGACTAAGTGGATTAGCGACAATATCACTTGAGAGTGATATCTTGGAGAAGATTAATTATAAAGACATGATTGAAGATTTTATTTCAAAAAACGCCAGACTGATGATGCTTTTTGGTAGTACATGAGGTTTGTTTATTACTTTTATAGTATATTTACTCTTCTAGAATGAATACTTGATATATTTTTTGAACATTGTAAGGAATATCATATCATGAACTTATGCAAACATATGATTTTGTTTTATTAGTTATTGATTGGGAACAAAAATTAGGGCCTCATTTTGTAAGCCGCACCGGGGCCCTTAAATCCTGGAGACGGGCCTGATCAGCAGTCCACAAGTACTCCACAACAAGTGCAGATCACATTGCCATTCTGAAACACACACACACCCTAACAAGTGTATCTGAAGTCTGACGCACTCAAACAATTGTACTCCGTACAGAAAGAAAAGGTGCATCAGCAAAGCATCTACTGGGTGCAACTATGCAATACCCACACTGACCTTTTCCATCCTAAGCAAAATGAATGAAAAATAGATGAAGAGGATAACAGGCAAGGCAAGAGCTTATGCCACAGTGGAGCTGCTAATCAATTTACAATTCTCTGAATTTACAAATTACCGGCCGCTGCCATCTTCCAAAGCTGTGTGTATGGTGCTGAACGACTGGACTCCCACCGAACTCAACGGACAGTCAGGATGGCGATGAAGCTATATTTGCCTGCATCTGTGGAAACATGGTTGTACATCTTTTGCAGGAGCTACCCGGGTATTCAGATCAGCAGATATACTTTGACCCCATTGATACATCCATCTATGTATTCACAACAAAATTTACAAGGGCTGGACAGATCTGAGTCCTCCATAGCTGGCGCTGAACAATATGAACACAAACTAGCTATGTCCAAGAGATGAATCACAGACCTCCAAGCGACGAATCACAACGGGAGAAGAGACCGAATATACTGCCGGGAAGCACTGTTTCGTCCAAGGCCCAACCCTAGGCCAAATGGTGTCTTATCATTCTTCTTACTGTGGTCACAACACTGAGAGGAACCTCCTTGACTGTGAGAGTTTGAGTTGGCGTGTGAATCGACACAAGCATGATCAGTGCCATTACCATCATGATGTGAATGGCCCTCCCCATTCTGCGAGACTGCACTTGTCATCTGTATCATTCCTATTTCCTCATCAGCGTGGGATGTATGCTGGAGCCGCTCAACGTCCTCATGGTATCCGTTCAACAAGAAGTCTGAGCAGTTCTTACGCACCCCATGGTCGAATGGGTTTCTGAATCTGCCACCTGGACCTCTTAGATAGCTGTATCTTGTGGAATTTGCCATCTCATTTGTTGTGATGTTCCTTGCTATCTGCAAGGGGGAAAAAAGGAATGAAGAAGAATTCCATCATATAGTCCAGAAAGAAAACATGGTCCAACACAAAAATCTCAGAGATGGCTTAATAAATCAAATAAGCAGAAAATATTTCACATCTGGCCTCTACTTCTATTCAGTAATTGGATTCTCAACTTTCCTATTGAATTCCAAACATGGTACAATTTTACTGGCGGATCCAGCAAGGCACAACAAAATGATGCTTGCTACATGCCTACGTCATACCTACTCATGAATAAGCTGACAACAAAATGCCAACTTGACAGATCCAGCAAAGCGCAAACCCTAGTGAAGGCGTTACCCTGGTAGTGTATTTTCCCTTTTAAAGGTCAAGGTGCTTTATAAAAGTTTATGTTTTACTTTAAGTAGCAACCAAAAGATGTTGCAGATTGTGCTTGTACACACAATACACAAGCATTTCAGTCACTTCACAATTTTAGCATAAATAACTTGGTTTTCTCAGGTAAAAAACATCAAGTTTAAAAATATTAAACTTTAAATACCTGAGATGCTTGAACTACTGCTAGACATGCAACACCGAAGAAAATGAAAAGGTCCATCATGAAAAAAGTAACAGCCCCAGTATGGTAAACAACAGAATAGCCAAGCCAATCGCCAAAGGATGCTGGAGAAGCTGGGTCTCTTACAGTCCCTGCGACAAAAATAGTGATGAATATTATGGAAAATTTCCAGTCCACATCATAAGGAAAGACACAGAAAGACTTAGACAATACTTATAATTGCAGCAGAACCAGTAATGATCATTGCAAAAACTTCTAGAGTGATGAACATGAAGAATTCCCATTTGTTCTTCTGCAGTTACATTCCACTATATCAGACTGAAGAACAAGCAGAGATATTCAAGAGAGAAAAACAGATTTCAAACAAAAGGTGAAGATAAAAAGATCAGCAAGCGGGAAACACAGGCTCTTAATAGTGTTTCTTTCTTAAAAGAGAGATAGCATAATAATATTATGTCTAAATAATATTCATCAAGCAACCTAAACTTTCCAATATATCTCCAGAAGAGATCCTGAGTTGATAACTACATTGGATCACAAGCACATATAAAATAACTGAACATCCAAGTACCTTGCCGATGCAATTAGATACCCAGGGGCAGTGATGGTCAAACTGCTCAACACAGCGATCACATGTAGAGCAATGTTTTGAACGAACAGGTCTGACAATCTGTAGAATAAAAAAACAGAAATCAAAGGGGTTTAAAAATATGATTATAGGAAAGAAAGGACTAATACACTGTATGATATACTACTTACTTTGCAGGTTATACAAAGCTGTGACCAGTTACCAGCCAGAAGTGCAGGATTGTCTAACTCCGTCTTCAACAAAGGTTCCTAAAGGCAAAGTGATCATGATTAGGATTGCAAAATTTTGAATGATGTTTCAACATTAAGTTTGGAAACGCATTGATCCAGAATCGGCAAAATGAAAAACGAAGATAAAGTTGCTTCCAGAAAGATAATTAACTCTGCTAATATTTAAAACTTACATCATCCCTTTGATTCTGCGAGTCTCTTATATTCATACCAATGTAGCCAGGATCTTTCCTGTAGAATGTAGAAGCCAATTTCACAGCGTCATGGTGCTGCTAAATGATAATTAGGTTGCATATCTTAACTGGGTGGTAATTCTGAAGTAACAGCAGTTTTAAAAGAGCAAATTTCAACACATATGCATGGCAATAGCAACAGTATAATGATTTAAATAATTTGTAATGTATCTAACACATAAGAGTTTGGACAAAGAGTTCAGATGACACAAATCTGTACAAATATACAAGACACAATAAACTCTGTTGCTATCCTCAAAATACTGTTAAGTAGTAACTGGCAAGGATCAACATGCTGGCAATATGTCCTTGCCCATAGTTTTGGTTTTCAATTCTTTTCATAACCATTAGCCAAATGATTTTTTTCAGAAGTACCTGCTACATTTATAGAACATGACCAACCCAGCAGTTGCAAGGAAAACTCCTGACCATGCAAACAGCCCAAATGATGCTGTCATACCTACCATATATTGTCCTGAAAAGAACCAAGATAAAGTAAGAACCACACTATGGAAGAGCAGAGCGAGTGAAAAGACATTAAGAATGCTACTTACCAGCTATAACAGAGTGTATGTATGTAGCAAGCAAGACAACAGCAATACACCAAAGAAGAGGAGCAAGCCCTAATTTCGATAGCTTTACAAAAGTCGCATTCCCATTACATCCTCTGTCATATACCCTTCTAGCATTGTCCTGTAAGGAATCAAGCAAATCAAGTCCTTTATTACGAAAAAAAAATCAAGTTCGGGACAGATATTTAAGTATCAGAAACATCACAATAAAGTGAATTACTTTTCCTCCTTGGTTACATCTATGTGTGCGCTGTACTGGTTTGTGGTGTTTTCTGGACAAAATAGGACCTACCTTTTGTTGGAAGTATATCCACATCATTTGACTGTACTTATATCAAGTTTACATGTAAATTACATGATCTATGGAGCATATATATACATCATTCAACAAGTTTACGAACTCAGTTCTTCCTTATCAGTTTCAACTAATTAGAGAGCAGGAATACAAAAATTACCAATGATGCAAGTAAATAGTGCCTATTCGTATATATTTATGCAAATCATAATCAGTACCCAGGCAGAATTCTTATTAGACGATAATGTTAGTGCACTGAAACTCCGAGATGCTGCAAACGAATAGCTAAAGAAGACTACAAAATATAAATCGTGTAGTCCATCTCACTCACAAGAAAAAATGCAACTTGGCGATGGCTCTTATCAGAAGCAAGTTGTGCCGGAGTTAAACCAGTTTTGTCTTTCACCATCAAGTCCTCCTTTTTACCAGCCTGAACTAGCACAGTGCACGCCTCCAGATTCCCCCGGATAGCAGCCCAATGTAAAGGAGTACAACCTAGGGAGGCATTTTTAATAAAGAAATAAATACCAGAGTGACCCAATATAGTTGCGGTCTGTGTGCACGTGCACGTGGGCATGTGTGTGGCCGTAAACCTGCATGTGCAGGCAATAAGAGTAGGCATACCTTCCTTATCCTGCCGCACCCTATATGCATCCAAATACAAAAGGAGACGTATAGAATCGGCATACCCCTTGTAAGCAGCCCTACAAGGCAAATAGGTAATACATAAAAAAATAGTGTGAAAGGACACGCCAAAGTCCCATGCTGCATATGTTACATATGCACCACAAGAAATTATCAGTATGTTTATACGCAATGCAAGAGCACACGGTACAAACCAGTGCAATGGGCTTCTTCCATCATTGTCAGGGACATCTGGATTAGCATTCCATTTTGCAACGACATGATAAATAAATGTTGTCTGGCCATACTGCGCTGCGACATGTGTGGCCTGCAAAGATCAGTATATTGATTTAACGAGTTGTAGCAAATTCGATGACACACGTGTTTATAATGCACAAAAATTACGTCAAATTATGGTCAATTCCCTGTTGTAAATCTCTGACCTACAACTCGCAGAAAACAAGATGAGAATAATTGATCAATTAGGCAGACAAATATTCATCGTCGGACACCCAGAAGCAACCACAAGGGCCAAGGACACAGAAGAGAAGTCAGTATCACGGTTTCAAATTTCGGTTTCGGAAATATTAAGGCCCCTACCGTAATCACTGAAATTTAGTGAATTTCAGTGTTTTCGGATTTCATTTCGGTCTAAGGAGCAAAATGTTCTCTCAAAACTCACCAAAATATTCAAATATTTGAAAAATAATATGAATATATTTTGGAACCATGTGTATTACTGAAAGGGATGAAATATTTAGATCGAAAGGAAATTATTTTGGTGTCTACCATAATCACTGAAATTCGATGAATTTTGAAAAAACTCAGTGAAATTTATTTCCATGGTCAGTATACAGACCTGATAGCCATATAAATCAGCAGCATCCACTTTAGCTCCTTCTTTCAGAAGTAGTTCAGCAACTTGCACATGACCACGTACAGAACTCCAGTGAAGTGCTGTCTGCCCAGTGTGATCCACAGCATTTACATCTGCACCATGCTGTACAAAGACCACAAAATCGTCACCCAGCCAAACAAAGCGCATTCACAAAATGTGGTTGACAGCACCGGGAAATAAACAAAACCAGATATACATGTCTCAACTATACCTTACTCGAAAACAATAATGTATCAAGTATGTACTATGAATAGCAAAATAGAGAAATACTCAATAATGTCACAGTACAAGTACTGCTCAAGAAAGCCCATTCATGCACTTAGCAGGCATACTGTTGATCATCTTGGGAGTATTGTAGATTGTACAAGCAGACTCTATGTCGATCCTACCATGCGTTCATTCGCTTACACTAGAAAGTGTAGAGGAGTTAAACAAAAAGAAATGGTGAATGCCACAATCAGCAAGTTGGTGTCCTAAACGAGTGACAAACTGATTCAGTTAGCCAACTCAATATATGGCCTCAAGAAAATTTGATCAGCCATAGTCTCATTGTTACCATGGGTGTCCAAAGCTACCCACTACGGCCATCACAATATGACATTCAACCATGCTTCAAACTGACTACAGTCAACACACCAAATGAGCAACTGAAAAACACCCACAATGAGTCCATAAAATCCTCCAAAAGCCCATATCTGGTGCAAAATAGAAATACTCGATAATCTTTATAGTACAAGTACTGCACAAGAAAGCCCGTTCACGCACTTAAATACTTAACAGGCATACAATTGATCATCTTGGGGTACACTACACTGTATGAGCACCACAACTTCATTATATTAGCTTAAGACCTAAGCAGAACCAAATGGTGAACGCCACAATCAGCAAGCTAATGCCAAAACGATTCCACAAGCAGATGCGGTAAACAAACTCAAATATAGAGCCTTAAAAAGAGAATTCAATGAGAAATTATGAAGCCTCGTTGTTATTATGCCTGTCCAAACATACCCACTGCTGACCATCACAATATGAAGTTCAACAGTGCCTTCAACTGACGAAAGTCAAAACGCCAAACTAGCAGCCTGAGAAAACTCCCACAGCAACATTCCAAGTCCAAACAATCCTCCCCATATACGATGCACACTACTTCCCAATCATCGTAACAACCAAACCTACTCAGCCAACGAACTGCCCACAACCCAGGAGACCCCATCCACAAGACCAGACCATCGGCAAAACCACCAAAAGCTGCACATCATCAACAAACGCCGAGCAACTAAGCAAGCAAGGCAGCAAGCAGCCCCCAGCTCTTCACATACGACGTGCAAGCTCAGAAACCAGACACACACACACACATTGATGCTCCACGCCGCAACTACCTACCTACCTACCGAGAATAATCCCCCTCCCCCGCTACGCATGCGAAAGACGACCTAGTGCACAATCGAAGCGAACCTCGAGGATGTACTGCGCGGCAGCGACGCGGTTGTTGAGGGCGGCCCACTGGAGCGCGTGGTATCCGCTGCCGTCGGGCTCGGCGACGGGCAGGCCCTCCACCTCCACCAGCCGCTGCAGCTTCTCCAGATCGCCGTACGCCGCCGCGGTGTACACGTCGTCCTTCAGCGCCTCCTCCCCCGCCCCCTCCGCCGCCGCCACCGGCGGAGGTGCCTCCGTTAGTGCGGCGGTGGCGGTGGTGGTGTCCTCGAGCACCTCAATCTCCGAGGCCATGGGCAGTGGTGGGGATCGGGGTTTTGGGAGGCGGGGATAGAGAGGGAGCTTGGCTTGCCCTGTCGCGTGAAGGAGGGGGTGAGGAGAGAGGCGGGGATAGGTTGGGGCGGTTGACTGGGCGTGGAGGGTGGTGACGGCGGCTGTTTCGCCGGCGACCGCGAGCTGGTCTCCTCTCTGGTGGGGGCCGGTGGGCGGAGAACGAGAGGGAGGGAAGGAAGGTGAGACAAACGGGGAAGGGGAACGAATGTGGGATTTCGGTTCGCATGCCAGGAGTCAGGACCCGTTTGTTTTTCGTGTCCTCTACGAGCTCCGTTTGTAAATACGGTTATTTCGCCTTTTTAAAATATATAATGCATATAAATTTTGACTTCAAACTTTGAGATACTTATTGTAATTCTGACTAAACTTGTAATGCCAGACCAATACCAGTACACTTATCAAAAAATATGTTTCATAGTGTATTGATAATTGATTAGTGTGGAGTACATATTTCTCTCTCTCTCCAAATAGCCTTTTCGTCCAACTTTATAAATAAAGCCCGAACAGGATATAAGGTGATGGTGAAACCCTTTACAAAGCAGATCAAGATAAACAAGAAAGAACGCGAAAGGCCAACACTTGCCACCGAAGACAACGAACTGTGACCGGGGCGAACCGACGCTCCAAGAGGTAACGACGCATTGCGCCGCCGCAGTCAAGACCAAAGGTCAAGGGTTTTTACCTGGAGCCAGAGGCTCCAGCCAACGCCACAGCGCACAACCGGCGAGAAGGCTGATGTAGGGCAAAACTCATACTTGCAGTCGTCGAGCCACACGGCAGCCTAGGGGAGGGGATCTGCCCTCCGTCACCTTGCGGTGAGTGTCGTCCAGACGTGCAGTAGTGCCAACAGGGCCGAGATCAGGCCCAGATCAGGCCCGACTAGGCCTAGATCTGGCTCGAATCTGTCCCGTCGGCTCCGCCACACGCTGCTGCAGCAAGACCCCGCGGCGAATCGCACCGAGTCAAGCCACCCACCGCCGCCTGGCCACAGACCGCCATGCCCGCCGCCAGACGCCCGACGCCACAGTAAAGACCTCCGAGACCGGCACCGCTGCCCACGCCCTTGGCCAAGGAGACCAGTACAAAACCGCCCAGGGACCACACACCTCACGTGTCGCCGCCGGTCGAGCCCGCCGTCACCGCCGAAGCGCGCCGCCACCTACAAATCCCAAGACGTACCAAACTTAGAAAATATCGACTTAAGTCAAAGCACACGCTCTATATTTTGGAACAGTGTACATATGTTCTGAGCATATACGTTTTGTCCTTAGTTAAACTTCGTAAAGTTGTCAAAGTTTATAGGAAAAAATACTAGACTTTCTATTATTATTTTGAAATAAAATATAAAAGTATATGTCTAATGATACTGACTTGGTACTGTATATTTTGAGATTTTTCTAGTGATGCTGAACCGAGGCCCTCCATTTAAAAAATATAGGAGTTATAAATTTGAGAGCGGGTTAAACTTCTCTAAGCTTAACCAAGTCTGTAAAAAAAAATCAACATGTAGAATATCGATTAGTATGATCACATGCATTAGGACATATATTTCATATTTGTAGATGTTGACATTATAGACTTGGTCAAATTTAGAAAAAAAATACTTATGACTAATTTTATATTCCTTTTTTGGTAATGGAGGGAGCAACGTTTAGAAAGCGTTCAGGAAAACTTTACCGGTTCTCATTCATGGTATGCACAAACCTATTTAGATAACTCATAACTCATCATGTAGAATAAAAATTCCATACAAAGGATCGGAGCACTCCGCCTGCCCCCTTAGGCCTTGTTTACTTCTAGGGTATTTCAGGGGATGGGAGAGGATTATTTTGTATCCCGGAATTTCCCCGATAAGTCGTTTACTAGGCCGGGTTTTGAGGGGATAATCCCGGAATATCCCCACAAATCCCCTCCACACTAGTGTATTTTTGACTAGATTAAAAACTCTCCATCATGGTAGAGTATTTTTGGGGAAGGGTATTTGAGGGGATTTTAGAGTATTGGGGAACACCAAATCCCCGCATATCCCCACGTCTTTTCGGGATAAAAATACTGAAGAAGTAAACAAGGCCTTAAACAAATGACTGGGGTTTCCTTATCCTTCTCGGGAGCGTGTCGGATGGGAAGTCCAATTCTAATCTCCGATCGAAGTAAACCAACATGCTTTATACTCCATGGCTCCCTAGGGCTCTCTCTGGATAACCGAATCCGCACCGAAGCGATTAGACAATCGAGTTCAACCGCCTGCCATTGACCCCACAAAACCGTCAGTGCAGCAGGATGGCCTCGCATTTGCTGACGTGACACAGGCTTTGCCTGATGGCGTGTTCCTGTGATGCAGGTGTAAGGGCTAGGCGCAGAGCGACACATGGGCGGTTCTTCATCTCTCCAAATTTGCATATGGGAAAAATTATTTAACCATAACTCTAAGCAGGAGATGTCTATTGCAATTCCTAGATTCGGTTCACTTAAATATGGTCATCATATCAAATCGTGACAACTTAGGCCGGTAAGTTTAGTAAGAAAGTTGGTGAAGAATGAATGTGGGATGGACTGTTATTATTTGGTTACTAGTTTATCATTCCTTCGCTTAAGTGTTCTACATGCTCTTGCCTATTGTTTGGTTACTACGATCAGGCCGAGCATCATTACATGTTGTTAAATGAAGTCTTAGATTTGTTTGCAAATAATATGCTAATTGAAAAAAACAAGCTGAGCAATTGTTTATCATCTATATGCATTGTCATTTTGTTACAAAGTGTTACTCGATGCTAGCTATTTTTACTGAATAACATAGCATTCATTTCAGAAAGGAAATCTACCGGCGACTATATTGTGTCGCTCTTTCGAAGCGTGACATATTACTTGTGGTTTAGCTTCCGACTATGGTACTCTGACCAAATTTATGGAGAAATAAAGCAACTGTAATTCATGGATTGTTGATTAATGTGTAGAGCAGTCGCAATGTTTGAGAAGGGTTTTAACTTGTACTCATATTTTGGCCGTCTTAGGTAGGTGTAGAGTTATCAGGGCGTGGCGTGCCGAAATTCCAAAACGAGTAGAGCAGAGCACCACTTGCAACGACCAAGGAAAGGAGAGGATATCTGCTGTTGACAAGCTGCGCCGTAAAGGCCGGAAGGGGTAGCGCCATTCTGTCGCGAGCAGTGGCATAGAAGGAAGGTGGGCCAGGGCCCAACAAAGCTGTCTAATTTCAGTTAAAAGAGATCTCAGTTTAAACCACTCGGTAATTTCTTTTCCCGTGTCTGTATATATTTTCTTCATGATGACTTGTTGATATGACGATGATCGGCCACCGACTAGGCCCCTTCATACGATACGAGTCGATTGCAGACAATCATCTCGACTGGTCACGCGATGCCACGCACCGACCAGCTGACTTAGGACGCGTATGGTAGGCTGCATTCCCCTGAGCAGACTCGTTGGTGACGGATTCATGACACCCGTGTTGTGGCCAGTATGACATGTCCGGTGATAATGATTGAATCGACCGTTTTCTTAGAGCCTTGCTCACGCGAGCAAAAAAAAAGATCCCCGCTACACGCGTGAGCTAGGAACGGGAGGGAGACGTTGCGTCCCTCCGGAAAACACGCGCCATAATCCCCTCACTGCCCACTCCTCTCCATCTCCACTCTCCCACTGTCCTCCACGACGGTTTCGCTGCTGACGACGGATCTTCCGCGAACCATCGATGCCACTGGCCACAGGCGGAGTGGGAGATATGGGCGACCGCAACTTTTGCCTCTTCCCGGGGCGGTCGTGCACATAACAACTGTTGGAGCTTCACCGAGTCGGCAATGGCGATACTCTCTTCCCTCTTTTTTCCTAGCCATCAGTTATCGCTTCATCGGTAGATCTGCAACGACAAGTTTTCAATTTGGGATTTACTGTTGTTGTTCAGGTTTGTTCTTTGCATTTTTGGAGGTTGTTCTTAGTATGAGTAGTTTCGATAATGTGGAATGTTAGATTCATACTCTACCTATGATTTGTCCATGTTGTAATTTACTTGATAACCATGCATTTGTCTCTCTTTATAGGATATGAAGGTGGGTAGCCAGGGGAGGATGCTGAGAAGGGTTCCAACAAGAGGGCCAAAATAATAGGAATGTCGGCCAATGTAGGCCACTGGGACGAGGGAGTGACACCGAACCAACTCTGTATGGTGATGATGGCACCTGCTTTGGGATTGCTTCCTATCCCAGATTATTCAAGCCCTACTTGGACAATGTTCCATACAAGATCACCCTCAGGACGACAACTAGTTGTACATGGGACATCAGGATCAAGGATGTCAATGAAAAAGTTTGCTTTGATCAAGGATGGCTGGCTTTTGCTATAGCTCACTACTTGCTGACCTTTAAGAAGATCCACCCAAAAGTGTACAAGGTGGTTATCTACGACTACATTCAAGGTGATACAGTCAAAAGGTGTCATGACCACCCTGAAGCATTCAGAAGGATCATCGATGAGGAGTGAGTTTTTTCTGTTGGCATGTTGTTCTTAGGAAATTTCTTCAACTTTAGCTCTAAGTCCTATTGTGAACTATGTTCTACTGCTATATCGTGAACTTTTGTACTATTGTCACTGTTGTGAAAATATGATCAACTGTAATTTTTCTTGGTTTGTCAGATTGGTGACCCCACCTCTCTCCGAAGGAGGTTACCATAGCAGCAATGCTACAGGAAACCAAACACGTTGCAAGCTTAATTAACAACAATGTGCAGTCTACCAAAACATCAAAAATCTTGTCTTACATAGTTGTAAAAATATCACATGCAAGCTAACAAACAGGCTGAACAATATGGTCCAGAGACTGTTTTCTTCTCGCTCGGCTAGTCTTGGCAATGCTAGTACATGACAGAAAAGCGGCAAAACGTACCAAACGCGTCCTTAGCTACTCTGGACTCGATCGAGTTGCTCAATTGTGCTACTCCTTGTATTCCATAATATAAGCATTTTTAGCAAATTGTGATGGAGTAGGTAGCACCGTTTTATTTTTGGATATTCGTCCTCTGGCCGGGACATGAGCTCTTTCTAAACGGAATGAAAAAGCCAGCACAGATTTTTTGAAACAAAGGGCGCATCTTACTCCGAGCTTAACCAAGATCATTGAGCTTCATATAAACTTTGTAAGCGTTCTACTCGGTGCAATCCCGAGCCACATCGTTGTGTATTTATATGAGGTTTTCTATATAGGAGGTATATGAGTCGGGGGGAGAGTCCTATAAATTTACATGAGAGACCGACCGTACCACGGTACAGACTAGAGGAAATCGTACCAGCGGTCCTAATTCTTTTCCCCGCTAGTGGATTTGGTTCTAATTCTTTAAAATGAAACATCCAGGTCCTAATCGTTTATTAAGTGATTCATCACAGGTCCTAAATTGGTCTGACTCAGGTTGACCGCTGCCACGTCGACCAGGAGACGGTTGGCGGAAGATTTCCCGCTTCAGGCAGTTGGTGAAATATGCAAATAAACCCCTATAAGTACATGGCTTCTAAATCCTCTGTCCTTATGTCCTCTTTCCCACCTCTCTCCTCTCTTGCCTCCATGAGCTCTTCCTCCTCTGTTTCCAAGCGACCGAAGAAGAAGACGACTTCAACAGCTCCTCCTCCTCCTCTGTTAATGCGCCCTTCCCCAGCGGCTGTAGCTCCTCTCACGCTTGTCCCCGAAGGGACGCTGCCATTGGTGCCATGTCCTTGTTGTCGATTTCGCCGGACCATTCGCCTAGTCTCTCAATCAGAGGCCAATCCAGGGCGTGTGTTCTACAAATGCCCTAACCATCGTGTGAGTCCTCTATCTTTAGCTGTCGATTCGCCTGACCATTCTCCTCTTGAGCTTGTTCTAATTTGTTTTGTGCATCGACAGATAAATCCCAATCCTTGCAACCACTACTACTGGGAAGATGGTGAAGATAGTTACGTTGATTTCCTGTCTAGGAATGGTTACTACCATGTTGATTCGGTTGCTGATGTAGCATCGCAAGTTACAGAGGAGGTTGACGAACTAGGACTGAAGAAGATGGACTGTCTAGTGCAGAAAATGGAGCTTGTAGTGAAGAAGATGAATGATCTAATTAACATCTATAGGAATGTGTTTGCTGCAATGATGTTTCTGATTGTAGTGTTGGTTTATGTAGCTATTGCTAAGTAGGATGCTTTTTATGTAATGTTATGAATGGGACAAGTTATTGAGCCTTTGCTGCCAGTAAAGCAAGTTATTGAGCAACATTGTCTTGTTTCATAAGCATAATTAGTTAATAGAAACGACATCAACTCCAGTTTACAACATTGTCTTGTTTCAGCCAAACTAAACAACTGACAGCTTCAATAAGTGCACTGTAAACAATTTTGCACTTACATGGTTTGATTGAAACCAGGGCTACACATGAGCATCAGGTTTCTATCATACCTAGCCAAAAGATGAACAAAAGCTGTCCAAAATATGCAGATACTACCATTCTATCAACTAAACATCTAGGACTTGGTTCTCCTTCTTCTTTGTCATTTGCTGCTTCTTTCTCTTCTTTAAACCAAGTGTCCTGGTAGGTGGTCTTGGAGGTGGGAGGTCACCTCTGCAGCTGACAATGAATTGACTCTCAGGTATAGGACCTGGTGGTGTAGTTTGAGATAGCTGTGTTGCTATTGCCTGCAAACCAAGTGTACATGAGTTTTCAACTAGAAAATGTAAATTTAATCTCAAGATACACAGGAGTGTGACTCACTTGTTCCTGCAGAACTTGAATCACACTAGATGTTGTAACACTGTAATTCATTGCAGATTCCACTACACTAGCTGTTGCACTTGTAGCAATTTGGTGTACTACCTTTTTCTGAAAGAAATTGCACATATGTGAGATATAGTAATCATTTAAGGGCAGATCAAGTTCACATATATACCTTGGCACTACTCTTTCTTCTCACTGGCAGTTTAACTAAATGTTGTGTAGACATATCAAGTTTGTCATCAGGCAACACAATCTAAATTGGTTGTAGTTCTGCTGCTTGTGCTTGTGCTTGTGGTTCTGTTTCAGGGGTAACATCAGGAGCTTGTGGGTGCCTTGAGGTAACAACAGAGCTTGATGTTGTCTTTGAGATCTTGCTCTACCAAGTTCTGGGCACTTTTTTTTGGTGTGTCCAGGTTGATTGCACACACTGCAGTGGCCAATTATACCATGTCTGCTTAGCCGGGTTCCACCATCTTCCTCTAGTGGACATTTTCTTCTCTTCTTAGTAGGCCTCCCTACTTGTTTGTCCAATTTAGGTATCCTCATTTCAGGACCATTCACTTTCTTCCACATTTTGGGATCACTGCATGGCATGATTACCCCAGAATAAGTTGCTCTGAATGCATCTAAGCTGTAGCACTTGTGCACTACTGTTTCTGGCTTTATCCTTTCATGCCTCAAAGCTGCACAAGCATGTCTGCATGGGATTCCTGATAGCTGCCAGGCCCTACATGAGCACTCCATTTTGTCTATGTGCACCTCATATTCACCATGCAGACCATTTATCTTGAAAAGATGTTCTGCGGCAGGAATAGCTTCATACTTGGATGCAAAGTCAATATTTGTGGCCAGCTTTTTTCTAATTTTGGGACAAATGTTGCCACACATTTCATCAAGTTCTTTCCTCTTGCTAAAATATCTAAGCATAATCTGGTCTTTGGTCTTTTTAAGGCTAGTAACTATTGGCAGTTCTCTAGCATCAAGTATGTACCTACAAGTAGTGTTCAAAGCAAATAACTAAATTGGTCTGCTACAGGTACTGTTGAACAGTTAACACGTGTAAATATGGAAACTAACCTGTTGAACACTTCACATATGTTGTTTAGCAGCAAGTCACATTTAGGCAATTCCTCAAAATATGCCTTGCACCATTGCCTTGGATCAATTGCATCCAAGTACTCAAATGCTGCAACATCTAGTGCTTTCAGCTCATCCATGTACTTCTGCCAGTCACACTGTCTTGTGGCTCTTGCTATTTTCCACAGCTTGTTCTTCAAAATGTCACCTCTAAATCCATTTCTTGCAAAGTTTTGGTGTAGATGTCTTACACAGAACCTGTGTTGAGCTTCATGCCATATTGCATTGACATCATTGATCAAACCCTACAAATGTACACCAACAGTCACTAATAAGTGCACAAAGAAAGGATAAATGCACAAACAAACAAAGGAAACTTGCACCAACCTTCTGCTTATCACTCATAAATGTCCATGGCCTTGTGTTTTCTATGCCTAAATCATCTTTTAATGTGGTAAGAAACCATTTCCATGTGCTAGTATCTTCCACTTCAACAATAGCAATTGAGATAGGGTAAATACAGTCATTGGGGTCAACACCTACAGCTGAAAGCATCACTCCACCAAATCTATTCTTAATATGGCACCCATATATGCCTATAATTGGCCTACAACCTGCCATAAAGCCTATCTTGCATGCATCCAATGACATGTAGCAATTCTGAAACACACCAGCATGTGCATTCACAAACATTGCACTTCCTGGATTTGATCTTCTAATCTCAGTTGCAAAATCCCACAGCAAGTTGTATTGTGCCAGTTCATCCCCATGGATATGCTTTAGTGCAATTCTTCTAGCCCTTCCTAGCTTGCTTCTACTAGCTTTCATGTTGAAATCTTGTTCTACCATCCTAGCAAAGTTCTTCAGTGACATCTTGTCATCACCTCTGAATTTTTCCATATAATGAGATGCTAAATACCTAGCTGTGAATTTCTTTATCTTGAATTCTCTTTCACATTCATGATGGCCCACATATTTCTTCACTGTCCAAGCTTTTGTTCTGCTGTCTGGTGCAGCATACAAGTACCAGGGACAATTTGGCTCACAACAAGCTCCAATCCTCTGCAAATCATTTTTCTTGTAATGCACACCAACCCTTTGCTGCACAATATACTCTTATATTGCTCCCCTAAGCTCTATCACTGACATAAACACCATGCCAATCCTGAATTCCACTTTTGTACTATTCTCTGGCCTCCACCTTCTCAGCTTCACTTTCTTCTTCATCTTCTTTATTCCTTGCTTGTCCACAACTGCTACTTCTTCTGCTGAATCAGCTGCTTCAATGTCTGAATCTTCCAGCTCATGGAAATCCTCATCTGTATCATAATCATTGTCTACCTCCCATTTGGATTTCTTCTTTTTTGCTGCCTCAAAATCCTCATCTACCCATTCTTCAAACAAATCATCATCATCTGCTGCTAATTCATTGTCAGAATCCACCCAGTCATCATCCAATTCACTGTCACTGTCATCACCTGAACAATTGTGTGCTTCTTTTGCTTCTTCTTCCACATTAAGCTTCCTCCTAATTCTTCTCAGCTCATGCCCATTGCTATGATGTTGCTACCTTGCTAGAAAACTGCCACTGGTTGCTGCATCTGCCGCCTTGCTGCCACAAGTTGGGCTCAACACAGGAGGTAGACTAGGAGAGCCACTGATCGGAACATCATCAATTACAATATTATCAGCAAAGTTCATATCTTTGTGGTCCACAAACATCTGAAAGTACTGAAATTTAGGAACAACTGAGATCATGTGCATTGTGTCAATATCTCGGTCTATAATGCGAAGTCCAGATCCTAGATCCTGTCTAGGAAGAAGCCAGTACAAAGAGTACTTGTCTCGATCAGGGTAACCTAGCTGCTCCATGAAATCATACAGCCACAGCGGGGACCAAGTATCTGCTTCACAACCATCAAATCTAGCTTGCTTGCCATCGACATAGCTCTTTGCATTCCCAAATCCGCAAAAAAACCCGCCATGGTTGATTTCTACTGTGAATTCCTCCTCAAGCGGTCCTAAATAGCATGCAAATCGTCATAATCGACCTACCTACAAATCTACCAGGGAACTGTGGTTGCACGACATGGGGATTTAGGGTTAGGGTTACTCACCATAGCGCGCTGGAGGATCGTTCGGTCACCGAACCTTCGGATCCTTGCTCCCGTTCTCCATCCAAGCCGCAGCGGCGGCCGCCGCCGCTCTATCGCCTCCGGTCATCACCGCAGCAGCACCGCCGTCGCCAGGTTGAAGGGAATATGCCCTGAGAGGCAATAATAAAGTGTTTATTATGTGTATTCCAAGTATATGATAGATGTTTATTTTGCATGCTATAATTGTATTAATACGGAAACATTAATACATGTGTGTCTATTAAACAAACAGAAAGTTCCTAGTTATGCCTCTCTCATAAACTAGCTCGTTGATTAAGAAGATGATCAAGGTTTCCTGATCATGGACATTGGATGTTGTTAATAACGGGATCACAACATTAGTGTAATGATGTGATGAACATTCATCCGAAGTATAGCATTACGATCAAAGTCATTGAGTTTATATTGCTATAACAACTTACGAAGTGATCCTAATCCTTAGACCATGAGATCATGCCAATCACTAACACCGGAAGAGTTTCTTGATAACATCAAACGTCACACCGTAACAGGGTGATTATAAAGATGGATTCAGAACTAATAAAGTGTTATGTTGAGGCTCATGGATCGAGAGTGGAATTTGTTCATCCCGATGACGGATAGATATACTCTGGGCCCTCTCGGTGATATCACATTGATTAGCTTGCAAGCAAGTGATTTGATCACTAGAATGTTATATCACGGGAACGAGAAAGAGTGCATGTCGATGCGAGATCAAACTAGGTATGGAGATACCGATGATCGAATCTCGGACATGTAATATATCGTGAAACAAAGGGATTAAGATACTAGCGTAAAAGGTTAAACGATCACAAGAAAGTCATCGTTGAATGTGGGAGTCGGTATGGGTCTCGGATCCCGCTTCTGATTATTGATCTGAGAGGGGTCTCGATCATGTCCACATTATTCACGAACCGTAGGGTGACACACTTAAGAGACACCGACATCCAATTGGAGCAAATGTTTCATGCCGAAAGAATGAACAAGCGCAGGAATTTATTTCACTAGATACCAAAAGCGGTTTTGGTGAAATTGCATAAAGTGGTTATGCATGTGAAATAGAATTCTAGCAAGGGGTTATTTGTGAATGTTTGTCATTAAAGTAATTGACAAAATTCTGAATAAAATAAAAGAGTTTTATTTAATGAGAGTTTGCATTAAATTTGGTGGAAATTTAATGGGAATTTTGAGTGGACTTTTGAGTGGAGGGAATTTAGAGGAGTTTTGTGAGTGGAGTGTCCACCCACATGAAGAGGGGAGGGCAAGGGGGCAGCCCCCATGCGCCGGCCACCCCCTTGGGGTCCCCCCTCCTCCTATAAAAGGAGCCCCTCCTCCTCACTTGTCTCTCACTCCTCGTCGTGAAGGATCTCTCTCCCCCTCTAGAATTTATCCCCCAGGGTCTCGGACTAGCGAGATACATGTTCCCGGTGGCTATTCGGCAAGAAAGAGTTGTGCTTCCGCTGCATCGCTGGAGCGAGGAGGCGGAGGTTGCTCGGTGCCTCGAACGTGTGTGCACGGATGCTTGCTGATTTTGCGCTAGGACTTCCTCTCGATCGTGAGAGCGGCAAGAGATCGTCTACATCAACCTCGAGTTGAACTCGTTAAGCTTTGTCGGTCTTCAAGGGTATGTTCTCTACGGATATACATCCGCCCGTTGTTTGTATCTAGTATATATAGATCTTGGTATAGTTCACATCGTAGGAAAATTTTTGTTTTCTATCTTGCGAACCCTACGGTGGTATCGAGCCGGATCTATGCGTAGATACTTTACACGGAGTACACATATGAGTAGGTGGGCGATGATGATCATGTTGTTGCTCCTTTGTTGTGATTTTGGATATTGGTGGCATAGTGGGATGAAGCGGCCCGGACAAACTTTACATGTCCTTGCACATGAGACCTGTTCCACGCTTGACATGCAACTAGTTTGCATAAGTGGCTAGCGGGTGTCTGTCTCTCCTACTATAGTCAATATCTATTTTGCAAGCGAGTTGTCAACAATTTGATTATCCTCGTTGTGGTTCATGTTCGTAGGTAAGAACGGTTCTATCTCGAAAGCCCTAAGCCACGTAAAACTTGCAATGGATAAATTAGAGGCGTCTAGTTTAGATTGTTGCTAGGCTAGTGTTATGATATGGTAGTGTTGTAAGTAAAAGTATGAGATGATACTCTTACAACATAGCGTAAAATCCATAGACCTTGGATTTACACATATAGGTATGATAGTGATCATACCACGATGCACATGATAGAGATCATCTGCGGGAACCATATAATTTCACTAATAAACATATGATGTTTGGTTGCATCTTATATTGCTTGTTTAGCGCTTTGTTAAGCATAATAAGATGATCCCTCATTTAAATATCAAGATAAGAATGTGTTCTTCCTTTAGTATGCACCGATTATGTGTTCGTCGCTCCAAGACATCACGTGATGATCGGGTGTTCTTGGATCCACGACCATATTTCGGTGTAAAAGCGATTACACACGCAAATACTAAGGTTCTAACTTGGCGAGCCTAGCATGTAGACATGGCCTCGGAACACGTAATCAAAGGTTAAGCATGAGTCATATAGTTGATATGATGCCCATTTGATGCTCGCCTTTGAAGCTATACCGACTCACGTGATGATCGGACTTGGTGTAGTGGATTTGGTTCATGTAATCACCAAAAGGACACGAGGGATGTCGCTTTTGAGTGGGAGTTCATTCGTAATATAGATTAGTTGAACTCGATCTATCATACACTTAGTCTAAACTTTACAAATTATGTTGTAGATGGCACCATCTGCTTTTAATTTCAATGCGTTCATGGAGAAAGAGAAACTAGCGACGAACGGTAGCAACTTTACTGAATGGGCCATGAATTTGAGGATTCTCCTCTCTGCTGCACAAAAGCAATATGTGCTAGAAGCGCCGTTAGGCCCCCCACCTTTTGATGATGCCCCTGACGAGGAGAAGAATGTCTATCAGACTCGTCAGGAGGACCACAACTTAGTTCATTGCGGCATATTGTATGGGCTAGAGCCGGAACTTCGAAAGCGTTTCGAAAACGGCAATGCATTTGATACAATGGGTGAGTTGAAAATGATTTTCGACACACATGCTGCTGTAGAGAGCTACAATGCTTCAGAAAAGTTCTTTAGTTGCATGATGGAAGAGCACATCAGTTAGTGAGCAAGTACTCAAGATGTCGGGTTCGCCGATAAGCTTGTGTCCTTGGGAATAACGATTCCCATTGACTTAGGCATCCATCGTGTTCTGCGGTCTCGCCACCTAGCTATAAGAGCTTCGTGATGAACTATAATATGCAAGGCATGAAGAAGTCTCTCCCGAGCTTACATCAATGCTTAAAAGCTGAAGTGGAGATCAAAAGGAACATCAAGTGTTGATGATCAATAGGAACACGGTTTCAAGAAAGACAAGAAGGAAAGCGGAAGGTAAGTAAGGGCGGCAAGCTGTTGCAGCGCTGAAAAAACCCGAGTTGGACCTAAGTCGATACCGAAGTGCTACTATTGTAAGGGGATCAGCCTTCGGGCATCGCCCCAAGTATCTGGCAGACAAGAAGGCGGCAAGGCAAACAAAGGTATATATGATATACATGTTATTGATGTGTACTTGACTAGTGCTCGTAATAGCACAGGTATTTGATACGGTTCGGTTGCTAATATTTGTAACTCGAATCGTGGGTGGGAACAAGCGACCGCTAGCAAGGGGTGAGGTCAAGATGCGTGTGGCAATGGATCAACGTTGATGTAATCGCCGTCGAACGCTGCCTCTCCACTTCCGTCGGGATTAGTCATAAACTTAAATAAATGTTATCTGTGCACCGACCGAGCATGAACATTGTATCTGGATCATGTTTGATGCAAAGTGGTTATTCATTTAAATCGAGAACAATGGTTGTTCCATTTATATGAATGAAATCTTTTATGGTCATGCACCGATGATGAATGGTTTATTTCTGTTAGATCTCAATGATAATGTTACACATATTCATAATGTTGATGCTAAAAGGATTAAACTTAATGATGATATATCCGCATATATGTGGCACTGCCGTCTAGGTCATATTGGCGTTAAACGCATGAAGAAGCTCCATTCGGATGGACTTTTGGAATCACTTGATTATGAATCATTTGATACATGTGAGCCATGCCTTATGGGCAAGATGACTAGAACTCTGTTTTCCGGTTCAATGGAACGGGCGACAGATTTATTGGAAATCATACATTCTGATGTATGTGGTCCAATGAGTGTGTCGGCGCGAGGTGGATATCATTATTTTGTTACTTTCACGGATGATTTGAGTAGATACGGTTATATCTACTTGATGAAACACAAGTCGAAACCTTTGAAAAGTTCAAGGAATTTCGAATGAAGTGGAAAATCATCGTAATAGAAAGATCAAATTTCTCTGATTCGACCGTGGAGGTGAGTATCTAAGTTCTGAGTTTAGCACTCACATGAAAGAGTGTGGAATTGTTTCACAACTCACACTGCGGAACACCACAATGAAATGGTGTGTCTGAACGTCGAATCGTGCTTTATTAGATATGGTTCGATCTATGATGTCTCCGCGGACTTGCCGTTGTCATTTTGGGGTTATGCACTAGAAACTGCTGCATTCACTTTAAATCGGGCACCATCTAAATCCGTTGAAAAGACACCGTATGAATTGTGGTTTGGAAACAAACCTAAGCATCATTTCTTAAAGTTTGGGGATGCGATGTTTATGTGAAGAAACTTCAACCGGATAAACTCGAACCCAAAGCGGAAAAATCGTCTTCATAGGATACCCTAAAGAAACTATTGGGTATTCCTTCTATCACATCCGAGGGCAAGGTTTTTGTTGCCAAGAATGGATCCTTTCTAGAGAAAGAGTTTCTCGCGAAAGGTGTGAGTAGTCGGAAGGTAGAACTCGAAGGTTGTGGAACCTTCTCTTCAAAGTATGGCGAGTAGCGCGGCGGGAAGTTCGGAGTTGGCTCCACATTGAAGAGGGAACTAATGATAATGATCATGAAACTCGAAAGAGTACTACCGAACCTCGCAGGTCAAACAGACGCGTGCGGCTCCGAACAGACGGAAATCTGTCATAAATTTCATGGTTGATGAAAATAATGACCTGCGACGTATGAAGAGGCAATGATGAGCCCGGATTCCAACAAATGGTTAGAAGCCATGAAATCCGAGATGGAATCCATGTATGAAAATCAAGTTTGGAACTTGGTGGAATTACCTCACGACCGAAAGGCCGTGGAGATCAAATGGATTTTCAAAAGGAAAAGCGTCGATGGTAATGTGACCATCTATAAAGCTCGACTTGTCGCAAAGGGGTTTCGACAAATTCAAGGAGTTGACTACGATGAGACTTTCTCTCCCGTAGCGATGCTAAAATCAGTTAGGATTATGTTAGCAATTGCTGCATATTTCGATTATGAAATATGGCAGATGGATGTCAAACCGCGTTTCTCAATGGTAATATTGAAGAAGAGTTGTATATGATACAACCAAAGGGTTTTGTCGATCCTAAGGATGCTAACAAGGTGTGCAAGCTTCAGATCCATCTATGGATTGAAGCAAGCATCACGGTTGGAATCTCCACTTTGATGAGGTGATCAAAGAGTTTGGATTTGTCCAAACTTATGGAGAAGCTTGTATTTACAAGAAAGTGAGTGGGAGTAATGTGGCATTTCGATATTATATGTGGATGACATATTATTGATCGAAATGATATAGAACTTTAAACAGTGTTAAAAGTTATCTAACGACAAATTTTCAATGAAGGACCTAGGTGAGCGTCATACATATTAGGCATAAAGATCTATAGAGATAGATCTAGGCGCCTAATAGGGCTATCATAAAGTACATACCTTGATAAGATTTTAAAGAAGTTTAAAATGGACAGAAGTAAGAAGGGGTTCTTACCTATGTTGCAAGGCAAGACATTGAGTAAGACTCAAAGTCCGGCTTCGGCGAAAGAAAGAGAGATAATGGACAAAGTCCCCTATGCTTCAACCATAGGCTCTATAATGTACGCCATGCTATGTACAAGACCGGATGTGGCACACTATTAGTTTGACTAGTAGGTACCAATCGGATCCGTGTTGAACCTTTGGATAGCGGTCAAGAATATCCTTAAGTACTTATGAAGAACTAAGGATATGTTTCTTGTATCTGAGGTGAAGAAGAGCTCGTCGGTAAGTGTTATGTCGACGCTAGCTTTGACACCGATCCGGATGACTCTAAGTCTCAATCCGGATCGTATTTCTCATGAATGGCGAGCGGTTAGTTGGAGGAGCTCCAAACAACCTGTGGTAGCGGGATCAACAACGAGGTCGAATATGTTGTTGCTTGAAGCGGCTCGAAACAGATTTGGATGAAGGAGTTCATATCCGAACTAGGAGTTGTGGCAAACGCGTTGGACCCAATGGTGATCTATTGTGACAACAATGGTGCCATTGCCAATGCCAAAGAGCCAAGGTCTCACAAGCATTCCAAGCATATTAAGCGCGGTTTCACTCCATCCATGAGCATGTCAAGGATGGAGATATAAAGATTTGTAAAGTACATACGGATCTCAATGTAGCAGATCCGTTGACTAAAACTCTCCCTAGAGCAAAACATGATCAACACCAGAACTCAATGGGTGTTAGATTTATCACTATGTAACTAGATTATCGTCTCTAGTGCAAGTGGGAGACTGGAGGGAATATGCCCTGAGAGGCAATAATAAAGTGTTTATTATGTGTATTCCAAGTATATGATAGATGTTTATTTTGCATGCTATAATTGTATTAATACGGAAACATTAATACATGTGTGTCTAATAAACAAACAGAAAGTTCCTAGTTATGCCTCTCTCATAAACTAGCTCGTTGATTAACAAGATGATCAAGGTTTCCTGATCATGGACATTGGATGTTGTTAATAACGGGATCACAACGTTAGTGTAATGGTGTGATGAACATTCATCCGAAGTATAGCATTACGATCAAAGTCATTGAGTTTATATTGCTATAACAACTTACGAAGTGATCCTAATCCTTAGACCATGAGATCATGTCATTCACTAACACCGGAAGAGTTTCTTGATAACATCAAACGTCACACCGTAACAGGGTGATTATAAAGATGGATTCAGAACTAATAAAGTGTTATGTTGAGGCTCATGGATCGAGAGTGGAATTTGTTCATCCCGATGACGGATAGATATACTCTGGGCCCTCTCGGTGATATCACATTGATTAGCTTGCAAGCAAGTGATTTGATCACTAGAATGTTATATCACAGGAACGAGAAAAGAGTGCATGTCAGTAACGAGATCAAACTAGGTATGGAGATACCGATGATCGAATCTCGGACATGTAATATATCGTGAAACAAAGGGATTAAGATACTAGCGTAAAAGGTTCCGACGATCACAAGAAAGTCATCGTTGAATGTGTGGGAGTCGATGGGTCTCAGATCCGCTTCGATTATTGATCCGAGAGGGGTCTCGATCATGTCCGCATTATTCACGAACCGTAGGGTGACACACTTAAGAGACACCGACATCCAATTGGAGCAAATGTTTCATCTTTGAAAAGAATGAACAAAGCGCGAATTTATTTCACTAGATACCAAAGCAGGTTTTGGGTGAAATTGCATAAAGTGGTTATGCATGTGAAATAGAATTCTAGCAAGGGGTTATTTGTGAATGTTTGTCATTAAAGTAATTGACAAAATTCTGAATAAAATAAAAGAGTTTTATTTAATGAGAGTTTGCATTAAATTTGGTGGAAATTTAATGGGAATTTTGAGTGGACTTTTGAGTGGAGGGAATTTAGAGGAGTTTTGTGAGTGGAGTGTCCACCCACATGAAGAGGGGAGGGCAAGGGGGCAGCCCCCATGCGCCGGCCAACCCCTTGGGGTTCCCCCCCTCCTCCTATAAAAGGAGCCCCTCCTCCTCACTTGTCTCTCACTCCTCCTCGTGAAGGATCTCTCTCCCCCTCTAGAATTTATCCCCCATGGTCTCGGACTAGCGAGATACATGTTCCCGGTGGCTATTCGGCAAGAAAGAGTTGTGCTTCCGCTGCATCGCTGGAGCGAGGAGGCGGAGGTTGCTCGGTGCCTCGACCGTGTGTGCGAGCACGGATGCGCTGCTGATTTGCGGCGCTAGGACTTCCTCTCGATCTTGAGATCAGCAAGAGATCGTCTACATCAACCACGAGTTGAACTCGTTAAGCTTTGTCGGTCTTCAAGGGTATGTTCTCTACGGATATACATCCGCCCGTTGTTTGTATCTAGTATATATAGATCTTGGTATATAGTTCACATCGTAGGAAAATTTTTGTTTTCTATGCTGCGAACCCTACACAGGTTGCCTCCAGTTTCGCGAGAGAGGATTGGAAGTGGAAGAGGAAGCGATGTATGATACGAATGAGACCTGCCGGGGCATTTTGCAAGATTTCACCTCCTGCCGTTAGGCTACGTGGACGCACTGGTCGACGTGGCAGCGGTCAACCCGAGTCAGACCAGTTTAGGACCTATGATGAATCACTTAATAAACGATTAGGACCTGGATGTTTCATTTTAAAGAATTAGGACCAAATCCACTAGTGGGGAAAAGAATTAGGACCACTGATACAATTTCTTCTACAGACTACTGGGTTACAGTCATATTACCATAATTATAACACTTTCTCTTAATCATAACTTAGTTAAATTGAGATTATGTTTAAAAAACAATCTTACTGTGGTTTTGTAAACCCATGAGAAAGCTGATCCTTTGATGGGACCAACCGAACTTCTAGCTCCTTACTAAGAACTCTCTCGCAAAATAAAAATCTATCTTTAATATGCTTAGCTCTTGCATGAAATACAGTATTTGTTGATAAATATGTTGCACCCAAATTGTTACACTATAGACATGGAATTTGAGTTAACTTGATTGACTCCAAGCTCTGCAAGTAAGGATTGTATCCAAATTTGTACTATCTAAAAAATACGGACGGTTCCACCATTGCCTGATACCTCAATTGTTTCTTCCAAACTCTCTCACCTCCATTGCGTCCCTCCCATCAATTGACGCGCCCCTTTCTCTAGCCCAAATATGCACGACATTGTCCTTGCTAACCCCGGACAGGAGGGATTGGAGCTTCTTTATGGTGGGCAGGAGCCGAAAGGTGGCCATGGGTGCGCCGTTGGGGACAAAGTTCTTTTGTCAATGGAAACGGGGAATGGAGATGATGAGGTGCACTAGGATTATGTGAAAGGGGAGAAGTTAAATAGGAAGGATATGTGAAAGGGGAGAAGTTAAATAGGAAGGATATGATGTAGGATTAATGGGGCAGATGAGCGGAATCGAGCCAAGAATCAATGTTGTTGATCAATATGAAGCGAATCGAGCCAATGAGACGGCTCACTGGCTCTCTGCTTCGAGAACTTTATGCCACAACCATAATTTTGGAGTGCCTCATTGGCAACCAATCTACATCAAAAGGTCAACAAAAAAGTCAACGATTTTAGTTTAGTGATAAAAAAGTCCACAATTTTAAGAAATTACTACGAAGGCGTCAGTGATGCGGCTAAGCATGGAAGAGAAAGGACGTGGAGGAGATGTCGGATTGGACACGATTGTGGGAGAGGAGGACGATGCAGGGAGATCAGTCCACCTACGACAGCAGTTGGCCCCTCGCCGGCATGGTCGCGACTCGCGAGAGCGCCTCAACACTGTGGTGTCGTTGATGAGGACGTGGGCAACAAGGACGTGCAGCATGGCGGCCATAAGCCGTTGCATGAGATCATTATCAACACCGTGGAGTTGCCGACGATGTCATGCCATCGTCGGGGTCGAGGGCATAGAGTGCGACGACAAGACATGTGCAACCAGGTGGTGTGTGTGTTGGGGGGAGGACTGGGACACCTTCGCGATGCAGTACTAAATGGTCTATGGATTTGTGGTTTATGGGCTAATAAGAGTAACAACGGTGGTAAACGGACAAGTGGAAGATGATCTCCAATTGTTCTCTTTTCTTTACCTAGGCAAGTCGGTGAAAACATGTTCAAGATTGGATCAAGAAGACTTTGTCCGTGGAGAAAAAGGAAGTGTATTGATAAAGTGTCTCTTGTTCAAGCTATATCTACATATTCTATGTCATGCTTCAGATTACCAAAGGGGATTGTTTGCAACATCGATTAAAGCGTTCTGGTATATTCATGTAACCTGAAACTACTGAGAGAGAGGGGTGGGGGTGGGGGTGGGGGGAGGGGAGGGTCACCCGCTCTTTTTGCTACTTGGTGTGCAAAGGTTATGTTTAGAGTTTTAAATAAGAAAAGGCAGACAACACGATATCACATGCGAGAATCACAAATTTATTTGATGAAGAAATCGTAATTTCCTAGCTCCCGGGACGGCGAGCGGGAGACGGAATGACGGCCACGAACTCTGCCGCTGGAGGAGCCGGCCTCGTGGTCGTTCCGGCCGCGCCGGAACCAGGCCTTCCAGCCGTCCTTCGTCATCGCGGCCGGCAAAGGGCGGCGAGGAGGAACTTGTCGGTGGGGAGGGGGCGGGGCTAGGGTTTTGGGGTTTGAAAGTGGGGACTGGAAGTGGAGTGGAGTGGAGTGGGAGTGGATGTGGATGGGGACAACACGGTCCCATTAAAAAAGACACGGTCCCTCTCTCTGGGACACCGCCAGGTGGATCCAAGGAAGATTCAGGTAGACCACCGTGGACAAGGCCGGTGTCCGAGCCCCGCAAAGCAGCCGCAGATTTTGGCTCGGTTTATGCCGAGCCCCGCAAAGCAGCCGAAGATTCGGGTAAAGCACCGCGGACCATTTGCGAGGAGCCGTTGGGCCTTAAACTCGGTCCAGGAAGACACGATCGCACGGCGTCCGTTTGCGGATGACGGTTGGGA
The DNA here is from genome assembly GCA_030063025.1 of Avena longiglumis. NCBI lineage: Eukaryota > Viridiplantae > Streptophyta > Magnoliopsida > Poales > Poaceae > Avena > Avena longiglumis. The sequence continues at coordinate 32,432,270 of CP125979.1, read as the reverse complement.
TGGCCTCAGGGCCCCACTCAAGCTTCACATAATGTGCTGTCCTAGTGCACTACTAGGTGTCTAGGATACGCTACGAGGGCAGCCGTGAGCATCATCGCACATGGTGTATGCCTATCTCTCGCATTACTCTATGATTATTTTGGCCGTCCCCTGATCACGTACTCCTAATGCTTGCACACAAGTGGCTCTTTAATAACCACCACGTCGGCTTATACTACTGTAACATACTATGCCATTAGTAGATCTTCCAGTTCCATCAACTTTAACTCACTAGAGGAAAAAGGGCCATCCATTCGCGACCCCTCGGAGCATTAGTCCCGGTTGCGCCACCAACCGGGACTAATGCTGGCACGCGTTCCGGTTGGAGCGGGCACGAGGCCAGGGGGCATGGGTCCCGGTTGGTAGAGGCATCGTCGGTTGGAGCCACCAGGACTAAAGGTTTGGCCACAGCCCGTGGCCTGCACGCACCTTTAGTCCCGGTTCTTGGCTTCAACCGACTAAAGGCCCTGCCCTCTATAAATGCAACGCCCCCTCCACTCTGTTTTTGAATGGTGTAAGGTGTGAGGGTGTGTGCTAGTTTTTTTCATAACATGCATTGAAGGTGTTTGTTGAAATGTTTGAGTGAAAAATCCGTTGAATTTCTCATAGAACAAAAATATAGAAGGTGTTCGAGGGCACTTGAGCTTTCTCCTCTTTATTTCCCTCGATCGAGGTTAGCAATCTTATCTTTTCTAGGTCATTGATACAATTCATGTGTCGTGTGAATTGGTTATTTTACTATTTATGATGTCCTGTTTTTGATAAACTTACTTATATGATGCGATGAACGGTCGGGAATGGATGTACGTGACCGGGTGGTAGCCGGGTATATCAAAGGCGTGGATAAATTTATCGATGTGGCTCTGACAAACAAAGAGAATGGATTTATCGTTGTCCATGTGTTCAATGTCGGAACAACAAGGAGTACTCTTCCTCGAAAATCATTCGCGCCACCGATTATGAAAGGTTTCATGCCCAACTATAATTGCTAGACCAAGCACGGGAAAGAGGGTTATGATGGAAGATGGTGAAGAAGAAGATGATGATAACAACTATCATCATATGTTTCCTGAATACAGTGATACCGCAATGGAAGATAATGGAGAGGAAAAAGGTGAAGAACGGGCATCGGATGAGCCGTGATGAACTTGGTAGGGTCATTTCGATGCAAGCAAAGAGACTGTGAAATAGAAAATGAGAAGTTGAAGTTAGAGGGCATGTTAGAAGATCGCAAGAAATTGTTGTACCCAAATTGTGAAGATGGCAGCAAAGCTCGATGCGACCTTTGGAATTGTTGCGATGGAAGGCGAGTGTGGTCTAACCGACTCCTCATTTGAAAAGATGCTGAAAATAATGAAGTCAAGTCTCCAAAACATAACGAACTTCCGAGAGTACCTCTGAAGCAAAGAAGACTCTCTGTACTGGGATTAGATGTGCAAAAGATACATGCATGCATTAATGATCGCATCCTCTACATGATAAGGAGTATGAGAATTTAGATAAATGTCCGGTATGCAACGCGTTGCGGTATAAGATCAGACGAGATGACCCTGGTGATGTTGAGGGAGAGCCCCTCCGGAAGAGGGTTCCTGCTAAGGTTATGTGGTATGCTCCTATAATACCAAGGTTGAAACGCATGTTCAGAAACAAAGAGCATGCCAGGTTGTTGCGATGGCACAAAGAAGACCGTAAGAAAGACGGGAAGTTGAGACACCCTGTTGATGGGTCACAGTGGAGAAAAATCGAGAGAGACTTCCCAGACTTTGCAGGTGACGCAAGGAACTTATGGTTTGGTCTAAGTACGGATGGCATGAATCCTTTTGGGGAGCAGAGCTGCAGTCACAGCACCTGGCCCGTGACTCTATGTATCTACAACCTTCCTCCTTGGTTGTGCATGAAGCGTAAGTTCATTATGATGCGGTGCTCATCCAAGGCCCAAGCAACAGGCAACGACATTGATGTGTACCTTAGGCCATTAGTTGAAGAACTCTTACGGTTGTGGGGCAAACCAGGTGTACGTGCGTGGGATGAGAACAAACAGAGCCATTTAATCTACTCTGAGGGTTGTTATTCGTAACCATCAATGATTGGCCTGCTCTTAGTAACCTTCGTGATGTATAAACAAAGGATATAAGGCATGCACCCACTGTTTAGATAAGACCGAAGGTACATATTTGCATAAATGCAAGAAGGTTGTGTACCTAGCGAATCGACGATTTCTTCCACCAATCATCCGTAAGAAAGAAAGGCAAGCATTTCAAAGGTGAGGCAGATCACCGAAGAAGCCTGAACTCCCGGTGGTGATGATGTATTTGGTATGGTCAAGGACATAGAAGTAATCTTTGGAAAGGGTCCCGCGGTCAATCGATTCGAACGACGCCGCTACGTGACACGCACCCATGTGGAAGAAGAAATCTATATTTTGGGAGCTTCCATATTGGAAAGTCCTGCGTGTCCGCTCTTCAATCGACGTGATGCACATGACGAAGAATCTTTGCGTGAACCTGCTAGGATTCCTAGGCGTGTATGGGAAGACAAAAGATACACCAGAAGCACGGGAGGACCAACAAATTATGAAAGACCCAAAGAACATGCATACACAGAACAAGACAGATAAAGGGCGTCACTTAAGTCGTGCCAGCTATGCTCTTACCAAAGCACTAGGAAATATTTTTTGAAGTCCTTTACAATATCAAGGTGCCGTCGGGCTTCTCATCTAATATAAAGGGGATAATAAATATGGCAGAGAAAAAGTTCCAAAACCTGAAGTCTCATGACTGTCACGTGATTATGACGCAGTTGCTTCCGATTGCATTGAGGGGGCTTCTACCAGAAAATGTTCGAGTACCCATTGTGAAGCTGGTGCATTCCTCAATGCAATATCTCGAAGGTAATCAATCCAGATATTACGCCAAGGTTACTGAAGGATGTGGTACAATGTCTTGTTAGTTTTGAATTGGTGTTCCCACCATCCTTCTTCAATATTATGACGCATCTCCTGGTTCATCTAGTGGAAGAGATTGCCATTCTCGGTCCGATTTCTGCACAATATGTTCCCTTTGAGAGGTTCATGGAGTCTTAAAGAAATATGTTCATAACCGCTAGACTGTAGGAAGCATCTCCAAGGGATATGGAACAGAGGAGGTCATTGAGTTTTGTGTTGACTTTATTCCTGACCTTAAGTCGATTGGTGTTTCTGACTCATGGCATGAGGGAAGACTAAGTGGAAAAGGCACGCTGGGAAAGAAAGCAATGATATGTAGGGACGGGGATTCTTTCACTAAAGCACACTACACAGTTCTACATAATTCCACCTTGGCAGCTCCGTATATGGAGGAACACAAGAATATTGTACGCTCCAAAAACCGGGAAGCTGAATCATGGATTACGATGAACACATGAAGTCTTTCGGTGGTTGGATGCGGACACATCTCTTGAATGACACCACTGTTGGAGATCAGCTATACTTGTTGGCCGCGTCACCATCTTCTACTGTATTGAATTTACAAGGGTACGAAATAAATGGGAATACATTCTACACGATCGCCCAAGATAAAAAGAGCACCAACCAAAATAGTGGTGTCCGCTTTGATGCAATAGACGAGAATGGACAAAAGGACACATATTATGGTTACATAGAGGAGATATGGGAACTAGACTATGGAGTCTCTTTTAAGGTCCCTTTGTTTCGCTGCAAATGGGTCAACCTGAATGGGGAAGGGGTAAAGATAGACCAGTTGTACGGAATGACAACAGTGGATCTCAACAATCTTGGTTATAGAGATGAACCATTCGTCCTAGCCAATGATGTATCTCAGGTTTTCTATGTGAAGGACATGTCCTCCGCATCGAAAAAAGAAAAATATGAAAACGAATACATCATATGATGAGCCAAAGCGCCACATAGTTATTTCAGGAAAAGAAACATCGTGGGAATCGAGGACAAGATGACATGTCGTAAGATTATAATAAGTTTGATGAAATTCCGCCTTCACAAAGGAAAACCCACCAAGCATTCCGTTAAGTAAAGAAGATGCTCCATGGTTACGTCTCAAGCGTTCATAAGGAATGACATATGCCAAGAAGTTCATGCTCATATTATGTAACTCTAGTTCATGTCTTTCGCGGTTTGTGGCTTGACCAAGGATATCTTTCGCGGTTTGTGGCCTTTAGTCCCGGTTTTGTAGTCTCGCTTTTAATATTAATAAATGTCTTGAGTGTTAGTCCCATTTTGTGGCTGGACCGGAGTGCCTCTATGACAGTTTCTCGGAGATGCCGAGGACTGGGCTCAAGATCTCCTCAACTGCCGTAGTGGTGTCCTCGCCTCGAAAACCATCTTGCAGCTTGTAACTTCACTAACTAGATCAATACGCCTCGGAGCTAACTAATTTCACATATTAGGAGTGCCTCTATGACCAGTTTCTCGGAGATGCCGAGGACCTGGCTCACGGCATCTCCTCGAACTGGCCGCAGTGGTGTCCCTCGCCTCAAAACCATCTTGCAGCTTGTAACTTCACTAACTAGATCAATACGCCTCGGAGCTAACTAATTTCACATATTAGGAGTGCCTCTATGACCAGTTTCGGAGATGCCGAGGACTGGGCTCCGTCAGATCTCCTCAAACTGCCGCAGTGGTGTCCTCGCCTCGAAAACCATCTTGCAGCTTGTAACTTCACTAACTAGATCAATACGCCTCGAGCTAACTAATTTCACATATTAGAGTGCCTTATGACCAGTTTCTCGGAGATGCCGAGGACTGGGCTCACGGCATCTCCTCGAATCGCCGTAGTGGTGTCCTCGCTCTCTAAAACCATCTTGGAGATGCCTCAAACTGGCCGGAGGATCGGACTCACAAGGATGCATATTTATAGTACAAGCAGCTCGGCATAATGTCGACACTCACGACATAATGTCGACACTCACCCCTATTATTAGTGTTGACTCATCTTTAGTCTCGGTTGGTGTCTCCAACCGACTAAAGGTTCATCTTTAGTCCCGTTGGTGACACCATCCGGGACAAGGTACAAGCCGCACGACATAATGTCGACACTCACCCCTATTATTAGTGTTGTTCCGCCCACTGCGCAATCCTTCATCATGGTTGGTTTCTCCAACCGAGACTAAATATGAACCCTCTCTTTATATAGGCATTTCCCTCTATTTATTAGGTAACACTTAAGACATTTATTAATATTAAAACCGACAAATCGGGACTAGCTAACACTCAGGCCTAAATCCCCTTTAGTCATAATCATGCCTAGTCCTATAGTACGCAACTCGTGGTCTTCATCGTCCGTCATCATCATTGTCATCACACCGCCACTCCGGGATCCTCGCCCATCCATGGCATATACCAGGGCCATTCCAGCCTCGGATTCACGGCGGGTGGGAGAGGGTCTCTCGAAGACGGCGATGCCACTGGCCGATGTGGGGCCTGTGGCGGGTGGACTCGTGGCACCGAGGCGAGGATGGTCTCCCCGCGATGTAGCGCATCACTGATGATAGTACGGTTCTCCCACCACGACGGCCGACTTCGTTGTGGTTCACCGGTGGCGGCCATCACCCTCGTACTGGCGAGCTCCCTTTCACGCCTATTAGCGAAGAAGGCATTCCAGTGTCATAGTTGTCGGGATCCCACTGGGATCCATCCGCTGCCCGGCGTGAGCTCGTGGTAGAAGTGGCCAGATGGTCACCGACGTATGGAACCTTGAGGGGGAGGACAGAACCCTCCAGCCAAAGATCCACCAAGCGGGCGGTACCCGTGGACAAGGGTAGTTGGAGGCGCATGCCTCGGTCTCCTCGAGGGTCGAATGGCCCGAGGGCGTTGTCCATTGTTCTAAGAGAGGAAGGTGGATGTGTGGATAGCCATGACACGATCACCCTAAATATAGAGGAAAGGGCGGAAAACTTGGCGTGAAGCTTTGGGAAATGGCGGAATATCTTTAGTCCCTTAGTGACTACATCCGGACTAAAAGCTCTAGTAGAAAGGAAAGGGCGGAAAACTTGGGAAGAGGTGGAAAATGGAAAATATTTTTAGTCCCGGTTTCAGAATACATCCGGGACTAAATTTGTGCCGAACAATGATCATGTTTCGAAAAAACCCTTTTGCATTTTCCGAGCGCAAAAAACGGGTCGTTTTGTGAAGTAACCACCAAAATGCCGTTTCACAATGCTACCGTCCCATTTTCCTAAAATACTAGACCACCTTACATGGACTATCTCCCAACCGGTACATCTCAAACCTTTTCGTCCATCTCGGGTAAAAAGGACAAATGTCTGCCGAATCGGCAGGAAGTGGGTCCGGTTTGTACTACAGGTACATGATCTATCGCCCATGATTTTTTGAAAAAATCATTTTTAGACTCGCAATATGTGGTTTCTTCAGAGATCCAATGCAAGTTCTAACGATGCCCATCCCCTATCTTCATGCACACCGGTTCGACCATAGTTAGAAATTTAGATAATTCAAAACGGGCATAATAAATTCAAAAAATCCGAACAATGAAAATCCTTCGTGGTGTCATATTATGTTACATAGTTGAAAGGAAAAAAATACCGGACTTGGTATATTGATCATGTTTCAAAAACCTTCACAAAATGACCTATCATGTTCGAGGTTTCATGGCTTCGGTCCAAATGACCGATGTTATGTGCTGAATCACGGCATAGTTTGTGATGTTGTGCCCATATTATGCATGTGTGTGGACATTGGTATGGAGAACAATGTTGCAGAGGAAGTTTTCCTTTTGTCGCACGGAAAAGCCCTTTTCCATTTTCCGAAAGCGCAAAAATGTGTCGTTTAAAAATTAATATTCAAAAATAGAATATAAGTTAATTCATTTTAAAAGGTTACATTAATTATTTTTAAAAATAGAATATGTTTTGAATTATTTATTCAAATCCATACACTTCTTATGTTTAAAGTTTTCTAAATTCCAAATTGATATTGAAAAAATATAAGTTAATTAATTTTTAATTGTAAATGGTTCATAATTTAAATGGTTACATTAATTATTTTTAAAACAGAAAATGTTTTTGAATTATTTATTTAAATCCAAACACTTTTATGTTTAAATTTTTCCTAAATTCCAAATTGATATTAAAAAATATAAGTTAATTCATTTTTAATTGTAAATGGTTCATATTTTAAATGGTTACATTAATTATTTTTAAAATGTAAAATGTTTTTGAATTATTTATTTAAATCCAAACACTTTTTATGTTTAAAATTTTTCTAAATTCCAAATTAATATTCAAAAATATAAGTTAATTCATTTTAAAAGGTTACATTAATTATTTTTTAAAAATAGAATATGTTTTTGAATTATTTATTCAAATCCATACACTTCTTATGTTTAAAGTTTTTCTAAATTCCAAATTGATATTAAAAAAATATAAGTTAATTCATTTTTAATTGTAAATGGTTCATATTTTAAATGGTTACATTAATTATTTTTTAAAATAGAAAATGTTTTTGAATTATTTATTCAAATCCAAACACTTCTTATGTTTAAAGTTTTTCTAAATTCCAAATTAATTATCATTTAAAAAACAATACAAATTTAAACCCCAAAATAAAAAATAAGGCGGGAACAGAGAGAAAATACCTGAAATTTTTTGAAATCAGGGGAATATGTCCCGGTTGGAGACACCAACCGACTAAAGAGCCTCAAGGCCAAGCTGAAAATATTGAGATAGGTCCCGGTTGGTGGCTCCAACCGACGAGGACCTTTAGTCCCGCTGAGCCACCAACCGACTAAAGGTCCTTTGGTTATAATCGGCGCCTCTTCTTCTTCTTCCTTCCCCATCACTTCTGCTTCACCGACGCTACAGACAACCGCTTCGACGCCGCAGCTGCCCGAGCCGCCGCCGACGCCAGTCGCTGCGCCGCCACCACCGTCACCGCCTGTGGTCGCCAGTCTGCCGCTTCGTCAAGCTTCCTCGCCATCGTGCCGCCCAACAACGTCTGTCGCCACCACCTCCAACGACTGCCGCCAGGCCGCCACCGCCGCCAGGTACGGCCGCCCTCCTCTCCATCATGCCTCCGTCCTCCCTCCTCTAGATGTCGGCGGCGGCGACAATGCGCAGATGTGTGGCGGCGTCGGCGAGGCGGCGGCGGCAATGCGGTGTTGATGCGGTGGGTGGCCAGATCGCCATCGACCACCGCCGACGCCTCAAGCGCCAGCGTCGACGTGGCGCTACGTACACGGGTGGACCAGATCGCCTAGGGCCCCTAGTCGATGGTTGTGGGTAGGAGCAGCCGGTGTAGAAAGTTAGGGATAGGGTTGATGACGTCGGTGATGCAAGAATGGCTTAATCCTTTTCGTAAATGTTTAAAAATAGCGTAAATTAATATAATTTTGTAAAATCAATAACTAATTCATATTTAATCATAAAAATATGTATAATGTATCAAAATGTTCAGAAATTTGAGAGCCATGTGTCTAAGCAAAATGTTTTCTGTTTTCTGTTTTGTTTAAATTGAAATGGTTTAATTAAATCCATAAATTGATATAATATTGTAAATTCAATAATTAATTATTTATAACAAAGAAAATACAAATAATATATCAAAATGTTCGAAAAATGAGATCTAACTAGTTAACCTATAATCAGGCATTGTTCAACAACTTTCAAGACAAGTTTAATTAGAAAACAAAATCAACCCCTCTCATATACTCCGGAGTTGCGCCGAGTTAGGGTTTTCGCCCCTCGGACCCCCGTTTCAATTGCCGAGCATGTCTTAGGGTTACTTTCTAATACAAATTAACTTGTAATATCATTATCCTTGTCATACTATGGTGCAAAAGGTTTAAACATTTGATTTGATAATTTTAATTTGAATAAAACTTGTAAATTCAATAACTTTTAATCTGTAATTGAAAAATACAAATAATATACCAAAATGTTCGTAAAAATGAGAACTATCTATCTATGCCATAATCATGCATTGTTCAACAACTTAAATAACAAGTTTAATTAGAACACCCTAGTAACCCTAACAGGTGATTCCGGAGTTCCTTGAGTTAGGGTTTGCGCCCCTCGGAACCCCGATTAACTTGTCGAGCATGCTTTAGGGTTACATTCCAATGCACATTAACTTGTCGTATCATCATTGCTTGAGCATTGCATCGATGCCATGTGTTGATTGTTTCCCTTTCTTTCTAGTGATTTGGTTCTTCTCGGTAGAATACGATATCGAGATCGAGATCGATTCCAATATGATATTTTGTTAGTATCTAGTGTTACCTATCTGCTGGATAGTTTCCCTTTTGTAGCCTTATACTCATGCTCCCCTCTCATATGCATCCGAGGTTTCTCCGAACTAGGTTTTACACCCCTCGGAACTCCGGAATATTGATTTTAGTTGATTTTAGCTAGAGTTACCTATCTACTACACAGTTTCCTTTTTGTAGCTAGGTTTAGGGTTTCTCTTCATTTTTATTATTGTGTATGTATATATTAGGGTTTCTCCTTAACTTTCTCCTTTAGCCGCTTTGACTTATTCGTTTTTCCACCTATGCGTAAAATATGGACCCACACGCCGAGACGAAGAAAAGGAAGAGTTGATCCAAGGTGTGATCCGTGGGGAAGATAATTTAGACGTATCAACGTTTACGAACAACTCCGTGAGGGTGATCCTCTTTACCGGAGTAGACAACTTGTTTGAGGTTGAAGGTGTTGCCTTCATGAGGGAGAAGGCGATGCCTTGTGTAATCGAGAAGACGACCGCTCGGCAAGGTGCATGTAATATAAATCAATTCATTAATTAATCATCTGCTATCTATATAGAAATAGTAACGCGATCTTTCTTCTTTTAGCCCTCCGGATCGAAGGAATCTCTTGAAAAGAGCTGACGAGGCCCAACCAAAAGTTGGAAGACCATGAGAGGTTCAGATCAAGATGTCGCAGAGACGGCAATCGACAGCCTCCGGTTGTCGCAACCAAATTTGTGGCACAATGCGAGTAATCGTTAGGGACTTAATCCCGATCACCATTAGAAATTGGAATAGGCCTGCTAATGCGGATCAAGAGGGAACATGTTTATTTGTCCCTAACCACGCCAAAGATTTACAGTGGAAGAGGCTCATGGTTAATTTCAAACTACCGAAGATAGAGCTGGATCCAAATGCGGAGGATCCAGATTGAGGACGCCTTACAACATGGGAGAGCCATGGAGGCTAAGGTCGTGAGTGGGCTTTGAAGAAGATGGCCCATGTTTCACCAACTGGAAGAAAAGATTGCACCTTGACTATGTCGTGAAAAAGAAGACTCGATTTCAAGAATATTCGGTTTGAGAAGATAAAACCATTCGGGATGAGTTTGTGGAATACAAGAAATCGAAAAAGCTAAGAAAATGTCGAACGAATAAGTCAATGTCGCTAACAAGAAGTATCACCATACTATGGGGCAAGGTGGCTACTGGTGGCATTCCTAAGTGGGAGAAACTTGAGCAGAACTGCGTGATAAAAATATCACCCGCAGATGCGATTGGGTAGAACGTGCAAGGAATTGGTTTTACGGGCATGGGGGCACGTTGGACTCGGAAGGAGGTGTATATATACCATACGACATAAAGAAGACCCCTTGCCAATCGAGAGGATGAGAAAAGCGAAAGAAGGTTAAAGATGGGGACTTCATTCCCGATAGAGAGAATGATGAGCTCACACTCGCCCTTGGAAATAAGGAACATGATGGACGAACACGAGGCACAATAGGCTCTCAATCATGGAGGACTGGGTTTCAAGAGAGGAAGAAATATCCTGATAGAAGCCGAGGAGTAAGGACAGGCGGCGGTTGAAGCGAAAGTCGAAAAAGCGAATGCGTTTAATTGAAGAACGATTAAAGCAACAACACGATGAAATTAACTCACTTAAAGAGCAAAGTACTACCGGGCGCCCATCTCAGCAAGACACCGCATTCGATGCTACCGCCTATCGAATAATCGAAAAGCGATGTGGCTTCCACCGAGGTCCCGGTGATGACAATGGCGATGCCGATGATGCACCGACGATGGCTCCTATTGGCTACCCAGTGGATGATATCACAGAGATGACACACTACGAGCTACATGTCAAAGTTGTGAACATATCAATGAAGGTGGCGGTCGGCTATGCCTTACCAATTGGACCCACACCAACTTACCACAACCGTCTGGTTCCGAGAGGGCTACGCTGTTGTCGGCGTGGATGAAATCATGCCCACCTTTGAGGTTTTGGATCTTCACCACCGTGGTGAAGGGATGTGATCTGGGTGACGCAAAAACGCCACCATTCTATGGCCGAAGGATTGTATCGTGCTTCAAATCACACGCCAAGGCCATCTTCGCCGCGCCTCACCCGTCTCCGAGGTCGCCGCCGCCAGCCGCCTTCGCCGCTCACCCGCTCGTCGCCTCACCAATCTCCGGTGCAGCCATCGCCATGGAGCCATCGCCGCGCCAGATAAAAAGCGAAGCGTATTGCCATCTTGTCGTAAGCGATCGCCAAACGTAAACAAGAGCCTCTTCCAAAAGTACCAACGGTTCCTCCCAAGAGAGCTTATGGTATCTTGAAGAGGAGATGCGGCGATCGTTGATGCGGAAACGACAGCTGCTAAGCTAAGCCGAAGAGCCAGCGAGTTCCCAAAGACCAAAGAAGAAAAAGCCAAAGTGTTGAAAATGCTAAAGACTCTTCATCAACCCGAGCCAAAGCTGTCATCGACTATGAGCGTTCTATTCTCAAGTCACATGCAGCACAAAAGCCTCAAGAGCAAGATCTTGATGCAAGCGGAAATCTGCCCAGCTCGGAGAACAAGCAAACAGACTTGCCCTCTCAAGGTGATTTCTCAAACCAATGTGGGGTCGAGCAAATATGGGGCAAGAGCGTATGATCCAGAGGTAGTTGCACACGGAGAAGCCGCTGCTCAAGGTATGAGTATTGCCCAAGATTACTTATCCCAGTTAGAGTTCTTCCCGGAGTGAAGTAGCATACCAATACCAAGACGGAAAACCTCTCACAAACCTGAGGAGGTAAACAATCTTCCAACAAAATGAAGATTGCATAACTGGTACATGCATGCCACAAGGGCGGGCTAATCGGATAGTGCCGAGGGTTACAAAAAGCATCATGGGAAAGAAAACGATGACATGATATCCATTGAATTTGATGAACTATTTCAATTATTCAATCAAGACGCCTTGGACAAATCTCTCATGAGTGCCTATTGTCGTAAGTACTAATTCGTAATTAATTTAGTCTCCATCTATATTATTTTGTTTATTGCATGTATATAATCATACTATAATATGCAGAATGAAGATTCTCGAATGCAGCAGAGGACAAATCTATGACATTGGCTTCATTGACCCATATTGGGTTCATGAAGCTAATCTCAAAATAAGCCCCCAGGATACGGAGGATAATATAGTACACGCGTTAAGGTTTCAAGAAACCAAAAGGAAAATAATATTTCCTTACAACTTCCAGTGAGTGTTATTGTCTTGTATACACTTACTATTTCGCTTACTCGATGTTAAGTATATAATTTATTAGTTCTGCATTCGCAGGTACCACTATATTCTGTTAATCATTCAACTTGACAAAGGGTGTCTACTAGTCATGGACTCGAAACATAAACCCCTTGAGACGTGGAAGGACATGCAGATACTTCTCCAGCGGTAATTCTAATCATTACGACACTATATCGGCAACGTTCGTGAATTTTATGATATCAAGTACTTAATAACTTATTTTATTCATTTTCTACGCCGGGCAGCGCTTGGAAACGGTTCACCAAGAAGGCTAGGGGTGTTTGGAAAGAGGAGCTTACATTTCAACCACTAGATGTAAGCACCACTAGCTATATCCGCGCATCTCTTTGATTCTAGTTTTGATACAGTTATTATCATGCTTGATTATTATTTTGATTGAACTCTGTTGTCGTAAAGTGCCTGACGCAGGGACCAGGTAACAATCTATGTGGATACTATGTATGCGAGTTCATCCGGCAGACGTGCGATGAGAAGGGCAGGAATTTAGAGCAACTCCACGTATGTAAACAATTTCTATAGTTTTTAATTACAATCAAATTGTGTTTAGTTTCATATTCATATAGGCTGACTCCTTTTTTAAATCAGATCGAACGTCTACGGGACGGTCTTCTGCCAAAGGATCGCATACGAGCAATACAGGAGGAATTGGCGGGATTCTTGGATGCAGAAGTACTAAACACACAAGGGGAATACTACTCGGCTGTGTATAGACAATAGGAATTGTAAAAATAGCAACTTTCAAGAAATTGGCCGGTAGCATCGAATAGCAACTTTTGTATGTAGTGCATGAACTCGATCTATGTATTGAATGTAATGTTGTCATGATGATCTTGTGTAATATAAGGTTCCTTCATTGATAAGTGCAAAACACTAAATAAACAATAAAACAACCTAAATGAATTCTCTGCCGCGGCACAAAAAGTGGCGAAAATGCTGCCGCGGCAACAAAATGTGCCAAAATGAATTCTCCGCCGGCGAAGAAATGGGCAAATCTCTGCGGCAGCAGGTTATTAGTCCCGGTTCGTGTTACGAACCGGGACTAATGCTCCACCCCCCTCGCGCTCTGATGCCGCCACGTGTGCCCCCATTTGTCCCGGTTGGTGGGGCAACCGGGACTAATGGTTGGATCTTTAGTCCCGATGCCCCCGTCCCGGTTGGGCAACCGGGACTAATGGCCCTTACCAACCGGGACGCATGGGGCGTTTTCTACCAGTGACTTTGGCTATGTGAAGTTCTGCCTTTCTGTGCATAACACTACTCTTTCCAACGCTTTGCACTATCTATCTCTTTCAAGATCCCACTTAATTCTTTCTCACTCGATAGATGCGCCACCTCACGATTTTTAAGGGTACAAAAAGAGTGTCATAGAAATTACACAAAGTGCCTCAAAAGATCTTTACAGGCATTAAAAAAAGTGCCAAATCAAATAGGGTAGGAAAAGAAATCATTTAAGAGACACTTATGAAAATTGCCCTTAAAAATGGAGTATCCGAGGCATTGTTGAGAATGCCTTCAAAAATACTCTCTCTGTTTCGGTTTACAAGTCCTGCACGTAGTTCTATGTCGCCAAATTGAGCAACTTTGTATGATGTATATATTACAAAAAATGTATCACCGGAAACTTTAGATTTGTATTTTCCAATGATATAATTTTTATATTATATAATTCAAATTATATAGGTAAATTGATAATCTAGATATACGCGTAGGACTTGTAAACCGAAACGGAGGGAGTAGATTTTTCGAGCCGAGGCACGATAAAAAGTCCCAGAGAGCCTGGATGCATCAGCGTGCAGAGAAGGGATGGATTTAGCATCTAATGTTTATCTGGTACATGTGAAGCTTGCAAGTGATTGTGCTAATGTGATCAAGGATATGAGATCAGAAGAGCTGATGGGATCATATGGCCAGCTGATTCAGGAGATGAAAGCGAATTGTGCAAAGTTTGAGGCTTTCGTGTTTGCTCATGAAAATCGAAGGTCCAATGGCGATGCTCACAACCTAGCAAGAGGTTCTCTATATATACTCCGAACTTAAAGCGAGGGTGGGTTCTAAAAAACCCACTCTTTTTGTTAGGTTTAGAGTTTTAATAAATAAGAAAAAGGCAGACACCACGATATCACATGCCGAGAATCGCAATTTTATCTGATGAAGAAATCGTACAATAACATCGTTCCATTGAACCATAGACATATCAGAATCGCTAGCCAAAATCACCGAAACTCATCTGGACACCATATGTTCATCACATCACATGAGACCCCAGCTAGCTAGCACCGCCATGCCATGGCATGCGCTGCTTAATTTATTACAGTCAGGGCGGGAGAAAGCTATAGGAGACGAGAAAAAGTTAAAGCTAACGACACTACTAGCTCTTCAGTTGTTGCCGGGATGCATCCCGCATCCGGGCTTTCCACAGGATTGACGATAATGCATGGCCGCGCGCGCTCCATGGTCTCACGCCCCGAGCCCGACAGCGGCACGCGCGGTGGTCACGACGCCATCGGCTATGTTCTGAGCTATGAGCTCGATGTCTTGGGGTTGGCGCTGATTCGCCGCCGCCGCCGCCGCCGCCGCCGCCGCCGTGCCGGCGCCACCCCTGCTTGCTCCCAAGCGCATGGCCAGGTAGATTAGTACTGCACATACGAAGATGCCTGCGAAAAAGGAAGCAAGGTTGGAGAGCAGCATGTCCTTTGTCACATGGATGTGATAGTTTGCCGGGCCGCCCTGGATCTCCGGTGGGGATGTATATGCATGTGGTGGTGAGTGGGGAAGAAGATCAGTGGGCGGCAGAGTTGCCGGCGGCGCAGCAGTCAACGGGTACATCCCAGGTGACGCTGGCTGGACAAGAGCAGCGGTAGCAGGGGCAGGTATGGTTGCCGTTGAAGGTGCCGGTGGTACACGCTGGAGACGAGCACTTCCTGATTCTACAACTGGCTTGTCACGCCCCGAAAATTCGGGACGTCACTAGAAATTCCATGAATTCGCCGAAGGCAAAATTTCGCGAAATTCCGAGTGACTACAAAACACAGCCATCGCATACAAACTCATAGGAATAATATTACAAGGGTAGATAATATCACATAAATATTTTTCTTACAATCCAACATTAAACGAGGTTCTCATTGTCTTAAAATTATTAAACCATGACTAAACCATACAAACTTTATTGATTTTACACACATGGCTACATTTCTAGGATCAGCGCTCGAGCGTAGGAATGACCTAGAACTCGAAATCTTCTCCGTGAAGGAAGACATCAGGATCAACCTCCGCGATATCTTCGGGTGTTTCTGAAAAATGTTTATATAACAAGGCTGAGTACTAAAGTACTCAGCAAGTCACAAGATGGTTTCCAATTTAAAGTGTTATTCAAGATTAATTAACTAGGAAAATCCCATAAGGTTTCCTTATGGTCAAACCCATAGTGGTATCATTTTCACCACTTTGCCAAACGGAGGGGAAAACATCGTCCACCCGTGGCATACTTAATTCCACCAAGTGATCACACTTGGTATTATTCATTGTCTTCAAGTGGCATACTTTATTTTTCTTTCATTTTTTACCATGGATTTTAGATATGTAAGTGTGTGCCTCCAATGGTTCTGTGCTAAGCCGTAGTGGCCCAAACCACTAGGGTTTGCGATATTGCTATCATTAGCATCAGAACCTTTAATCGAAAGCTAAGTTTTTATCTACTCTATCTTTTGAAAATTCTACCTGGGAAAGTCTCATCACTCGAATCCCACCGGGAGTATGTCAGGGCCACGGAAATCGATAACATACTATAGCATCCCGACTCCGAGTGTCTCCCCGTTGATCACCCATACCAGGGTCATCTACAATGTAGAAAATCCATTGGAATAGAGTAGGGGGTTCATACAATTTATGTGGTGTGTTTTATTGTTTTGTGTCAGGGATGTACCACAGGTTTACTCATCAACCACGCCCACATACTAGGGCACATAATCCAAAATCAAGGCTCTCATCCAGGTGATGAGTCCTTTTTATACCAAGATTTTTAAGGTAAATATGACCTCCAAGCAATCATACAAACAATCATGCATCATCCATCAAGCAAGTCCAGGGTTTCCACTAGGGTTGGTCTCAAGGAATAACATCAAATATTAATGGTTCAGGGGTTCTATTATTGCACATAGCTTCAATATTCTAAAATCATTTATCACCAAAATTTCATCGGTGAGAGAGGTGACTTGCCTAAAGAAAGGTCTCCCGGGAAATCCTCGACTCCGAGATGGTGCACTCCTATGCCAAAATCCTCCGAGGCTT
Source organism: Avena longiglumis (assembly GCA_030063025.1). Classification (NCBI taxonomy): domain Eukaryota; kingdom Viridiplantae; phylum Streptophyta; class Magnoliopsida; order Poales; family Poaceae; genus Avena; species Avena longiglumis. The sequence continues at coordinate 32,415,412 of CP125979.1, read as the reverse complement.
CACCAATTGGTCCTAAAACGTTCAGAAATATTTTGCCCAAGGTCATTACTCGTATTTGTGAACTAAGGTTGAGATATAGATAAAAGTGTCCTTTATTTTCCTACATATACATAAAGTTTTTGAGTTTTAAACGCCCAACAAAATAATTTTTTTTGAAGGCATTTGGAAATGTTGTTTGCATATAGAGGGTTATGAGGATCAAAATGGCCCTTTTTATTTTAGACATATTGATCAAAGTAATGTTGCAAAATAGGTTATTTAAAACAATCCTTAAAATGAAAACATAAATTTAAATAGAAAAAGAAAACTCCACGATATTTTTTTTCTTCCCTGGCTGGAAAGGGAGCCGGCCGCCCATATATAGGCTTGTCCATAGCCTGGAAGCATCCCAAGCGGTACTGCTTCGTTCCGTGAGGAAGAAAAAAAGAAAGTAGAGGAACGGGAGAAGAGGACTCACCAACGGTGGCTGGAGGCGGGCTTGCAGGCGGTGTTTGAAATTGATGAGACGGTGGCGGTTGGGAGGATAGGAGGATCGATTCCCATAGATAAATCGAAATTTGGAGAAGGTTGGGAGGCTTTATAGGAGAGGGCGAGCCAGGCGGTGACGTGGTGGCGGCGAGCTTATCCGCCTCGCCGGGTTCTCTGAAGCGTCGCGATGCGGGCGACGTGACGAGCGCCAGAGCCCGTCGAGGTGGCGATAAGTGAGCGGGCGGCGGCAATGCATGGCGAAAAGTGCGTCGGCAGGGGTGACAACGGCAGTGCAAGGTATGGCGACGGGCGATCAGTTCATGGCGAACAGCAGTGCTGATGCTTGCGTCGGCTACAGCGGTAGTGGGGCCAGGGGGCGGCGTGGCTGGTCGATGATGGCGAATCGACGACGGCTAGGGTTCATCGCTGTTCTTCAAGTTCCTCTTTTGTTTTCTTCTCTCTTTTTTTGTCTAATTTGTTTGATTCTAATTTGTTCGAATTTTGCCTTTCCAAATTTGTTTTCAAATTCGCTTTATTGTAGAAAATTTTGGATCGTTACAACCTTCCCCCCTTAAAAGAATCTCGTCCCCGAGATTCACTCCTCCTCGGGAAACAGGTGCGGATATTTTTGTCGGATCTCTGACTCCTTTTCCCATGTAGCTTCTCCTTCTGTGTGATTACTCCATTGCACCTTACAGAACTTGATGTTCCTTGTCCTTAATTGTCGCTCCTTGGATTCAAGGATTTTAACTGGCTTCTCTGTATAGGTCAGATCCTCTTGGGGTTCGATTTCTTCCAGGGATACCTTCTTTTCCGGCGGCTCTAAGCACTTTCTGAGTTGCGATATATGAAACACATTATGCACTCTATTCAGTTTTGAACTTAAGTCCACTTGGTAGGAAACTTCCCCTACTCGTTTTGTAATTTTGAATGGTCCTACAAATCTGGGTGCCAACTTACCTTTTGTGTGGAACCGCTGGATTGACTTGAAAGGAGTGACCTTTAAATATACATAATCCCCTTCTTGGAAGCTAAGATCAAGTCGGTGTTTGTCGGCATATTGCTTATATCTGGTTTGAGCTGCTTGCAGCTTCTCTCTAATAATCCTCACTTGAGCCTCTGCATCTTGAACTATTTGTGGTCCAAGAAGTTGCTTTTCTCCTACCTCAGTCCAATTTAATGGTGTTCTACAACTTCTTCCATACAGGGCTTCAAATGGTGATCTCCCAATACTAGCTTGGTAGCTATTATTGTATGAGAATTCTGCAAATGGTAAACATGTGTCCCATGCAGCTCCATAAACTAGCGCACATGACCGCAACATGTTCTCCAGGATTTGATTTACTCTCTCAGTTTGTCCATTGGTTTATGGGTGGTATGCTATACTGAAATCCAAATCCGTCCCCATGGCTTCATGTAACTTTTTCCAAAAGTGAGAAGTAAATTGCGGCCCTCTATCGGAGCAAATCTTCTTAGGTACTCCATGCAATACTACAATCCTGGTTAAATATAACTCTGCAGGCTTATTCATTTCATTATGTTTTCTTTATGGGTATAAAGTGGGCTACTTTGGTCAACCTATAGACGATGACCCATATAGCATCATATCCATTTCTGGTTTTGGATAAACATGTAATAAAATCCATACCGATCTCATCCCACTTCCAATCTAGAATGGATAGAGATTGTAGTAATCCAACCGGCTTTTGGTGGCCTGCTTTCACCCGTTGACATATGTCGCAGAGCGTAACATATTCACCAATCTCTCGTTCATATTTCTCCACGAATACCTCTTTCTCAAGTCTTGGTACATCTTCGTACCTCTTGGATGTATGGAGAATTGCGAAGCATGTGCTTCCTGTAGGATTAAGTCCCTTAACTCCTTTTTGTTTGGTACACACAGACGGTTCCGGAAATACAGTACTCCTTTCTCATTTACCGAAAAGTCTGGTGCCTCATTTTTAGCACCTTTTCCTTAAGCCCTTGTATCTCTTCATATTTTTCTTGGGCTTGTTTAATTTGTTCATCCAATGTGGTTTGAACTTGTAGGGTCATTACTGCTCCTTTATCAACTAATTCTAAGTTTAACTTCTGGAAATCCTTCCATAACTCTCGCTGACCCTGACGCACAGTTATTGTGCTATGATACACCTTTCGGCTCAATGCATCTTCCACCACATTGGCCTTATTGGGTTTGTATTGAAATTCTAATTCATAGTATTTTATCAATTCTAACCATCTTTATTGTCGAAGATTTAAGTCGGGCTGCGTGAAGATATATTTCAGACTTTTATGATCCGAAAATACTTCACACTTATTCCCTAGCAAGTAGTGTCTCCATATTTTCAATGCATGAACTACTGCTGCAAGTTCTAAGTCATGTGTTGGATAATTTTCCTCATGTGGTCGGAGTTGTCTTGACGCATATGATATGACCTTTCCATCTTGCATCAATACACATCCTAGCCCTTGTCTTGATGCGTCACAATATATTTGGAATTCTTTGTCCGAGTCTGGTAAAACCAGAAATGGTGCTGTGGTTAACCTATTCTTCAACTCCTGAAATGCGATTTCACATTTATTTGTCCATTCGTATTCCTTATCTTTTTTCAGCAATTGGGTTAGTGGCCGACAAATCCTTGAAAATCCTTCAATAAACCTCCTATAATATCCTGCCAATCCTAAGAAACTTAGAACTTCTTTCACACTTGTTGGGGCCTTCCATTCCAATATTGCTTTCACCTTTTCTGGATCCATTTTAACTCCTTCTTCTGTTATAATGTGACCCAGGAAAGAAATTTCTTTCATCTAGAATTCGCATTTTGAAAAATTTGCGAACAACTTATGTTCTCTTAGCCTTGTCAAAACTTGTCTCAAGTGTTGCTCATGTTCTTCAGGGCTACTCGAGTATACTAGGATATCATCGACAAAGACAACTACAAATTTGTCCAAAAAGTCCACCATCACCTTATTCATGAGATTCATGAAAAAGGCTGGTGCATTGGTTAATCCAAAAGGTACTACCGTGAATTCATATAATCCATATCTGGTAGTGAAAGCCGTCTTTGGTCTATCCTCCGGGCGAATTTTCAGTTGATGATATCCAGACCTTAGGTCTATCTTTGAAAATATTTTGGCATTCCTTAACTGGTCAAAAAGGTCATCAATCCTAGGCAAAGGGTATTTATTTTTGATGGTGACTGCGTTTAGTCCCCGGTAGTCTACACATAGTCTCGATCTACCATCCTTCTTTTTTGCAAATAATACCGGTGCTGCCCATGACGAGATGCTTGGTTGTATAAAGTTCTTGTCTAATAACTCGTCAATTTGCTTCTTCAACTCTACTAGCTCTTTTCTTGACATGTGGTATGGTTGCCTTGTAATTGGTTCTGTTCCGGGTTTAAGTTCTATTTTAAATTCCACCTCTCTATCTGGTGGCTCCCCAGATAATTCCTCTCGAAACACATCTGCAAATTCTTTAACTACCGGAGTCTGCATTAATCCTTCTGCTACCATACTACATACCCTTTTCTTCCGTTTCCACATAAAGGAAATTTCTGATCTTATTCTCTGGATCAGATTATTTGGACTGGTAGCATAAACCAGTTTCTCCTTACAGTCAACCTTTGCCTTATATTTATATAACGAGTCCATTTCGAATATGACATCCAGATCTCTAAGCTGCAAGTGTATCAAATTAGCTTTAATTTTTTCTCCATAGATGTCTATTTCTACTTCATTGGTATTTGATTGAGCTTTCATCTTTGCTTCGGATTCTGACTGGCTTCCTGGAAATTTATCCACCAAGCTGCGGCAAATCCCTGCAGTTGGTGTGATGCAACAAGCACCTTTTTCCCGGTCCTCACATCCAATGGTTTGCAGTCGTCGTTCAACATCTCTAAGCCAGTCATTGGCGTCCAATGGCTCATCTGAACCGGAGAAGACTAGCGGATTCGTCTTCTGAAAATCTCCCCACCTTGGTTTTTCTTGATTCCTTCTTTGCTTCTGAACTTCCCTTTTGTTCTGCTAATTTTGTTGCTATTCTCTCTAACATCTGGGCCTGCGTTCCAATCATCCTGATACTTAAACACACAAACATGCATATATCACATTCACCACCCAGCATAGCACACTTTATTTTAAAACACAAACCTAGACTATACTAGCGCCTCTCTTGGAACAACTATTCGTTGTATGATGAAGGGTTGCTGCTGGTATAGAACTCACGTTCCATTGGTTCCTCTTCCTCTTCATCTTCCTGAGTAGGTGGTACTTCTGATTCTTCCGGACTCGCTTGTAGAGCATTTTTGAAGCGTTTAAGATATTTCTTGGTCCATATGGTCTTGATCTTCTTCGCTCCCGGTCCATGTGATTGATCCCCTTGACAAGCCCTTAATCGCCTTGCACTTGGACTGGCCATCTTCTGTTGAGAACTTATAGCCTCCTTAAGTTTTGTCTCCAAGTCAAGTATATTCTGGCGAAGCTCTATATTCTCGCCTCGCAACTAGACTATCTCACCTCGGGCTTCTTGATATTCCTTTCGAATCTTCCCATATTGCCCTGCTGCAAAGGCTATTTCTCTCACTACCTCTATCTCTGACCCGTCATTCACGAATGGTGGAGAAGGCACTCCCACACTGTTTCCATCATTCAACTCCTAGGGTATGAGTCGATAGATGGACTCAGCAAATGTGTCGTCGTACTTATGTCGCAGGTTTAATATAGCCCTTCTGGATGCGTCCTGAATTGCATCCTCCTCTGTATCCCTTTGTCTAACATAAGTGGTCTCGGTACCATCAACTTTTACGTTAACCCATCCGGTCCAATACTGAAGTATCCCATGCGCAAAAATAGCTTTTGCATGAAAATGTGGGAGGTCCTGCCTCGGCACAAAAAGATATCCCAACATCCTCCACAAGAGTTGGGCCCATCCCCCAAGCGTCTCGGGAGAGGTATAAAAAATAGTACACCATGCCTACAATATGTGAAATAACTTTTTTTAAGCACGAAAAATATTTGTTTTTATTTTACACAAAATTTTATCATACAAATTTTATATCAAAAACAAAATATTTTAAGAGCTGGATAAAGGCTTTAGAAAATTTCTTTTTCTCAATCGTTTTTTTTTGTGCAAACATGTACCATTTTTCCAAAACCGGGGGTCTTTCATACGGCCAAGGCTGGCTCTGATACCACTCTGTCATGCCCCAAAAATTCGGGACCGTGACTAGAAATTCCACGAATTCGTCGAAGGCAAAATTTCGCGAAATTCCGAGTGACTACAAAACACAGCCATCGCATATAAACTCATAGGAATAATATTACAAGGATAGATAATATCACATAAATATTTTTCTTACAATCCAACATTAAACGAGGTTCTCATTGTCTTAAAATTATTAAACCATGACTAAACCATACAAACTTTATTGATTTTACACACATGGCTACATTTCTAGGATCAGCCCTCGAGCGTAGGAATGACCTAGAACTCGAAATATTCTCCGTGAAGGAAGACATCAGGATCAACCTCCGCGGTATCTTCGGGTGTTTCTGAAAAATGTTTATATAACAAGGCTGAGTACTAAAGTACTCAGCAAGTCACAAGATGGTTTCCAATTTAAAGTGTTATTCAAGATTAATTAACTAGGAAAATCCCATAAGGTTTCCTTATGGTCAAACCCATAGTGGTATCATTTTCACCACTTTGCCAAACGGAGGGGAAAACATCGTCCACCCGTGGCATACTTAATTCCACCAAGTGATCACACTTGGTATTATTCATTGTCTTCAAGTGGCATACTTTATTTTTCTTTCATTCTTTACCATGGATTTTAGATATGTAAGTGTGTGCCTCCAATGGTTCTGCTAAGTCAGTGGCCCAAACCACTAGGGTTTGCGATATTGCTATCATTAGCATCAGAACCTTTAATCGAAAGCTAAGTTTTTATCTACTCTATCTTTTGAAAATTCTACCTGGGAAAGTCTCATCACTCGAATCCCACCGGGAGTATGTCAGGGCCACGGAAATCGATAACATACTATAGCATCCCGACTCCGAGTGTCTCCCCGTTGATCACCCATACGGGTCATCTACAATGTAGAAAATCCATTGGAATAGAGTAGGGGGTTCATACAATTTATGTGGTGTGTTTTATTGTTTTGTGTCAGGGATGTACCACAGGTTTACTCATCAACCACGCCCACATACTAGGGCACATAATCCAAAATCAAGGCTCTCATCCAGGTGATGAGTCCTTTTTATACCAAGATTTTTAAGGTAAATATGACCTCCAAGCAATCATACAAACAATCATGCATCATCCATCAAGCAAGTCCAGGGTTTCCACTAGGGTTGGTCTCAAGGAATAACATCAAATATTAATGGTTCAGGGGTTCTATTATTGCACATAGCTTCAATATTCTAAAATCATTTATCACCAAAATTTCATCGATGAGAGAGGTGACTTGCCTAAAGAATGGTCTCCCGGGAAATCCTCGACTCCGAGATGGTGCACTCCTATGCCAAAATCCTCCGAGGCTTCACCAATTGGTCCTAAAATGTTCAGAAATATTTTGCCCAAGGTCATTACTCGTATTTTTGAACTAAGGTTGAGATATAGATAAAAGTGTCCTTTATTTTCCTACATATACATAAAGTTTTTGAGTTTTAAACGCCCAACAAAATAATTTTTTTTGAAGGCATTTGGAAATGTTGTTTGCATATAGAGGGTTATGAGGATCAAAATGGCCCTTTTTATTTTAGAGATATTGATCAAAGTAATGTTGCAAAATAGGTTATTTAAAACAATCCTTAAAATGAAAACATAAATTTAAATAGAAAAAGAAAACTCCTACGTATATTTTTTTTCTTCCCTGGGCTGGAAAGGGAGCCGGCCGGCCCATATATAGGCTTGGCCGTAGCCTGGGAAGCATCCCGAAGCGGTGTACTGCTTCGTTCCCGTGAGGAAGAAAAAAAAGAAAGTAGAGGAACGGGAGAAGAGGACTCATCGGCGGCGGTAGGCGGGCTTGCAGGCGGCGGTGTTTGAAATTGATGAGACGGTGGCGGTTGGGAGGATAGGAGGGATCGATTCCCATAGAGAAATCGAAATTTGGAGAAGGTTGGGAGGCTTTATAGGAGAGGGCAGAGCCCAGTACGGTGACGCGTGGTGGCGGCGAGCTTATCCGGCCTCGCCGGGGCTCTCTGGAAGCGTCGCGATGCGGGCGACGTGTAGACGAGCGCCAGGAGCCCGCCGAGGTGGCGATAAGTGAGCGGCTGGGCGGCGGCAGCGGCATGGCGATGGTGACGGCAAAGGTGCAAGGTATGGCGACGGCGATCAGTTCCGCGGGCGGGCAACGCGCGGTGCTGATGCTTGCGTCGGCTACAGCGGCAGTGGGGCCAGGGGGCGGCGTGGCTGGTCGATGATGGGGAATCGACGACGGCTAGGGTTCATCGCTGTTCTTCAAGTTCCTCTTTTGTTTTCTTCTCTCTTTTTTTGTCTAATTTGTTTGATTCTAATTTGTTCGAATTTTGCCTTTTCAAATTTGTTTTCAAATTCGCTTTATTGTAGAAAAATTTGGATCGTTACATGGCTAATGAAAGAAAATAAGTTAACTCTTGTCCTTCCTTATTCTGTCTGCATACGCGAAAAAATGGCACTCAGGTACTCGCCATATGGATGGCACATCAAAGATAGTACGACGACGATGGAAAGGGAGATCATTGATCGCTATTATGCTCTCTTGGCGTGTCAAAATCTTACATACAACAGACTATACAGAGATTAATCAGAATACCTAACAGCCTATCTAACCGACTTAAAGAACACAGCCACTAAAATGACAATGTAGATCTTGCTCTTCATAATCAAATGTACAATTAATATAGAAAACATATAAAACATGGTAAAAGAGCACCCACAAAATTTGGAGGCATTTCATTGCATCAGATCAGACCGTTGTTGAATTATCTAATCAATTGCATCAAAGTAGGTCCCAATCCCCATCGGGATTGCATCAACATAGGTCCCAATTCGACTGCCCAACTCATATCTAATGCTAGTTGTTGGTGTTAGTTGTTTCTGGGCCTGCTGTCGGAACTGGTGCTGCTCATGCGTATGCCTGGCCGAGCGGCCATCGAGTACTAGAGTCAGAGCAGCAGAAAGGCAGCAAGAGTGGACGGGTCAGTCCAGCAGCGGCCGGCGAGGGGATTCACGGAGAAGACGAAGGGGCAGTCGCGGGACCTAGCCAGCTGCTAGGTCTTCCCCTTCTCTCGTCGCATTAGGAGATGAGGACTTCGCCGGCACAACTGCGGCCTCGCTTGTTCCAGGGGTAAAAAAAAAAAAGACTGGTTGACAGAAACAGTTGCTGCTTTTATTATTAGGTACTAGTTGAAGGCCCGTGCGTTGCCACGGTCCAATAAAATATAGATTTCGATATATCAAACAAAATATGTACAATTTACTATGCGTTTCACACAGCTTATGGTTGACTTCTGAAAAATATCGCCTTGCGCTTAATTTTTTGTAGTGATTATAGCGTGACCTTTTCCAACATCTTTCCTCTTGTCACATTTGAAATAATGCACGTGAAAATTGCATAAACAGTGATGTCCGAATATAGCTAGCTGCTCGACTTGACTATTTTGGTTTCTGGTAGATTTGGATATAAGGGGGCATGAAAAAATTGTATTTCTTCCTGCGATTTAGCAGCAACGACACATGTGCGATAACTGGCTTCGGCTCTGCTTGGCGAAGGGTCCCATATTGATCGAGTCTTTCACCGCACATTGCATGTCCTCTTGCAAATACAGCCACTTCCCACAACATTGTTAAACATTCGCTTCATGCCAAAACTCAAATAAGTCTATTCAAGTTGGTAGGTGACAAGTTCTAACACTTGTAAGTATTTCTCAAGCTAACTCCACAATCCATATAGTACAGAGTCTAACAATAATTTTGCAAAGAATGACCTGTAGCGGTGGCTCCAGTAAGTAGAGTGCATGATTGGATTGAGTTTCTAAAACTGATGTTGTAACAAACATAACACAAGTTCAGTTACCTTAAAATCTTGCACTTTCTCTGAATCCTCGTGAACTCAAGTTCATTTAACTTGAAACTATATCAAACTGACAACAATTTCAGAAAAGGGCCAACAACAGCCATGTTTAACTGAACTTAGATTAGTATTGTTTTTCGGGTGCACAAGCAGCAGTAGTAGTCCATCTCTCTGAGATAGGTCTTAGATTAGTATTAAAAAACCTGAATTTCTTATAGAGTGTGAACATTGTCGAATTAGTAAAGCGTCCACAAGCCTCTCTTTTCAAAAAAATAAAGGGCATGGAAGGAAGATATAATATAGATAGAGATAGAAGATTTCTCCCCCAAAATTCTGGGTGGCCCATGGCCTCCCCCCTGCATCCGCCAATGACATAAAGGGCTGAGGCAGTAGTCGAGCGTCTAGCGTTGACCATGCTCTAAGAGCACCTCCACTCGTTAGACGTTCCTAGTCCGAAATCCGGCGCTTCGGATGTAGTTAAGTTTTTCACTCGCGTTTTCAGACCGAGTTTCCAGACGAAGCAAAAATAACGACATATTCGATTTTTCTCGTTCCCGCCCACCATTCGCCGATAGGGTTGGCTCACCTGTTTTTCGCTTGTTCGGTGTTTTCAGACGGTTCCCAGAGCCCTGGGATAAGCTGGAAACGCCGGATGAAAGTTGGACTAAATCTGTACCAATTCGGCATTTGGATGAAAAATCGCCATGCAGATGAAAAAACGTCCTTTGAAACGCGAACGGAGATGCTCTAAGCACGCTAGGTACACACGGGCGTTGACGCGTCTACCTTCGTGTGATACTAGGGCTGTAAATCAATATGTTCAGGTAATGGAAAAGCAATGCGCGCGGCCGGGCCTTTCTGTGCAGAGAGAGAGTGCGTGCATTCACCTTGTGCTGCATAGGCTGTGTTTGGGGCTTCCGTTTAAATGTTTAGAGACTCCAAAAAATTTCAGAAAAAATTAGAACGTATAGGAACAACTTATGTGCAGCAGCACTGTACCGAACCTCAGCCGTAGAATAATCGAACCACATTTTGAGAAATGAAAATCACAAAGGCGTTACACAGCTAGTAGAAGCTAGCAGTGGAGCGACGTCTCGTGTCGGCCGGTCTTTTCAAAGGAGGAGAGCACCACCTGCGAAAGACCGAGGAGGATATATATCTGCTGACCAGGCCGGACATACACGCGTGCTGCCCGCCTCACTTTGTCGCGATCAGGGCCCCACTCAGCTTCATACTCGTATAGTAGCACTGTGCTGTCCTAGTGTACTACTCACTTTGTTTAAGATTATAGGTCTTATGCGTATATCTAGGTTTTTAATTTGATCAACAAAATATAACTTATATATCACAAAAATTATACTACCTCTATCCCAGTTTATAAGACTTACGCATATACCTAGGTCGTCCGCATGAGCTATACTCCCTCCGTACCAGGGCTTAGGACGTGTAAAAAAAATCCAATTTTTCCCACAGCTTACGGCGCCAGGTCCTGGGTCGATCGTTACCTTCCTAATTTACCCCTACTTTCCCGTAGCTCACCTTCCTCCTCGACTCCTTGGAGAAGTAACTACCCCTCTCTCGCATGCGAACACGACGCCCGGCGCCTCCACGGCCTGCAGCTGTTCCTCCTCCGTGACCACCGCACCCGGCAGATGGCCCATGTCCGCGACCTCCGCGCGCTGCAGCTCTACGTCCAGCAGCCGCAGCTCCTCTGAACGGCGGACAGCTACCGCGGCCACGGCCGGATAGACCAAGACAGACTTGTCCGCCGATGGACGGGCTCGTGAACATGAAGACGCCGTCGAAGAGAGGGTGACGGACAAGCTCAGGCTCGTCGTCGACTCGGCCACGGCCACCTCCGTCGCCGCCTCCCGTGAACTCCAGGTCGCGGCCATCTCCGTCACCACTAGCATCTCCCGTGAACTGCAGGTTGCGGCGAGCTCTATCTCCGCTCGGGTTTTCCGCGTGTTGAGGGCTACGGCCAGCTCTGGCTATGCTCGACTTGCCCACAAACTGCGGGCGACGGCCACGCCCACCACTGCTCGAGTCGCCCGCGTTCCATCTACGGGCTGATCGGAGTCCGGTGAGGCCATGCCGAAGAACACATGGAGAAGCAGAAGAAGAATCAGCTGATCGAGAAGGTGAAGAAGTGGGCGTCCATGGCGCCAAGATCTTATAGGAGCTCGATTTTTTGGAAAGAGGGTCAGGTGCTCTTTCCATGGAGCCAAGATCTGAGCCTCTAATCTTGATCTCCATCGAAGAATTTTGGAGCGATCCGTGGCACAATGTACTCCCCAATGGATGATCATCTGGTGTCCCTTTGATTGGGCAAAAAATCTTGCTAAGGATCGCCATCCCCATTGATAGGCATGGTCGTTGGGTGAGAAGAAAGAGGGCGGGGAGAAAGGCAGCGACCTCGACTGCGAGCGAGAAACGAGGAGGCGAGCGATTGACAAATTAATGCGCGTGCATGCAGGGGCAAGACGGAAAGGACTCTCCTTTTTCTCTTCCCGGAACTCTTGCCTAAATAACTGTGCAAATTTTTAGACGCCGTAAGCCCTGGTACAGAGGGAGTATAATATAAATTATATAATATAAAAATTATATCATTAGAAAATATAACATTTGAAGTTTCTAATAGTATAGTTTTTATCTTATGTATCTCATGCTAAGTTGGTTAATTTATCGACCTAAAAATACGCGTAGGTCTTATAAACCGAGACGGAGGGAGTACCATTAAAAAATATAATCTTTAAAGTTTCTAATGGTATAATTTTTATGTTATATTATTTATATTTTATTATACAAATTAACAATCTAGTTATCCGTGCGAAACTTATAATCTGAAACAGAGAGTATATACTGGGATACACTAGTTACGAGGGCAGCCGTGAGCATCATCGCTCTCCTGACCAGCTGGCCCCGGGCACATGGTGTATGCCTATCTATCGCATTACATATGATTATTTTGGCCGTCCCCTGATTACGTACTCATAAAGCTTGCACAAAAGTGTCTCTTTAATACTTAACCACCACGTCGGCTTATACTAATGTGACATATACTGTCTAGTATGCCATTAGTAGATCTTCTTGTTCGATCAACTTTAACTTTGGCTACTCTTTCCAAGTTCTGCCTTTCTGTTCAATTATAACTACCCTTTCCAAGTTCCAACGCTTTGCATTAGTCATTCAGTTAAGGAAACGCCTGGTATGCCGAGGGCTTATTGCCGTCGGCGTAGCCAGGAAAACCCTCGGTGTAAGCTACGCCGACGGCTACCGTCCTCGGCGGACCTCTCCCTCGGCGGAGCAGGCGCGGCCGTCGGCGTATGACAAGACCGTCGGCGTAGGTCAACGCCGACGGCCTGACGGCGCCCGTCGGCGTAGAGGCCGTCGACGAACGTCGGCAGCGCCGTCACACGGCCAGTTAACGGCGCGTCGGCTACGCCGACGGCCTCCCCCTCGGCGTACTCTCGCCACGTGGAGGCAGGCGGGCGGCGCGAGCGCCACGCCGACGGCCTCCTCGGCGACGCTCGCCACGTGGAGGCAGCGGAGCGGCCTGGCGCAGCGCCTACGCCGACGGCCTCCCCCTCGGCGTACATATGCCACGTGGAGGCAGCGGAGCGGCCTGGCAGCAGCGGGCTGGCCCTACGCAGGCCGTCGGCGTAGGACCAGCCCCAGTTTTTTTTTCTGCAATGCAATGCTCACCTTTATTTCAGCACATGCTCATATCAAACCCTCACAGCTCACAACAATGCTCACCTTTATTTCACACATGCTCATATCAAACATTGCTCATATCACACATTGTTCATATCACACATGCTCATATTAAACATTGTTCATATCACACATGGTCATATCACACATTGTTTATACATCATCCATACATCGTTCATACATCATCACACATGCCTACAACTCTGGAGGAGAGGGGGTGTACCCGAGATCTCCCCTGATGAAAAGTGGCGACCTCTGCCGAGGGTTGCGTCCAGTAGAATCAGCAGAAGAGCCACCTGGCGAGGGAGTAGAAGTGTGAAGCTTGGGAGAACCACCTGCAGAGTGGCCAGGAGATGGACCATCGTCATGAAGCGGTGTGATCTGACGCCCATCCGGCGAGGCGTGGCCAAAGTGCCGGTTCCCAGAAGCTCCCGTTCCCTACATGTTGCCTACATGTTAGCAACTTGCGAGGCAAAGTAAAGCGATAACCAGTGGGTTAGCAAAGAACTTACCTGTGTCGATGCGTAGTAGGTCCTAGCGAAGCTTTCCTTCGATTGCCAAAATAGCATCGGCCCTGGCATGGGAGGCACGGGCCCTAAATCTCTATTCTGGCCAGTTTGAATATTCACCATCATGGCCTGCAAGATAGTTTAGAAGTCAGGCCATAGTACAACAAACGGGGGGAAGTGAGACTTGTATCTTTTGCAAAAAATAAAGGTTCGGACTTACATTTACGTATTGCATGTAGATCGCATTCGCCTCCTGATGCTGCCGAAAGGCCACCTGATATTCCTCATAAGCGGCATCGTAGGCCGCGTCTAACTCAGGCTACAATTTCAAATACAAGGAATCTCGTCATCGGTTAGCCATGCAGGAACAAAAGTCATAAAGATGATGAAAATGAGAAAAACTTACATCCTCGGCGGAGCGACGAGGCTCGCCACGAGGCGGGATAGGGGGGCCGTCGGCGGGGTAGGTAGCCTTGAGACGACTGAAGCTCGTGCTGAGGGTAGGCTTGACCTTCTTATTCAGAATCTTGAGGCGTCCATGCTGCAATCCGTGCCCCGACAGGACCAACGAGTCCTCGTCGATCTCCGCGTGAATGGGGTCATCCACATGGGGGTGACGAGCCTTCACCATCGTGCTGTAGTTCCCCAAGTCGCTTACGGGCGTGCGAAGTACACGGGCAACGAGGGTTGAGGCTCCGAGTAATTGGGCTTCTTTCGCCGCATCATATCATAGACGGCGACGTCATGAATCACCTCCCCGGGTTGTGCCTCGGCCACCTGTATCGCGAAAATAAAATATTATGCATATGAAGAACAAACATAAGCAGAAATGCACACAGGTCGTTCCATGTATATACGTACCACCTTCCCCTTAAAGCGGTCAAAGTTGCGGTTTCCCGCGCAGTGCGTTCCACCATCGCCTCGGTTATCCGCGTTCCGCCTCGACAAGGCTGCAAACTCCTCGTCTTCTCTGAGCCACCTCGTCCTAACCAGCTCCTCCCATGCGAGTCGATGCGGCTCGTCCCAATCGGGGATAACCTGAAAATGCAATACTCAACTCCAGACAATGCAATGGCAACTTAGAAGCAATGTAGAATCTCATTGATATTTTACTCACCGACATGTACTCTTCCAAGGCCATCGAGTACTCAGGATTAGGGTTCCTACCGACAATGTCTTCCTTCACGACCTCACAGCCTGTGGCTAGCGGCGTGACCTTCGGTTGTACCACACAGGGTCAACTTCACACAAGCCCCAAGCAAAGTCCTCTTCGCCTTCTCCTGGTCCTCCTCGGCCACACGGTAAAAGCACTTCAATCATGCATAAGAGTCATGAGTTAGCACGGTGGGGTCATCAAGTATGAACATAACTCGAGAAATATGCCTTACCCAAAACTTGGTGATGACAGCATCAGCAGCTGTCGGAAAGCCCGGGACACGGGTAGTTTGGTAGTCCGCCCAAGTGGTAGCTAGCTTCCTGTCACCCTCGTGGGTAATGTGATAGCCCGGCCAGAACTTCCTAATCAGAGCTCCAACAAGGCTGTTAGGAAGGCGAGGCTTCGTCCCTGGAGGAAATGTCCAATTGCTGCACAATAATAAACGTTAGTACACAATAATTATTTATGACCAACATGAAATAAAATGGTTTAAATTGCCAAATTAGTACATTTACTCAAGGCCATCTGGAATAATAAGGGCTTTACTCCGAGTCCTAGGCTCAAACTTCTCGTCGAGGACTCCCGATTCCCCACGATTCCGCAATTTCTTGCCCCACCAACTCATGGCTAGTGTCCGTGTCGGTCCCCGCCTCCTCTCGGTCCTCGCCTCCCTCTCGGACTCGCCTCCCTCGGACTCTCCCTCTCGGCCGAAGGCTGCTCTATCAGGAACAACTCAGGAGCCACGTCGCCAGAAGCAGAGGGTGGTGGGTCAAAGTCCACGCCTCCTCCCGTGGCACCTCGTCCTCGTCCTCCTCGACCTCGGCCTCGACCCCGTCCTCCGCCAGCAGGAGCAAGATCGGGGTAACGCGGATTGGGATTTGGCTGTCTCCCACTCCGTGTAGCACTTTTCTTGCGCTGCTTCAGCGCATTAAGCAAGGACGAACTGGTTGCCTTGCCGCTGCTCATATTGTTCAATCACCTGCATTAAGTAAGAGAAAACAGTTAAGCACAAAGACATAATAAAATGTATACACAAAGAATAAAGGCATAATGCAATTAAGAAAACAGTTAAGCACAAAGACAAAATAAAATGCATTAAAAAATAAATACTCACTATCATTTTCATTCTCATTCTCATTCACATTCTCATTCTCATTCTCACTATCACTATCTTTTGAGTAGAAATCTGGATTCTCATCGAAGGGTGTAGGCTCATCATCGTTGTCATTCTCGGTATGGAGCTTCTTGAGCATACTTATGTCATGTAGATTCACCACTGACTCACCCCGAGTTTCTACATCATTCCCAAGGTCCTCAAGATCAACCGGTTCTAAATCAAAGTGTCCGAAGTCCTCTTGCTCTTGATAGAAAATTCCCTCATACATTAAAGGGTTAATGTTGTTGTAATCGTCCTCGGAGGGAATCGGTAGGTTACCATGTGGCGATACCTGGAACACGACTTCCCAGCCCTGGAGTTCCGCTTTCTGGCATGGGTAGGGCAAATAATAAACTTGGTTGGCTTGGTGAGCAACAACAAAGACGTCGGCTCCGCTATAGGTGGTTGAAGGCCTAACTTCAACTAACCCAATGGAAGGGGTACTTCTCAGTCCACCCCTTGGGTCAAACCAGTGGCACTTGAACACAACAAGATTGAGTTCGACATTCGTACGATTGAAGGTCACCAGATACATTCTCTAACCTTCCGTAGTAATCAAGGGAATCGGCTCCTTTGGTGAACACCCCAAGATTTACCGTTTTTGCATTGGTCGCCTTTCGGTGCGTCTCGTATTGAAGCGAAACCCATTCACATCATACTTCTCATACTTCACGACGACATCATACAACCTTGGGAAACACATTTCAGCTCATCCGATATCTCAACGTTGGGATCAGCTCCTGGTACAAGAGTAATTTGTTGCGTTAGTTACGTGGAATAAGAGCGACAAGTCACATATTGCAAGGTAAGAGGGACGGTTAGAAATTACTTTTTCCATAAACCAGACACAAAGTTTTTTTTATTTCCGGAGCACCCTCTTTCAAGAGAGTGTCCAACTCCATGGGAGAGGGATCACCGGTCCCGCCATCGCTCATCTGTGAAATCGCTAAGAAGGAGAAAATAAGCATTAGACGGAGACCGAGTTACTAGCTGCATAGAGAAATAGGGTGTTCACCATTTTACCTAATGAAATCGACCACTTCCTTCATGTTCATAAGCACATAGAGCATTATGCAATCCTTCTCTTCCTTCGGCAACCTATATTTTAGTCCTTTACCGGCCTTGCCACCGGGAAATTGGAATAGCTCGAGATTGGGGTCATTCTTGGGCAGGTCGACATTGTAACGAGAGACCGGGTTATGCATAGTGGGAACATCATCGGGCCAGTAGGTTGTCGCGGCTCGCCATCTCCGAAGGCATGTTTCTTCAGCTATGCATGCTTCAATCTTGGCTTTGTTTCCAGTTATCTTTCGAATATACTTAAACTCTCTCTCAATACAAAATTGCCAACGAAATTGCACCCCCCCAATAGTGCCTCGTTCGCGAGGTGCACAATGAGATGTGCCATCGGAGTAAAGAAGCCTGGCGGAAAGATCATCTCCAAATTGCATAGCAACTCCGGCACCTGAACTTGCAGCTTCTCAATCACCAGAGGACATATCTGCTTAGCACAGAGGGTGGGGAAGAAATGGCTCAACTCCGCAAGCACTCGCCATACTTTTTCGGGGAGATACCCTCGAACCATCACCGGCATCAGCCGCTCAATCCATATATGATAGTCGTGACTCTTGAGCCCGTTGACTTGTCCCGTCAAAAGATTGACTCCCTTACTTATATTCGAACAATAACCGTTAGGGAACATCACGACGTATTTGAGCCACCTAAATGACTCCTTCTTTTGGATATTATCAAGGCAGTAGTAGGCATGCGGCTTGAACCAATTCTTTCGACGGACAGTAGGAGGCTGCATGTGTAATCTCTTCCTATCACAAAGCTTCTCAACATCAACTCTAGCCTCGACATTATACATTGACTTCCCAGGAATGTTCAGGACTGTGTGAAAAAGGAACTCCCTGACATTCTTTTCGGTGTGCATCACATCGATGTTATGGGGAAGTTCGAGGTCCTTGTAATACACGAGATTCGTTAAGGCTGCCACGTGAGTCCAATTATGCGTTACACCATATCCCGCAAATTGATGGCCAGTTCCCGGCGCCGCGGGCACGAGAGCACGTATCTCGACATCAACAACTGCACCCTCGAACTTTGGTATCTCTTTTACTTCATGCACAACTTTGCCCTTCTTGAAGTTCTTTCTATCTTCTCTGAACGAATGATTTCTTTTGAGGTACTGTCGATTCGTGTCAAACGCAACATATTTGCGACCCGACTTTAGCCAAAGGAACTCAAGTCGGTGCCTGCACACTGGGCATGGCCACTTACCAGCTGTACACCATCCGCACGTTAGGGCGTACCCGGGCATGTCATGCATAGTATATTGTAACCAAACTTTCATCAAAAAGTTTCTCTTTGATGCTCGGTCGTATGTCAACGTCCCGTGTATCCAAGAGTGGTTCAAATCATCCACAATCGGCTGCATGTAGACACTCAAGTTCTTCCCCGGATACTCAGGTCCTGGAATTATCAGCGACAAAAACATGGTCTTCCGTTGCATTAATACTCCGGGAGGGAGATTGAGCGGAATAACATACACCGGCCAGCATCTGTACGAGACCGTCGACATACCATATGGGTTGAAGCCATCTGTTGCTATCGCAATTCTAACATTCCGAGCCTCTTCTGCCCACCGGGGGTATTTGTCATCGAAGTTCTTCCATGCCTTACCATCAGATGGATGTCCCATCTTCTTCCGTCCGTCTGCCCCTCGTATCTTTTCCCTTCTTGTGCCACGTCATCCGCTTGGCGGTCTCCTCGCTCAAGTACCGGATTCTTTTTATGAATGGGAGATACCAAAGTATCTTCTTAGCGACCTTCAACGCCTCACCCGACCATCCTTCCCTTTATCTCTTCATATCTAGAGGCCTTACAAATGGAGCAAGATTTGTCACCCTCAAACTGTTTCCAAAACAAAAGGCAGCCTTTTGGACAACAATCTATCTTTTCATAATCCATGTTGAGCTCCTTCATGAGTTTATTCGTTTTGTGAAAGGTTTTGGGCACACAATGCCCTTCGGGCAACATGTTACCACATGTTCTCAGATTAGCTTCAAAGTGAGAACGGGTGGCGAGTAATCGCACTTGTCGGCTAGACACCGAGAGATGGCATCGGTGAGAAATCTTTGCACCCTCGTGCAGAGGCCTCTTAGCCGCTGCCATCATATCAAGGAAGGCCTTCGGTTGGCTCCGGTTCCTCCGGTTCTAGCGGTTCCTCCGGTTCTCGTGATTCCTCCCGTGGAGGTGGCGAATTCTGGTCGGCATCGATAAGATCATCTAGCATGTTTCTAATCCCATCGTGCTCATTGCCATTGAGCGCGACGCATCACCTCACCTCTATCACGTTAAATCGAGCAAAGTCGACTTGCGTGACATAGTTAGACATGTACCCATATTGCGTAAGGTGTTTGTACATGTCATCCTTTCCCAGCGATGACGCTTAGTGCAATGGCGCAGGGACAAAGTGCCGAACAATTGCCTTGAACCACGCTAACTCATTCACTAACAAATGAGTGTTCCGTACCCAATAAATCGCATTTTATTAGTCGCACTAATACGCCCTTTGTACATCCACCCATTATCGCCCATCCTCTTACGCTTTGTTGGGAGACAAACAACAAATATAACATTTTATATCAAACAGAGATTAAATGCTTCATATTTTTACACATTCATCAACCTACATGTCCAATAGGAAAAGAGGGTCCTAACCAGCCGGATCCGTAGATTGTAAGTTCTCCTGGTTCTACCCAATCCAAGCAGAATTTGAAGCACCTCCCATTCTCTCCCAATACACGTCTCGACAAAAAGCCAAGAGGATGTGCATCCGGAGAACAACGAGGAGGCGCCACCGAAATCCTGTCTCGAATCGAGGTAGAGCCAGGGAGAACCAAACCCAACTACGAATTCGCCGACTGCCCGATAAAAGCCTTAAGCGTTACAGTCCAAAATATGCGAGACCACTAATGCATATTAAGTCGCGGGCACACTCGGATCGTCTACCCCCCTCGACGGGTGATGTCCGGCGTAGATCTCTCTTGTTTTGTGTTTGTTTAGGTCATAGGGTGATGTCAAACCATGTTGGTTCACAAGTTGGGGCACTATCCTACCCGGTTTCACCTCGACGGGGAGATTCCACCCTCATACGGGTACGGAACCTCCGCCTCTAGGTTAGAGCGCATGCACGCGAGGGGGGACACATGCAAGCACCTATATATACCAACCTCTCACCACACCCACACACACATATGCTAGGGGCACATGCAAGTTTTCATCTCATTCCAATGTTCTCGTGATCTTCCTCCGGCGAAACCCTGATCTCTGTGCACACTCGGATCGTCTACCCCCCTAGACGTTCCTCTGACAGGGGTAGGCGTAGCTCTCTCTTGTTTTGTGTTTGTTTAGGTCATAGGGTGATGTCAAACCATGTTGGTTCACAAGTTGGGGCACTATCCTACCCGGTTTCACCTCGACAGGGAGATTCCACCCTTATACGGGTACGGAACCTCCGCCTCTAGGTTAGAGCGCATGCACGCGAGGGGGGACACATGCAAGCACCTATATATACCAACCTCTCACCACACACACACACACATATGCTAGGGGCACATGCAAGTTTTCATCTCATTCCAATGTTCTCGTGGTCTTCCTCCGGCGAAACCCTGATCTCTATGCACACTCGGATCGTCTACCCCCTAGACGCGTTCCTCCGACAGGTAGCCAGTAGCTCTCTCTTGTTTTGTGTTTGTTTAGGTCATAGGGTGATGTCAAACCATGTTGGTTCACAAGTTGGGGCACTATCCTACCCGGTTTCACCTCGACAGGGAGATTCCACCCTCATACGGGTACGGAACCTCCGCCTCTAGGTTAGAGCGCATGCACGCGAGGGGGGACACATGCAAGCACCTATATATACCAACCTCTCACCACACCCACACACATATGCTAGGGGCACATGCAAGTTTTCATCTCATTCCAATGTTCTCGTGGTCTTCCTCCGGCGAAACCCTGATCTCTATGCACACTCGGATCGTCTACCCCCCTAGACGTTCCTCTGACAGGGGTAGCCCGGCGTAACTCTCTCTTGTTTTGTGTTTGTTTAGGTCATAGGGTGATGTCAAACCATGTTGGTTCACAAGTTGGGGCACTATCCTACCCGGTTTCACCTCGACGGGGAGATTCCACCCTCATACGGGTACGGAACCTCCGCCTCTAGGTTAGAGCCCATGCACGCGAGGGGGGACACATGCAAGCACTTCATGTGGTCGTGGTGAGTGCTATTGAGAACCACATGCGATAATAACACTTACAAACATATGGAAATTTCTCGGGGTGTGAGAAGATTCGCAACGACATTTCATGTGGACGTGTAGACTGCTATTCAGAGGGTACGAAATTATTCAATTAATAAAAAAATATATAAATAATTGATGCAAATACAAAATATATGAAAAATAGAGAAGGCTACGCCGAGGGTGACCGTCGGCGTTCTTCGGTATCGCCGAGGGTGGCGTCGGCGTATGCTATCTCGAGGGTCGCCGTCGGCTAACCGGCACCGTTAAGCCTTGTCCGTGCTACCCGGCATGTGCCACGCGTCCGCTTGCTACGCCGAGGGCCGCCACTACGCCGAGGGTGACCGTCGGTGTAGTGTATACTACGCCGACGGCTTGGCTACGCCGAGGGCTGGCCAGTTGGGCTGGCCTAGCGCGGTGCTACGCCGACGGCCCCGACGTTTGGCCGTCGGCGCATCTGGCCATTCCTGTAGTGATTATATTAATCTCTTCAAAACATACTCCTGTTGCCAAGTCGATTTGTCATGCCTAGTTCTTAGTTCTGTCGTTCGTATGGCTGTGTATATCTTGGTTATACAGATATTCACTACGGGAAAAAATGTCGCTGCCGTGTAGACACGTCTTTGCCGTGTGTCAAACGCACCGGAACACGGCAAAGACAGTCTTTGCCGTGTGTAACTCAGAAAATACACGGCAAAGTACGTGAACACGGCAAATTTCTGAAAAAGAACACGGCAAAGAAATATACACGGCAAAGACCCATAAAGGAACACGGCAAAGAAAATACATTCGGCAAAGTTGACAACGGCACACGGCATAGGTGTTATCACGGCAACGAGGTGGGACCCGTGACCCCAAAGTCCATTTAACGAGGAGCTAACAGTAAACGATGGTCTCTATGCCGTGTGCCCTCGCCGGTCCTTTGCCGTGTGTATTCGGTAGTACACACGGCAATGGCCCTTTGCCGTGTGTATTCTGTAGTACACACGGCAAATGGCCTTTGCCGTGTGTATTTCGCAGTACACACGGCAAAGTCTTTTTTTCATTTTTTTTGCCTTTTATCACATTACTCTTAGGAAAATCATAAAAAAATCATTCTAATTTAGAAAAATACAAATAATATATCAAAATTTGCAGAAAAATAAGATCTATCTATGTACACTAAAAAATTAGATATTTATATTGAATAAGAATCTTCATGCTCGCCGTTTTGACCATAGATTTAAACATGCATAAAAAATTCAAAAACGATCGAAACAATGCGAAACCTTCGCGTGGTGTCATATTATGTGACATGACATGGTTGTAAGGAAAAATATCAAACTTGTTATATTGAATATGTTTAAAAAAAACCTTCACAAAATGACCTATGTCATTCGAGGTTTCCTGCCTTTCGGGTCAAATGCCCAATGTTATGGCTAGAATCAAGGCATATTTTATGATAATGTGCCCATATTGTGCATGCATGTGCTTCATGGAATGGTGAACAATGTTGCAGGAGGAAGGTTTTATTTTCGTCGCACCAAAAAGCCATTTTCCATTTTCTGAGCGAAAAAACGAGAGATTTTATGAAGCAACCACCAAATGGATAATTTAAAATGCTACCACCCCATTTTCCAAAAATACTAGACCACCTTAAATGTACAATGTTCTAACAGGGGGATCTCAAACCTTTCCGTCCACTCCAGGTGAAAAAGACAAATTCCTGCCGAATCGGCAGGAAGTGGGTCAGATATGAACTACAGGTACATGACCGGATGGACATGATTTTTTAAAAAAATCATTTTTAGATTCACAATATGCTATTTCATCAGAGATACAGTGAAAGTTTAGAGAGACTCAGCTCCGAGCTAAGAATCTTCATACCCGTCGTTCGACAAAGTTTGTCGATAGTTTTAAAGAGTCATAAAAAATTCAAAAACGATCGAAACAATGCGAAACCTTCACGTGGTGTCATATTATGTGACATGGTTGGAAGGAAAAATATCAAACTTCTTATATTGAATATGTCTCAAAAAAACCTTCACAAAATGACCTATCTCATTCGAGGTTTCCTGGCTTTCGGGTCAAATGACCAATGTTATGGCTAGAATCAAGACATAGTTTATGATAATGTGCCCATATTGTGCATGCATGTGCCTCATGGAATGGTGAACAATGTTGCAGGAGGAAGATTTTATTTTCGTCGCACCAAAAAGCCATTTTCCATTTTCTGAGCGAAAAAAACGAGAGATTTTATGAAGCAACCACCAAATGGATAATTTAAAATGCTACCACCCCATTTTCCAAAAATACTAGACTACCTTAAATGTACAATGTCCCAACAGGGGGATCTCAAACCTTTCCGTCCACTCCAGGTGAAAAAGACAAATTCCTGCCGAATCGGCAGGAAGTGGTCGAATATGAACTACGGTACATGATCGGATGGACATGATTTTTTAAAAATCATTTTAGATTCACAATATGCTATTTCATCAGAGATCCAGTGAAAGTTTAGAGGCTCAGCTCGAGCTAAGAATCTTCATACCGTCGTTCGACAAAGTTTGTCGATAGTTTTAAAGAGTCATAAAAAATTCAAAACGATCGAAACAATGCGAAACCTTCGTGGTGTCATATTATGTGACATGGTTGGAAGGAAAATATAAAACTTGTTATATTGAATATGTCTCAAAAAACCTTCACAAAATGACCTATCTCATTCGAGGTTTCACGGCTTTGGTCAAATGACCAATGTTATGGCTAGAATCAAGGCATAGTTTATGATAATCTGCCCATATTGTGCATGCATGTGCCTCATGGAATGGTGAACAATGTTGCAGGAGGAAGTTTTTCTTTTCGTCGCACCAAAAAGGCATTTTCTATTTTCTGAGAAAAAAAACGAGAGATTTTATGAAGCAACCACCAAATGGCTAATTTAAAATGCTACCACCCTATTTTTCAAAAACACTAGACCACCTTAAATGGACAATGTCCCAACGGGGGGATCTCAAACCTTTCATCCTCCGGTGAAAAAGACAAATTCCTGCCGAAAACGGTAGGAAGTGGGTCAGATATGAACTACAGGTACATGATCTGATGGGCATGATTTTTTACAAAAATATTTTTTAGGTTCACAATATGCTATTTTATCAAAGATCTAGTGAAAGTTTAGAGAGGCTCAGCTCCGAGCTAAGAATCTTCATACCCGTCGTTCGACAAAGTTTGTCGATAGTTTAAAAGAGTCATAAAAAATTCAAAAACGATCGAAACAATGCGAAACCTTCGCGTGGTGTCATATTATGTGACATGGTTGGAAGTAAAAATATCAAACTTGTTATATTGAATATGTCTCAAAAAACCCTTCACAAAATGACCTATCTCATTCGAGGTTTCCTGACTTTCGAGTCAAATGACCAATATTATGGCTAGAATCAAGGCATAGTTTGTGATAATATACCCATATCGTGCATGCATGTGCATTATGGAATGGCGAATAATGTTCTTTGAAGGAAGTTTTCCTTTTCCTCGCACCAAAAGCCATTTTCCATTTTCCGCACAAAAAGCGGGGGTTTTATGAAGCAACCACCAAATGGATAATTTAAAATGATACCACCCATTTTCATAAGATTATATGGATGTCATATTTGGATTCCTCACATTTTTGATCGATTTAGACATTTTATTTGTCGAATTCGATTCTGATTTAAATATATGAATTATTTCATATTAAATAGAAAAAGGAAATAAAATAAAACCATTTTATTTTTTATTTGGATTCAAGATTATTATTACTTTTCATTATTGTTTACCTAAATAATTGTTTGGAATCTAAAACTGAGATGTGTGACATCATGGTCCAAGAGTTAATATCATTGATATGGAAGTATTAGCAACAAGGTATGATTTCTTTCTTGGTAGCTCATTCGGAAGGAACGAAGAAGTTAAGCGTGCTAGGCCTAGAGTAGTGTTAGGATGGGTGACCACAGGGGAAGTTTGATTATGAGTGCAATTTGACATAATATTTAACATACAATGGGTTCAAATATTCTATATGAGATTATCAAGTAAATAATATTCAAAAAAGTTTAAAACAAATTTTTTTTTATTTTTTAAAAAAGGCAGTTTCTTTGCCGTGTACTTTTTCCACGAGACACACGGCAAAGACAGCTTCTTTGCCGTGTACTTTTCAAGGAGACACACGGCAAAGACAGCTTCTTTGCCGTGTACTTTTCAAGGAGACACACGGCAAAGACAACTTCTTTGCCGTGTACTTTTCAAGAAGACACACGGCAAAGAATAGACACCGTCATCTCCGCGGGAACCGTTATCTTACTTTACGTTGCCGTGTCTACGCATGAGACACACGGCAAAGCCTTTGCCGTGTCTTATTTAGAAAACACACGGCAAAGGGCCTTTGCCGTGGCGAACGTTGCCGTGTGGCATTTGCCGTGTGTATAAGCCTTTGCCGTGTTCCGAAAGGCCTTTGCCGAGTCTTTTGCCCACACGGCAAAGAGCCTGTGTGCCGTAGTGACTGGGTGTAAACGTTAACATTTTATGTTAATAAATATGTTTATTTCCAAAAAAAACGCCCATGCGCAGACGCAATCATACCTATCTCTTTCAAGATCCACCTAATTCTTTCTCACTCGATAGATGGGCCACCTCACGTTATGTAATACACGGTTGATTTTTTAAGGGTACAAAAAAGAGTGTCATAGAAAATACAAAAGGTGCCTTAAAAAAGATCTTTGCGGGCATTACAAATAGGGTAGGAAAAAATCATTTAAGGCACTTATGAAAATTGCCCTTAAAAATGGATTATTTGAGGCATTGTTGAAAATGCCTTCAAAAATAGTTTTTTTGAGGCACATTACAAACTCCCATAGAATATAATTCGAGGCACTATTCATGAATGCATGCAAGATCAATTGTAGGCAGTATTGTATGCATCTAAAATCAATTGTAGGCAGCATATAATAATGCCTCTAAAAACAATTAACAACAATATTTACAAATGCCTTGAAATACAATTAAAGGCAAATTTTCATGCACTTCTAAATCGTGAATTGCAGGTACATTTCATATATAATGATGAATAGCTTATAATCTACATGAAACATAGCATTCAATTTAATGGAACTAGCTATCTAGGATACGATACGACGACAGCCGTGAGCATCGCTCTCCTCACCAGCTCTAGGCACATAGTGTACACTTATCTCTCGCATTATCGGTCGTCTCCTGATCACCTACTCATAAAGCTCGCACACAAGTGTTTCTTCATAAGCACCTCGTCGGCTTATACTACTGTAACGGGGTACTCCTACTATGCCATGAGTAGGTCTTTCGTATTCGATCAACTTTAACTCTTTTTTTTTTGCGAATCCGATCAACTTTAACTTTAGCTTTGGGTGTATCTGAGAAGAGAGAATGTGCATCAACCTTGCGCTGCATACCCTGTTTTGGAGAATGGGCACCTATAATTTTTCTTTTTGTACTATCCCATATGTGATAAAAACATGACAAATGAGCAATGTAAATGGCCAATCAATTTTCATAACAATTAGTTCGATACATGTGTTTCAATGTTTTGTTCCTGCAGCATGTGGGCTTGAACCCATGGGTAAACTTCAGTCGTGCCCGCCCAGACATGAGCATTGATCATGACCCAGATTAGTGGTAGTCAATTGTTTACTAAATATTCTGGGTGGGCCGTACTACACAATCCGAAAGTTTTTCATTAGTTCTTTTGCTTTTTACTAGTTAAATGCCCCGTGCGTTGCCACGGAAAAATAAGACATTAAAAACGATGATTTTATTTTGTTAGGCCCTCCAAACTAATCGATGCACTTAAAAATAAATTGCAAATGATTCATGAAACTTTCTTGTCCTCAAAATGCTCCATATAAAATTCAATCACTAAGTTAATCCAGAGTTGAGTGTCGTGCGTTGTCACGGTTTCTAAATATTTCTAATTGGTACACGGTAAATACATGCACTTAAAGAAACCATTGACGTATAGACACATTTTTAATCAATATTTTAATGGCAATACCATTTGGCAGATTGAGGGGAAGGGTATGCATTTTGGATTATCCATACTGCAATCTTCCCTCACATATAACCACAAAGGAAATGTATGATAATAGTTGGACACGGTATTAATCTGCATCTTGGGAAAACCCCACCGCTCTTGTCCCTCTCGCTCTCTTTGCCTTATCTAGATCGGGTGCCCCCATGTACAACAGTAGTCTAGGGTTAGTAGTAGGTCTTGTTCTTGTTCTGTTTTGCGCTATGTAGGGAACCAGAGATCTCAGGGTCCAATTTGGTGCTTCCGGGTGGCCTGGCCAATCATGGAGCTTCAATGGTCGGAGCCAACAAGCCGAGATGGAGGCTTCCTACATCATCTCCTTAAATAAGACTCGTGGTATGGGAGAACGTGATCTCATCGCCGGAGTCCTAGTTGGCCACCGTGGTGGCGGAAGAAGGGAGATGACCGAGCTGCTGTTTCTTGGGGTTCCTACATAGCGGCACAAGCTGGCTTCTATGATCTTCGGACAAGTTAACTACCATCCCAAACGTCGGTGCAGCTCTTTCGCTCGTCCAACCTCCTCCCGTGGAGGCCCTGCTGCCTCAATGTGTTAGTTGCGACCTTCCCTCAGGCCAAGATTTCTAGCGCTGGCGGTGACAATTGCCAACAAGATAGATAAATATGCTAAATAACATACGATCCTTCGCTCTTTCTTCTTAATTGCAGTTCCACCTAAGCAAACAATCTGATGAGGTTGTATTAGATATGTTCCACGGTGTAGCGTTGCGAATGCCGGCCCTAGTACTTCACAGAAAACTAAGCACACAAAGTGTGCCGAGCTGCTCTTGGTACCAAGGTAGGTTGTAGCAGACAATTTTGTGACCATTGAAGCAATATCATTGGATGTTACCGATTACCAAACCCCAGCTCAGAAGGTGAATACCTACCTGAAAATGGCTAATTACTTTTGAACCTAATTTGTTAGTTGATACACAGGTCATTCAGAAGAGCACAATATGCCCCACATAAATGGCACATCCACTCTATGGATCTCATGGTATGAGCTTCTAAAACTCTGGGTTACATGAAAGGAGGATCAAGCTTTATCATCAACAATCGCAAAAACTATGTTGTCTTCGAGTTCTGCTCATGAACGTTATGTCGTAGTGTACGACTCACTTTGCTTCTCGATCCTCCTATTTCAACATGTACAAATTAGAATTTTGATTCACACTAAAAAATGTATCGATAATACCAAGTTTAACTTTTATGGTAGAAAAAAAATCCATGAGCTTATCATTAACAGTATAAGTCGAGAAAGCATCAACATGTTTGTCGAGAAATGAAAATGCTAGAAACATGAGAGGTTATCATTAGCTTTCATATATGTTTTCATGAATCGATTCTTGACAAAAATAAATATAAGAGATTAGAAAAAGCATATGCTCAACTACTGAGGCTATCACACAAAAACTCCCTCCGTTTTAAAATATAAGATGTTTTAGATTTGTGAAGAAAATGTATCTAGACTTGTTTTAGTGTGTAGATTCACTCCAAACATGAGTGAACCTATATACTAAAAGTAGTCTAGATACATTTGCTTCACAAAGCTAAAACATCTTATATTTTAAAACGGAGGGAGTAATTAACAATGCAAAAAAATCATCATTACGGTTGTTCTCTAGTTTAACCTCCAGTTTGGTACCCGTGGTAATGACAAAAATAAATGGTGCACCAAAAATGTTCTTATTTATCTTAGGGTTTCTCGGAATACCATAAAAAATGTTAGAAGATTCACTGGTTATAGGATACATTGATTTTCACTAATCAAGCACAGTGTGCAGAACCAAGGTATATAAGCTTCTTAGAGAGGATCAAGTAAACTGCACATATACATCAATACTTAACCAATTTCTTACCTTTTCAAAAAGATTGTTCCGATGCTCAAGAAAATTCTTGACAAACAAAGCAACCTTATTTCTTACATAAAACTAAGTTGCTATATCGGTACAGAGTAGAGTCTTGGAAACCATGCAATTTGATAAATTAAATACAACAATCATCTATAAAAATGAAGGATAAATCAGTACAAACTTGCCGAAAATCTCAGAGCAATTCCACTCGTAGTATAAAAAGTAATTGCCATTTCAAATTGGACACTGAATTCTGAACTTAGGTAGGCATGTGATCTAACCATGTATAAAACTGCATGAATATATTAACTGAACAGAACAACAAAGTCTAAAGGAAGGGAGCGAGAGGATTTGAACTTTCATAACTCTTTAGTTGTTGTCGTGGGAAGGAATACGGAACATGAGGAGTCCCTCAAAGTGATAAAAGGTGGTAGGGGAGTGCCAGCAACTTGCCATCCATCACTGACCTACCGCGCATTGCCAGTGGTTTCAATTGAATTTTGTTGGAATGTCCATGTAGTGCTCACTTGGAATATAAAGATAAAGAACACAGATGATAATATTAGTGTTGAAACGCAAAATAAAATGTTTCGTAAGCGCATGCTATGATACTTGAAAGGGACTAAATTACACTTTTGATGGTATATATATTGTGTCATGCTCTGCAGATTACTTGTATGGTTGGAATGCTAAAAATCCATGAAAGTAGGAGATGGAAAAATGAGAGAGAAAGATGAAATACCTGTACAAAGGTTATTGCAGCAGCTGAGAGTTGCAATTGAGGTGAAGCGAAAGATGGTGGTTAAGCGCACCGGAGACAACAAGCCATATGTTTGTCTGTCTATCGTGGAAAGGCTAGTACAATGATGAATCTTCTTAACCAATATAGCTAAATTGACCAGTGTGCATAGCTACATACCGTAGATAAAATTTCCAATTCCTTGTATGCTTGCCAATACTTTTCGCCAACCAACCCAGGTCAATATGTAAAATATCAATTAAGGCAAGGTCAATCAAGAATTCATGTCAGAGCAACTAACCGTAGAATCTGACCATATAGATGTTGTAATACTGAAATAGAAACATTAGCTGCAGTGAGTATACAAACCAGAAGAACAAATATTTTTCTTCTGGAAAATAGGCATTCTCAAACAGTACATAATGCTCCCAAATAAAGGAAAAAAAATGCATGCAGAATAGGTATATGTGTTGCAATAACCACCGTAACATGTGATTCAATATTCGATCTGTAAGCAAGAAATCCAACAAAATAAGTACCTGCTATTTGTACTCGACTCGGGCACAGACCTCACAACATCATTTTCGTAGACCTTGGTAAACTTGTCAAAGCCGGTGAAGAACAGATCTCGGCATTGTCATCAGTTAGCCACTTGTACAAATTAGGCTATAATCAACTCGATCAATGATCATCACAAGTATAAAAGCAAATCAATTTACTTACCTCGAGGCGGCTTGGTTTAGTAGGTGTCCATTTACCAGAACATATATTAACCTGCAACTACTTGTCAAGTATTGCGATATGCACATGACACTTTGGCAATATCACAAACACTTGGTCTGCATGGAGGTAAAGTAGTCATGAATAGAGGCGGACATGAGTAGAGAGCACGATGGTCAATCCAAAATACAAAACTATACATATGTTAGGGTCCCCTTATCTCGTAATCAAACTTTGCACCAAGATGTGCAAGCCATTCTGCACACGTTATAGAAGATTTGGATCTATATCGATTCATTGTCAGTGAGTCTCTCCTCTTGTAAGTACCACACCCCCTCGGTCTTTACAGTTTATAGAAGATTTGGATGGGTAAGTATAAAAATTAGCACATAGTACAAAATCAGCTGCGTTCGGTTTGGATAAGAATTGGCACAATCAAATTGGAACCGCACCCAATTAGTACAGAAATCAGATTAAAAAAAGTTAGTACAGGAATCTCTACTCGTGCACACAGCAGCCGCACGCCACCACCGGAGACTAACAATGCTCTCGCCTCCTCCACGCAGCTCCAAATTTTCTGATGAGGGATTCATACAAGAAACGGATTGAAGAATCTAGAAATTGGACATAGATTATACAAGAAACTGATTGAGAAACGAATCTAGAAGTTGGGTAAATATTGGTTAAAACTAACAGCCCCTGACCGTGAGTTGCTGCTGCCTGTGGTCACCGCCGTCGTGGAGGAGTAGCGGTACCGGTACCGGATCCGTAGCAAGAGCATGACATGGATGCTGGACCGCCTGGTTACCGTTCCTTGGCGCCGCCGCCGCACCATCTCCAGGCTCCAGCACCCATTCCGCTCATGGACTCGCCCGTCCATCAGCTCGACCCGTCGCTATCTTGTCGGGTTGGACGTGGGCGACGAGTTGGAGGAGATGAGTTGATGGTGCCTGGTCCATTGCTTCCGAGCTGAAAAAGGGAGGGGATTGCGTGTCGGAAAGGGTAAGAGAGGATGGAAGATTCCAGGCCTGAATGGAAGGTGCGGAAGCATGGAGGATTGGGGGAGCCTGGGAAGACGCCGGCTGCTGAGATGCAGGGTGTTCCAGACGTCGTTTCGGGGCGGAGGAGTGGACGAGCCCCGTGCGGCGCGATTTTTGGATCGAAACGGGAAAGTTTCTTTTGCAGTAAATCGGTCCCTGATTTTTTAGTGTGTAGATTCACTCCAAACATGAGTGAACCTATATACTAAAAGTAGTCTAGATACATTTGCTTCACAAAGCTAAAACATCTTATATTTTAAAACGGAGGGAGTAATTAACAATGCAAAAAATTCACCATTACGGTTGTTCTCTAGTTTAACCTCCAGTTTGGTACCCGTGGTAACAGACAAAAATCGTGGTGCACCAAAAATGTTCTTATTTATCTTAGGGTTTCTCGGAATACCATAAAAAATGTTAGAAGATTCACTGGTTATAGGATACATTGATTTTCACTAATCAAGCACAGTGTGCAGAACCAAGGTATATAAGCTTCTTAGAGAGGATCAAGTAAACTGCACATATACATCAATACTTAACCAATTTCTTACCTTTTCAAAAAGATTGTTCCGATGCTCAAGAAAATTCTTGACAAACAAAGCAACCTTATTTCTTACATAAAACTAAGTTGCTATATCGGTACAGAGTAGAGTCTTGGAAACCATGCAATTTGATAAATTAAATACAACAATCATCTATAAAAATGAAGGATAAATCAGTACAAACTTGCCGAAAATCTCAGAGCAATTCCACTCGTAGTATAAAAAGTAATTGTCATTTCAAATTGGACACTGAATTCTGAACTTAGGTAGGCATGTGATCTAACCATGTATAAAACTGCATGAATATATTAACTGAACATAACAACAAAGTCTAAAGGAAGGGAGCGAGAGGATTTGAACTTTCATAACTCTTTAGTTGTTGTCGTGGGAAGGAATACGGAACATGAGGAGTCCCTCAAAGTGATAAAAGGTGGTAGGGGAGTGCCAGCAACTTGCCATCCATCACTGACCTACCGCGCATTGCCAGTGGTTTCAATTGAATTTTGTTGGAATGTCCATGTAGTGCTCACTTGGAATATAAAGATAAAGAACACAGATGATAATATTAGTGTTGAAACGCAAAATAAAATGTTTCGTAAGCGCATGCTATGATACTTGAAAGGGACTAAATTACACTTTTGATGGTATATATATTGTGTCATGCTCTGCAGATTACTTGTATGGTTGGAATGCTAAAAATCCATGAAAGTAGGAGATGGAAAAATGAGAGAGAAAGATGAAATACCTGTACAAAGGTTATTGCAGCAGCTGAGAGTTGCAATTGAGGTGAAGCGAAAGATGGTGGTTAAGCGCACCGGAGACAACAAGCCATATGTTTGTCTGTCTATCGTGGAAAGGCTAGTACAATGATGAATCTTCTTAACCAATATAGCTAAATTGACCAGTGTGCATAGCTACATACCGTAGATAAAATTTCCAATTCCTTGTATGCTTGCCAATACTTTTCGCCAACCAACCCAGGTCAATATGTAAAATATCAATTAAGGCAAGGTCAATCAAGAATTCATGTCAGAGCAACTAACCGTAGAATCTGACCATATAGATGTTGTAATACTGAAATAGAAACATTAGCTGCAGTGAGTATACAAACCAGAAGAACAAATATTTTTCTTCTGGAAAATAGGCATTCTCAAACAGTACATAATGCTCCCAAATAAAGGAAAAAAATGCATGCAGAATAGGTATATGTGTTGCAATAACCACCGTAACATGTGATTCAATATTCGATCTGTAAGCAAGAAATCCAACAAAATAAGTACCTGCTATTTGTACTCGACTCGGGCATAGACCTCACAACATCATTTTCGTAGACCTTGGTAAACTTGTCAGCACTGGTGAAGAACAGATCTCTGGCATTGTCATCAGTTAGCCACTTGTACAAATTAGGCTATAATCAACTCGATCAATGATCATCACAAGTATAAAAGCAAATCAATTTACTTACCTCGAGGGCGGCTTGGTTTAGTAGGTGTCCATTTACCAGGAACATATATTAACCTGCAACTACTTGTCGAAGTATTGCGATATGCACATGACACTTTGGCAATATCACAAACACTTGGTCTGCATGGAGGTAAAGTAGTCATGAATAGAGGCAGACATGAGTAGAGAGCACGATGGTCAATCCAAAATACAAAACTATACATATGTTAGGGTCCCTGGCTTATCCTGGTAATCAAACTTTGCACCAAGATGTGCAAGCCATTCTGCACACGTTATAGAAGATTTGGATCTATATCGATTTCTTGTCAGTGAGTCTCTCCTCTTGTAAGTACCACACCCCCTCGGTCTTTACAGTTTATAGAAGATTTGGATGGGTAAGTATAAAAATTAGCACATAGTACAAAATCAGCTGCGTTCGGTTTGGATAAGAATTGGCACAATCAAATTGGAACCGCACCCAATTAGTACAGAAATCAGATTAAAAAAAGTTAGTACAGGAATCTCTACTCGTGCACACAGCAGCCGCACGCCACCACCGGAGACTAACAATGCTCTCGCCTCCTCCACGCAGCTCCAAATTTTCTGATGAGGGATTCATACAAGAAACGGATTGAAGAATCTAGAAATTGGACATAGATTATACAAGAAACTGATTGAGAAACGAATCTAGAAGTTGGGTAAATATTGGTTAAAACTAACAGCCCCTGACCGTGAGTTGCTGCTGCCTGTGGTCACCGCCGTCGTGGAGGAGTAGTGGTACCGGTACCGGATCCGTAGCAAGAGCATGACATGGATGCTGAACCGCCTGGTTACCGTTCCTTGGCGCCGCCGCCGCACCATCTCCAGGCTCCAGCACCCATTCCGCTCATGGACTCGCCCGTCCATCAGCTCGACCCGTCGCTATCTTGTCGGGTTGGACGTGGGCGACGAGTTGGAGGAGATGAGTTGATGGTGCCTGGTCCATTGCTTCCGAGCTGAAAAAGGGAGGGGATTGCGTGTCGGAAAGGGTAAGAGAGGATGGAAGATTCCAGGCCTGAATGGAAGGTGCGGAAGCATGGAGGATTGGGGGAGCCTGGGAAGACGCCGGCTGCTGAGATGCAGGGTGTTCCAGACGTCGTTTCGGGGCGGAGGAGTGGACGAGCCCCGTGCGGCGCGATTTTTGGATCGAAACGGGAAAGTTACTTTTGCAGTAAATCGGTCCCTGATTTTTTGCTGGTTGCGCGGATGCGAGGACGACAAGCCATGTTGACGAAAGCGTCGACGTATCGCGCGACGACGGAACCTAACTTTTTTTTTAGGTAGTAGAGATATAGGTCCGCTAGTGGGATACGACGGCAGCGATCCTCACCAGAGCCGGGCACATGCTGTGCACCCATGACAGCCATCGCACCGGCCGGGTCCATGATTATCATATGATTATTTCGGTGCACCCATGACAGACATCGTCACTCATGCAGTCCATGATTATCATAATATGATTATTTCTGTGCCCGGACACTTTGACATTATATGCCTACACTAGATACTCACTCTTTTCCAATTTATGTTGTATATAAGGTTCTATCAAAATCAAAATTTACAATATTTGACCAAGTAATTTGATACAAATATGGACCTATACAATATCAAATTAATATTATTCGAATTGTCTGAAATATATTTTCATACTATATTCATTTCGTATCATACATATACGTATTATTTTGTATATTCTTGGTCAAATTTTATAAAGTTTGACTTACACGCAAATTACGCACAACATATTATGTGATGGAGGGAGTACTCGTCAACTCGACGTGTCTCTTAAATAACATATGCAATGAGTTGATTTGATCAACTTTCAGTTTGACTTCAGTGTGCTCAATCTATGAACCCTATTTACCTAGCTCTTAAAGGATTTATGCACTAGCCAATTATTTCAAAAGACCGATATGATGGAAAGGGCTAGACAGAATATTTATATTTAACACTTCCCCCGTCATGTTTATGGTATTTTAGTCCTTAATTAGTATGAGATATGTTTTTTTAATACTGCGTGAGCAGGGTTTTGAATTTAAGACCTCTTGGCTCTAAGACCATAAAAGATTTATGCACTGTCCAATTATCTCAAAAGATAGATCTGATGAAAAGGGCTAGAAATATATTTATATTCAACACTCTCCCTCATGTTTAGGGTATTTTAGTCCTTAGTATGAGATATGATTTCTTTTTTAATACTGCGTGAGCATGGTATTAAACTTAAGACCTCTTGGTTCTCATACCATAAAGGATTTATGCGCTAGCAAATTATTCTAAAAGAAAAATCTGATAGAAAGGGGCTACACTATAGGCAATAAACAAGGCTCCCATGGCCAGCTTCTACACCTACAGCTATTTATCGGGGTCGTCGGTGTAGGCCCCGAGGCGGGAAACCGAGCAAACCGGCCGTTGGCCTAGGTTGGCCGTCGGCGTATGATGAGATAGACCAACGGCAGCTGAAAGGCAAAAAAAAAACAAAGCACTACAGGACGCGTGCGCTACGCCGAGGGCAAAAAGCCGTCGGCGTAGCCTAAAATGCCCTCGGAGTATGCTACGCCGACGGCTGCCCTCGGCGTAGCCTCCTCGGCAAAGGGCTCCCTCGCCGGAGCACATAGAGGCCGTCGGCGTATCAAAATGCCGTCGGCGTATGCTACGCCGAGGGCAATGCCGTCAGCGTAGCGGCCGTCGGCATAGCTTGTCGGCAGGTTGCAAAAATATTTTTTTTTAAAAAAAATAAATTTTTTACTTTATTTTTTTTCTTAATTTTTGAATCTTTGAATTGTTTGACTCATTAATCTCTCACTTTGAACATTTTTAACACTAATTACACTTAATATTTACTTAAATTGTAGTCTTGGTCAAACTTCCCGGAAGGTCACCCATCCTAATACTACTCCAGCTCCAGCACGCTTAACTTCCTCGTTCCTTCAGAATCTGTTTCCGCAAAGTAATTCATAAATTGTTGTCAATACTATGATATCAATCCTATTAACCCTTATATCAACATGTCACATGTTTGTATTTTTTGAAATTACAAAAAATTATTTAAATAAACATTAATGAATAAGTAAAAATATTATTGAATTCAAATAAAAATATAATAATTTTACTTTTTTGTATTTTTCTATTTAATATGGAATAATTAATATCTTTAAATCTATAAATCGGAATTTAACAAATAATATGTCTAAATTGATCAGAAAAATGAGAGGAATCCAAATATGATATCCATATCAACTAATCACAAACCCTCCATTTTTGAATTATCTATTTGGTGGTTACTTTAGAAAATTCCCTTTTTGCGCTCGGATAATGAAATATGGATTTTTGGTGCGATGAAAAGGAAAACTTGCATTGAATCTTTGATAAAATAGCATATTGTGAACCTAAAAATGATTTTTGTAAAAAAACATGAGCATCGTATCATGTACATGTAGTTCATATTTGACCCACTTCCTGCCGATTCGGCAGGAATTTGTCTTTTTCACCAAAGGTGGATGGAAGGTTTCGGAACCCCCTGTTGGGACATTGTCCATATAAGGTGGTATATTATTTTAGTAAAATATGGTGGTAGCATTTTGAATTAGCCATTTGGTGGTTGCTTCACAAAATCGTCCGTTTTTTATGCTCGGAAAAAGGGAAATGGCTTTTTTGTATGACGAAAAGGAAAACTTCCTCCTGCAACATTGTTCGCCATCCCATGATGCATGTGTATGCACAATATGGGAACATTATCACAAACTATGCCTTGATTCTAGCCATAACATTGGTCATTTGACCCGAAAGCCAAGAAACCTCGAATAAGATAGGTCATTTTGTGAAGGTTTTTTTGAGACATAATCAATATATCAAGTTTAATATTTTTACTTATAACTATGTCACATAATATGACACCACGTGAAGGTTTCGCATTGTTTTCGATCGTTTTTGAATTTTTTATGCCCGTTTTAAACTATCGTCAAACTTTGTCGAACGGCGGGCATGAAGATTCTTAGCTCGGGGCCGAGCCTCGCTAAACTTGCATTGGATCTTTGATAAAATAGCATATTGTGAACCTAAAAATGATTTTTGTAAAAAAACATGAGCATCGGATCATGTACCAGTTCATATTCGATTCCACTTCTGAATCGGCGAATCGGAATTTGTCTTTTTTATCAGAGGTGGACGGAAAGGTTTCGGATTCCCTTGTTGGGACATTGTCTATATAAGGTGGTATAGTATTTTTGGAAAATGTGGTGGTACCATTTTGAATTAGCCATTTGGTGGTTGCTTCACAAAATCGTTCGTTTTTTGTGCTCAGAAAATGGGAAATGGCTTTTTGGTGCGACGAAAAGGAAAACTTCCTCCTGCAACACTGTTCGCCATCCCATGATGCATATGTATGCACAAAATGGACACATTATCACAAACTATGCCTTGATTCTAGCCATAACATTGGTCATTTGACCCGAAAGCCAAGAAACCTCGAATGAGATAGGTCATTTTGTGAAGGTTTTTTTGAGACATAATCAATATATCAAGTTTAATATTTTTACTTATAACTATGTCACATAATATGACACCACGCGAAGGTTTCGCATTGTTTCGATCGTTTTTGAATTTTTTATGCCCGTTTTAAACTATCGTCAAACTTTGTCGAGCATCGGGCATGAAGATTCTTAGCTCGGGCCGAGCCTCGCTAAACTTGCATTGGATCTTTGATAAAATAGCATATTGTGAACCTAAAATGATTTTTGTAAAAAACATGAGCATCGGATCATGTACATAGTTCATATCGACCCACTTCTGCCGATTCGAGAATTTATCTTTTCACCGGAGGTGGACGGAAAGGTTTCGATTCCCCTATTGGGACATTGTCTATATAAGGTGGTATAGTATTTTTGTAAAATATGGTGGTGCCAGTTTGAATTAGCCATTTGGTGGTTGCTTTACAAAATCGTGCTTTTTGTGCTCAGAAAATGGGAAATGGCTTTTTGGTGCGACGAAAAGGAAAACTTTCTCCTGCAACATTGTTCGCCATCCCATGATGCATGTGTATGCACAATATGGGCACATTATCACAAATTATGCCTTGATTCTAGCCATAACATTGGTCATTTGACCCGAAAGCCAAGAAACCTCGAATGAGATAGGTCATTTTGTGAAGGTTTCTTTGAGACATAATCAATATACCAAGTTTGATATTTTTCCTTCTAATTATGTCACATAACATAACACCACGCGAAGGTTTCGCATTGTTTCGATCATTTTTGAATTTTTTATGCACGTTTTAAACTATATATAATGTCTTATGTTTTACCTAATTTTTATTTATAAATGTGTAATATTTGAGTGTAGATAGATAGGTCTTATTTTTCTGCAAATTTTGATATATTATTTGTATTTTTCCGAATTAGAATGAGAGATAGGTCATTTTGTGAAGGTTTCTTTGAGACATAATCAATATACCAAGTTTGATATTTTTCCTTCTAATTATGTCACATAACATAACACCACGCGAAGGTTTCGCATTGTTTCGATCATTTTTGAATTTTTTTATGCACGTTTTAAACTATATATAATGTCTTATGTTTTACCTAATTTTTATTTATAAATGTGTAATATTTGAGTGTAGATAGATAGGTCTTATTTTTCTGCAAATTTTGATATATTATTTGTATTTTTCCGAATTAGAATGATTTAGTTATGATTTTTCAAAGTTTAATAAGATAAAATAAAAAATAGGATATGCCGTCGGCGTAGCATAGGATATGCCGAGGGCAATTCTACGCCGACGGCTGCTTGGTGGAGCTGGCCTAGACGATGGCTACGCCGACGGCCCCGATGTTTGGCCGTCGGCGTAGCTTCCCATTCCTGTAGTGAAGTGCGGTCCCTGGGTAATGCGATGGCGTAGGGATGAGATAGACCGACGGCAGCTGAAATGCGACTGCGTAGGATGAGATAGATCGACGAAGCTCCTTAATTAATTCGCAAAAAACAAAAAAGAAGTTGATCGTCGTGTTCAGACACAACGGCTGGAGAAAGTGTTCCTGGGGCTTCGTCACGATTAGGGCCATCAAAGTGGTCTCGAGCACTTAGCTGCCTTTAGTGCACTACAGTAACAGCCAGTAGTATCTGGTAGACGATACGAGGGCAGCCACCATGAGCATCTCTCCTCCTCACCAGCTCCCGCCACATTTTGTCGCACCGGCCGGCCGGCCGGGTCGGCACCCTCACGGCCGGAGTCGGTCACCTTCTCTCTTAGAATGGGCTGACATTAGTCGTCTTCAACAGACAGCCGCGCCGATGGTGGATTGTTGTACACGCCGGCCCTTACTTAAATGGGATGCATGCTGCCAACTCAGCACTCTGTAAGTACGCTCG
Source organism: Avena longiglumis (assembly GCA_030063025.1). NCBI lineage: Eukaryota > Viridiplantae > Streptophyta > Magnoliopsida > Poales > Poaceae > Avena > Avena longiglumis. The sequence goes on along the minus strand of CP125979.1, from coordinate 32,375,237 downwards.
GCACACACCCGCGGTAACGGTAACGCGTCGACTTTGTGTGATATTAATTTACAACAACGGTTGTAAATCAATCTGGTTCTATCACATTCATAGAGCCAGATGGAGATCCAAGCCAGATTTAGCTAGGAAATGCCACTCACACAACTTCTTTCTTTTATAATAAAACAAACTGTTCATTTTCTTTTGGAGTTTTGAGTTGTTAAGTACATATATACCAATACATAGAGAAATCTGTAAGCAATATATATGAGCAAGAATCATTGTGTATGAGCTCCAAGCACTAGTGGAGAATTTTCTATATATATAGGTTGATACTACACAAGTGGCATGTGGCCAAGTTAATTTCACCACGCCACTAGTTTTACGAATAATGGCTCCAAGCAAACTAGGCACGTACCGAAACTCATCATGCCGTAGAATAATCGAACCACATTTTGAGAAATGAAAATCACAAAGGCGCGCGCTACACATCTGCTAGCCAATCAATTTTCATAACAATTAGTTCGATGTTGTACATATGTTTCAATGTTTTGTGCATGTGGGTTTGAACCCATGGGTAAACTTCAGTCGTGCCCGCCCGGACATGAGCATTGATCATGACCCAGATTAGCGGTAGTCATTTGTTTAGTACTACTCCCTCCGATCCATATTACTTGGCCTTAAAATGGATGTATCTAACACTAAAATATGTCTAGATACATCCATTTTAGTGACAAATAATATAAATCGGAGGAAGTACTAAATATTCTGGGTGGGCCACCGCTAGCTGACCCACCCTACACAGTCCGAAAGTATGTTCGTTCTTCCGCATTTTATATAGGTCCGCTAGTGGATACGACGGCAGCGATCCTCACCAGCTCCGGGCACATGCTGTGCACCCATGACAGCCATCGCACCGGCCGGGTCGCAACTCGCCTCGCACGCAGTCCATGATTATCATATGATTATTTCTGTGCCCAGACACTTTGACTTTATATGCCTATTAGATACTCACTCCTTTCCAATTTATGCTGTATACAAGGTTCTATCAAAATCAAAATTTACAATATTTTGACCAAATACCAAATTTATATTAGTCGAATTGGCTTAAAATATATTTTCATACTATATGCATTTCATATCATACATATTCATACTATTATTTGTATATTTTAAGCCAAACTTTGCAAAGTTTGACTTACACGCAAATTCTGCACAACATATTATGTGACGGAGGGAGTACTCGTCAACTTTGACGTGTCTCTTCACTAACATATGCAATGAGTTGATTTGATCAACTTTGAATTTGACTTTGAGTGTGCTCGATCCGTGGACATCCTAATAAAACGATCCGATGAAAAGAAGTTAGGCGGTGTATTTATATTAATAGCTTCGAGAAGAGAGAACGTGCATCAACCTTGTGCTGCATACCCTGTTTTGGGCCCTCCCTTTAAATGTTTAGAGACATAAAATAATCTGAAAAAATTAGGACGTAGAGGAAGAAACTTAGGTGCAGCACTATACCAAACCTCAGCCGTTGAATCGTATGAGAAATGAAAATCACAAAGGGTATGTTTGGTTGCTTGAGACAGAATTTCACAGTTTTCCCACTTGTCTAGTGGATGCTGCGTGCGGAAAATTGCCCTCGGATCAGGAAGGGCAGTTTATTGGTTGTCTGTTTTTTGTTTCCCCACTAGGAGAACATATATGGCCACTTTGTTTGGTTTTCTAGATTGTGCTCGGCTGGTGCAAAGTTTCACGTTTGAAAGCCCGCATCTGACCCGATGTGGTTATCTCGCATGGCAAAATGGTAAGCTTACCAACTAATCATCAGGATTTAAGATCTTACATGATTGATCACATGAATCAGAACAACTGATAGTAGACAATCCACACGATCAGGCCGACGATGATGATGTCTTTGATCATACTTGCACCCCCTATAGGTGGAAACTGCTCATGTGGATAAACTTGTTGCTGAACTGATGGTGATGGAGTGAAATTGATGTTCATATCTTGCGACGGCTATGTTTTTTATGGACGCTCTCCTAAGAACTCAGAGTAGGCTTTTTGTACCTGCTTTAGAGTTTTAAACCCCTTATGAAGGTTGTGCTGGTAACCTGTCATTTGTTGGCTGCACTTCTTCAATGTCTTGCAGATTCCCGGCTTCTTGCCATAGTACACCACATACCAGTTATATTTTTATGATACATAACAAAGGATCACAACTAAAGCAGCCAGATGAAGTTCACAAACACGAGGCAATAAACCTAAACTAGTTAAGCATGCATGATCATACGGACACAAGCATCGGCAGTTCCAACCTACCAAGTTAGTGTCGAAGAGGTGGATGAGGGCCACCACCGGAGCCTTAGGGTTGTAGTGGTGACAACATCGTACTGGATGCACATCAGGAGGGGAAATAGTGATGATGGCGGTCGCCAGCTAGCGCCGCCATGCCATGACATGCGCTGCTTAATTTATTATAATGACAGAGAGCGATAGAAATCGAGGAAAAGTTTAAACTAGCCAAACTTGTGTACAGTAGTATTAATTAGACTAGATAATACCCCACGCTTTGCTGCGGAAGTTAGAAATAAATTTGTTGTGAACAAAATCAGAACACATGAAAAATCACACTTGAAGGTACAATAATAAGTGTGCAAAAATTGTGTTCAAGAAATGAGCATAACACAACTCTAAAAATCTATTTATACAATGGAAAATAAGAAAAAAGTATAAGTCCAACGCAACACCCGTGTGAAAATTTTGATCATCTCGTTTGTCTTTGATCATAGCCTAGTGGCTAGAACATAGTGGTGTCTCTTTGCCGTTGGTTCATGGACATAATAAGTCAACTGTTTTTATTCCGTGGATTCGGTTTGGTCCTCACATCTTTTATCTTAATTAAAATGCCTCGAAGCTCTTTATCGGTGCTTTTTTTTCTGTCGTTGTGCATTTAGAAGTTAAGTTGATTCACTACATGCACTATATGCTATAACCCGTGGAACATCTAGTCAGTCTGCTTCCATGCAGGCGAACAACGATGATCTAAAAATGACCACTAAAACTTATTTATAAATTAACCGTGTTAAAAATAAATAATAAATATGTTTTCTTATTTGAACACAAAATACACAAATGAGCAAAGTTACAAAAAGTTACTGAAATGGTACTAATCATGGGACCGCTATGTTCCGTTAATAAAACATTGGAAGAGGGAAGCACCAGGGTTGAATCATTCTACCAAAAAATAACCACTGTTCCTGTACCAGGTTCAGAGCAAGCCATATGATCATCAGAGTTCGGAAGGTGCATTTGAGCTCCCTTAGATTTCAGGGATCTTCAGAAGAAAATTTGAAAGCATGTTCCTAAAAATATCAGGAACTTCTTTTATTTTTTGAAACTCTCCTGTATTCTTCCCATCGTGCCCTTCCTTTCTTACTACTCCCTCCGTTTTAAAATATAAGATATTTTAGCTTTGTGAAGCAAATCTATCTAGACTTCTTTTAGTGTATAGGTTCATTCATGTTTGGAGTGAATCTACACACTAAAATAAGTCTAGATACATTCTCTTCATAAACTTAAAACATCTTACATTTTGAAACGGAGGGAGTACAAAGAAGCATGCATGAGAAAAGTAATGAAACTACAGGTTGTGGGCTTCTTCACGGGTACCTGATTATGTGAAAGCTAAGAAAAGTAAGAAAATGAAAGATGACTTCACGGGTACCTGATTATAAAACTGGTCTTTTGCTGAAGAAAAACATGCTTACATTAGACAGGCTTGTCAAATAACTTCAGCAAATGACAGTATACAAAAGTTTCAGCAGGTGAAGGATTCGAAGAAGGGTCTCGTCTGTCGTGTAGAAAGCTTGACTTGCCACGAACAACAGAATATGAAGAGCATGTACTTCCTGGTGACGGACTCCTTGTGCCAACGAAACCAAAAGTCAAAGGTAAGACAGCCTCCGCGAGCATGAAAGATCGAAAGAGGATTAAGACTGTAAACCAGCCCCCGGCAAGCTCGCCTTGTGGACTGCTCAAGACCTCAACTGGTAAAGTAGACATCTCATTGTAGTCTGGCAGCTTGGTGTTTGCTTCGTTGGTCGCATATCGACGACTCTTCTAAGCATAAACAATGTCCTGGAATATTGCCTACCGATGCTGGTGTGGATCTCCACGTTGGAGATGGCAAAGTTCTATTGCTATATGGAGAAGACATGTAGGAATAGATGACGGTGGCGCAAAGCAAGCTGATCAGAGAGCCAACTGAGGAGAGGAAGATCTATGAATGGAGGAGGCCAGATGAGCACAGATGATGACATGTGTGGTCAGTATATAGGACAGCAATTAAGAGACGACGGCTGCTCGTCTGCCCTAATCATATGCTCGGCCCTTTCCTATCCTCGTCAGTTTATATCGAATAATAAAAAGTACTAATAAAGATCGGTGGACTCGGTCGTTTTCTTTCCATAGAACTGTGGCGACCAAAGGCCCGGACGCACGCATGGTCGTTTTCTTTCCATAAAACTTTTTGGTGAGGTGTGCGTGTGTGTGTTTTGTCTTTCTCATCCAATGTGTGTTTTTGTGGGAGACAAGGGTGAGATTGTGAGAGGCAGTAGAAGAGAGAAGAAGATCAGGGGCTGTGCAGCTTGTTAGATTATATTTATTTGCATATCAAGTTAGGGTTTAGGCCGGTGCGCTGTACCTCCTCCCCCCTCTCCTATATAAACCATTGTATTCTCTTATTGTACAATCATCAATTATTATTATTATCACAAATTTACATGGTATCAGATTAAGGTTAGATTCTAGGGCATGGCTCCCACGCTCCCACCCCGCCGCCGCCGCCCCTTCCGGGGTTCTTCGAGTGGCGCGCCGCCATGGCCACCGTCGCGGCTACCAAACCATCCACCTCATCCACCCCACCTCCTATCGCCACCACCATCAACTTCGCCGATACAATCTCCGACGTTACTCCATTGATTCCCATCACTTTAGATCTCCCCAAACACAACTACTACCATTGGAGGCATCTTTTTGAGGTGCACCTGGGTCGCTGCAACCTCATGGCGCACGTTGACCCCAACATCCCGCCGTCTCCCTCGGATCCCCGCTGGGTCAAGGATGATCTCGCTGTGATACAGTGGATCTACCAGCGGGTGAGCACCGAAATTTTCAATCTCGTTTTCAGGGCTGCCACCAGCGCCGCTGCACTTTGGGCAGCCCTCCGTCAGCTTTTTCAGGACAACGCCGACGCACGTGTCAACATGCTCAACACGGAGCTTCGGAACACCGCTCAGGGCATCTTGCCCGTAGGGGTATACTGCCAGCGCCTCCAGGCCATCGCCGATGAACTCCGTGAACTCGGTGATCCCGTTGAGGACAAACAGCTCATCAAGATCCTCCTCGTCGGCCTCAATCAGCGCTTCGACAAGCAGCAGTACTTCATCCCCATGATGCGGCCGTCTCCTTCCTTTGCAGAAGTCCGCTCCATGATCTCCTGGGCGGACCGCGCCATGACCACTCAAGAGTCTCGCCCTCAGGCCTATGCTGCTGCTCCACGGCCTCCTGCACCGCCACCGCCTCCGGCGCCGCTTGCGCCTGTTCCACCGTCAGGTTGGCGCCCCAGCCCCAACTATAGGGGCACCCGGCCTATATATCGGCCGCCTGCACCACGGCCTCCTCCAACAGCACCGGCTCCTCCACCTGCCCCGGCACCACCACCGGCTACACCCGCAGTACCAGCTTGGCGATCTTCTCAGGACCCTTGGACTGGCATGGTTCAGGCTTGGCCAATGCCGACGCGCCCTCTCATTGGCGCCACACCTGCCACCTGGTTCGTGGCAACCCGGCGTGCATCCTCATACAGGCTCACCTGGCCTCCTTGCACCACGGGTCCCTGCACAAGCTCATTACGCCGCTCCTTCACCGCCCATGTATGATGCACCATCGCCGGCTCCCTATGCCTCGCCGATGCACTCGCCGATGACCTTTGCTATGGGTCCTTATGGCCCTTCGCACCGGTCACTTATAATCCTGGAGGCTACTACTCGCCATACACCATGTACTCGACTCCTGCTGCACCGCCACCACCTGCGCCAGTACCTGCTCCGTCAACTGCACCGACTCCCTCTACTTCGAGCTGGGACCAAGCTGCGTTTCTATAGGCCATGAATAATTTTGCTGCTCAAGGTAACTCAGGTACTGATTGGATTTTCGATTCTGGTGCTTCTAGTCACATGTCTTCATCGAATATTATGATGTCCACTTGCATACCATCTCATTTTTCATCCATTACATTAGGCGATGGTTCCTCCATACCGATTTCATGTGTCGGTCATACAAACCTTGCATCTTCCACTTCCACACCACTCCTACTTAAAGATGTCTTAGTCGCACCAGCCCTCATTAAAAATTTAATCTCTGTTCTTCGTTTCACCAAAGACAACCATGTTTCCGTCGAATTTGACCCTTTTGGCTTGTCTGTGAAGGATTTCATGACCAAGGCGGAGATCGCTCGCTTCGATAGCTCTGGCGACCTCTACTCTGTTCATGGCGCTCCTGCGTCCTCGTCTCCATCATCCATGCTCGCCTCCGTAGATCTATGGCATAAACGCTTAGGCCATCCGAATAAAGCCACTTTATCCTCTCTACTTAGTGATTTTTCGATCCCTTGTAATAAAGAGGTTCATAATTCCTCCGTTTGTGAGTTCTGTCAACAAGGAAAACATGTTCGTTTACCATTTGCGTATTCTACTTCTCATAGTACTTATCCCTTTGAACTTTTGCACTGTCATCTATGGACCTCTCCAACTATGAGTCTCTCCGGTTTCAAATACTACTTAGTTATTTTAGATGATTTTACTCACTTCGTTTGGACTTTTCCCCTTCGCAACAAATCTGATGTCCACTCACTTTTTATCAACTTTAAAATCTATGTCAACACACACTTATTTTTACCCATAAAATTTATCCAATGTGACAATGGAAAAGAATTTAACAACTTTGCAAACCGTAATTTCTTTCTCCAACATGGCATTCTCCTTCGTTTCTCTTGCCCTTACACTTCCCCACAAAATGGCAAGGCTGAGCGATCACTCCGCACCATCAATGACATCGTTCGCACACTCCTCATTCAATCATCTATGCCCTCCACGTTTTGGGCCGAAGCTCTTAGAACCGCAACCTATCTCCTCAATATTCGACCATCTAGCACTAACCCAAACACCACACCTTTCTACTCCTTTTTTCTTTCTCACCCAAACTACACTGAGCTTCGCGTTTTTGGTTGCCTTTGCTTTCCCAATGTCTATGCTACTTCCCCAAACAAACTATCTCCTCGTTCCCTTCCCTGTGTCTTCTTAGGTTATTCAGATGAACACAAAGGATACCGGTGTTTTGATCTTGTGACCGGTCACATTCACATCTCTAGGCATGTCACTTTCGATGAAAACACCTTTCCTTTCGCCACTAGAACCCTTACATCTACTCCCACCAAATCCACCCCTCGCCCAGCCAATTCCATAAAACCTCACTTTTTCGTTCCTAACCTGCCCTACAACCCTGCCACGGCTGCCCACTACCCTCCCTCGACCAATACCTCTCCTGATTCTCCTGCCACGGTAGTCCCTAACCCTGCCCCGGCCGACTCGGCTGCCCCGACAGCCCCATCAGCACCCGTGTCTCGACCACCCATAACCCAGGTTTCCGCTCGCCGCCCCAAAACTCATGCCCCCGACAATCAAACTACCCAATCCTCTGCCCCTCATGCTACTGCGTCCTCCTCCTCCGCTGCGCCGGATGCAACAGCTCCTCCTTCACATACCGTTCCCATTATCGCACCCAAAAACGACCATTCCATGCGCACACGTGCCAAGTCTGGTTTTCGTCTTCCTCAAACACGCCTCAATCTTCATGCTTCTCCAACTCTCTCACCTCTTCCCAAAACATACAAATCTGCTCTTCTTGATCCGAACTGGTCCGCTGCAATGCGCGATGAGTTTCAAGCACTCCAATCCAATAACACATGGCAACTTGTTCCCCGCCCTCCTAATGCAAATGTTGTTTCTGGAAAGTGGGTGTTCCGTCAAAAATTTTATTCTGTTGGCACTCTCTCTCGGTATAAAGCGCGTTGGGTTTGTCGTGGGTTCTCTCAAGAACATGGCGTCGATTACGACGAAACTTTCTCTCCAGTAGTTAAACCTAGCACCATCCGAACCATTCTTAGTCTTGTTGTTTCCTCTTCCTGGCCCATTCATCAACTCGATGTAAAAAATGCTTTCCTCCATGGTTCCTTAAACGAAATCGTCTATTCTCAACAACCTTCCGGTTTCGAAGATTCTTCTTTTCCCGATCACGTTTGCCTTCTCCAAAATTTCTCTATGGCCTCAAACAAGCACCCCGAGCCTGGTTTCAACGTTTTTCTACTTTTATTCAAACTATAGGATTCACTCCCTCTCGTTCTGACTACTCTCTTTTTGTTTACCACTCTAACACCCAGGTTGCATATCTCCTTCTTTATGTTGATGATATAGTTCTCACTGCCTCCTCCACACCTTTTCTCACTCGTATTATTTCTCTCCTACAAACTGAATTCTCTATGACTGATCTAGGTTCCCTTCATCACTTCTTAGGTATAGCTGTAACTCGTGATTCTTCTGGTCTTTTTCTCTCTCAACGTCAGTACTCTATTGATCTCCTAACTAGGGCTGGAATGTTAGATTATCAACCATCCCGTACACCTGTAGATACTTCTTCTAAATTCTCTTCGGATGGTGATATTTTTCCTGATCCGACTCTATACCGTAGCTTAACTGGAGCCCTTCAGTATCTCACCATTACACGTCCAGAAATATCATATGCTGTCCAGCAAGCTTGTCTTTACATGCATGATCCAAGAGTCCCGCATTTTAACCATGTCAAACGCATACTTAGATATCTCAAAGGTACATTAGATCATAGTTTGCATATCAACCACTCATCACCCACATCATTGACAGCATATTCCGATGCAGACTGGGCTGGTTGTCCAGACACTCGTCGATCAACTTCAGGATACTGTGTTTTTCTTGGCAATAATTTAATTTCTTGGTCTTCAAAGCGTCAGCTTACGGTTTCTCGCTCTTCAGCAGAGGCTGAGTACCGTGTTGTTGCTCACGCAGTTGCTGAAACAGTTTGGTTGCGTCAGTTACTTGTTGAGTTACATCGACCTATTGGTCAGGCCACAGTGGTATATTGTGATAACATTTCAGCTGTTTACATGTCTGAAAACCCAGTTCAGCATCGGCGGACAAAGCATATCGAGATTGACATCCATTTTGTTCGAGAGAAGGTCGCTTTGGGAGAAGTGCGTGTTATTCATGTGCCTTCTACGGCTCAGTTTGCAGATATTTTTACCAAAGGACTTGCTACTACACCATTTACAGAGATTCGTTTCAGTCTCAACGTTGTCGAGCCCACGGTTGAGACTGCGGGGGGATGTTAGATTATATTTACTTGCATATCAAGTTAGGGTTTAGGCCTGTGCGCTGCCCCCCCCCCCCCCCCCCCCCCCTCTCCTATATAAACCATTGTATTCTCTCATTGTACAATCATCAATTATTATTATCATCACAAATTTACACAGCCCCATCAGCCATCGGCTATGTTCTGAGCTATAAGCTCTACGTCTTGGGGTTGCTGCTGATTCGCCACCGCCGTGCCGCCGCTACCCCTTGCTCGCTCCCAAGCGCACGGCCAGGTAGATTGGTACTGCACACATGAAGATGCCGGAGAAAAAGGAAACAAGGTTGGAGAGCAGCATATGTGTTCTTGGTCACATGGATGTGATAGTATGCGGGGCCGCCGACAGATGTTGCATGTGGTGGTGAGTGGGGAAGAAGATGAGTAGGCGCCGGAGTTGCCGGCGGCGGAGCAGTCAATTAATGGGTACTCCCCAGGTGAACCGGGCTTATAGCTCCTATGTGACGTCTTTACGTGGAATTGGAAGGAAAGCGGCATCGTTGCAAAGAATAGCTCGCATGCGACACTTCTGAAGCGGAAAATAGCTCTCGTGCGACACTTCTACTTAACCCCACGACCGTCAACGAATTCGAATCAGCTGAGCACAGTAGGACCCACAGCCTCTCCACGTCACGGCGGAACTCACTTGATGTCCACCTCATATCGTGGGACCCACCCTGTGGTTAAAGAGAGCTGTTGGCCCCGATCCGTCCCTGCACCCGAGCACTCCCGCCACCGTTCCAGCATCTCATTCCCTTCCGTTTTCTTCTCCGGTGAGCAAGTGCGGCAATGCCTGCGAGGGATGTCGAGCTCTGCTTCCTCCCACCGCTCATGGCCTCGGTATGGTGCGGTGCCGATGAGGAGGTGCCCCGATTGCCCCTGTACCGCGCCCCTGAAGCGGCTTGTCACATCCACCGACAAGAACGGCAACATTGGCCGGGAATTTGTGAAGTGTGAGAGCAAGCCCGAGCCGAAAAAGGTGAGATCTGAGTGTTCCGAGTGCCAATTTCTCGCTTTTCTTTCGAAATTTCATGCATTTCATCGAATTTGGGATTTAGGGTTCATCTCTGCGATTTCAGGAACTGCCAAAATGTGGGCATTTTGAGTGGCTTGATGAGTACATCGAGCGAATTGGGGTGGAGGTAGCATCCCGGGAGCTCGAAAACCCGTCCGTGGTGGAGCAATTGGGATGTGGCAACCCCATTTCCGCTGGTACTACGATGGATGCGGAAGTGAAGGCCGAGCTGAAGAAGATGAACAAGCAGCTAAGGCAAATCATCGAATTGAAGAAGCAGGACAATCTGATGGCCGTTTTTTTTGTGTAATTTCTCTCGGATTAGTCTATCTCCTGAGCGTTAGTCATTAGACAGCGCAGTCAGTATTCGAGTGATGCTTTGTAATGGATGTAATGGTTTATGTCTTTGGCTTAAATAAAATGCAACACAAATTTGGGCTAATTTTGAGTTGCTCTGTTTTTGAAATCAGTGTTCCTTCGATTTAAATCGGTGTTCCTTTTATCAAAGATGTGCGGCGTGTGCGAGGGAGGGGTTGAAAAGTAAAAAAAAACAATTGACGAGGATTGAAAAAGGCCAGGCCCAAATAGAACTTAGCCAGGCCAAAATGGACGTATCCAAGCCCAATAGTAACTATATGTTGATTGCGCACAAAAAAATGGTACTCACGTTACAATCTAAATAGGGACGTGTGGATCTGCAGATACTCGTGCTCAGGTCGCAATCTTTTTTTTGCGAAAGTAAATATATAAATGAAGTCCAAGGGCATCCATTTAACTAACATAACTTGGGCGCTCCTTTAACTTATGTAAATATGTAAATGTCTTGTTTGAAAATGAACCATGTGTTGTTTAAAAATAATCAACCATCATTACGTTAACTTATTCTTCTTTTTGAGCTTTTCTAATTTCACTCATTTTATAAATATTGCACGAGTATTATATGAGAACTTGTTTTTGTGTCTTTTTTTTATACACTTGTTGTTTTGGGTGTTTTGACAAATGACAATACAATAAAACACATATTACAATAAAACAAGGGGATAGATAATATTGGGATAACATTACTTATATTAGATAGCCGGATCGATAACATTACAATAAAAAGAAAAAAGCACAATAATATAGAAGGGAATAGGCGCCCTGCCTAAACCCTGGGCTAGCCCCTAAACCCTAACCCTAGCTACCCTACTCCATCGGCGGTGGAGGCGGTGCTAGTGCAGCCGCCTTCGCGGCATTCCACGCCGCCAGCCTCTCCCGCTGCTCCCGCTTCCGCTGCTCCTCCCGGAAGGCCCAGCCATTGGCCTCCCGTCGCTCCTCGTCCTCCCGTATGCGCCTTTTCTTTAAGGCGCGCTGGGCCTGCTTCTCCTCCCACCTGGCGATAGCAGCCTCCTGCTTTGCCTCGTCCTTCTCCGCCTTAGCCCAGTACGCTTCGAAGGGGAGGTCGCCGCCGGCGGGGAGGTTGGGGACTGGGTTGGTGACGAAGGGGCCCTGCTCCCCCCAGGGGAAGGGCGGGGACTTCTTCTTGCCACGCTCGCGTGGGCACCTCCTACTCCCACCACTGCTTGTGGTCCGAGTGGTTGTCCTCGTCGGTTACTTCGGTGTCGGAAGGGAAGCGGAAGGGGGAAGTCGCCATGGTCGCCGGAGTGTTTGGGGGCTGGGAGGAGGCAAAGGGACGGGCTCGAGGTTGAAGATAAGGGGCAAGATGAGACGAGGAGGCAAAGGCGTTTTGCCTATTTATTGAGGGCGGGGCGTGAAGGGCGGCGTGGGAATCCAGCGTCGTGTTGGCGCAGACGCGTGCGCTGCGTTGCGTGTGGGCAGCGGACGTGATCAATGCGAAAGAGAGAAAAAAATAGCTAGGATGCGACGTAACCCCTGTACCTCCGCCCCCGCCCCTGCATGCATGCATGCATTAATGCGAAAGAGAGAAAAAAACGTCCAAGGTAGTTGTTTATTGGCAGTGAAAAATAAAAGGGAAATATAATTTGGTCTTGATTTACTTCGGTAATAAATGCAGGAATCTAGTACCAAGGTACTTGTTCGTTTTTACACACCACATGCAACAAACTCGTTCGTTTTTACACACGCAAGAAAAATCGGTGGGAGTAATCAGAGGGATGTCAATTGGAGGGAATAGAGGGAGTATGAAACTAAGTTTATAATATTTTAGATTTTGATTTTTTTTCTTATATACGTTGTCAAAGTTGATATTTTAGATTTATAAATATTGACTTTTTGTATGGCGCATGAACCAGATGGGAGTAAGTTTGACTGATGAAAGTTGTTCGACGTACACTTATTTAATGGGGCAGCGCTGTTGCACGCAAAATAGCTAGACTGCGACGCTAGGGGCAGCTGCATGCATGGTGCAGCCCTCCTCGTCCAGCGCCATTGATTCTCTTCTTTCTTTGGCCATTGATTCTTGCCCTTTTCACTGGACAGCATCGTCAACAACAAGAGGTGGGCCTTTTTCTCCACGCATCCTCCTGAAAACAAGCAAGTTAGCTGGGGGAGAAAAATCATCAACAAGAAATGGGATAGATTTTGGATGAACTTACTTTGGCTTTTTAGCAGTGTATCTGCACTTGGTAGAGCCATCTCGGTGTCCAAGTTCTTCACAGAGTTTGCATCTATTCTTGTTACCTTTTTGGGCCCTTTTTGGCTTGCCATCTTTCTTTTTATCTTTCTTTCCCTTTTTGCTGCTCCCACCTTTCTCATACCAAGTCTTGAATCTACTCTGCTTGGGCCTGCCAGCCTTTCTTTTCATCAAAGGAGGACACAAGGAGAACTGAATGTCCACTTCAGGCCACTGAGACTGATCTGTAAGTGCTGGAATTGGTGTTCTATATGCAGCCTTGAATTTTGCTACAGAATAATACTCATGCAAATATGGGTGCATATTTAGCTTGTGTTTGGAGGCCAAGAAAAGTATGGCATGCTCACAAGGCTTCCCAGTGTGTTGCCACTCAAGGTATGTGCATTCATGCAATTGAGTGTCAACAACTTGCCTCCTGCCAGTCTTTGTATCTCTGACTTTAGCACCCCACAATGAGGATTTCTTAACACGCAAATGTGCAAGATTTCTGCTCCTGTTGACCACCTGCTGCACAACATCAGGAAGCTTATCTCCTTGAAGAACATCACCAAGCCTTCTTCTCAACTCCCACAACCTCATGATCATGATCCTGATCTGGTCAACCATGTTATGGACATGCAAGTCTTTTAACTCCTTCACTTTGTTGTTGAAACTTTCTGCCAAATTATTGTTGATATGATCACATTTGATGGCAGTGTTAATGAAGGGAATATGCCCTGAGAGGCAATAATAAATTGTTTATTATGTGTATTCCAAGTATATGATAGATGTTTATTTTGCATGCTATAATTGTATTAATACGGAAACGTTAATACATGTGTGTTTAATAAACAAACAGAAAGTTCCTAGTTAAGCCTCTCTCATAAACTAGCTCGTTGATTAACAAGATGATCAAGGTTTCCTGATCATGGACATTGGATGTTGTTAATAACGGGATCACAACATTAGTGTAATGATGTGATGAACATTCATCCGAAGTATAGCATTACGATCAAAGTCATTGAGTTTATATTGCTATAACAACTTACGAAGTGATCCTAATCCTTAGACCATGAGATCATGTCAATCACTAACACCGGAAAAGTTTCTTGATAACATCAAACGTCACACCGTAACAGGGTGATTATAAAGATGGGTTCGAACTAATTAAGTGTTATGTTGAGGCTCATGGATCAAGAGTGGAATTTGTTCATCCCGATGACGGATAGATATACTCTGGGCCCTCTCGATGATATCACATTGATTAGCTTGCAAGCAAGTGATTTGATCACTGGAATGTTATATCACGGGAACGAGAAAAGAGTGCATGTCGATACGAGATCAAACTAGGTATGGAGATACCGATGATCGAATCTCGGACATGTAATATATCGTGAGACAAAGGGATTAAGATACTAGCGTAAAAGGTTCCGACGATCACAAGAAAGTCATCGTTGAATGTGTGGAGTCGGTATGGGTCTCAGATCCGCTTCGATTATTGATCCGAGAGGGGTCTCGATCATGTCGCATTATTCACGAACCGTAGGGTGACACACTTAAGAGACACCTACATCCAATTGGAGCAAAAGTTTCATGCGAAAGAATAAACAAGCGTAGGAATTTATTTCACTAGATACCAAAGCAGGTTTTCGGGTGAAATTGCATAAAGTGGTTATGCATGTGAAATAGAATTCTAGCAAGGGTTATTGTGAATGTTTGTCATTAAAGTAATTGACAAAATTCTGAATAAAATAAAAGAGTTTTATTTAATGAGAGTTTGCATTAAATTTGGTGGAAATTTAATGGGATCTTTGAGTGGGATTTTGAGTGGAGGAATTTGGAGGAGTTTTGTGAGTGGAGTGTCCACCCACATGATGAGGGAGGCAAGGGGCAGCCCCATGCACCGCCACCCCTTGGGGTTTCCCCTCCTCCTATAAAGAGCCCCTCCTCTCACTTCTCACTCACACCTCCTCGTGAAGGATCTCTCTCCCCCTCTAGAATTTATCCCCCATGGTCTCGGACTAGCGAGATACATGTTCCCGGTGGCTATTCGGCAAGAAAGAGTTGTGCTTCCGCTGCATCGCTGGAGCGAGGAGGCGGAGGTTGCTCGGTGCCTCGAACGTGTGTGCGAAAGCGGATGCTTGCTGATTTGCGGCGCTAGGACTTCCTCTCGATCTTGAGATCGGCAAGAGATCGTCTACATCAACCACGAGTTTGGACTCGTTAAACTTTGTCGGTCTTCAAGGGTATGTTCTCTACGGATATACATCCGCCCGTTGTTTGTATCTAGTATAAATAGATCTTGGTATATAGTTCACATCGTAGGAAATTTTTTTGTTTTCTATGCTGCGAACCCTTCAGTGGTATCAGAGCCGGATCTATGCGTAGATACTTTACACGGGTAGTACACATATGAGTATGTGGGCGATGATGATCATGTTGTTGCTCCTTTCTTGTGATTTTGGATATTGGTGGCATAGTGGGATGAAGCGGCCCGGACAAACTTTACATGTCCTCGCACATGAGACCTGTTCCACGCTTGACATGCAACTAGTTTGCATAAGTGGCTAGCGGGTGTCTGTCTCTCCTACTATAGTCAATATCTATTTTGCAAGCGAGTTGTCAACAATTTGATTATCCTCGTTAGGTTCATGTTAAAGGTAAGAACGGTTCTATCTCGAAAGCCCTCGACCACGTAAAACTTGCAATGGATAAATTAGAAGCGTCTAGTTTAGATTGTTCTTTGGGCTAGTGTTATGATATGGTAGTGTTGTAAGTAGAAGTATGAGATGATACTCTTACAACACACATAGCGTAAAACCCATAGGCGTGGATTTACACATATAGGTATGATAGTGATCATACCACGATGCACATGATAAAGATCATCTGCGGAAACCATATAATTTCACTATTAAACATATGATGTTTGATTGCATCTTATATTGCTTGTTTAGCGCTTTGTTAAGCATAATAAGATGATCCCTCATTTTAAATATCAAGATAAGAATGTGTTCTCCCTTTAGTATGCACCGATTATGTTTTCGTCGCTCCAAGACATCACGTGATGATCGGGTGTACTTGGATCCTCGACCATACTTCGGGTGTAAGACAGTTACACACGCAAAAATACTAAGGTTCTAACTTGGCGAGCCTAGCATGTACAGACATGGCCTCGAACACTGACCATCAAAGGTTAAGCATGAGTCATATAGTTGATATGATGCCCATTTGATGCTCGCCTTTGAAGCTACACCGACTCACGTGATGATCGGACTTGGTGTAGTGGATTTGGTTCATGTAATCACCAAAAGAACACGAGGGATGTCGCTTTTGAGTGGGAGTTCATTCGTAATATAGATTAGTTGAACTCAATCTATCATACACTTAGTCTAAACTTTACAAATTCTGTTGTAGATGGCACCACCTACTTTTAATTTCAATGCGTTCATGGAGAAAGAGAAACTAGCAACGAACGGTAGCAACTTTCTTGAATGGGCCATGAATTTGAGGATTCTCCTCTGCCACAAAAGCAATATGTGCTAGAAGCGCCGTTAGGCCCCCTTTTGATGCCCCGACGAGGAGAAGAATGTCTATCGACTCGTCGGAGGACCACAACTTAGTTCATTGCGGCATATTGTATGGGCTAGAGCCGAACTTCAAAGCGTTTCAAAACGGCAATGCCTTTGATACAATGGGTGAGTTGAAAATGATTTTTACACACATCTTCAGTGAGAGCTACAATGCTTGTAAAAGTTCTTTAGCTGCATGATGGAAGAACAGCTCGTTAGTGAGCATGTACTCAAGATGTCGATTACCGATAAGCTTGTGTCCTTGGGAATAACGATTCCCATTGACTTAGGCATCCATCGTGTTCTGCGTCTACGCCACCTAGCTATAAGAGCTTCGTGATGAACTATAATATGCAAGGCATGAAGAAGTCTCTCCCGAGCTTACATCAATGCTTAAAAGCTGCAGTGGAGATCAAAAGGAACATCAAGTGTTGATGATCAATAGGAACACTGGTTTCAAGAAAGACAAGAAGGGAAAAGCGGAAGGAAGTAAGGCGGCAAGCTGTTGCAGCGCTGAAAAGAAACCCGAGTTGGACCTAAGTCTCGACCGAAGTGCTACTATTGTAAGGGGACCCATCGAAGCGCAATCGCCCCAAGTATCTGGCGGCATAAGAAGGCGGCAAGGCAAACAAAGGTATATATGATATACATGTTATTGATGTGTACTTGACTAGTGCTCGCAGAGCACACGGGTATTTGATACGGTTCGATTGCTAATATTTGTAACTCGAATCGAGGGAATAAAGCGACCGCTAGCAAGGGTGAGGTCAAGATGCGTGTCGGCAATGGATCAAACGTTGATGTGATCGCCGTCGAACGCTACCTCTCCACTTACCGTCGGGATTAGTTATAAACTTAAATAATCGTTATTTGGTGCACCGAGCATGAACATTGTATCTGGATCATGTTTAATGCAAAGTGGTTTTCATTCAAATCGAGAACAATGGTTGTTCCATTTATATGAATGAAATCTTTTATGGTCATGCACCAATGTTGAATGGTTTATTTCGTTGGATCTCGATGATAATGTTACACATATTCATAATATTGATGCTAAAAGGATTAAACTTAGTGATGATATATCCGCATATATGTGCATCGCCGTCTAGGTCATATTGGCATTAAACGCATGAAGAAGCTCCATTCGGATGGACTTTTAGAATCACTTGATTATGAATCATTTGATACATGTGAGCCATGCCTTATGGGCAAGATGACTAGAACGCCGTTTTCGGTTCAATGGAGCAGGCGGATTTATTGGAAATCATACATTCGGATGTATGTGGTCCAATGAGTGTGTCGGCGAGGTGGATATCGTTATTTTGTTACTTTCACGGATGATTTGAGTAGATACGGTTATATCTACTTGATGAAACACAAGTCTGAAACCTTTGAAAAGTTCAAGGAATTTCGAATGAAGTGGAAAATCATCGTAATAGAAAGATCAAATTTCTACGGTGGAGGTGAGTATCTAAGTTACGAGTTTAGCACTCACATGAAAGAGTGTGGAATTGTTTCACAACTCACACCTGCGGAACACCACAATGAAATGGTGTGTCGGAACGTCGTGTCGTACTTTATTAGATATGGTTCGATCTATGATGTCTCCAGCGGACTTTGCGTTGTCATTTTGGGGTTATGCACTAGAAACTGCTGCATTCACTTTAAATCGGGCACCATCTAAATCCGTTGAAACGACACAGATGAATTGTGGTTTGGAAACAAACCTAAGTCATCATTTCTTAAAGTTTGGGGTTGCGATGTTTATGTGAAGAAACTTCAACCGATAAACTCGAACCCAAAGCGAAAATGCGTCTTCATAGGATACCCTAAAGAAACTATTGGGTATTCCTTCTATCACGCATCCGAGGGCAAGGTTTTGTGTTAAGAATGGATCCTTTCTAGAGAAAGAGTTCCTCGCGAAAGGTGTGAGTAGTCGGAAGGTAGAACTCAAGAGGTTATGGAACCTTCTCTTCAAAGTATGGCGAGTAGCGCAACGGAAGTCGCTCCGAGTTGGCTCCACCTGTTGAAGAAGGAACTAATGATAATGATCATGAAACTCCGAAGAGAGTACTACCGAACCTCGCAGTCAAGCAGACGCGGCAGCTCCCGAGTCACGGAAATCCGTCATAAATTTCATGGTTGATGAAAATAATGACCTGCGACGTATGAAGAAGCGATGATGAGCCCGGATTCCAACAAATGGTTAGAAGCCATGAAACCGAGATGGAATCCATGTATGAAAATCAAGTTTGGAACTTGGTGGAATTACCTCACGACCGAAAGGCCGTGGAGAACAAATGGATTTTCAAAAGGAAAACTGATATGGATGGTAATGTGACCATCTATAAAGCTCGACTTGTCGCAAAGGGGTTTCGACAAATTCAAGGAGTTGACTACGATGAGACTTTCTCTCCCGTAGCGATGCTAAAGTCAGTTAGGATTATGTTAGCAATTGCTGCATATTTCGATTATGAAATATGGCAGATGGATGTCAAAACCGCGTTTCTCAATGGTAATATTGAAGAAGAGTTGTATATGATACAACCAAAGGGTTTTGTCGATCCTAAGGATGCTAACAAGGTGTGCAAGCTTCAGCGATCCATCTATGGATTGAAGCAAGCATCACGAAGTTGGAATCTCCGCTTTGATGAGGTGATCAAAGAGTTTGGATTTGTCCAAACTTATGGAGAAGCTTGTATTTACAAGAAAGTGAGTGGGATCAATGTGGCATTTATGATACTATATGTGGATGACATATTATTGATCGGAAATGATATAGAACTTTTAAACAGTGTTAAAAGTTATCTAAACAAAGAATTTTCAATGAAGGACCTAGGTGAAGGCCTTACATATTAGGCATAAAGATCTATAGAGATAGATCTAGGCGCCTAATAGGGCTATCGCAGTACATACCTTGATAAGATTTTAAAGAAGTTTAAAATGGACGAAGTAAGAAGGGTTCTTACCTATGTTGCAAGGCAAGACATTGAGTAAGACTCAAAGTCCGGCTCACGGAAGAAAGAGAGATAATGGACAAAGTCCCTATGCTTCACCATAGGCTCTATAATGTACGCCATGCTATGTACAAGACCGGATGTGGCACACGCTATTAGTTTGACTAGTAGGTACCAATCGGATCCAGGTTCGGAACACTGGATAGCGGTCAAGAATATCCTTAAGTACTTAAGAAGAACTAAGGATATGTTTCTTGTATACGGAGGTGAAGAAGAGCTCGTCGCTAAGTGTTATGTCGATGCTAGCTTTGACACCGATCCGGATGACTCTAAGTCTCAATCCGGATACGTATTTCTCATGAATGGCGGAGCGGTTAGTTGGAGGAGCTCCAAACAACCTGTGGTAGCGGGATCAACAACGGAGGCCGAATATGTTGCTGCTTGAGCGGCCAGAAGCGATTTGGATGAAGGAGTTCATATCCGAACTAGGAGTTGTGGCAAGCGCGTTGGACCCAATGGTGATCTATTGTGACAACAATGGTGCCATTGCCAATGCCAAAGAGCCAAGGTCTCACAAGCATTCCAAGCATATTAAGCGCCGGTTTCACTCCATCCGCGAGCATGTCAAGGATGGAGATATAAAGATTTAGAAGTACATACGGATCTCAATGTAGCGGATCCGTTGACTAAAACTCTCCCTAGAGCAAAACATGATCAACACCGTAACTCAATGGGTGTTAGATATATCACTATGTAACTAGATTATTGTCTCTAGTGCAAGTGGGAGATCAAGGAATATGCCCCGAGAGGCAATAATAAATTGTTTATTATGTGTATTCCAAGTATATGATAGATGTTTATTTTGCATGCTATAATTGTATTAATACGGAAACGTTAATACATGTGTGTTTAATAAACAAATGTAAAGTTCCTAGTTAAGCCTCTCTCATAAACTAGCTCGTTGATTAACAAGATGATCAAGGTTTCCGATCATGGACATTGGATGTTGTTAATAACGGGATCACAACATTAGTGTAATGATGTGATGAACATTCATCCAAGTATAGCATTACGATCAAAGTCATTGAGTTTATATTGCTATAACAACTTACGGTGATCCTAATCCTTAGACCATGAGATCATGTCAATCACTAACACCGAAAAGTTTCTTGATAACATCAAACGTCACACCGTAATGTGGTGATTATAAAGATGGGTTCGTAACTAATAAAGTGTTATGTTGAGGCTCATGGATCAAGAGTGGAATTTGTTCATCCCGATGACGGATAGATATACTGGCCCTCTCGATGATATCACATTGATTAGCTTGCAAGCAAGTGATTTGATCACTGGAATGTTATATCACGAACGAGAAAAGAGTGCATGTCAGAACGAGATCAAACTAGGTATGGAGATACCGATGATCGAATCTCGGACATGTAATATATCGTGAGACAAAGGGATTAAGATACTAGCGTAAAAGGTTCCGACGATCACAAGAAAGTCATCGTTGAATGTGTGGGAGTCAGTATGGGTCTCCAGATCCCGCTTCTGATTATTGATCCGAGAGGGGTCTCGATCATGTCCGCATTATTCACGAACCGTAGGGTGACACACTTAAGAGACACCGACATCCAATTGGAGCAAAAGTTTCATGCCGAAAGAATAAACAAGCGCAGGAATTTATTTCACTAGATACCAAAGCAGGTTTTCGGTGAAATTGCATAAAGTGGTTATGCATGTGAAATAGAATTCTAGCAAGGTTATTTGTGAATGTTTGTCATTAAAGTAATTGACAAAATTCTGAATAAAATAAAAGAGTTTTATTTAATGAGAGTTTGCATTAAATTTGGTGGAAATTTAATGGGATCTTTGAGTGGGATTTTGAGTGGAGGAATTTGGAGGAGTTTTGTGAGTGGAGTGTCCACCCACATGATGAGGGAGGGCAAGGGCAGCCCCCATGCGCCTGCCACCCCTTGGGGTTCCCCCTCCTCCTATAAAAGGAGCCCCTCTCACTTCTCACTCACACCTCCTCGTGAAGGATCTCTCCCCTCTAGAATTTATCCCCATGGTCTCGGACTAGCGAGATACATGTTCCCGTGGCTATTCGGCAAGAAAGAGTTGTGCTTCCGCGCATCGCTGAGCGAGGAGGCGGAGGTTGTTCGTTCCTCGAGCGTGTGTGCGAGCACGGATGCGCGCTGATTTGGCGCTAGGACTTCCTCTCGATCTTGAGATCGGCAAGAGATCGTCTACATCAACCACGAGTTTGGACTCGTTAAACTTTGTCGGTCTTCAAGGGTATGTTCTCTACGGATATACATCCGCCCGTTGTTTGTATCTAGTATAAATAGATCTTGGTATATAGTTCACATCGTAGGAAATTTTTTGTTTTCTATGCTGCGAACCCTTCAGTTAAAACCAGACCTGTACCATAAAAGTGAATGGTAGGTTTCCAACCATGTACAAAACTTGACCCTATCCTCCTCAGAGCATGTCGCCTTAATCTTCTCAAGGTTATATGTATGTGTCTGCCTGGTGTAAGATCTTGCTGCTGGCCACATGCGTCCAAAATCATCTCCTCTGAATTTTTTGATCAAATTCATCCACATATGGTCAAGCACTCCTCGCTCGGCATGAGGAAAACAATCTTCACCGCATTTTCTAAACCTTTACATGCATCTGTGCACTGCTAATGGAGAGATCGGCCCTATGCATCTTTTCAACCGCATCATGAACCATGTCCATGATGCCTCATCTCAGATCAAACATGCCAATAGCTGTGGAACATCCAATTGTGTCCATCTAAAGCATTGCATGCCGCTAGTTGACCATTCCACTTTCCAACAAGAAAGATGAGTCTATACTCAAATATGGGACGGCACCGCTTTGAAGCCATCGATGCAAGGCTTTAAAGCCATGAAGAATTTAGAGAAGAAGACTTTCCCATCATTTGTTACCTCAAGATCTATCTCCACAACACGCCAGTGACCTCTTCTCTACTTCTGCTTTGAAGTTATAAAGCATTCGAAAGGTATTTGCCCAATCACCATATAGCTCTTTCATTGCCCTTTGCTTTGCCTTCCACACTGTAGTATAATTCAGCTTAATGGGGTACTGCTTTTCCAAGTCTATTTTCAGTCTCTTTGCAGTGTTGTTTGGTGTTGTGGCTAAAATGGGCTTGACCTTTTCTACAACCCATAATTGTGATGTCATCTTTGTAACTGTTTGAGAACTTGTAATGTAAGTATGAGGTTTTGGAATTTGATTCACTCTTATTGTCCTTCCATCAGGTTGGCGTCTAGCAGATATATACCACTTGCAAGGCTTGGCACCACCATCATAACCTATGCATTTTGCATAGAACTTTTTATCAGTCCACATAGTCTTGGTAGCAAACTCACGTTTGACTTCATATGTCCTGAAACACATCTTGAATTCATCCATGCTTGGAAACAATCTCCCAACTTCAATAACTGGGTCCTCTTTGTCATAAATTGTTACTAGCTCATCATCATGTGCATCATCTACATGAACTGCAACATTTTCCAATAACTCTAGATCTATATCTGCCTCTTCATCTCTTAAATGGTTGTCACCATCATTTGCAGCTTCATCCCTCTTCTTATACTTGTCTCTGTCATCTATAGGAATGCCAAAAAGCTTTGCCATTTCAATGTCATCTATTGGTGCAATGACCAAATCAGTCCGGTCATGTATCTCAACTAAATTCCAATCAACAGTTACAATCCTTTGTGCATTACCATCTGCAGCCTCCCCTTGTGCATTAGCATCATCATCCTCCACTGTTAACACTTCCAACTTAGTAAGTATAGGCATTACTTGCCTTTGTGCAGCCCAATCATCCTCGACCATCTGAGCTGTCAGCTTAGAGGCCACATATCCAATCCTCGAATCAGGTTTCAGATCAATGAGCTCTGCTAAAAACAGAACAATTTTTCTTGTCCAACCGTTTTGCTCATCGATTTCATCAACTATATATTCCCCTGTCTCAACCCTAACATAGTCACATTTCCAATCATCAAATCGTAACAAAGAAACTTCTTGCTCTGGCCCCCAAACAACACTATCCCCAATTTTTTCCACCATTTTCCTCACCGCCTCCTCTCCCATGTTTATTAGCTCTTGGGGATCAACATGTTCTAATTCCACCTCCCATTTAACAACCGTGTCTCTCTCAATGATCTGCGTGCTGCCATCAACTAAAACAGCCCTAGATGGAAAGAAATTGATGCGAAATTCGAAGGTTTGGCGCGCAACATCGTCTCCTCTGTTTTTGGAGGGCACTGTGAGCTAGCGGAAGCGAACAAAGAGCTCAACCTTAGAGAAATTAAGTGCAGAGATACATGATATACCGATTAGAAGTCCCCTCTCCATGCTCCATATTGTTCCCTCGCCTGCTCAAAGACACCTCGCCTCCACAATATAGCATCAATGGGCACGCTCAGATCTCGAATTGAGAAGAATGGGAGAGGAATTAGCTTTCAAATGGCACTCACCACCTTTGCCGTCGAACGAAATCACCTCCGCCTAAATTAATTGTCATGCCGCCGCCGGTGCCGAGAATGATGGGTGAGGTCCGCCGCCGCCGTCGGGGAAGCTACGGTCAGTGTGACGCGCGCTCTCGGTCGGAAGCGGTTGGTTTGACTGGCTTGACTGGCTGTACCAACCAACCGGTTTTGCTTAACCCTAATCTTGGAACAATCTTAAATGTGTACTTATGACCGTTTTATGGCTCGTGTGGCCTTGGGATATTAGCTATTGTTTTCACAACCGTTCACAACCGTCGCATGCGAGCTATTGTTTTCAACGATGTCGCTTTCCTTCCAATTCCACGTAAAGACGTCGCATGGGAGCTATAAGCCCCAGGTGAACAAGCGGTAGGAGGAGCAGGTGAACGTGGAGACGAGCACTGGCCGCCGGTTCGATAATGCACTACTATGAAAGACGCTACTAGTGGCGCACCAAATTGGAATTAGCGCATATGGGAGTCGTCACTAAATCCTCGCCACTAAAATTCAACATCATGTGGTGTATATGGCATATGCGCCACAGAATTCTCAACATTCAGTGGCGTATATGCCATATGCGCCACAGAATTTTGTCTCAGGATTTCAAAAAAAATACCAGAATACAGTAGAAATACACATAATACACAGTAAATATACCAGAATACAACAATATATCACAGAAATGCACAAAACTCACAGGAATACCCAGAAACTCACTGAAAATCATACAAAGTGACAAAATGCATCAATATAGAGAGTCCAAGTGTTACACACAAGTCATGAGAGAGTACAAGTTCGAAATCACACAATCGCACGAATTCACGATTGACGCAGATTCGACTGCTCCAGACGAGCCCCGCGGCCTCTATCTCCTGAATAAATTACAGACGGAACGAGTCGAGCTCCACTCTGCTCAACCTCGGGATGCTCGCTGGGCATGGGTGGAAGCCAGTAGGTGGACCGCACTCTGTTTCTCCACGGCCATCACGCACTGCTCCGAGGTGCTGGTGTCCCTGACCATCAACACCACTGAGTGTTCCGTCGACGGCAAGTCGGCTGACGCAGCCTGACGCATCTCCGCCACGACATCCGATCTCATCGCTCGGGTCTGCAGCAATCGCCCACCAGAGTCCCTCTGAGTCAGAAGCGGCCAGCCCCACACCTTGCATCTCTCCGATATCTCCTCCAAGGCAGCTGCTCGCTGATGAAGAGGCCGCTGCATCGCGTGGACCACCTCGGAGGTCATATTCCGGAAAAACCGCCCTGCAGAACCTCTGTCCTCACCCGGTATCACCTCCGCGAGCACCAGCAGGGTCTTCCTCTCGGCAAGCAGCCGCCGCATCGAATCCCTTTGCCACTTATTAATTCACCATAAAAATAATGGATCCTAAGCACAAGTGTTAACTGAACAAACAAATAACCTAAACTACTAAGAGCTTCAGGATCTAGAGCCTCTCCGGCGCTGACACATCCACGACGGCCTGTAGGCAGTACCTATAGGTAACCAGAAAAAATCAGGCAACCAAAAAAACAAAAATGTAGTTTGTAAGGATGGAACACAATTTACCAAGTGGTGGTAACCAACTTGATTGAAAAGTGAAACAACTTAATAACTTTAATAAAGCAACTTGGATGTATAAATGTGCAGATCTACACATTTATATTTAAGCTATTTCATTATCTCCTTATCTGAACAAACACACCCGTTAGGTTGAGTATCATGACAGTAACTGCGTTTCCCCTTGGTCCAATGAGTTTGCTGTGAATATAAATCTCACGAAAACAACTTAAATAAGCCCAACCTATAATTGAAAACCTAAGTGTTTAAGAGTGGACATGGTGTAAACTAGGGTTTGTGTGCTGGGAGAAACTTAATTGAATCATCCTAACCATCATGGCTGGTGGATTAAAATATGTATAAGCTACTTCTCATTTATCTTGTATTGCTTGGATTTTGCGAAATTTGATAAAAAATAATAATACACTTTATTATTCAGTATTCTTACTTATGTAGCGGTGGTGAGGCGGGCTTGGTGCAGGGGCGAGCCTGGACGGGCCGGAGGGGAACACGGAGACCTGGGGACAGGGTGCTGCGAGGTTGTTGGCGAGCAGCAGCTGCGCGGTCGACGGCTTGGGGCGCTCGCGGCGGCGCGGGTCCGGCACAGCGGCGCGGGCTCGGGAGGAGGACGGCAGGGGAACGCGAGGAGGCACGAGGCCGCGGCCGAGCAGGAGGACCTGCGGGCGCTAGCAGGGGATGGCGGAGCTCGCGGCTCGAGCAGGCGATGTCGGCCGCTGGGCTTCCTAGAGGCGAGCGAGAGGAGGTGCGAGGGGAGGTGCCTGGCGACGGCGGACGGTGTCTGTGGAAGGAGGTGCAGGCGAGGACGATGGCGAGGAAGCCTGGCGTCGACGGGAACAGAGAGCGAGGGAAGGGGATCGTGGGGAGGTGGGGCGGGGACGGGAACAGAGGGGAAGGGGATGCTAGCGAGCGGCGCCTGGCGGCGGCGGGGTGGTCTGGCGAGGCGATGGGGATCGGGTCGGGGCAAGGCAGGAGGGGTAGTTTAGGAAGGTTTTAGGGTTAGGGTTTTCTTAAGATAGAGGGGTGGTAGGTGGATGCCACCTTTTTTAAAATATGTTTTCCACTTTCTGTGGCGCATATGGAATTCTCACTTTCTGTGGCGCATACATAATTAATTTTAGTGGAGCATTTTTTCTATATGCGCCACAGAATTAAAATCTATCTATAATCATTTTCCTAGTAGTAATGGCTCCAAGCAAACAGGGCTCTTGCTTCTCCTTATGTTGGGTTATGGTAGGATCGATCGGTGTCTTTTTCAAGATCTCCTCTATTCTTCCTCACGGGCTAGGTGCATCACGTCACGCTATGCCACGCACGGACCGACTACTGGCTTTAGCTTCATATTTTACATGATATCTTTATGAAGGTGGAACAAAAAATCCACCACAACTTAAAAAAAATAAAGTGCGCATTTTATTTGGAGTTTTGAGTCATTTAGTACATAACTCAAAACTGACAGGGGTGGATCACCGTCCCACATAAAATTCTATCAAAATAATAACATGGTCTAGCTGCAGCCAGCATGGACTTCGTTATGGTGAAGTCGGCGGCGGCACCGCCATATGCACAAAGGGACTGCCATGATATAGGATTATCGATGGAGATGTTCTTCCTCCACCACCTCCCCCGCGCTAAAGAGGTTGTTCCTCGGTTGCTTACCTCGCCAACTAAACATGTCATTTTGTCGCCTTCAATTTTCGTAAGCTCGTCCTGCTGCGGTCTTTTCTCTCCTCCAAGAACAAAGGGCGTGTGTCACCTGGAGAAATCGTTGCACTTGCAAGTGATTCTTGGACCTAATATCCTCTCCATGGTGTGTGTGACTCATGATCTTCTCCAAATTGATGATTTAGAACTACTGCTACATGTTCATGATATTAATTTAGTTTTTATCCTTTTGCCAATGCTGATTCAGAGTTTGGTTAAACTGAGCATGTCTCATTTGCTATCATTAAAATATTTTAGTTGTTTTTATACATCCATTTATATTAAACACTTTTGCCTTTTACAATTCACTTCACATTATATGACATTTCCTTACTAATACAAACTTTAGAAAATTTATATTTTATTTTAAAAAATGTTTTGATATTTCTCAAATGACTGAGAAATAATGATTCTAAATCTTATTAACGATGTGAATCGATATTCTATTTGCCCACAAAGGATGAAAACTAGGAAATAACTAGGTCCATTGTGCAAAAGTATTATGATTAGTTGAATTAATCATTTCTAGGTTAAATTAAAAATTCTACATGATACAAAGGTACATTTCATTTGATCCCTAAAAAAAGATACATTTCATTTGTTGTACCATTATTATATTTAAGATTACAGATACCTTTTTGTGCTATAAACATAAGGTATTTCCTAAAAAGATATTTTTATTAACAAATTAACGTGTGCCATTAATGTACTATAATATTTTTATATGTAGGCCATCCAAATAACCAATATCTTGGTAGAATATTCTACAATTTAGGTATATCAATACAAATATCATTACAAAGAAAGTAATGGAGCACAAGGTTGTTATACTTAGGAGTGAATCAACCAAACAATCTTGAGTGTTTGCATAGTAAAATGTATATATAGCACAAAAAATTGGAAACATACTCCCATTTAGAATTTCCAGAACAAACTCTCAAAAGTTCAAGGTTGAAAAAAATATCTCACCTGATCCAAGATCTAGTAAAGAATACTCCTTGTTCTGAATAGTTCGTATCTCTAACACATGAAAAAATTATAGGTTCCAATGAATAGGGGAACTTAATAACATTGATGATCCTACGTGGAAGCAGCAGACCACAAGAGGAGGTATCAACAGTGGCCACGACAGAAGAAATGTTGTCTCAGTTCATGGCTTCGGTTCAGTGAGAGGAGAAGTGGAAGAAAGGAGATCGATGTGGGCTTTTAATGGTCACACAATATGTGAAATATCTTTAGTTGTCACAAATTTCCTTGGTACTTGCACTCTTGAGATCTCGTTATCTTCAATGTCTGAACCATAATCCTCCCTACTTACAAAATAAAACTGAGGAAGCCAATACTAATTTTTCACACTATTCACCAACATAATTGTGTCCATTGGTATATTAAAATGCTTTCGGATATGTATCTTTTTACGGTATCGTTAAGTAACTATAGAACTTGATTTGAGCATTTATATGAATCTCGGAGATGATTGGCATGAATGCGTGGAGCTCGATACTATGAAGTTTAGGTACGTATGGAGTGTACGAGGTGACTAGTAGTCCCAACTAAACTAACCCATTTCGATGATCACCAATTTGAGGAGAAATTAACTCCACTGACCTTGCAGTGGAATTGTTGTTTCATCGGTGATGAAACATGCTGACAATGTTGTAAGGTACAAATAGTCAACTTCTAAACTTTGGTCTACGTTTTAAATTAATGCGTTATAACCGTCTCTAATGCACAATTGCACATTCTAATAATTGGATAGCCTATTTAAGGATGCAAGTGTGTAATCTATAGGGCACTCTCTACTGTCTTTAGTACAATAAAATAAACTAAAACTTCACAGATCATAACTTTTTGAGAAAACTAGTTCATTTGTGTTTGAACTAGAAAAATAGAGGGTGCCAAAAGGTTCCAAACTTGCATCTCTATGCCTATTGCATCACCTTTGGTTATCCCTACTGACTATTGAGTCACCACATCTTTTAAGTGACAGTTTGTGATTGCAATCCTCGGTGTTCTCATCAAATATTTGTCCTCGCCTTCTAATATTCAAAATTTTATCTGAAAACATGTGGCAATCTCGGTGACTAATGCCAAGTGGATCAGATCTAAGCTCCTAAGTCTGCATGATGTTTACCTATGTCAACACACAACAGGTGAAGAAACTTAGCTAATAATCAGTTATACACGCAGAAAACTTTATTAAGGGAATCAGAAGGCATTCATATTAGAGTTGCCACATGATAACCAAACAATTATCTACCTGAATCAGTATTCAGATAATTGGACAATGAACAAGGAATGTAGTTCATCCCAGAAAAATAGGTTCCCCCTGAAGAAGAAAATGGCACAAGTTCTTGAGATGTCTTGTTCCTCATGTCAATAGTGACCACCCGTGCCTTTTGGTCCTCGAGTTGGCCCTTGCACAGGAGGTGCACAGCATCGCCGTCGACCATACTCAGGGTAGGGAAGCATGTTATAAGTTCTTTCAACGTCAGATTATTCAGATTGTCAGCCGACATAATATCACTAGTAGAATGGCTTGGGCTGCTGTCGACGAGGATCCCGTCGACATGAACCAAGTAGCCCCTGCGCCGGCAGTCGGACGAAACCGGCCTGGTCCAGGTGATGGTCCTCCAGCCTAGGTACTCGACGCAGTCAGGGCCGGCTTTGACCCATGGCCAACATGGGCAATGCCCTAGGGCCCACGCTCTATAGGGGCCCATAATTTCACCCCCCTTTATACATGTACGGGGCTAAAAGGAAAAAAACCCACATCAGCACATCTGATCAGCAATTTGGAGCAGATTCTACTAAAAAAAGCAATTTGGAGTAGGAAAGGCACGGTGAAAATGCTTTGTTTGGGAAACTTGAGCGATCGAGTTGGTCTAATATCGTGGTACTGTTTTGATCACAAGGCCCGTTCGTTCAGCTCGCGAAATGAAATTCAGTAGTTATCTCACATCCCCCGCTTGTCTCCTAGAACTGACCAGATGAAGGCAACTGCTCTACCTCGTCGCCTTTATTTATCTTTCGTCCTCGTCACCCTTGCCTCCTTCGCAGATAATCCTCGACTACTTTCTGTCTCCGGCGTTTTAATTGTAATATAAGGGACATTGTTTGATCCATTTATACTTCTTTTTTAGATCGATTCATCTATACTCATATCTCAATTCGCCCGCGGTCTTTAGGGCTTGATGATACATATCAAATAAAGTTTTTTGAATATTTGTGGCTTGCTGTAAGTTAGGTGATATGTGGTCACATGGTGAAGTATAGCACTTAAATAGTCTCCCATCCATCAAAATGTGAAATTAGACTAAATTCGTCAATATGATCACGTGGTATACATTTTAGTACTACAAAATATCTTGCTAATTTTTCAGGTTGTAATTATATTATGAATTATTTTCTAAATTTGAAAAATAAAATCTCACCCAACTACATCTTGTAATCTTGATTCGGGTAAAGGCTCATCGAACATTATATGTACTTGTCCATCTCGAGGAGAGTTTAATTTATATGAGCTTCCTGCCAAAGGAACATAATATCACTATGAGATACAAATTAGTGATAATTGCTTTCTTACCCCATGACATTTTTTCTAGCTCCAATCTTGGCAAAACATATATTTTCCTTAGGGGGCATGTTGTAAACTTCGCCCTAGGGCCCGCAAAATATAGAGCCGGCCCGCAGTCCTCTTGCCCGGCAGCAACGAGATGCAACCACAGCTCGGGATCACGGAGCACCTCTGCGCCGGACACGTCCGGCGTCTCACAGACCACGCGCCTCGTACAGATCTCCCTCTCGACGCACCTGATGATCACGCCGCCGCCATCGTCATCCGCCGTGCTAATCCGTTCTGATTGAATTCAGCCTGGTTCGCAGGGAGCAGAGAGGGCAGCGGGATGAAACTGAGGACCGGGTTCTCGTCGACAACGCTGCACATAAGAATCCCTTGCCAGAGATCGACCCAGCCGATCTTGCCGCCGCCGAGATTGATCACCTTCTCGGGGCCAAGTGCCATCCCGTGGGCATTGAGCTTGGCGTCAAGCAGCACGTTGCGCGTCCAGGTTCCCGGCTCCGACCGGAAGACGTGGACCTCGTACTGGCCGTACTTCAGCGTGAATTTCAGGGCGGCCAGGACGAAGTGCTCGGCGCCGTCGCTGGGAAGGGTCACGATGCCGATGGTGTCGACGGACAGCTTGGTCGCCGTCGCGTAAGAATCCAAGCCATGGAGAGGTCTGAGCGACGGCATGCTCCCGGCCCTGTAAACGAAGTACTCGGTTCGGGGGGCGCCTCTCAGTCTGAGACAGAGGCTGAGCAAGGCGAGGTTGTCGTCCAGTCAGTGTGGACGACGCGGTGCTGCGTGGCCAAGTCCTCCCTCCTCAGGCCGGGGCAGTGGACGCTGAAGTGGGAGAGACGACCCGGTGGCTCGGCGGTGAAGAAGGAGACGATGACTTCTTGCCCCCAGCTAGTCCGGCCTCGAGCTTGGGTTGCGTTCGACCGATCCTCGATGTGGAGATCTTTGTCGAGGAGGACCCAGTCGGGGAGGCGGGAGTGGCGGGCGATGGTGGTGGCATCGGTGCCCGGTAGGGTGGGAGGTCGGAAGGAGGTGGGAGAGGCCATGGATCTCTCGAGGTCGGCGGCGGAGGGGATGCAATCGCTGGATGAGATCGGGTTCCTCCCCGTTAGACTGGGTTTTTTTTTTTTAAACGAGAGCAAGAGCTTTGAACTTTTCAATTAATTAAGCAAGGAGAGTATAAAGCAAATAAAAGTTTACAAGTACAAAAAAGTGACTACTCTTACGGCATCAAATTACTCATGCGTTTAGCGCTTGTAAGCACCCATAAATTTGCCTCTAGCTTAATCTTGTCTAAAAGAATCGGTGGCAGAGCGTGCTTGTTTTTGAAGACTCGGGCATTCCGCTCGTTCCATAGTTCCCATGACACAAGGTGGGTTAGCGAAGCCATGTCCTTACGCCTCGCCATGGTAGACTACCAAGAATGAATATATTGTGTTGGCCATGCGTCAAGATCAATGAAGTGGAGACCGAGCCAAGTCTTGACGGAGGCCCAAAGATTAATAGTGCACCGACAATGAACAAAGAGGTGATCCACCGACTCTGGCTCACTTTTGCACAGGGGACAAACCCCACACTTCAGCCACCCTCTTCTCTCAAGTCGGTCAGTGGTCCAAAGCCTATTTTGAATGGCAAGCGAGACGAAGAACTTAACCTTGGGGGGAGCCCAAATTTTCCAAACCGAAGAGCTTATGGGAGTGCTAGTGGCCCCAAAAAACTAAGCCTTGTAATGGCAAGACTGGGGTGTTAGTTTTTAGCTTTTCCAATTGGTTCACGTTTCACCTCTACAGTGATTCAATCATGATTAATGATGTTTTAGCTTCTTATTTTTCCACTAGAAAAGGGCTTACGCAAGGTGACCCATTTTCTCCCTTTTGTTTGATGTTGCTGCAGATGTTCTTGCTGTTCTTACTGAGAGAGCTCAAGAATATGGGTTTATCAAAGTTTAGATTCCGAGTTGCTGGATGATGGAATAGCCATCATCATGTATGCTGATGATACTATTTTTATGTTTGGGAATGATATAGAGAGTGCGAGGAACTTAATACTGATTTTGTGTGTTTTTGAGCAACTTACATGTCTTAAAAAATTATTTTCAATAAGTGTGAAGTTTCTTGTTTCTGTAAAGTGGTAGATAGAATAGATACCTATGCTCATATTTTCACTTGTAAGTTTCGTAGTTTACCTTGTAGGTACCTAGGTGTTTCTATGCATTTTAAAAAGTTATCCAATAGTGATTGGAAGGATACTGAAGATAAGATAGATAAAAAATAGCTTGCTGGAAAGGTGGTTCAAACTCTTGGTGGGAGACTTATTTTGATTGAGCCTGCACTTAGTAATGTACCTAGTTACATGTTATCTATGTATTTTTTGCTGGAAATGTGCAGTCAGGTTCAACTCTCGGATGATCCTGACAAAGTTAGTTGGCTCTTAACTAGATCAGGTGTGTTTCCTGTTAAGCCGATGTATTTATACTTATCCGCAAGCAGAATTAACTTTTCTTACAAGATTTTTTTGGAATTTAAAGATTCTTTGCATATTAAAGTGTTTTGTTGGCTAGTAGTTAAGAACAAAATTCTCACTAGGGGTAATCTTAGGAAAAAACGCTCGAAAGGAGCTGGGTGTTGTGAGCTTTGTGATGATTTTGAGTCAAAGGAACATTTTTTCGCTTGTCCTTTGGCACGCTATGTTTGGAATGTAGCAGGGATTGCTCTAAATCATATAGCCATGCCTTGTTCTTTTTCTGAGTTATACCAGAAATGTTTTGCTTCAATTTAAAAAAAAAATGTTTTGCTTCCTTTTCTAGGATTGATAGAAAGGTAGTGATGATTGGTGTTGTTTATATATGTTGGACTTTATGGAAAACGACCAAGGTGCAAGACCTAAGGATCCTACTAATGTTATTTTTCTTACATGTCATTTTCTAAACACTTGGGCGGAACTATAGAAAAGAGCACTATGAAGGCTGCTTTAGCTAGGAGCTAGCAAGCTAGTAGTGGTGGCTCCTAAGATTTTTGGGCGACGGCATAGCTAGGATCATGTAAATAGGAGGCTAGCTATGTGATAGTGTTGTCTAACGTGAAGGCTCTATATCTTCTTTCTGGCGGATATATATGCCTAGAATAGACAATTTTGTTGTTTCTCTCGTTTTACTGTAATAAGCTCTGTCCGTGGAGATTCAATCTTAGTTTTTGGTGCTTGTGTATTGCATGGGTTTATGGTTTTGTCCCTAGGATAACATCTATGTTTTTGCTTTCTGGTTATTTTTCAGGTGAGGGTGGTGTTCCTTTGGTTTCCTAAATGTGAATCAGATCTGCGATGTTTGATGCCTAGAAATTGGGAATCCCTTTTGGGTTCCTTCCATAAAAAAAATCATGTTCGTCGCTCTTCTAACAGGTTTCAATCACTTGCAGCATGATATATAGAATAGAGGATAGTTTTGGGTTGTGTTCTTGGATTGTACGCACTTTATGTGGCTTACTTTGGAACGGTCAACATGGGTATTAGTATGATCTTATTTGATGCGTTCTTTGGTATAGTTCAGTTTAGAGTACGTACAGTTATAAGTTTATATATGTTCTTTAAGAAAATGGTGGCTTCCTATTTAAGTTCAAGATATTCTTTCCTCGCCAAAAAAAAGTTCAAGATATTATTGTTCCAAACTTCCCATTGTTGTATCTGTTTTCTATTTGCACTATATGTATATCATTTATCCTATAATTGTGTGCTTTCATGTTCAGCCAAAGGATCATTGGAATTGGTGGTTCAATTGCTCAAAACAGTTGTCAGAAACATTGAAGAGGCAGGCCTGCTTCGAAATAGTTTGGTAGTATGTTCCACTGTCATTTTTAGGTTTTGTAGTAAAATGCTTTTTTAATATACAATAATATAAGAATGAATACTGATAATTTTAGCAGATGCTAGGCTTTGAGCTAAGACGAGCAGAGCCTTAGTCTCCCCACATAATTTGGGGCTGTTTCAGTTTCAGAACTTGTGTTAGTGTTAGCTGCTAGGGTTTCTCGGTCTTTTTCAGTCTTTTCTTCTTTCCTTGTTTTAGCTTTGTTTTTTTTTGGACAGTGCTAGGCGTCCCCCGGACGATCGGGGAGCTCTCATCGTCCTGCTTTCCGTGCTGACACGTGTCCATTTGCTGCAAAACATCCCGCGTTTGCTGCATATGTCCCCGCTTTTGCTTCCGAAGCAAAAAAAAACGGTTCGTTTTAGAAATAGAACGTCTCGCCGGAGACCTCGCCGGAGACAATGCAGCAAAAAAATTGTGCTAATGCAACAAAACCGTCTTCGCCGGAGACATCGTCGAAAACAACTCGTTGATGACCCTCGCCGGAGACCATGCAGCAAAAAAAAATTCCGGCGAAGTCGGTTTTGCTGCATTAGCACAATTTTTTCGCTGCATGATCTCCGGCGAGATGTTCTATTTCTAAAACGAACCGTTTTTTTTTTTTTGCTTCGAAAGCAAAAGCGGGAACATATGTAGCAAAAGCAGGCCGGTTTGCAGCAAAAATGAAATTTGGAGCGATTTTGGGGACACTGTCACGCAGGGGAGGAGGACGATGGGAACCCCCATCGTCCGGGGGATCCATATCATTTTCTTTTTTTAGGTCGTTTTTCAGTGTATGGTCGCTGGTACTTTGGCCAAAGAAGCTCTCCCGCATGGTTTGAAAAGGAAAAAAAAAAGATAATCAATTTGCGGACCCAATGTTTTTCACCATTCATGTTTACAATCCACAACCCATTAAAACACTAATGAAGTACTGTGAGATGAGCAAACCTGGTGATCTTAAAAGTCAGCTCTTCCTCTGTTCCATTGTAATGTTATTTCTTTTGGTCCATCTGTGACAATTTTTGCTGCCTTGCTCTATTTAATAATAATCTCAAAATGACAAACAAATGGCAGCCAGTGGTGGAGGCAAAGAGTAGGTCAAAACGCTAGGGAGTAGGGTCTAGACCAGAGTTCGGATCTTGCAACAGTATCTCAGAGAAGTTTTCTCGATGCCACTAAAATGATATATTCGGATGCATGTCCCTGTGAAACTCCAATGGCAATGAGATGAAAACTTTTGCCGTCCTAGTCCCACAAATTGCTAGCCATCGAGAGCAACTTCACACAAAAGCACGATGCAGAGACAGAACATTACCCAATTTCAGATAAAATATTACCCAAATTCAGACAAAACATTCCCAGTTTCATACAAGACTCATCATCGTCGTCACAATCCACCTACAGACAGAACAGTACTCTCCATGACACTCTTGCCCAAACCATGGCCGTCGATTTCGCTACCCTCTGCTACTACTACATCTACCAGAATGAAAACTAGATAAGTTCAACATGATGGAACAAGACCAGGAACAACTAAATGGATAACAAAAGGCCCATAAATGAGTCATCTGAAGGAGCTCCAAGACATATGGATGAAGTAGCACGCTCCCGACCAGCAAAAAATAATTAAGCGATCGTCTGTTGGATCTTCTCCCTCTAAATATATTTGAAGAGGATGCCTCCATAGGTGGCGAAGAAGGGGGCAAACACAAGGGACTCGACCGCCATGAGCTTGATGAGGATGTTGAGCGAGGGGCCAGAGGTGTCCTTGAGAGGATCCCCGATGGTGTCACCAATCACAGCAGCCTTGTGGCAGTCTGAGCCTTTTGGGCCCAGGGATTTCGCATGGTCAGATACACCAGCCTAAAACCAAGTAAAACCACAGTTAATAATGTTTGGCAAACATGTGGAGAAAATAAACCTCAGGACCGATGGGTGCTACTGCAGTAATAGGATTTTTTACCTCGATGTACTTCTTTGCGTTGTCCCAGGCACCACCAGTGTTTGATGCCGAAATAGCAATCTGAATAGAAACAGCATAATTATGAATAGAACATCACATAGTTATAAAACCAGCATGCTATGGGAAATACAATGCTGCAGTATAGCCCCCAACAAAGAATGTTCCACCAACCTGAACACCCGAAACTAGAGCACCGGCAAGGACTCCAGAGAGGGTCTCAACACCAAAGATGGTCCCGACAATAAGAGGTGTGAGCATGACAAGAGCACCAGGGGGGATCATCTCCTTGATAGACGCATCAGTGGAGATCTTCACACATGTCGCATAGTCAGGCTTGGCAGTGCCCTCCATGAGCCCAGGGATAGTGTTGAACTGCCTCCGCACTTCCTCCACCATCTTGAGAGCCGCACTGCCAACACTCTTCATGGTCATTGCAGAGAACCAGTATGGGAGCATAGCGCCAACAAGCAGTCCAATGAAAACGTTGGGTGTCAGAACATCAACACTTGTGATCCCAGCACGGCTCACAAAGGCACCGAAGAGAGCAAGGGATACCAACGCAGCGGAGCCAATGGCAAAACCCTACAGGTAATAATCATGGTAAAGGGAGTTTAATAGTTTGAAATGAATTTGTGGAAAGAAAAAAGATAAATGAAGAAACATTAATGAAATGCACTCTCTTAAATGTGATCCTTGGTCATTAGACTCTTTAAATGAAAAAGGCGCTGAAATCTTATAAGAATGTGTACCTTCCCAATGGCAGCAGTTGTGTTTCCTGCAGCATCCAGAGCATCAGTTCTCTCACGAATTCTATGGCTCATGCCAGCCATTTCAGCAATGCCTCCAGCGTTGTCACTAATAGGGCCATAGGCATCAATGGCGAGGCCAGTAGCAATTGTGCTGAGCATGCCGAGAGCAGCCACAGCAACACCATACATCGCAGCAAGGCTGAAGCTGAGGAAAATACTGAAGGCAATGGCGAAAATTGGGATAATAACTGATTTGTATCCCAGAGCAAGCCCAAAGATGACATTGGTAGCAGCTCCAGTTCTGCAGGAATCAGCAACATCCTGCACAGGACTGAAGGGGTCGAATCGTCAGCAACTTGAAACAACTGTGTTGATTACAACCACAATTAAATATATGGCCAAAATTGCAAGTACCTGTATGCGTTGCTTGTGTAGTACTCTGTAATAAACCCGATGACTAGTCCAGCCCAGAGACCAACAGACACACATAAAAATAGTTGCCTGTAAAATTTAAATCAGAGTGAGATGGCAAACTCAATGAGCAAGATCTGAACCAAA
The DNA here is from genome assembly GCA_030063025.1 of Avena longiglumis. Classification (NCBI taxonomy): domain Eukaryota; kingdom Viridiplantae; phylum Streptophyta; class Magnoliopsida; order Poales; family Poaceae; genus Avena; species Avena longiglumis. The sequence goes on along the minus strand of CP125979.1, from coordinate 32,337,138 downwards.
ATACGGAAATTCGAATAAGAAAGATGGTAATACCAGTTATGCACAGTCTTCTGAGCACCAAAGTTGAATATTGTGAAGGTATACGGGAGGCCTAACCAGCTGACCAGTGCAATGCCAATGGTCATCACAGCAGTGGAGATTATGAGCTGTTTTTTTAGGGAAGGCTCTATTTGATCTACAGCCTTGACCTCAAAGAAATCGGTTGCAAAAAGAGTTGTTATCAAACAAGCTATTATACCCACAGAGCTGATTAGGAGTGGGTACATCATAGGGGTGAACTCATGGTTAATTCCAAAGGAAGAGATTGAGGCAACAACAAGAGCAGCACAAGATGACTCGGCATAGGAACCGAAGAGATCTGACCCCATTCCAGCAATGTCTCCCACATTGTCACCAACATTGTCGGCAATGACCTGCATGACGGAAGGAATGATCATTCTCACGTGCGGATACAAATACAAATCCAAATGTTAAAACTATTGTCGCCAAAAGATTCTTACAGCTGGGTTCCTCGGGTCATCTTCAGGGATGTTCCTTTCTACTTTCCCAACAAGATCAGCACCAACATCAGCAGCTTTAGTGTAAATCCCACCACCAACACGGCCAAAAAGAGCCATCGAAGAACCACCAAGACCATAACCGGTGATAGCCTCAAAAAGACCTTCCCAGTCATCACCATAATAAAGTCCAAACAAATTGATTATAAGGTAAAGAACAAAAAGGCCACTGGCAGCAAGAAGGAAGCCCATCACAGCACCAGAGCGGAAAGCAACGATGAATGCCTTCCCAACACCTTTCCTTGCCTCAAGGGTTGTCCTGGCATTTGCATAGGTTGCAATCTTCATTCCGAGAAAACCAGACACAAGCGAGGTGACTGCACCTAGCACAAAAGCGATTGTGCTGAACACGGCATTAGCAAGAGCAGGCTTGCAGTACTTGCCCACGCTGTAATGGCAAGGCTGACTCTTTGTGCTGAACCCTTCGATAGAGCCGAGGAAGACGAAGATCAGAACAGCAAAAAATGCCATGAATGCTCCAGCATACTTGTACTCGGTGTAAAGGAAGGAGGTTGCTCCTGTTTACAGCAAAGCAAGAGTGTTCAGACCACAAATGCATATATACACACAACAAAGTAGATACTACAAAATTCCAAGAGTAAGTTTTTTTCATATTAAAACAGTGGCACCCAGATCTAGAAGTAATAACCGTGTACAGTTGTGCTGCAACAGTTCAACAGCTCCAAGGTATTGTGAGTTACTAAATCTGTTCCATAATGTAGAACAGATCACTAAGAATATAAACCTGCCCGAACAGCAAAACAGGAGCCCCATGCAAGAGCAGCAAGACAGACTACTAAATCAGCACAGCACCCATCAGAGTAACATTCCTCCCCAACCGCGTTACATGAAACAATGACCAACAGGATGGTCCATGTGTGTTTCTAGGATTCCTTTCAAGGAAGGCGTATGCGTGTGCGGATGCAACAAATTCCTACCAGCTACAGTTAAGCGGGTACGTCAGGAAATTTGTCATCTTATCTTAAAACGAAGCGAGCGTCATGGAGGACCACAGGTGCAATAACTTGTCCTCTCCATACAGTTAACTTATCCTATCTATCCCTGCAGCGTGGTCGCTGCTGGGCTTTATGGGGGCCCTCTCAAGCAAGAACAGAGCACTTCTGATCTACTGTGACCCATTCCCGATCCCACAAAAAAACATCGCCCAAAAAATAAGATATCTTGACTGGAGGATCCCAGGATTAATTAACAGCAACTAGGCCACGCTGAAGCAAGAACTAATTTAACATGTGCTGCACAAAGCGGGAACAGCGATATTATAATGTTTGTGTAGATCCAGACACCTAAAGCGTAGGACTAATATAACAGCCGGATGCACATAAACAGACACATAGGGATTCAGAACGTAAGACGCAGAACGCAGTACTTATCATCAACCCATGCATCGACCTAACAAAAGCACGCATATAATATTGGAGTAGTAAAGAATTACTGACAGACACATAAGCTCGTCCCGTTTGATTGACAGAATAGAGAGTTTCGGTATGGATCCCGAGAAGCAGAGAGTTAAATCCAATATATCATCCGTTCCACTAGAGTTCACGCTACACGCCGGGAGAGTTTTAGCATGCATAATTGCCCAAGAAGAAGCAGAGAGTTTCTGACAGGGCTTCACGGCACAAACGAACAAAACAGTCAAAACAGCAGGGGAAATAGTAGTAGCGCCCAATTCCCGGAACCCCGGGAGCCACCGACCGAAATGGCCGAGATCTACGGACCAATCGCGCTCAGATTCACAGCGCGGAGCGCGAAGTAACTGTAAACGACACCCCGTGCTCACCTTCGGAGATGGCGGTCTGGATCTCGGCGCACTTGAGGACGACGTTGTGGTCGTTGAGCCCTTCCTCCTCCTCGATGAGCGCCTCGCTCGCGCCGTCCTTCCCGGCGGAGCCCCGCTCGGGCGTGACCTTCACCTTGGAGACCAGCACCCACTGCAGCACCGCGAAGGCGATGCCGATCGCCGCCGCCACGGGGACCACCACCTGCGTGGCCAGGTCCGGCAGGATCACCGACGCGGCCATCTCCGGCTCGGGAGATCCGGACCTAGGGCTCCCCCTTTCAGCGGAGGATTTATCTCGGTGGACTGTTAGCGAGCGCACCGGAGGGAGGGAGAGGGAGAGGGAGAGGGGAGAAGGGAGAGGAGAGCCGCTGTGAGGAGCGGCGGTTTTATAACCGGAGGGAGGGGCATCCAGAGGAAGGGAGTGAAGACTGGGTACTGACGTGGAGAGTATATTTTTCCGTGATTCTGGGGAAGGGCTATCGTCTTTTTATCCTCCTCCTAATCACAAGGAAGATCCGATTTTATCCTAACCTTGATTTTTTTCTCCATTATTTTTTGTGTCAATGTGATCTGGATAATGCAGAGGTGAGCGAACACAACGGTATTAAATGCATGGTAAAAAATATTGTATATGTCTTTTTTCTGAAAGTATATGTGCTAAATTTTGATGTGAGTTCAACCAAGAAAATCACATCTAGTAGCATAATACCATGACCTTTCAAGGATTGTGGTAAATCTTCTTTTTTTTAGGGAATGCCTGGCGGCCTTTATGAAAGCGATAAAAAAGTTACATCGTTTATTACACAAGGTAGATTAAACTCCGATGATCATCATCCCACACCCGGGTTTCCTTCGAGACGTAAGCAAATTTTGCTAATTCATGTGCCACTTTATTAGCATTCCTCGAACAGAACTTAATGAGATTCCGGTCATTGTACTATCCTTCAGAAAACACTCCACGAGAATAACCGATCGAGTAGGGATTCCACACCTCAATAGTACCATTACAACATTCAATCAGTTTGAGGGAGTCAGACTCGGTTGTCACATTTGAACACTCTTTTCCCTCTAGAAACTCCAAACCCTTGAGCATGCCCCTAGCTTCAGCTGTTGCAGCTGAAAGTAGCTTATCCAAGGGGCTGAGCAAAGCCTGCAATTGCTTCTCCTCTATGATCTCGTAATACTACGCGTGCTCCTCCAAATCCATCCGCATGATAAGAGTAGAGGATATAAATCTCTCCTCAAATTTCTTAGAGCTATTTTTTTCAAAACCTCTTAGAGCTAATATGGTAAGTAATAATGTTAAAAAAATAAGTGATATTTTTCAGTATTCATTCTAGTTGTCTCCCGCAGTATAAATGTATTTTTATATGAAGATGTGGATGTCTATCTAACCAACCGATCAAATGCTTTTGTAATAGATTCGGAATCGACAAGTAAATATTTCAATTGGACCACAAAAAGGAACTAAAATACGAGGCATGTGACATCAAAAATTATTTTTAGAACCGTATTTCAAATAGGAGTTGCAACATTCGTGCTATTGCAGTTTGGACAGGAGCCTCAATGGATGCATCGAACATGGAGATGTAAGTTGTATTTCATTCGATGTTTTGTGTGTAGTAGTCAGACATGGAGATGTAAGTTGTCCATGCCTGACTACTACACGCAAAACATCGAATGCAGACCAAGATTGTGAGTTTTGAAGATCGTTGGTGTCACCACATCATAGTCAATGGATGCATCATCCACCACGAAAAGGAAAAGCCAACTTTGATAACACGCACAAGAAGACAAATCAAGATGTTAATCCTACGATTAACATATAAAGACACCTTTCCGAACCACTCGAGCAATGACTTCATTTCCAACAACCAACCAATATAACTATTTACCGCAAAATCGTTGCATTATCATAAACACACTTAGACAAAAAATATTGGAGAAAGGTCTTAGATCTTTTCTTTACTCTAACTAGGAGGAAGGTAAAAATACCTCGCAATCACCAAAATACCTTCCACATCAGCACCTACGCTTCACCATCTTCTTCTCTCTGCTCTCACGAAATACAGTTCAAATGAACAAAATTAGTTGTTCTAGTCTACACTACAATAATCTATTTATCTGAGTCTTTCGAAATATCTCAGCTAGTAGACGGAAACATATATATTGATGACATTATATATGAAGATGCTTTAGATCTAAGTATTTGATGAACATTTCGATAAATCAAGCACAAAGACATGTTATTCTTTAACTGGCAAACCTCGTGTCTACGAGAATTCATTTTTTTGCATTTTATAATAAACATGTTTACTTTTTATATACATAAACTAGATAATTTATTCCCTATAATATAAAGTACTTTTAGTTGTATAGTCTTCACTTCTATATTTTTTATCTTACTAACAAGACTAACCACACTTAGTAGCATAATTTAATTTTTACTATTATCATATACAAACTCTTATGTTTACAAATTAATGCTAAAGTAGAAATATTTTAGTCATGAAAATTATGTTACATTTTGTATATTTGTGCTCGAAGCATAAGAATTACACCAAGACCAAATAAAAACATAAAGTAAAAAAATCACATTCATCTACAAACTACTAGCGATAGTTCCTTACTTTATACACGCTTGTGTCTGTTTTAGTATGTTTAAGTATCTTGATAGATGGTTATATGATGTATCCTAAGAGAGTTTCCTAAAGTAAGATTCTCAAACATGAAAGTTACAACTAACATAAAATCTAGATTATATGAGATGACGACACCTGTAGGAACTTCTGTTAAGCTGTAGAGTACTTGATTGTTGAATGGGTTATGTGTCAATCCATGTGGACCGTAAGAAGGTAAAGAGTCTCATCACCTCCCAGGTATCGACATTCTACACCTTCCTTTCTATATGTAGACACATAGCCAACTACTTATATCACATCTAACCACATACCAAATATTGTTGTATTGTATATACAAGAGGAAAATATGTATTCAAATTTGACTAAATATTCATGAATAAAACACATACAAAATAAGACAATTGACAAATTTGATGTTGAACCTACAATTTTTTGAACCATGCAGTTCATGTGTTATATTAAGGAGAGAAAGCCCATCAGAAAGGCAAATGGTATAGAGCAGAGTTCAAATAGTTAAAAAAATAGTAGAAGAAAAATAAAGAAACTCCCTCTGAGAATAAAACCTTTCGACCATGACTTGGGGCCTACAAACTACAACACCACTCTCCCTAAGTTCCGCTTAATAGAAGAAGACCTCCACTTGCTAGGGCCCATTGTTGACCTTCGGCTTTCCTTTAGAACAAAGTGAGGTGCCACATGCGCCAATTTCATTCATCTCATAGACAGGTTACATTGTTTATTACATATCCCTGTGAAGTCAAAGAAAGGATAGCAGAAATTAGAGGACATGGAGTAATCCTATGAGAAGAATTTGAGAAGCTTAAGGTACGCGTGGAACTAGAATGTCTTGACAGCCTTATAAGCATAGCCGTGGGCTTATTTATTTAGGTCTCTCTGGATATGTATGAAATGTTGGATGGGTTTGAACTCGTTCTCAAAAACATGACTATTTCTTTCCTTCTAGATTGACTAGGCTGTCCACATGACCAATGAACTAAGTTCTTTCTATTGGAATTTTGAGCGTTTTCCAAAGCTAGTTGCCACCATGAACGACGATTTTGATCTCTGGTTGGGGCTATTTGCGTTAGTCCTGCCCAAGAAAGAACAAATCCCCATATGATGTTTACCACATCACAACCCATAAAAAGATGTCGGTGTTTCTCCTCCGCTGCGTTACAGAACCGGTTGAGAAGATGAATGACTTGGACTACAAATAAAGTGGATGAGTGTTAGGTATGACCGGGTATATTTTTTCTCCCATAATGAAAGCAAACATGGGCATATAAACCATACAAAGATATTAATTTACAGTATCCAAAACACCAGGCAACACATGTCGTAACGAACTCCTCAGAAAGAGCTCGGTTATACAACGGGATAGATAACCATTCACCATACTTGATTATGTACAATGCATTTTATGTACTCCGTCCAACCCATATTAGTTGACTTGGATTTGTCAAAATTTGGATAAACCTATGTACTAAATATAGTCTAGATTCATCGAAATCTAGAGAAATCCAAGTCAATTAATATGGGTTGGAGGGAGTACCAAAATGTGCATCGATATCTCCGAACAAGTGACACCACCAACTTGGATGACTCGTTGCTGACTCATGTTGCTTAATGAGGATAATCGGCAGCAAGATATATCTCAAATTGGATAAGGTCTTTTTGATTCCAAAAAATTAATCCACAAAAAAAAATTGAAACATGCTCTTTTTTATGCCGACAAAAATAATAAAAAATAGTAGTACGTACCAAAAAGGAGTAAATATGATTAAAGATTCCGTCGAAAAATAAGTACTGTAAATATATGATATTGACCCTTGATTTGTTCCCTTCCCTAACTGGTTTTGTTCGGATGAGGTGGATTCCGTTGAGTGATGTGGCAGTGGCGGATTAAGCAAGGCACCACCGCATCAGAACCATTCTGGATCAACACGAACAGAAGTCATGAAAAGGCAGAAGCATCGGACTATCGGAGACGACGAACTAGGTGAGCCGCCACATGGCACTCCACCTCCCCCAATAATTCCAGTCGCTAGATATATCACACTTTCTGCAAAACTAATTTAATTAGTCGTCACGGTGCCAACACGATGAGTATGTGTGGTACATGGACACATGCTATATTAAAATGGAAAATATTGATCATAAAAACAGGCTATACCAGGTTGGGCAAAAATACTGAAGATAGTAGCAAAAGGCAGTAAATATGGACGATATTTTCAAGTCTTTCTTCTTGATTTCTATGGGGGGTATTATTTTGAATCTGTAGCACTACTATTATTCCAGCTGAATATGCATGGTCCTGGCGCCTAACAACCTGCATTGCATGCGTCCACCATATACGTACTACTGCAGCTAAGCACTATGCATGTGCATTTGTTGTATTGTATTAATTGTTCTTTGTTTTCTGCTGTATTATTAGCACCTGGCACGCAGCAGCTCACAAATCAGTCTCGGTGCCACCTTGTTATGCAGTACCTAAAACCTGTGTGTATTTGCAGCATTCTAGGGTGCATTTGAGCTGCCAATACATGTTACTTCAAGAGTGAAGTAGCAGTGAGCAGTGTCCATGGCAGGGTTATTTCTAAAAAAATTTGTATGCAGTGTATAATCATATATGCACAGATGCACATGGCCTATGCTCACTAAAGAGCATCACAGTACAGTGGGCAGCAATTTAATAAGCAGCTGATCACACAGCAGAGTGCTGGTGATCACTGGATGTGAGGATGTCAAGTGGCAGTAGTAGTGACCAGTGAGGAGGAGATTGAGAAAGGTAATCACATGCTGTCAAGGAGTTAATTAGTCCACCGAGGCTGTCATTGGTTGGTCTGGAGGAGACATCAGCTGCATCACTGGAATAGGAACAGGTGTCCTAACATTAGGTGGATCTAGGTCCAGATATATATGTGACCAACTTGTTTTGTAAAAACTATTGTTTAAAGTCAGGTAACACATGCCTGCACAGCTGCATATGCAGCAAGAATATGTAACAAATTCACATGTCAGATGCCTGATGATCTTGCCAAAGCAAGAATGATAATTGTTGATTTGTGTTTTGTTAATGGTAAGAAAAAACACTGGGAGACAAGTCTATTATTAACTGGAACCTCTTGGGGTGTCAAACCAACGGCCTGAAATCCTGTGGAATAAATACATTCTGGAACACTTCATAGGTAGTCTGTGGGCAAGACATGGCATCAAGAATATCCCATTTACATGTGAGACCAGATGCTTATGAGATGCCACTCAACATCTGGATCTCCATCTCATACATTTAACGCAGAGCAATTTCGAAACCATGTTAGCTTATTTATGCATGCACATGGAGCACAACACATTTGTCCAAATCAGGATGGTCACTCACACTCACACTCCAACCATGGATGGTAGCAGGCAGGTCCACAAGCTTTTTTTTCCATCCCATGTTCCTTCCTTAATTTTGATTAGTTTATAAATCTTTCTTTGTCTCGGAGTAATGGTAGGTGAGACACTTGATGGTGATGCTCTGTCTACTTTCTAGATTCATGGGAGCAGCACACACATTTCTTTCCATCGGAGTGTTGCCGACACTTTTCCTCTCTTCTGCAAGGAGCAATAAACAATGATGCAGAGGGTAAAAATACAGCATGGAAGCTGGCTGGATTTGGACACTGGAAGAAGGCCTAACTGCAATAGTTTAAGTTAAGATCTGCATCCATGCCACCCAACAATTACCAGGCAGCTTCCATATGCAGCTTGTAGCTAAACAATCTTGGATCTGGAGTTCAGGTATAGGATATAAAATAACCCAACCAATTCCAGCTGTTATGTTATCTGTCAGTAAAGAGTGAAGAGGCAATACAGCTATACAATACAGGTGACATGTTCTTAATTAACATAATACAAAAGGAAGAAAACACCAACAATTAACTACTGCTATTACTGTGCATTGTCAGTACTCAGTAGTGCAGCAAGTGGCCTGAAGGAGCTGTTGGACGCTGGTAGAGCTAAAAATCATTGCACATTTTCCCCAGTTGCTCCATTTCCTCATCACAGCCTTCACTACTACTCCAAGTGGACATCTCCTTTTTGTTATATTCCTACATTCCTCTTTATATCTTCTCAATAACACATTCCAACGGAAGAAGAAAAGGTAAACCGGGATGCTTGCAATGGAGTGCATTATATCGAAAGAAGACGATATTCCGCAGCTCGGAGCAGCTTAGCACGGACCACCACCAAAAAGATCACACGGTCCCAACACATCATGGGCCGCCCTGTCTCCGAAACCCGACAAAAACCGGCGAAAACGAAAACAAAGCCGTTTTTGGCGCTCGAGAAAACACGCAATCTGACAAACACGCCGAAGAATGACCCCAAAATACCAGGGGGCGCAAATAATCGACGAACCCCGAATCACCACTGAATCTTTTAGCCATATATGTTTGCATTATCCAGCACAAAAGTGAGTGTGTGACTCTAAGGTCATGGCATATCTCCCTCAGGCTCTGAGGCAGCCCCCAAGGCTTGATCTGGTTCAGGCATTTCTGATGCCTTATCCTTCTCCAAAGCCCATTGGAGGACACAAATTCCACATCCATGGCCGTGACCTGCGAGTGATTGAGCGTGACCAGCTGTGTGCAGCAGTTATAGCGAGAGAGAGATGCCAAGAAGGGTTGTACTCTAGCCAGCAAAACATATCCTGTGGTGTGGCCTCTTTCTATCTGGTGACCACATGGACGCCATTTGGTTTGTAGCTTACTTCCAGCTTGCAATTCAGTAGGAATTCGGTTACTGTGCTATGGGGGACAGTTGGTCCAAGATATCAAAACTTTGGTCAGGGATGGCTGCAAAACATAACAATTTCCTGAATGAACCACAGTCTAAGTTGATTTTCGCTGTGTCGTGGCGTCAGGGGAGTGATCCAGGTCTGTTTCATGAGAACTCTATAAAATTTCATGTCAAATTCTGGTTTAACCCTATCTTGCGGCTAGGCTACAAAAAGGAGGTGTGCTGCACGGAGTCTCCAGGTGTACACCAAGTCAATGGCGATCTAATTAAAAAACATTGACAAAAAGCAGAAAGAAGAGAGATCTAGAAAAGGCTAATCACATTCACACGCTCTGCGTACATATAAATAAGCACTACTAGGAGAGGCGTGAACGTCTGAGTTTATACCACTTCTGCATCCCTATCTGTCCCAACTGTTTAAGCATATATGGTCACTTTCAGCATCCAGAAAGAGGAGGTGCACATATATCCACTGGAGCTGGTGCCAAACCAATCTTTTCTCTCTGGATATGCACACATGTCCTGAACTTCTAACCAGACTTTGACAACGTCAAGCCTTGCTTATGATTAGACAACCACGAATAATTCCTAAGTAGTCATCTTTATACTTCATCATGTTATCAATCTAGGGTGGAACAAAAACCATCCCAAGGTGAGGCCGAATCATGTCTGGTGTCTATCTTTCCCATGCTAAAAGGTAGATGCTTTTGGAATACAGCATAACAGAATTGATGTTCTCAAGAAAGATGAATCAATCCATAACAGATTGATAGGGCTACACGATGGATGGATGGATGAACCATAGACTGACAGGGGTTTCCATGTGGACTTTACTTTGTTTGACAGACTACTACTCTCTCCGTTTCAAAATATAAGATGTTTTAGGTTTGTGAAGAAAATAAATCTAGACTTCTTTTAGTACTCCCTCCGACCCATATTAATTGACTTGGATTTGTCAAAATTTAGATGAATCTAGACACTATTCAGTATATAGGTTCATCCAAAATTTGATAAATCCAAGTCAATTAATATGGGCCGGAGGGAGTATGTAGATTCATCCTAGAGTTAAGTGAACCTACATACTAAAAGAAGTCTAGATTCATTTTCTTCACAAACCTAAAACGTCTTATATTTTAAAACGGAGGGAGTACACAGCTACATATAGTATCATCCATCGCCAATGGAGTCAAATCTGCAGCTGCTAAATGCTATCAAGAAAACACAGGTCCTACATAAACTGGAGAAGAGTTGAGCCATCAACCTTCCCTCATTTCACTCAATTAGAAAACATTATTTTTCCTTCAGAGTTCACATAGGAATAGGATACATAATTTTCCAGTCAAATGAAGTAGTATGTGATCAACCACAGGTCATTATGAAGTACGTCTCTACCGATAACCAATCACTCAACACGGCATCGAATATTCAATGGTTAAAAGTTTCGAAGTGAGCTATAAATCAAAAATACATGACTACCCCAGCCAGGTGTTTCAGGTCTCACAATTTCTGTGCTACAAACCTATTACATCTTAGAATACAGTAAAAATGGGCAAAGGAGTTTCCACCTTGTCCAAACCTCCCAGGAAAAGATAATTTGACTTGAGCGTGAAGAAGTTCAGTAAAGTTCTGTGTCGCACCACAAACTTAAATCGCAAGTTGTACCCATGTCCTACATCTAGCTGTTTGCTCTGGCCAGTAAACCAGAAAAGGATGGTACAGGTGAGTTCCTCATTTGTTCTTGAGCTTGCTTTATCTCCTCGGGATCTTCAAGTATAAACATACAGAAAGTCAGGAAGGTACATGAATGAAGTCCATAAAATATCATTGCAAAGAAGCATTCACTGAATCATACACTTTTCAGATCTGTAAGATATATTATACATCTCTTATTTATTTCAAGAACAGCTGGATAAAAGCACTTAGCAGCAAGAGATGGACTGTACATATAACAGCTGGAAAGACAGATACTGCATAGTGCATATATTATCAGAAAAGAGCTTAAGGCACACTACACAAAAATGAGAAGGAGTTACATTTATTTATTTCAAGAACATTATCACCGAACATGTTATTTCATGTTAATATCAATTCTAAATGGACAAACAAGCTGAGAAATGCCACATGAGCAACAAAGTTGAATTTAATATCTTGCCGTATACGTCTGTACGAGTTATGTGGCACATACTGCAGAGAACTCATTAAGCATGAACCTTGTTCTCCCAAGCTTCTACTTGCTTATTATACTAACATGAAGTTTCTAGTTTCTCTTAAGAGTAAAAGGTTTGAAATGTGCTTATAGGCCACATACCGATGTTCTCCATCATCTTGGGCATAACGAAGACCATTAGGACCATGAAACCAACCATCAAACCCATGGGGCTCTTCAGAAGTGACATAATGTTGAAAGGCTCCCTCGCCTATGGATAATAGACACATAAGTCAGTTGAGAAAGAACTTGATAATAGCAAGCAGTGAGGCAAACAGGTAAATTAAAAACTATAGCATTACAAACCTCATAGTATTGCTCTGCTTTCAGAGGTTCCAACACAAGCTCATTTAGAACTCTTCGGTTTTCAGTCAATGCTGCTTGAATGTGCCCAGGATTCCTGGCACTGATGTCCACTCGAACCTATCGTGCACAGAATAGAGAATCAACGTTTTGTGTCCATTTCACTCATATTATAGTGAAGTTCGCAAGTAAATACTTACTGGTGAAAAGAAGTATCCAAGTGAGGAGACTTCAATCAAATGAGTCCCGGCTGGCACATTGTAGCTTACGAATATTAGGTCAAGGAGTAACAGTAAGCTCAGGATCAGTGTGCTCATATTACAGAAGGACAATGAAACCTTCATTCAAATACAATAAACTATAGCTAGACACATAATGACAATGAGAAAATTCTTCACTTAGCACCCCCACAAGACTCTTCTACTCCCTCTGTCCCAAATTAATTGACTCAACTTTGTCCAGATACACATGTACCTAGACGCATTTTAGTGTGTAGATACATGCATATATCTAGGCAAAGCTGAGTCAATTAATTTGGGACGGAGGATCCTTTTTTGAAAAGAAAAGTATCATCATAAAAATGGACAATTTAAGACCGTGAGGCATCAGAGAAATGATTAAGTATACGTAACAAATAAACGCTCCCCTCATAAGAAAAGTCAAAATAGATTTGGAAATACATGATATAACAATTATTTGTAGGATACAAAGCAAAGTATCCGTCTGGCCGGGCAAATGTAACCTTCTGACCACCATTAAGTATCACTTTTGTGTTCGATGTCTTGGCTGGAATACCAAAGCCCTTTGCACTCGCAGCTATAAGCACAAAAAATAAAAATAATATCAGGTTGACCTCATGGGAGGATGTTATTAACTTTCAGCTCACGGATATGGAAACTTAATAATCTCTTGAGGCACTTCAAGGAGCAACATGCAAGATCCTAAATCCTAATCAGTTATTTTGATGCAAAGAAACCAACACAGAAACCTGCCTTAGCAATTTACAATCTGCTGAAATAATCCAGCATAAAAAATCCCACGATTATGAGCATGCTAAAAAATGCTCTCAACAAGGAAATACCTAGAACTGGTGACTGAAGCATTAAGCCACATTCATTCCTTAGTGTGTGTTTTCAAATACTCCCAGTAAACATTGGCCTAGATACTTGTGCCAACACATTTGTGAAGAAATATATATATTCTAGCAGAGGTACAGAGAAAGGCGTTTTGAATTGCTTGTTGTGGATCTGGACAGTTCCCCCTTTCTCACACTGTCTACGAGAAACTACTGAATGTTTAAACAGTTTTCCTACATCTGCTGATTCTGTTACTCAGAACAAAACAGTGCAACATATAAAGAGAAATCACATCACAATTCAAACTCGATTCAGATTTCAAAGCTAAGACACAGAAGTAGTTTCAAGTCCATGCTAGCATAGACCGCAATGCATAGAACACCACAGAAAGACTAGCGTCGACACACTAGGATCAGGCGCCCCATCTACAGACCGCGAAGACAATTCTACCAAACCCAGCCACGCATGAACCTGGGTCGCGCTTACACCTAAATAACGGACACAGTTCGAGTTATCATACGCATCTAATTCTGCACCAAGTGCTACGGATGCGCGATCCACACACATCTCGCGAATAAAATTGAAAATTCCAGCAGATTCGTTCAAACTATGAGCGGGAAGAGCCAGGGAACTAACCGTCGATCTTGATGCGGCCGGCGATGGTGTACCCCTCGCTGGATCTGTACATGGGGGACGAGGGAGATGGGGTCAGCTGAAGCTATTCCTGCCGATCCGATCACGTACGAAAACGAGCAGCGGGGAGGCACATACCCGGGCTGATCCGCAGCCGCCGCGCCGAGGCACGCGACCACGACGACGGCAAGGGCGAGGAGCACGCGGAGGGGGCTCATCGTCGCGGCGGAGGTCGTCGTCGTGGAGGGGAAGCAGACGAGACGACAGAGCTTTTCCCTGCTGCGCTTCGGTCGGCTCGGCCTTCGGTATCCTCGCCCGGCTTGTACATCTGGGCCTGGATTTATCGGGCTTTACTTGGCCCGGGCCGTCGGGAGATCGCGGCCCACTCGCGGAAACTACGCAGATCGGACAAAGTACGCGCGTGGTGGGCCCGGATGCCAGGGAATGGGCCCAGCGCTTTATGTAAGAGCCGCTCTGTGAAAAGAATGCTCGGCTACCCAATACCTCGTTCGACCGCTGAATTGTGGTCTGAACGTGAAAATCGGCTCAATCATGGTTTCAAAAATCTCTTTTCGTTTGGATTTGGGTCAATTTTGGTCTGGACTTCCTAGGACATTTCTAGAATCCCGAAAAAGTCCTGAAAACGCCGGAAGAAACGAACTCGGCGAAAAAAAAACGAAACGGCGTGTAGACCCGCCGAGTCAGCGACGGAAGCCGAGTGGTCGTCATCCTCGGAACCACGCGGCGACCGCCAGACAATAACTGTCCGTCGCGTCGGTCACGCGTCGTCGAATTGTCGCGCCACCGCCGTCTCCTTGGCTCCCGCGACAGACCGACGGGCACTAACTTCCCGCTGTTTGCCCTTTTCCAGCCCTCGCCGCTACACCCCTCTCGCCCTCGCCGCCCACCTCAACCTATAAAAGTCGTACCCCTCGCCGGAGTTTCTCACACTCTCTCACAGATTCCCAGCCCACAACTCCGGCGAACACACAACTCTCCTTCCCCACTTAGCCATGGCCGAGCGCTTTCCCGGCGATGGTGCGGCGCGATGCCGCCGTGACGCCCAAATTTTTAGGAGGCGCGCATGCTCTGGCCGGCTACATGGCGTCACGACACGCTGAACCCTCCGGTGGAAGCTTAGCGCCGGCATCCCTATCCGCCGGCGACGCGATTTAATCGCCGACGAGATCCAGGCCTTCATTACGGCCATGGACGATCCCTCCGACGCCGAGAGCCCCGACAACCGCCTCTACTCGGAGACTTTATTCGCCGACCGCCGCGTCCAGGAGCTCGCCCGCCATGAGGGCCCGCCCGACATGACGCCGAAGCGCAACAACGTGGCGGGTCGCCGACGTTTTTGGAGCGCGCCAGGCCGGACGCTCGCAACGGTGCTACAACACATCCAAGCCTGGAATACTCCGCGTCTCGGCTTCTCGCGCACATCCACGCCGGCGGCCAGGTCAGGGCGACGTCCTCCGACGAAATGGCAGCCGAGGAGGATGGCCAGCCTGAGCTCCTCCTCCGTCTCGGCCTCTCACTCATCGGGCTCCACGTCGCTCTGTACACCCACAAGTCCTTCGCTGGCGCTGCGCGAAGTCAAGCGTGAGGCGGTCTCGCCGGTTCGCTCGCCGCCGCGGACACGTTCACCTGGAATGGTTCAGGACGGACTAGGAGGAGACGAAGCGGCAGCGCGTCCACCGCCTGCAGCAGCAGGCCGAACGACAGGCCTGGTCTGGCCGTGTTCTCGTGTGGCATCCCGCAAAACCACTACTAGAAAATCGCGTTGTTTTTGTGCATTGCATCCTCATGACCACATGCTCATGTCATCATACCACATTGCATTTGAGAATCATATCAAATATTGCATGGATCATATTTTAAAATGTTGCATGTGATATGGTGCATTGCTTGAGCATTTTATAGCTTGCTTGTGTGTTATTGCTATCACCTCCTTTCCCTCTTTTCCCAGGCTTGGTCTTGTTAGAGCTTGTCTAGTGCATGAGTTGATCTTGCCAAGATAACCCTAGCAACTATCCTTCCCCTCCTCTCAATCTAAACCTACCCTAATCACCATCCCCATCCTTGCATGCACATGTGATCATGTGGGTGTGCTTAGGCCTAAACCCCTACCCCTCTTCCTATCTCTTTTCTTTTTGGTCTTGCTTGGTCTTTGAATGGAGCATGCATGATTCAAAACCCTAAGCTACCCCTCTCTCTCTAATCCTCTATCCTAGCTCTCCCTAACCTCTACCCCATACCCCATCCTAGCTAAAACCCTTATCTACATCTAATCTAAACCCTAAACTACCCTTTCCTCTAAACCAAACCCCATCTACCCTCCCATCTAGCCTTCTTGCTTGATCACCAAGCCTCACCTTGCCACACCCCTATCCACTGCTGCCCCACCTAGCGCCCACACGCCCATGAGCACCTAACCCTAGCCCTAGGCCGATGCCATCCTCTCCCTTCCCTTTGCTCACCTCTCTACCTCACCGCCACGCCTGGCCCACTGTCGCCTGCCGCCACCCCACCGCCACCGCACTTCTCCTAGTGCCTGCCTTGCCTGGTCTGGCCGCCTCGAGCACGTGAGGGGAGGATAAAGGTGGCCGAGGCCGACCCTATCCACACCGCCTCCTCCACGCCACCCCTTCCTCCCTCTCCGCCATGATCCCTTCCCCACGCCCCTCTAGCCTCGCCAGATCCGCCGCGCCTCGCCTTCTCCTGCCTCTCCAACCACCTAGCTGCACCGGCCGCCGCCAGCACCCTGCCACCACGTTGCCCAGGACGTCAAGGTCGACAAGGGGGTGGCCGAGAAGGGCGAGCGGGACCTCTGCAGCGGATCCAGACGGGCAAGGCAAGGAGGAGGACCGAGCCACAGATCTGCCACGCCGGAAACCCTAGCCATGAGCTGCCGCGTCGCGTCGCTCCCGCGCCACGCCGACCACACCGGCCCGCGGTGAGCCTCACGAACACCGACACCTCGCCATGGTCCTTCGTGCACGCCGGACCCCAGGCGAACGCTCTGCGCTGCGTATGGCGTCCTCTGCGCGCTGTCGCCAGCTCACCTAGCACGCGAACTCCCCCGTAGCATCAACCCAAGGCCCAGCCCAGTGGTAGCCGCCCTTGGCCCAGCGTCCATGATCGGGATCGAGCCTGGCGCCTCGTTTTCCTCATCGCGTGCATGCTCCGTCACGCCAGAGGAAGATCCACAATGCCAGCGTGGTCTTTGCGAAAAACCCCTCTGAATCTTTTTGCCAACCCGCGGTCCCAAGGGGCCCTCTGTCTGTGTCTGTGTAACTTTTATAAAAAGGCTCCTGTCGTTTTGTTTATTAAACCCGCGGTCCAGTTCTTTCTCAGGCACTGGCGCGTGGGCCGCAGAGCCCATGGACCCACCTGTCATTGACTAAGAGCTGGGATAGGCTGGGTAATAAACGTCCAGAACCTGTTAGAATTCGAATTAAGTTTAAATATTTTCAAATTCAAATTTTCCAATCAGATTTGAAATAACTTTTACAATCTAAACCCAAATTTGACATGTGATATATGTATGGATATCAGAAAAATGAGAGGATTCCAAATATGCCATCCATTTTGTATTTTGCACAAGTAAAATTCCAAGTTTATGTTAATTACCACCAATGCCACTGGATTTTCGATAATTAATAACTTTTGTTTTATAATTCCAAATTAAGCAAATGATATGTCTACAATGATCAGCTCGACGAGATCTTTCTGTTTACGCTATCCATGTTATCTTTTGCATCATGTGTTAAGAGCAGTTATAATCAGTATTGCTTATGCAAGGAAAACATGATAAATAAAAGTGGGAACTAAATGTTTAGTATTAATAGTGCCTCACGAATGCGTACCATCAATGTGTTTACCCTGAATCCCTTTTCTACATAGTTGCATCATTAACTTGCCATGTCATACATCATATCATGATCATGCTGATTCTTCCGCATTAGTTGTAATTGCTGCATTGTTTGTTCCTTTTAGTGTTTTGCTTCTTCCGGATAGGACGATGAGATGTTGTGAGCTTCACCGATCTTGGTTAAACCTTCGGCAATGTTTTCAAAGAGCATCTCCCTTTCTACCTATCTTACTTTTATAGTATTTACTTCCCTCCGTTGATCTATTGCTATCGAGTTGATGCTTTAGTTTCAGACTGTGTTTTCCCTACCAGTATATTGCCTTGGACACATCCTATTACCTGTTGTTTGGTAGATAGATGGACTTGCGCGTCGTAGTTGCTTGCTCAAGTGCAGATGTGTGTCGTCATATGCCACAGTTGTTGATGTATTGCCGCATGTTGATGTTGGAGATGATCTTAGTTTTACTTATTGTTCACTTTACTTACTGTTTAACAACTAAAATTGAATAAGCAGAGGCATCGGTGGGTGATAGATAATATTTGGTTTCCGAACGCCCACTTGTGTCCCGTAAGACCCCGAGTACTTGATACCTGTTCCTTGATTTTATGCTATCCACATCCGGAGGTATATGGGACCCCTGAACGAGCTTGATTCATCTTATTTCTTGGGGCCACAAACTAGTTTGAGGTTTTATTTACGATCCTGTACTTATGCCATGCTTTATCGCTTTATTTACGATTGTGCGAGGTGCACCTTTGTTTTAGCAAGCGGAGTTTTCGCAGATCGACAAGCCCAGCCACACTTCGGGTTCCCGATCGTTTCTGACCAGCAGACCTTGAGGCCGTCTCGAGCTTGCTTACTCGCTATGATTCTACTTAAGGGTGGCCCCTGAAATATTCTCAATCCTGTGATTGTTCAATCGTGAAAGCCTCGTTTTTGATTTGGTTTTTCCGAGGTTGATCGAGCGTGTGTTGCTATTGGTGCACCGTACCGGTAAAAACTTTCAAGCCGTGTCGCGGATATGGACGACTTGGAGCACGATTCTCGATCATAGACAAGCATAACTAAAGTTTACTGTTATAAATTTGACTTATAATGACTAGTAATCAGCTTCACTATAACGGAATGGCTAATAATACTGCCCACAATTGCTTGTTTGGTTGTCGCTTGCGACAAATGTATCTGACTAATAAGTATTGCAACTACAACGGAATGGCTGAATAAAAGTACCAACAACTGCTGGGTTTTCGGGTTTTATCTCATGTTATCTGCATCTGATTAGTAATTGTTGCAACTATAACGGAATGGTTAAATAAAAGTGCCCACTGCTTACTTTATCAGGACGCTTATCTTAATCTGACTAGTAAAGTGCCACAACTACAACTGAATAAGTAAAACTGCCAACTGTGTGAGTTCCTCGGTTGACTTCCTCGTTTGGTCTCGAGGGGGAAACACCAGGATGGGTTTGTTTGGTGTTAGCTTCAGGTTGGTTCCGGATAGGTCATTCTTACCCCTCTCTGATTGCCGCCAGTTGTATCGAGTCTCTATAGGTTGTTTAGTGCATGCACCGCCGCTTGATCCACCATACCTATGTAGGCGAGGACCGAATTCTAGCCTCGCTGCAATCGGCCTCGATCGACGCTCCTTCTTTGTTTTACGCTTTGCCCTTTGTCGGCACCCCTTTTGTTAAACAGGTTTTGAGATCGACGCCGTTAGCGAGGTTACCTTCCTTTGGCACAGGCAGGTTATGGACGCCATTGGTTATTCTTCGTGGCTCTTAGCCCCATTTGCATCTTGTCCGTAGTCGACGCTCTATCATTTTCAAGGTGATTTGGATCTCAGTATAATATCTCATATTCTTGACTCTTTGAGTCGCTCATATATATCTCTTACGTGGGTCCCATCGAGGACTGTTGTGTAATGTTATTATTGCCGTTTTCCACCGCACGAAAGTGCTGGTGGGCACCTTTGAATCGTTTCTATGCGGGTTTGGTGAATTTCGCCCAAACTTGCATAGGTCCGATTCGAGGGTGTTACAGTGGTATCGAGCTCAGCTTGCGATACCCACAAGTCCATCTGTAGGATAACCTTAGCTACCAAGTAGAAGTGTCAAAACTATTTTGAAAATCGGTTGGATAGTTACGATTAGGTCTCGATTTTACTCCTTACCTCTCTCCCCTCTTACCCCTACGTGATTTGAATCGCTCTCTTCTCTCTCTTGAGTCCGGAATTCTCGTGGTTGGGTTTCCGTCGTACCTTCAGGGTTTCGTTTTCTCCCTTTTGTAACGGAGTGCTACGATCATCAATCTGCAACTTGTCTGTTGTGCCCTTCCTCCAATCTGTTGTTCTTGATCTCTTTGTCCATCTGTGTTCCTTGTCGGATGTCAGTGTCGTTGAAAAACCTATGAGAAGGACGAGCTTTGGTGAAGTTGGAGTCGACCTTGAAGGGTTCGCAGCATAGAAAACAAAAATTTTCCTACGATGTGAACTATATACCAAGATCTATTTATACTAGATACAAACAACGGGCGGATGTATATCCGTAGAGAACATACCCTTGAAGACCGACAAAGTTTAACGAGTCCAAACTCGTGGTTGATGTAGACGATCTCTTGCCGATCTCAAGATCGAGAGGAAGTCCTAGCGCCAAATCAGCCAGCATCCGTGCTTTCACACACGTTCGAGGCACGAGCAACCTCCGCCTCCTCGCTCAGCGATGCAGGAAGCACAACTCTTTCTTGCGAATAGCCACCGGAACATGTATCTCGCTAGTCCGAGACCATGGGGATAAATTCTAGAGGGAGAGAGATCCTTCACGAGGAGGTGTGAGTGAGAAGTGAGAGGAGGGCTCCTTTTATAGGAGGAGGGGGAACCCCAAGGGGTGGCAGCGCATGGGGGCTGCCCCCTTGCCCTCCCTCATCATGTGGGTGGACACTCCACTCACAAAACTCCTCCAAATTCCTCCACTCAAAATCCCACTCAAAGATCCCATTAAATTTCCACCAAATTTAATGCAAACTCTCATTAAATAAAACTCTTTTATTTTATTCAGAATTTTGTCAATTACTTTAATGACAAACATTCACAAATAACCCCTTGCTAGAATTCTATTTCACATGCATAACCACTTTATGCAATTTCACCAAAACCTGCTTTGGTATCTAGTGAAATAAATTCCTGCTTGTTTATTCTTTCGGCATGAAACTTTTGCTCCAATTGGATGTTGTCTCTTAAGTGTGTCACCCTACGGTTCGTGAATAATGCGGACATGATCGAGACCCTCTCGATCAATAATCGAGCGGGATCTGGAGACCCATCTTGACTCCCACATTCAACGATGACTTTCTTGTGATCGTTTAACCTTTACGCTAGTATCTTAATCCCTTTGTCTCACGATATATTACATGTCCGAGATTCGATCATCGGTATCTCCATACCTAGTTTGATCTAATTCTGACATGCACTTTTCTCGTTCCGTGATATAACATTCTAGTGATCAAATCACTTGCTTGCAAGCTAATCAATGTGATATCACCGAGAGGGCCCAGTATATCTATCCGTCATCGGGATGAACAAATTCCACTCTTGATCCATGAGCCTCAACATAACACTTTATTAGTTCGAACCCATCTTTATAATCACCTCATTACGGTGTGACGTTTGATGTTATCAAGAAACTCTTCCTGTTAGTGATTGACATGATCTCATGGTCTAAGGATTAGGATCACTTCGTAAGTTGTTATAGCAATATAAACTCAATGACTTTGATCGTAATGCTATACTTCGGATGAATGTTCATCACATCATTACACTAATGTTGTGATCCGTTATTAACAACATCCAATGTCCATGATCGTGAAACCTTGATCATCTTGTTAATCAACGAGCTAGTTTATGAGAGAGGCTTAACTAGGAACTTCTGTTTGATTATTAAACACACATGTATTAACGTTTCAGTATTAATACAATTATAGCATGCAAAATAAACATCTATCATATACTTGGAATACACATAATAAACAATTTATTATTGCCTCTCGGGGCATATTCCTTGATCTCCCACTTGCACTAGAGACAATAATCTAGTTACATAGTGATATATCTAACACCCATTGAGTTACGGTGTTGATCATGTTTTGCTCTAGGGAGAGTTTTAGTCAACGGATCTGCTACATTGAGATCCGTATGTACTTACAAATCTTTATATCTCCATCCTTGACATGCTCATGATGGAGTGAAACCGCGCTTAATATGCTTGGAATGCTTGTGAGACCTTGGCTCTTTGGCATTGGCAATGGCACCATTGTTGTCACAATAGATCACCATTGGGTCCAACGCTTGCCACAACTCCTAGCTCGGATATGAACTCCTTCATCCAAAGCGCTTCGAGCCGGCAAAGCGACAACATATTCGACCTCCGTTGTTGATCCCGCTACCACAGTTGTTTGGAGCTCCTCCAACTAACCGCCCGCCATTCATGAGAAATACGTGTCCGGATTGAGACTTAGAGTCATCCGGATCGGTGTCAAAACTAGCGTCGACATAACACTTAGCGACGAGCTCTTCTTCACCTCAGATACAAGAAACATATCCTTAGTTCTTCTTAAGTACTTAAGGATATTCTTGACCGCTATCCGATGTTAGAACACGGATCCGATTGGTACCTACTAGTCAAACTAATAGCGTGTGCCACATCCGGTCTTGTACATAGCATGGCGTACATTATAGAGCCTATGGTCAAGCATAGGGACTTTGTCCATTATCTCTTTCTTCCTTGAGCCGGACTTTGAGTCTTACTCAATGTCTTGCCTTGCAACATAGGTAAGAACCCCTTCTTACTTCCGTCCATTTTAAACTTCTTTAAAATCTTATCAAGGTATGTACTTATGATAGCCCTATTAGGCGCCTAGATCTATCTCTATAGATCTTTATGCCTAATATGTAAGACGCTTCACCTAGGTCCTTCATTGAAAATTTGTTGTTTAGATAACTTTTAACATTGTTTAAAGTTCTATATCATTTCCGATCAATAATATGTCATCCACATATAGTATCGAAATGCCACATTGCTCCCACTCACTTTCTTGTAAATACAAGCTTCTCCATAAGTTTGGACAAATCCAAACTCTTTGATCACCTCATCAAAGCGGAGATTCCAACTTGATGCTTGCTTCAATCCATAGATGGATCGTGAAGCTTGCACACCTTGTTAGCATCCTTAGGATCGACAAAACCCTTTGGTTGTATCATATACAACTCTTCTTCAATATTACCATTGAGAAACGCGGTTTTGACATCCATCCGCCATATTTCATAATCGAAATATGCAGCAATTGCTAACATAATCCTAATCGACTTTAGCATCGCTACGGAGAGAAAGTCTCATCGTAGTCAACTCCTTGAATTTGTCGAAACCCTTTGCGACAAGTCGAGCTTTATAGATGGTCACATTACCATCGACATCGTTTTCCTTTTGAAAATCCATTTGTTCTCCACGGCCTTTCGGTTGAGGTAATTCCACCAAGTTCCAAACTTGATTTTCATACATGGATTCCATCTCGATTTCATGGCTTCTAACCATTTGTTGGAATCCGGGCTCATCATCGCTTCTTCATACGTCGCGGGGTCATTATTTTCATCAACCATGAAATTTATGACAGATTTCCGACTGTTCGGAGCTCAGCGTCTGTTTGACCTGCGAGGTTCGGTAGTACTCTCTTCTGAGTTTCATGATCATTATCATTAGTTCCTTCTTCAACGTGTGGAGCCAACTCCGAGCGACTTCCGGCCAGGCTACTCGCCATACTTTGAAGAGAAGGTTCCATAACCTCTTGAGTTCTACCTTCCGACTACTCACACCTTTCGAGAAACTCTTTCTCTAGAAAGGATCCATTCTGGCAACAAAAACCTTGCCCTCGGATTCGTGATAGAAGGAATACCCAATAGTTTCTTTAGGGTATCCTATGAAGACGCATTTTTCCGCTTTGGGTTCGAGTTTATCCGGTTGAAGTTTCTTCACATAAACATCGCAACCCCAAACTTTAAGAAATGACACTTAGGTTTGTTTCAAACCACAATTCATACGGTGTCTTTTCAACGGATTTAGATGGTGCCCGATTTAAAGTGAATGCAGCAGCTTTCTAGTGCATAACCCCAAAATGACAACGGCAAGTCCGTCAGAGACATCATAGATCGAACCATATCTAATAAAGTACGATTCTGACGTTCCGACACACCATTTATTCATTGTGGTGTTCCGCAGTGTGAGTTGTGAAACAATTCCACACTCTTTCATGTGAGTGCTAAACTCGTAACTTAGATACTCACCTCCACGGTCGCATCAGAAATTTGATCTTTCTATTACGATGATTTTCCACTTCATTCGAAATTCCTTGAACTTTTCAAAGGTTTCAGACTTGTGTTTCATCAAGTAGATATAACCGTATCTACTCAAATCATCCGTGAAAGTAACAAAATAACGATATCCACCTCACGACACACTCATTGGACCACATACATCCGAATGTATGATTTCCAATAAATCTGTCGCCTGCTCCATTGAACCGAAAAACGCGTTCTAGTCATCTTGCCCATAAGGCATGGCTCACATGTATCAAATGATTCATAATCAAGTGATTCTAAAAGTCCATCCGTATGGAGCTTCTTCATGCTTAATGCCAATATGACCTAGACGGCGATTGCCACATATATGCGGATATATCATCACTAAGTTTAATCCTTTTAGCATCAATATTATGAATATGTGTAACATTATCATCGAGATCCAACGAAATAAACCATTCAACATTGGTGCATGACCATAAAAGATTTCATTCATATAAATGGAACAACCATTGTTCTCGATTTGAATGAAAAACCACTTTGCATCAAACATGATCCAGATACAATGTTCATGCTCGGTCGAGCACCAAATAACGATTATTTAAGTTTATAACTAATCCCGGCGGTAAGTGGAGAGGTAGCGTTAAACGGCGATCACATCAACGTTTGATCCATTGAAACCGCATCTTGACCTCACCCTTGCTAGCGGTGCTTTATTCATGACCCACGATTCGAGTTACAAATATTATGGCAACCGAACTGTATCAAATACCCGGTGCTACTGCGAGCACTAGTCAAGTACACATCAATAACATGTATATCATATATACCTTTGTTTGCCTTGCCGGCCTTCTTATGCCGGATACTTGGGGCGATTAAGCTTCGATGGCGATCCCTTACAATAGTAGCACTTTCGGTATCGGACTTAGGTCCAACTCGGGGTTTTTTTTTGGTAGCGGCAGCAGGCTTGCCTTATTTCCTTCCGTTTTCCCTTCTTGTCTTTCTTGAAACCGGTGTTCCTATTGATCATCAACACTTGATGTTCCTTTTGATCTCCATACGCGGTTTTAAGCATTGTGAAGCTCGGGAGAGACTTCTTCATGCCTTGCATATTATAGTTCATCACGAAGCTCTTATAGCTAGGTGGCGAGACCGAACACGATGGATGCCTAAGTCAATGGGAATCGTTATTCCCAAGGACACAAGCTTATCGGCGTAACTTGGACATCTTGAGTACATGCTCACTACGAATGTTCTCTTCCATCATGCGACTAAAGAACTTTTACGAGCATTGTAGCTCTCTCTGACATGTGTGTAAAATCATTTTCAACTCACCCATTGTATCAAAAGCATTGCCGTTTTGAAACGCTTTGAGTTCGGTTCTAGCCCATACAATATGCCGCAATGAACTAAGTTGTGGTCCTCTGACGAGTCGATAGACATTCTTCTCCTCGTCGGGGGCATCGTCAAAGGTGGGGGCCTAATGGCGCTTCTAGCACATATTGCTTTTGTGCGTGAGAGGAGAATCCTCAAATTCATGGCCCATTCAGTAAAGTTGCTACCGTTCGTTGCTAGTTTCTCTTTCTCCATGAGCATTGAAATTAAAAGCGGTGGTGCCATCTACAACAAAATTTGTAAAGTTTAGACTAAGTGTATGATAGATTGAGTTCAACTAATCTATATTACGAATGAACTCCCACTCAAAAGCGACATCCTCGTGTCCTTTTGGTGATTACATGAACCAAATCCACTACACCAAGTCCGATCATCACGTGAGTCGGTATAGCTTCAAAGCGAGCATCAAATGGGCATCATATCAACTATATGACTCATGCTTAACCTTTCTTACGTGTTCGAGGCCATATGCATACATGCTAGGCTCGCCAAGTTAGAACCTTAGTATTTTTGCGTGTGTAAGCTGTCTTACACCAAGTATGGTCGAGGATCCAAGTACACCCGATCATCACGTGATGTCTTGGGCGACGAAAACATAATCGGTGCATACTAAAGGAGAACACATTCTTATCTTGATATTTAAAATGAGGGATCATCTTATTATGCTTAACAAAGCGCTAAACAAGCAACATAAGATGCAATCAAACATCATATGTTTATTAGTGAAATTATATGGTTCCATGAGATGATCTCTATCATGTGCATCGTGGTATGATCACTATCATACCTATATGTAAATCCACAATCTATGGGTTTTACACGCTATGTGTGTTAAGAGTATCATCTCATACTTCTACTTACAACACTACCATATCATAACACTAGCCCGAACAATCTAAACTAGACGCTTCTAATTTATCCATTGCAAGTTTTACGTGGTGAGGGCTTTCGAGATAGAACCGTTCTTACCTCTGAACATGAACCTAACGAGGATAATCAAATTGTTGACAACTTCCTTGCAAAATAGATATTGACTATAGTAGGAGAGCGGACACCGCTAGCCACTTATGCAAACTAGTTGCATGTCAAGCGTGGAACAGGTCTCATGTGCGAGGACATGTAAAGTTTGTCGGGCCGCTTCATCCCACTATGCCACCAATATCCAAAATCACAAGAAAGGAGCAACAACATGATCATCATCGCCACATACTCATATGTGTACTACGTGTAAAGTATCTACGCATAGATCCGCTCGATACCCTTTGAAGGGTTCGCGACATAGAAAATGAAATTTTCCTACGATGTGAACTATATACCAAGATCTATTTATACTAGATACAAACAACAGGCGGATGTATATCCGTAGAGAACATACCCTTGAAGACCGACAAAGTTTAACGAGTCCAAACTCGTGGTTGATGTGACGATCTCTTGCCGATCTCAAGATCGAGAGGAAGTCCTAAGCGCAAATCGCCAGCGCATCCGTGCTCGCACACACGTTAGGCACCGAGCAACCTCCGCCTCCTCGCTCCAGCGATGCGGAAGCACAACTCTTTCTTGCCGAATAGCCACCGGAACATGTATCTCGCTAGTCGAGACCATGGGGATAAATTCTAGAGGAGAGAGATCCTTCACGAGGAGGTGTGAGTGAGAAGTGAGAGGAGGGCTCCTTTTATAGGAGGAGGGGAACCCCAAGGGGTGGCAGGCGCATGGGGCTGCCCCTTGCCCTCCCTCATCATGTGGGTGGACACTCCACTCACAAAACTCCTCAAATTCCTCCACTCAAAATCCCACTCAAAGATCCCATTAAATTTCCACCAAATTTAATGCAAACTCTCATTAAATAAAACTCTTTTATTTTATTCAGAATTTTGTCAATTACTTTAATGACAAACATTCACAAATAACCTTGCTAGAATTCTATTTCACATGCATAACCACTTTATGCAATTTCACCCGAAAACTTTGTTTGGTATCTAGTGAAATAAATTCCTGCTTGTTTATTCTTTCGGCATGAAACTTTTGCTCCAATTGGATGTCGGTGTCTCTTAAGTGTGTCACCCTACGGTTCGTGAATAATGCGGACATGATCGAGACCCTCTCGGATCAATAATCGAGCGGGATCCGGAGACCCATCACTCCCACACATTCAACGATGACTTTCTTGTGATCGCTTGAACCTTTTACGCTAGTATCTTAATCCCTTTGTCTCACGATATATTACATGTCCGAGATTCGATCATCGGTATCTCCATACCTAGTTTGATCTCGTTATCGACATGCACTCTTTTCTCGTTCGTGATATAACATTCTAGTGATCAAATCACTTGCTTGCAAGCTAATCAATGTGATATCACCGAGAGGGCCCAGTATATCTATCCGTCATCGGGATGAACAAATTCCACTCTTGATCCATGAGCCTCAACATAACACTTTATTAGTTCGAACCCATCTTTATAATCACCCATTACGGTGTGACGTTTGATGTTATCAAGAAACTCTTAGGTGTTAGTGATTGACATGATCTCATGGTCTAAGGATTAGGATCACCGTAAGTTGTTATAGCAATATAAACTCAATGACTTTGATCGTAATGCTATACTTCGGATGAATGTTCATCACATCATTACACTAATGTTGTGATCCCGTTATTAACAACATCCAATGTCCATGATCAGGAAACCTTGATCATCTTGTTAATCAACGAGCTAGTTTATGAGAGAGGCTTAACTAGGAACTTTCTGTTTGTTTATTAAACACACATGTATTAACGTTTCCGTATTAATACAATTATAGCATGCAAAATAAACATCTATCATATACTTGGAATACACATAATAAACAATTTATTATTGCCTCTCAGGGCATATTCCCTTCAGACCTTGAGCACGAGTTGTTCATGCCAATGGAACCACCGCGAAACCTAATCAGTGTGTCTTTCATACGATTTCTGCTGGCAATACTCCCTTGTTTCCGAACCTCGCTTGTCGAGATCTTCAGTCTAATTCCGAGAGTTGGTTGCTTAATCCGCCTATTCGTGTGCAGAGTAATGGTTTGAGTGTGGGATGGATTAGCTACCCTACCACTGCTCTTATCATTCACTCTTGTATGTCGAATCAGTGGATCCAGCAATTTTACTCCGTCCACGGAAGTTAGGGGTGGCTTTATCTGCGATACCTCTACCTTCGATCTTTTGTTCCCGGAGTGTTCTCTCGACGATCAGGAGCAACGACCCTTTGTTGGTGGTGTCGCCGATACCCAGATGAAGAAGGAACCCTCGTTAGTGGTGTCGCGAGGATCTACACAAAGCGAGAAGACGGAGAACGCCGACCTTCCTTCCGGTACCATGAGGCGGATCTCGAGGGCGAGATCCCTTGTTAGTGGTGTCGAATTGTGGCATCCCGCAAAACCACTACTAGAAAATCGCGTTGTTTTTGTGCATTGCATCCTCATGACCACATGCTCATGTCATCATACCACATTGCATTTGAGAATCATATAAAACATTGCATGGATCATATTTTAAAATGTTGCATGTGATATGGTGCATTGCTTGAGCATTTTATAGCTTGCTTGTGTGTTATTGCTATCACCTCCTTTCCCTCTTTTCCCAGGCTTGGTCTTGTTAGAGCTTGTCTAGTGCATGAGTTGATCTTGCCAAGATAACCCTAGCAACTATCCTTCCCCTCCTCTCAATCTAAACCTACCCTAATCACCATCCCTATCCTTGCATGCACATGTGATCATGTGGGTGTGCTTAGGCCTAAACCCCTACCCCTCTTCCTATCTCTTTTCTTTTTGGTCTTGCTTGGTCTTTGAATGGAGCATGCATGATTCAAAACCCTAAGCTACCCCTCTCTCTCTAATCCTCTATCCTAGCTCTCCCTAACCTCTACCCCATACCCCATCCTAGCTAAAACCCTTATCTACATCTAATCTAAACCCTAAACTACCCTTTCCTCTAAACCAAACCCCATCTACCCTCCCATCTAGCCTTCTTGCTTGATCACCAAGCCACCTTGTCGCCACCCCTATCCACCGCCGGCCCACCTAGCCCACACGCCCAAGGAGCACCCTACCCCTAGCCCTAGGCCGATGCCATCCCTCCCCCCTTCCCCTTTTTGCTGCCCTCTACCTCACCCGCCACGCCCTCTGCCCACTGCCCGCCTTCCCCCTGCCACCGCACCCTTCTCCTAGTGCTCGCTTGCCTGGCCTCGAGCACGTGAGGGAGGATAAAGGTGGCGAGGCCGACCCTATCCACACCGCCTCCTCCACGCCACCCTCCTCCTCTCCGCCATGATCCTTTCCCACGCCTCTAGCCTCGCCAGATCGCGCGCCTCTGCCTTCTCCGCCTCTCCAACCACCTAGGCATTGCCGCCGCCAAGACCGCCACCACGTTGCCCAGGACGTCAAGGTCGACAAGGGGGTGGCCGAGAAGGGCGAGCGGGACCTCTGCAGCGGATCCGTACGGGCCAGCAAGGAGGAGGAGGACCGGAGCCACCAGGATCTACCGCGCCACGCCGGAAACCCTAGCCACGCGATCCATGAGCCGCGTCGATCGCTTTGCTCCCGCGCCACGTCGACCACCGGCGGCCCGCGGTGAGCCTCTGAACACCCTCGACACCTTCGCCGCCGTGGTCCTGCAGACGCCGGACCCGGTCGAACGCTCTGCGTGCGTTCGTCTTGCGCGCTGCTCTGTAGCCGCCAGCGTCGCACCAGCTCACCTAGCACGCGAACTCCCCCGTAGCATCAACCCAAGGCCCAGCCCAGTGGTAGCCGCCCTTGGCCGCGTCCGTGATGCGGATCGAGCCTGGCGCTTCGCTTTTCCTGCCAGCGTGCATGCTCCGTTCGTCAGCAGAGGAAGATCCACAGTGCCCGCGTGGTCTTTTGCGAAAAACCCCCTGCAGAATCTTTTTGCCAACCCGCGGTCCCAAGGGGCCCTCTGTCTGTGTCTGTGTAACTTTTATAAAAAGGCTCCTGTCGTTTTGTTTATTAAACCCGCGGTCCAGTTCTTTCTCGAAGCTTGCGTGGGCCCATGGACCCACCTGTCATTGACTAAGAGCTGGGATAGGCTGGGTAATAAACGTCCAGAACCTGTTAGAATTCGAATTAAGTTTAAATATTTTCAAATTCAAATTTTCCAATCAGATTTGAAATAACTTTTACAATCTAAACCCAAATTTGACATGTGATATATGTATGGATATCAGAAAAATGAGAGGATTCCAAATATGCCATCCATTTTGTATTTTGCACAAGTAAAATTCCAAGTTTATGTTAATTACCACCAATGCCACTGGATTTTCGATAATTAATAACTTTTGTTTTATAATTCCAAATTAAGCAAATGATATGTCTACAATGATCAGCTCGACGAGATCTTTCTGTTTACGCTATCCATGTTATCTTTTGCATCATGTGTTAAGAGCAGTTATAATCAGTATTGCTTATGCAAGGAAAACATGATAAATAAAAGTGGGAACTAAATGTTTAGTATTAATAGTGCCTCACGAATGCGTACCATCAATGTGTTTACCCTGAATCCCTTTTCTACATAGTTGCATCATTAACTTGCCATGTCATACATCATATCATGATCATGCTGATTCTTCCGCATTAGTTGTAATTGCTGCATTGTTTGTTCCTTTTAGTGTTTTGCTTCTTCCCGGATAGGACGATGAGATGTTGTGAGCTTCGCCCCGATCTTCGGTTAAACCTTCGGCAATGTTTTCAGGCGAGCATCTCCCCCTTTCTACCTATCTTACTTTTATAGTATTTACTTCCCTCCTGTTGATCTATTGCTATCTGAGTTGCGATGCTTTAGTTTCCAGACTGTTTTCCCTATGATAGTATATTGCCTTGGACACATCCTATTACATTGTTTGGTAGATAGATGGACTTGCAGCGTCGTAGTTGCTTGCTCAAGTGCGTATGTGTGTCGTCATATGCCGATTCTTGATGTATTGCCGCATGTTGATGTTGGAGATGATCTTAGTTTTACTTATTCACTTTACTTCTTGTTTAACAACTAAAATTGAATAAGCGAGAGGCATCGGTGGGTGATAGATAATATTTGGTTTCGAGCCCACTTGTGTCCGTAAGACCCCGAGTACTTGATACTGTTCCTTGATTTTTGCGCTATCCACATCCGGGAGGTATATGGGACCCCTGAACCGAGCTTGATTCATCTTATTTCTTGGGGCCACAAACTAGTTTGAGGTTTTATTTACGATCTGTACTTATGCCATGCTTTACTTCTTTATTTACGATTGTGCGAGGTGCACACTTTGTCTTTGTTAGGCAAGCGAGTGTTTTCGCCAGATCGACAAAATGCCACACTTTCGGGTTCCCGATCGTTTCTGACCAGCAGACCTTGAGGCCGTCTCGAGCTTGCTTACTCCGTTGATTCTACTTAAGGGTGGCCCCTGAAATATTTCTGAATCTGTGATTGTTCACCGTGAAAGCCTCGTTGGGTTTTGATTTGGTTTTCCGAGGTTGATCGGCGTGTGTTGCTATTGGTGCACCC
This sequence comes from Avena longiglumis, assembly GCA_030063025.1. NCBI lineage: Eukaryota > Viridiplantae > Streptophyta > Magnoliopsida > Poales > Poaceae > Avena > Avena longiglumis. Next base: position 32,304,997 of record CP125979.1, on the reverse strand, counting down.
GTAGGGTAAAAACTTTCTAAAGCCGTGTCCGCGGATATGGACGACTTGGAGCACGATATCTCGATCATGACAAGCATAACTAAAGTTTCTTGTTATAAATTTGACTTATAATGACTAGTAATCACTTCACTATAACGGAATGGCTAATAATCGCCACAATTGCTTGTTTGGTTGTAAACTTGCGACAAATGTATCGACTAGTAAGTATTGCAACTACAACGAAATGGTGAATAAAAGTACCAACAAGCTGCTGGTTTTGGGTTTTATCTCATGTTATCTCATCGATTAGTAATTGTTGCAACTATAACGGAATGGTTAAATAAAAGTGCCACTTACTTTATCGGGACGCTTATCTTAATCGACTAGTAAAGTGCCACAACTTCTGAATAAGTAAAGCGCCAGCTGTGAGTTCCTCGGTTGACTTCCTCGTTTGGTCTCGAGGAAACACCGGGATGGGTTTGTTTGGTGTTAGCTTGGTTGGTTCCGGATAGGTCATTCTTACCCCTCTCGATTGCCGGTTGTATCGAGTCTCTATAGGTTGTTTAGTGCATCTTGCCGCCGCTTCGATCCACCATACCTATGTAGGCGAGGGCCGAATTCTAGCCTCGCTGTCTTGGCCTCGATCGACGCTCCTTCTTTGTTTTCCTTTGCCCTTTGCGGCACCCTTTTGTTAAACAGTGTTTTGAGATCGACGCCGTTAGCGAGGTTACCCTTCCTTTGGCGGGGTTATGGGCGCCATTGGTTATTCTTCGTGGCTCTTAGCCCCATTTGCATCTTGTCCGTAGGGACGCTCTATCATTTTCAAGGTGATTTGGATCTCGTATATAATATCGTATTCTTGACTCTTTGAGTCATTGTTATATATATCTACGTGGGTCCCATCGAGGACTGTTGTGTAATGTTATTACTGCTTTTCCGCTTGCGAAAGTGCCTGGTGGGCACCTTTGAATCGTTTCTATGCGGGTTTGGTGAATTTCGCCCAAACTTGCATAGGTCCGATTCTGAGGGTGTTACATCTCGCCTACCAGGGCGCGCTGCTCGTCGTCCTCGACGACGACGACGAAGCCGGCCCCTCCTACCAGCTGTGGAGGTGTGGCGACGTCGGCCAAGGGAGCTCCCGTCTTGCCACAGCCGCCGAGCAACGACGACGACGGCGACGGCGAGGACGATGGCAGGGCCGATCCCGGCTACACGTCCTTCTACAGCAACTTCAGCATATAGAAGCGGCGAAGGCATCGACGAAGGCAACGACCTTTTTAGTTTATTATTTAGTTCTTTAGTTTAAATTCGATGTAATCCGACTATATTTGCCCATCTTTAATGAAACCCGCTTAAATTTGCTAAACTCATCTAAAATTTAGCCGAATACGGAAACTCAGGCCGAAAACGCGAGTAAAAAACTCGACGTTATTATGCCGAGGCCAAAATTTGGTCCGGATTTCGGGTTCGCCGGGATGCTCTCAGAGCATCTCCACTCGCCTACCCAGGCGGCGATTCGGACGCCAAAATTACGCCCGGACGCCAAAATCTGTCCAGTCGCGTACCAAGGGACCTGTTTTCGGCCGGATTTGTACCAACTTTGGTCCGGACTAACGGTAGAACCAGATCCGAATGCATACAGGGACGCTGGACTTCAGTAACGGCATGGGTGTCGGCTCGGCGATGTGCCGACTCGCCGCCATCCTTCCCGCAGTTTTCCTTTTCCCGCCCTCGCCGCTACACCCCTCTCGCCATTCTTAGGCCTATAAAGTCGTACATCTCGTCTCTCTTCACGCTCACACCACTGACTCCGTGAACTTGGACGTTCGCACCTTGCATCCTCCCCACTCCGAGAAGCCATGGCCGCCTGTGTCGTCGTGGAAGCCGCCTCCGGAGGCGCGCTTATACGCCGGACACTCGCCTCCCGGGCTGGACACTCAGCCGGATCCTGTTCTGCCGGTGCTTGAAGGGCAGGACCTCGCCAGAGAGATCCAGGCGACTATCACCGCCATGGAAGACCCAGACCTCGCCGGAGAGATCCAGACCGCTATCGCTGCCATGCAAGACCCGGATCTTGCCGAGGATCAGGGCAACTTGGTCCTCTGGAGGCAGTTTTTCGCCTACAGGCGCCTCGAGGAACTCGCCTGACACGACGGACCGCCGGGCTCGCCGCCGCCACGTCACAATATGGCTTACCGCCGTCGCTGGTGGAACGTTCCAGGGCGGACTCTCGTTGGAGTCATGGCGCATATCGAGGCCGGTAACAACCCCTGCCTCGGCCTGTAGTTGCGGCGTCCGCGTCGACCACGACGGCGTCCTTTCCTAGTTAAACCGGTACTATGTTCCCCTCGCCTAATTTAATGAAATTCCGCCTATATTCGCCCATATTCGCCGAGTTTAAGTGAATTTAGCCAAACCTGAAAACACGGTCTGGGTACACGAGTGGACGTATGGAGGAAAAAAAAAAAAAAAAAAACGCGATTCGTTCGGCTGAAAATGGGTCCGATCTTCGGCGTGGGCATGCCGAACGAGTGGACATGCTCTCAGTAACACAGAGTCGTGAGTCATCTTCTTCCCCGGCTTGCTTGGCTTGTCCGCTCGCCACACGCTCCGACACGGCGACGGCGAGGCCACGCTATCTCCTCCCCCGCTAGTCTCCTCCACTCGGCTCTCGCTGCAGCCACCCCACCTGACACCCGGCGCGCTCCGCTCTCTCCCCGGCGGTAAGCGAACCCCTCCTCCTGTTCCTCTCCCGCTTCGTCCGGCCACGGTCTCCCTCTGGGCGGGCCGGCGGGTCAGATCTCGCGGGGTTCCAAGTGTCCCCTCTTCGTATTTATGTTTTTGTTGTTGTTAATTAACGGGTACGCTTGGTTAATTTCGCGGCTTTGACCTTCTGGGCGGCGTAGTGGGGTACTGGGGTGGCGTGGGCTCGATTTGATGGCGTTGGGAGACTGGAGGAGGCAGGATCAGAGCGGGAGTTTCCCTTGCCCGGATCAATGCCGTCTGTTAGCATCCGATCGATCAGCGAGCAAAACTAGCATGAGGTGCGTTTCGCGGCTTGGGCCTGGAGTTAGTAGACAGGGAAACGAGTGAGCTTATTATTATTGCATTATTGTGCGTTTGTGCTAGTGAGTGGCTGTGTGTTCGAGTAAGTTTAGTGGTACAAGTTGTTTCACAAGCAAGGATCCTGTGCCAGTTTCGATTTAGATCAATCGGACTCTTTGCTTTTGATCTGTGAGCAGTGTTGAAGTAACAAATTGACGAGATCTTGTACGGTCGTTTGTTGTCCTTTTACCTGTATCGAGACTCTCTGTCATGCACCAGTACCAATGCCATATCCGCACAATGCTAGCTTGTTAATGATCACAGATGTTTTTGTTGTGTGTTGGGTGACAAGAGAATTCCGAGGGAGAGCCCGTGGTGACAGTCACATGAATCTTATGTGTGTTTTGTTTTCATCTGAACTTTTAGGCTGAGGTGGGGGCGGCTTTGTTTTTCTTTTACCTTTCTTGACTCTGTCGTGCACCACTGGTGCCATATACACACAAAATATTGGAAATTTTAATGGACACGTGTTCACAATCACATAAATCTCATACGTTCTGTTTGCAATTCGATTCCTAGGCTGAGGGTGCATCGCCGTTGTTTCGAACAAACGATGGGGTGGGGCTTGGCGGCGTTATTGTCGCTACATGTTCTGTTAAGTCTGTTTAATGGTGCCTACTCTGGCCGCACGAGCTCTTATGTGCGCGGGGAGTTCCCATCTACAGATATACCTCTAGAAAGTGAGTGGTTTGCAACCCCAAATGGTTACAACTCTCCACAGCAGGTACAAAACTTCGCCGCTTAGATATCAGTTCATTATAGTGATTCAGTAATGTCCTCACTTTTCACTGCTGATCTGGCTTATCAGGTTCATATCACTCAAGGTGACTATGATGGAAAAGCTGTTATAATATCATGGGTCACTGCATCAGAACCTGCCCCGAGTGAAGTGTTTTACAGTAAAGAAGAGAACCGATATGATCAGAAAGCAGAAGGAGAAATGACAAATTATACATTTTATGACTACAAATCTGGATACATACACCATTGCCTTGTCGATGGTCTTGAGGTAATATACCTCATTTTTTATGTCCTTTATAGTTTGCATAATACTCTTATGCAATCTATCTGCTTTACTGTTATAATAGTTGTCACTGCTAAGCATGGCAGCTCAAACTGTAATTCTTTTCTGTGCTATAAATTGCACTTCTCTTGCTGAAAAGTACATGTATGCTAAGTAGCTACAAGTCAATTCTGACATGGTTATTCAAAGTTGGAGTGGCCAAAATTCACCAAATTTCAACAGTAATAGGGATAATTCTGTATTTTTTTGTGTGTTGTGTGGGAAGTACATGTTTATTCCATTTGGGCATGATATCCACTGTTCAAATTGATTCGTCCATTTCTTACTAAGTACCAGTGGAGCGTGAACCCTGAGTTAGTTTCTATCGCAATCGATGATGAAAATATTGTATTTGTACCTAACCCTGTACAAATTAGTTTCAACGTAAATTCTGAACTATTTTCCTTGTTTGCAGTATAACACTAAGTATTATTACAAGATTGGAACCGGAGATTCAGCTCGAGAATTTTGGTTTCAAACACCTCCAGCAATTGATGCAGATGCATCCTACACATTCGGAATCATAGGTTTGTCATCTCTTATTTTATTACCTTCTGTTCATAGCATGCTGTCGTTGCATTACGTTGGACGTCTACAACATTTGCTGTAGCTAGGGACCTGGGTGCATGAACGGAAAATTCAGCTAGTTGGCTTTAACTTTATGCTTTCTCTTTTCCTGTTAGCAGTACTCTGACAATTTAGCACGAGTATTCATTCTCTCTTCCTTTCCAAATTCTATAGACTATTGTGTTACATAAGAAAGAACAAAAGTTGGTTATCAGATTTACCAGATAGCAGATGAGACGTGGTTTGATCTCATTTTTTTCTGGCTCACTTTACTAGGTGATCTGGGGCAAACATTTAATTCTCTGTCAACTCTTCAACATTATGAGAAAAGTGGAGGACAAAGTGTTTTATTTGTTGGGGACTTGTCATATGCTGATAGATATGAACATAATGATGGCATTCGGTGGGATTCTTGGGGTCGACTTGTTGAACGTAGTACTGCATATCAACCATGGATGTGGAATTCTGGGAACCATGAAATAGAATACAGGCCCGATCTGGTATGTCATCTTCTCACCTGTATGTAACCATGGTTGTGCAATTTCGAACTCTACCTAGTCTACATGCTTAAAAGCTTTAGCCTTTGTTCACAATAGAGTTGTTTTTTTATTCGAACAAGGAAGCCTTTTTTCAGAGTAGAATCGGGTTTCCATTTGAGCTTTTAATTAACTTAGCTGTCCCTTGTCACTACTTTAACTCTGACCTTAATCATATTTGATATTCTAGGGAGAAACCTCTACATTTAAGCCATATCTTCACAGATATAGAACACCATATTTGTCATCGAGTAGCAGCTCCCAAATGTGGTATGCAGTCAGGCGTGCATCTGCTCATATTATTGTGCTCTCTAGCTATTCGCCATTCGGTAAGTTCATTTTCCTGCTTGTTTTGTCCTTCCATTAAGTTTCTGATATAGCGCCAGGGTATGTTATTGGTTCTGGTGACTTGGGAGTTCCAAGCTCTTGGCCTTGGTCCAGAGCCTAGGTCAAGCAGGGGTAAAAATCGTCCTTTAAAAATTTGGCTTTATTGTGTTCTTACTGATACTCCCTCCGTTTGGAAATATAAGGTGTTTTAGGTTTGTGAATGAGATGTATCTAGACACCTTTTAGTGTATAGGTTCAAACGAATCTAGACACCTTAGTGTCTAGATACAGGTGTCTAGATACATCTCCTTCACAAACCTAAAACATCTTATATTTCCAAACGGAGGGAGTACAATTGATGTTGTAAAATACCAGAGCAATTTGGATTTATTTGCTATTTGTTTTGTTGATTCATGAAACATTTTACCATATCTCACTACAGAGACTGATAGTTAGATCTTAGCGATTTAAAAGGTGTGTCTAATTTCGGTGTAAGTCTAAAGATGCTGTTAACCATTTTTCTCTTCAAGAGACACCTTCTCCTAAATTATTAGCAATCACAAGTAATATTCTTACACTGACAGCATGTTCTGACCATTATATATTACATTTTAGAAACATGCATGATTGGACAGATGGATGTTCTTTTCTAGCGTAGACACTTGAAGTTGTTGTTGATTATTATGCTTATTCTGATGCAAGTATGTTTTGTAAACTTGCATGTGGTATTTACCAGTAAAATACACTCCTCAATGGATGTGGCTGAAGGGTGAACTGAAGCGCGTGGACAGGGAGAAGACGCCCTGGCTTATTGTTCTCATGCATGCTCCCATGTACAACAGCAACGATGCGCACTATATGGAGGGCGAGAGCATGAGGGCTGCTTTCGAGAGATGGTTTGTCAAGTACAAGGTGGACTTGGTGTTTGCAGGCCATGTCCACGCCTATGAGAGATCGGTAACTTCTTCGCTCTGTTCTTGAGCACACGCTCCTTAAAAATTGCTGGATTTTGTACTACATCTGGTCTTTCAGAGAATCAGATGAAAGTTTTTCAAGCCTTTTGGTTCTATATTCTGGGTGTCGGTTTCTCGTGACACTTTCTCTGTATGAACTACTCGCAGTACCGTATATCCAACGTCAAGTACAACATAACGTCGGGGACACGGTACCCAGTGCCAGACAAATCTGCTCCTGTGTACATTACAGTCGGCGATGGAGGCAACCAGGAAGGACTTGCCTCGAGGTAAGGGCGACGAAGGAACGGTACTATTAACTGTGCTCTTATTATGATGCTTGCTGATTGTGGCCAAACCCCGAACGTTGCACAGGTTTAACGATCCGCAGCCGGACTACTCGGCGTACAGGGAGGCCAGCTACGGGCATTCGACGCTGCAGCTGAAGAACAGGACCCATGCCGTGTACCAGTGGAACAGAAACGACGACGGGAAGCACGTGCCGGCCGACAACGTGGTGTTCCATAACCAGTACTGGTGAGTGCAGCATATATGCCGGCATATCCTGATACTTGATGGACCACTCTGCTCTTTTAGTGATCTGGTGTCGTCGTGTTCCTCTAACTGGTGGGCTGTTTGTGTTTGTCAGGGCGAGCAACACGCGGCGCAGGAGGCTGAAGAAGAACCACCTCCGCTACGAGAGCCTCGAGGACCTCATGTCCATGCTCTAGGGGTCTAGGGGAGTCGTTCTTGTCGGAACGTCGACAGACTCGCGGAGTAGTTCCTCCCTTGTTTCGTTTGTGCCTGGTTGGTTGGTTGGTGCCTTGTGAAGCAGCCTTGGTCGGCCGAGGAGAGACAGGCTAAGCAGATTTCGTGCCAAGGAGATACTATACGTTAAAAACTGTATACTATACTACTGTATATTGGACAGAGTCCGAGAGGTTGATCGTCACACATGTAAATTTTCACCTGTATGGCCAGTTGGATTGTTCAATTTATATTAAAAATACATTAGAATAAACAAGCTGAAGGGCAAATCAAATCTAGTGATGCGGTGAACGTTAGAGCTGGTGTTTTATGTTGAATATTTTGTCGTAATCTCTTATGTGTTTTATGCAAAATTCCCAGGGTTGCAGATGACTCAAAGAGTCTCGGACGGTGTGGCTCCTGTCCTGCCTATCTCTGTCAGGGAAGGCACCCCACGCACGACAAAGATCCCTCCCTCCCTCCTCTGCTTGGACGGCTGACGGCGACCACGCCGCCGCCGACGTGGACGCACGGCGGCGATAAGAAACCGACGGCCGCGCCAGGTCAAGGCGAAGCCATACTTTAACGCCCAGCTGCCCGCCCAGCTTTATTACGAGGATCAGATAAGGAATCGATCGACAGTGATGCTGCCTTGCCTGTCTGAATGAATGATGACGGTGCGGGTTTTCGGCATCCTAATTTAAATAAACCGGTGCTGTGCCGATGGCCGACATCGTTGTCCCCATTGGTGCCGTGCCATCTGAAACAGCTGGGTAGGAGAACAGTGGGATGATTCATACAGTGACGTGAACGTGGCCTTCCATGTCACGCAGGGCAGGGTAGGTTGCCCGGAGATGTAGATCCTACTGTAGCTCCATAAGTGGTCGGTGACATCTTCTGGTCTACACCATTCCTAGATCGATGACTTGGTTGATACTACTAGTATAATCTTTTTCTTTCTGAAAAAAATTAAGCTAAGAGAGTGTTACTACTAATTAAGGCTCTGAAATCATCAGGTGCACATATATACAGATACAGTCCTACACATCAAAACCACCGAACATGAATAATCCGGAATATGAAATTGGACATGAATAAGGAATATCATGTCCAAAGTTGAAAGGTGCACCCAACTTTCCTCAAAAGCACACGCGTATATCCCTCCCCCTGGGATAAGATCGCCCATCAGCCACATGGTCGATCAGGTCAGACTCAGAGCCCAGTTGACACTGAAAACGAGAGTCAATGCCTAATCAGACACTCCATGGCTTCCTCTGGCTCCAGTTCTCCAGCTTGCGCCAGGCTTATTTGCATAGTAGTAGTAGTACGGATCATCTGATCTGAGCGACGTGGCGCGCCTGGCTGCGTTGATCCGACCAATGATGAGTGGGCAGGACAGACAACCAACGGCGCCGTGTCGCTTGGCGCGCATCAACGGGTGAGTGAGTGAGATAGCCGTCCTGTGGGTGTGGCGTAGAGAAACCGCAAGTGGGAGGGAATATCTGATCGCTAGCGAGGGGGCGGCGGCGGGGCGATCAGACGGCGACGGATGATGATGACGATGATTAGTTAGTTGGTTGGTTGCCCATTCTATCCGCTGGCTGGCTGGCGCCATCTTCCTCTTCGTGCGAACATTCTTCTAAATTTAAAAAACCTTCCGGTTTGCACTTTTGTAAGGCTCCTATTCATGATATGAAGCAGGAGTGGATTTTCTAACACCCCGGCCCGGTTCGTATTAACGACCTCAACTTTATCTAGATTCGTACGTATCTAGTTAAGTATTTAGACTAGACACATTCGTACCTAGCAAAGTTAAGGCCATTAATACGAACCAGAGGGAGCAATACATTCGGGCATGAATTCTCTCTCACACCATGGTTTCTTCGAGAATAGAGAACATGATATCCATACAAAGATTCTTAGAAAGAGCAAAATCCATTCTAAACTCTCGCTCCTGGGCAACAATCGGCGCCAAAACCAATATGTTGTGTTGTCAAACTCATATATCATTTATGTTTTTTTTTCATTTTAATGATTTTTCTCATGTATATAAATGCCTTGCCAAAATCCGCCACTCCTCGTAAAGGTACTGAAGTAGAACCATGAACTCGAAATTTCTCGAGTTAGCACGTTGAATTTACTGTTCCTGGTCATTGTTAAATATTAGGTTGGTTTTGCAAACCTGTCTTCGGTCTAAACCGGGGTTGTTGACTATCGCCCCACTCGGCAATGCCACTAGGCTCACTTAACCCAAGTAGGTTTCCTACTCTCCCTCCACCAAGCAAAACTGTCATTTGACTTTTCAAATTGGCGTTTGACTTTTCAAACTAGGATTTGATTTATCCCTTTATTTTGTCCAGCCATGATACCTAGTACATGATGCAAACATTCCACATTGTCATGACACATTCATGTACCCTTCCTGATAGGGCAAAGGTGTCTGATCTTTCGATGAGATGATGATAATCGATTTGGTGGAGTTCGGGCTTGACGATCCGACTACACGTGCGAGCACGAGCTCCAATGCAATCGCTAGGTCAATCTCCCGGAGGTTACCGATCCTGTGGGAACACGATCAGCCTGACCAGCGAGGGTCTTAATTCCTACCTGAAATCGAGAACAAGTAAGAACCAATATTGCAATCAAGATATTGCGGATTAAGAGGAAAGCTTTATTGAAGAGGTGGGATCCTGAATAGGTGCGAAGTACAAGAGGCCTTTGCGACGCTCGAGCCTTGGCGAAGTTGCGATGATGGCTAACTTAATGTCTAAACAAAATCCGAGTCTAGGGTGACGGCTATGGGGAGTATTTAAGGAGGAAAAGGTGGGGTTTCGTCCAGCCATGGAAGTGGTGGCCGGATCCAACCCTAGAAGTCTTTTTCCCCTCAAATACATACTCTAAAAAGTGGCTATTTAAAATCCTGCGAAAATTACATGGGCCTGGCCCAAAATAAAGGTGTCGCAACACCATATTAAGCTATGGACGAATTCGTGAAGTATTAATCTTGAATATTTCGTCCAAGCCTTCTTTCTTCATTATGGTGGCCTCAAAGTTCTGAAATCTCCATCCGTGGCCTTCTCTTGGATCATCACATGCTTGCTGCCATCTCCATGCATGGCCATGCTCCAATGCTTGTCCCTCTCATCCATGCTTGGTCCATCATTTCTAAGAGTAAGAAATACATATGATTTAGGCAGCATCATATTCTCATGTATGTGAGGAATAGTTCCAAGAAACGAAAGTACCTGATAGTTAAGTTGTTTGGCACGAGATCTTGTGATGGGTCCTTGTATGTGTGTAGCTGTAGGTACAATGGTTTTATCAATAGTAGGGATGTCCACATCATGCTCCCCTTCTTGAATTGAAGTCGTCCTCGACGCAATCTCATCTTCCTCACCAAAGTAAGGCTTCAAATCTGCAATGTTAAACGTAGGACTAACCGTATCAAAGTCTGCAGGCAACTCAAGTTTATATGCATTATCATTTATTTTCTCTAACACCTTAAAGGGACCGGCAGCACGCGGCATTAACTTAGACTTGCGTAAATCAGGAAAACGATCTTTACGCAAATGTAACCAAACAAGATCTCCAACATCAAACACAACATGCTTTCTCCCTTTATCCCTAGCAAGTTTATACTTAGCATTCATGTGTTCAATGTTATCTTTAGTAGTCTTATGCAAGTTTAATATCATTTCAGCGCGTCGTGTAGCATCTAAATTATTTTGCACCGAAGAAGGTAAAGGCAATAAATCAATAGGTGAACGAGGAACAAAACCATACACAATCTCAAATGGGCACATCTTTGTGGTAGAATGCAGGGAACGATTATAAGCAAATTCTATATGAGGTAAACACTCATCCCACAATTTTAAGTTCTTCTTTAAAAAAGCCCGCAACATAGTAGACAAAGTTCTATTTACTACTTGAGTTTGTCCATCAGTTTGGGGATGACATGTAGTACTAAACAGTAATTTAGTCCCCAACTTAGCCCATAAACATCTCCAAAAGTGGCTAAGAAATTTAGTATCACGATCAGAAACAATAGTATTTGGCACACCATGCAAACGAACAATTTCATGAAAGAACAAATCAGCAATATGCGCAGCAGCATCCGTTTTATGACAAGGAATAAAGTGTGTCATCTTAGAAAACCGATCCACAACAACAAAAATACTATCCCTCCCCTTCTGTGTTCGTGGCAATCCCAAAACAAAGTCCATAGAAATACCCTCCCAAGGAACACTAGGAACAGGAAGAGGCATATATAAACCATGTGGATTAAGGCGAGACTTAGCTTTTTGACAAGTAGTGCAGCGTGCCACAAATCGCTCAACATCTTGACGCATACGTGGCCAAAAGAAGTGTGCAGCAAGAACATCCTCCGTCTTCTTGACACCAAAGTGTCCCATCAATCCTCCTCCATGCGCCTCCTGTAACAACAAAAGACGAACTGATGGAGGGGCTAACCTCTTCGGTTCCCGATCTTCACGGATCATCGAAGTAGGTGGTGCCCTTTGGTGTGGCACGCTTGGCCTTGAAGGTCATGGAATCTTGATGATGCGCCTCCTCTTGCTTGGCGTAGTAGGCTTCCATCTCCACGCGGTGGAGGAATTCTTCATGGCTCGTGGAGGAGCCATCAAACTCGATGAAGTTCTCCGTGTCCTCCATGCTTGGCGAGGCGTCGTCGATGTCGCACTCGAAGTCATCCATACTTGGGGAGTAATTGTTGGTGTAGTGCTCCATAGGCTCCATGCATGAGGATCCATTGTCGACATAGAGCTCCATGTCTTCCATGCATGTGGAGTCATCGTAGGTGTAGTGCTCCGGGTCCTCAAAGCATGTGGAGCCATTGTCGGTGTTGTGCTCTGTCATGTCCTCTATACTTGTGGAGTCGTAGTCATGGTGGCTCATCATGGATTCTTCATAGATATCATCCTCGGTTCCGGAGTCCCTAGACATGATGCACAAGACCAAGCGGTGTATATGGAAGTGGTAGTGGGAGTTAGGGATACAACGTCAAAACTTACTTTACCTTGGAAGATTGTATCGTACAAGTGGCCACACTTGAGAGCAATAAACCAAGCAAAGTGAAGTTCACACGGAACACCAAAACCAACTACGAACCAAAACACACACACACACACACACAAGGCCTATGGTGGATAGGTATGGAAAGTGGCATGTCAAGAACCAATCCGAAATCAAGATGTTGTAATGGCAAGTAAAGAACCACAATGATCACAAAGCAAAACAAGTCAATCCACAAGATAGGAAATATGTACAAGGAAACACACACGGTGGGATAAATAGGACTTGTGCGACGGAGAAAGTGAGCTAAGAACCAAATGATTAACTAGCGAAGACTATAAGCTCGTGTTACACAAGTACAAGGAGAGACGCTAGTTCGATTGCACAAAATTGGTGGGCTACAAGATATGCACAATAAGTACCACATATATGATGTTCGTCGAGCTTGCGCTTCCTATTATATGAGGCACATGTATATTTCTTTCTTTTTTTCTTTTTTTTCTATTTTTTCTCTTTTTATTTTTATTTCTTTCTTTTTCTTTTTCACTTGCCTCTTCCTTGTGCCAACAACTATACAAGATAACTATATGAGATAGCGCTCACAAATGTTTGCTCGGAATATACAAGGTATAAAATGTGCATAGACCAAGCAATCAAAAGAGGAACTAGTCTCAATAGGTGTTTGTTGCTCGCAAAGATAGTGGGGTTCACAAAGGAATGCAAGTGGGGAGAAGTCGCGGAATGTATATACCTTTCGTCGACGATCTTCACCCTTTATTGTTGGATTCCGCCTTGGTCACGGAATTTCGATGGAGTAGATAGCATGAACCACGTGGATAATGATGTAGATCTCCTTCTCCTCTTCGAAACGAGCTAAAGAACACCAAAATCCGAGTTCGGATGCAAAAGTTATGCTCAAAACGGTGAGAGGCTGAAATCTGGAACTTGTTGTTTTCTTTCTGTCTTGGGCGGTAGTACCGGTGAACGGTAGTACCGTATTTTTGGAGCGGTAGTACCGCTCGAGACAGAGAAAACCAGATCTAACGCGATTTCGCAAGTTTGGGGCGATTTGGGCGGGAAATCTTCAAGAAAAACACCAAATCGACGGGGGAAATCAAGGAATTAGGCTATGGGAACGCAAAGGAAGGTATATCAACAAGTTTAGCAAGTAATCCACGGATCAAAACCTACCAAAACACACTCAAATCACAGATCGATCCAAAACACTAATTGGGGCTATTTTTGGTGGAAATTTCGAATTTATGGGGAAAAGACCAAATCGATGAGAAATCCGTGGCAACCAAAAGCTGCTGATACTAGATGATGGAGGGGTTAACCTCTTCGGTGCCCGATCTTCACGGATCTCGTGGTCAAATCGATGGGAAAGCGAGGGGAAAGGGAGAAGGTAGCGGAAGCGAACACACACCTCGCGAAGAACATGATGAACACACGCAAAACTCACACGATACAAGGCCGATTGCTCTCGAACGGCGGCCACCGGTCCGATAGAATCCTCGCAAGGAAAGATCGGTCAACGTGCTCCCTCAAATCCACATCGGAGAGGGAAGAACACCTTGGGGAGGGTCTTGACAACTTGGAGACGATACATCAAACTCCAAGGCCTTGTTCAACGATGGATGCGTGATGCAAAGTCCAATCGAGGTTGGTGACGATAGTCGGTCCCCTTGGTAAAGCGGATGAGGCAAAACTAGAGATTCCACAATGGGGGTTGTCTTTAGTCTATCATTTATGCCTGAGGGATACATGAGGGGTGGAGGCTCTATTTATAGGCCAACCACATAAACAAGGGTAGTTTGGGGATAAACTAGGCGAATAGGTAAGTAAAGGGGGATACATGGGCTGTGGCCCAACTAGTCCGCTGCAGTAATCGCCAGAGCTAGTAATCTGGGACTTGGGACCGTAGTGCCGCTGGGACCGTAGTACCGCTTATGGTCTGGAGCGTCACCGAGCCGTCAGAAGGAAGCGGTATCGGGACTAGAGTACCTGACCGGTAGTACCGGGTCCAGATCCGGTAGTACCGCCGGAGATAGAGAGTATTTGGCTTCTATTGGCGTCGTTTTTTGGTGGCGGTAGCAGGGGCGGTAGTGCCGCCGGGCGGTAGTACCGGTCGCCAGGTCCGGTAGTACCGCTGGCGACAGAGAGCATTTGGCGATCTGTCTTCTTTCGCCTCCTCTTCCAAGCCTCCGTCTTGTCGGGCTTGATGCTCTGGGCTTCCTCCCTTGCCTCCGTACTTGTCAATGTGAACCTATCATGCATACGTGACGGAGTATGAAGTAGCATACCATTCAATAGGGTAGGAAGGGGGCTCGCATAGAGGAATGGATTCACCTTTGGAGTCCATGACGACTTGGCATAAGTTGGAGACCAAGATGCGGTAACGACCGTAGGTCGGGCTACATCAGCTCCCCCCCTTCAAAAAGAGTCGTCCTCGACTCTACATGCTCATCACAAAGTAGAAGCGGTCGAGAGACCTTCTTGATCCTGGGGTTCACCATATAGTCGTCCTCGTGAAGATTGACTTGACAACACTTCAATGTTCCTTCACCTTCCTTGAAGCCTACAAAGCTCACAAAAAAAGCAAAGCAACACTCAAAGCGTAGCCAATTCATGAAGATTATAGCATGAGTCCTCAAGTAGAAGGAAGTCACCTTAGCTTGTAGAGATAGCTCGATGAAGGGTAGCCATAGGTAACTCTCTTCGGTTCTTCTTGTCAACACATGGTTGGGAGAGGTTGACGGGTAAGCATTTGTACCTTCATACAACAAAGACCGAGCAACATATGTTTGTGTGTGATAGAGGAGCATGTCATTTGTGGCATGTCCATTCTTGTTCACAACACGATTAGCACAACTCAAGTATAGCAAACGGGATGCATATGCAAAGTCGATGTGCATGGAAATCGTTTGAACATCATCCAAAGGTGGAAACTCAAAAACTCCATATAACATAGAAGTGGGGCATTCAAAGCATTGTATCCAAAATTCAAACAACATCTTTGATGCAAGACTATGAGAATTTGGCAAAAACACATAAGGAAGCATATCCAAAACAAAAGTATTATGTTTGCAAATAAACCAAATGAAAGAGAAAGTGGTCCTTATGTTTGTGTGCAACCACAGTTCCTCACAAGTATCATCCATAGCATGCATATCCTCACAATTCATCATGTCCACTAGTGGGATCATGGCATCATCAACACCCTTATCATTACCTTGTTCATACCTCTTATATGAAGTGGGTGTTGTGGAAGTAGTGGCCTCCTTGTGGACGACTTCGTCTTCTTGATGTAGCCATGGCGTAGCATCATCTTCGTGCACCATGTACATCTTCTCCAATTGAGGCATCATTGCTTCATAGCTTGGCGCTTCTTCACCCATGGAACCTAGCATAACACAAGAGAACACACTAGAGGTAGAGGGTAAGTTGTTAGAAATCAAAATGGTCTCACTTGACATATCAACTACCACTCTCAACTCACTAGGAGTATCGCTCATGCCCTCCAAGTGGAAGCACTCAATCTCACATAAGGTGGAGTCACTCATCTCGCTCTTGTTCTCACTCAAGTGGGCTAAGTGTCTCTCATACTCACATGGGATTGGTGCCACATCATCAGTCAAGCATATGGGGGTAGGCTCAGTTTCCTCAACTCCATGCGCCTCCTTTGGTGAAGGGAAAATCCCATGCTCACCATTCTTGACCTTGTCGCCTTCAAGGTTGGATGCCATAAGGTGGGCATCATCGCTCTCCTCCATGGTCGAAGGGAAAATCCCATGCTCGACCGTCTTGTGGCCATCTCGTAGTAGTGGTGGAGGTAGGCTCATGCTATCCAACTTGGCGAAGTAGAGGTCTATATTTTCCTCGTTGGCGAGGTCGTGGAAGTCAAGCGTAGGCATTGAAGCTTGATGGCGTGGAGGAAGGCTTGCTGTTGGTGCCATTGTGGTGGTGGCACGAGTAGTTGAAGGTGCCCTATGAAGGTGTCTACGGAGGTCATTGGCGTGCCTTGCCGATGGTTGATGTAGGTGGCGCACTTGGTCGTCCACATGACACTCGCGACGATGATCACTTGCCTTGGCACTCTTCTTGTGCTTGTGGTGCCTTCTTGAGCTTGCTTGAGCATTATGGTTGGTGCTCATCATGAATTCTTCGTCTTTATGGCGAAGATGCCTTTGACGATGTCTTGTATTCTCTTTATGGTGGAGATGCTCATGAGAGGATGTTTTTCGATGAAGAGTCTTGTTTCTTGGCGCCTCTTGATGTATATGATGTTTGGACGCCACTCTTGTTTGGATAGGAGGTGGATCTTGGCGCCTTGGAGGTGATGTAGCTTGGAGCCTTGGAGATGGTGGATCTTGACGCCTTGGAGGTGATGGAGCTTGGCGCCTTGGAGGTGGATCATCGAAGTAGGTGGTGCCCTTTGGTGTGGCACACTTGGCCTTGAAGGTCATGGAATCTTGATGATGCGCCTCCTCTTGCTTGGCGTAGTAGGCTTCCATCTCCACGCGGTGGAGGAATTCTTCATGGCTCGTGGAGGAGCCATCAAACTCGATGAAGTTCTCCGTGTCCTCCATGCTTGGCGAGGCGTCGTCGATGTCGCACTCGAAGTCATCCATGCTTGGGGAGTAATTGTTGGTGTAGTTCTCCATAGGCTCCATGCATGAGGATCCATTGTCGACGTAGAGCTCCATGTCTTCCATGCATGTGGAGTCATCGTAGGTGTAGTGCTCCGGGTCCTCAAAGCATGTGGAGCCATTGTCGGTGTTGTGCTCCGTCATGTCCTCTATACTTGTGGAGTCGTAGTCATGGTGGCTCATCATGGATTCTTCATAGATATCATCCTCGGTTCCGGAGTCCCTAGACATGATGCACAAGACCAAGCGGTGTATATGGAAGTGGTAGTGGGAGTTAGGGATACAACGTCAAAACTTACTTTACCTTGGAAGATTGTATCGTACAAGTGGCCACACTTGAGAGCAATAAACCAAGCAAAGTGAAGTTCACACGGAACACCAAAACCAACTACGAACCAAAAAACACACACACACACACAAGGCCTATGGTGGATAGGTATGGAAAGTGGCATGTCAAGAACCAATCCGAAATCAAGATGTTGTAATGGCAAGTAAAGAACCACAATGATCACAAAGCAAAACAAGTCAATCCACAAGATAGGAAATATGTACAAGGAAACACACACGGTGGGATAAATAGGACTTGTGCGACGGAGAAAGTGAGCTAAGAACCAAATGATTAACTAGCGAAGACTATAAGCTCGTGTCACACAAGTACAATGAGAGACGCTAGTTCGATTGCACAAAATTGGTGGGCTACAAGATATGCACAATAAGTACCACATATATGATGTTCGTCGAGCTTGCGCTTCCTATTCTATGAGGCACATGTATATTTCTTTCTTTTTTTTCTTTTTTTTCTTTTTTTTTCTTTTTTTCTCTTTTTATTTTTATTTCTTTCTTTTTCTTTTTCACTTGCCTCTTCCTTGTGCCAACAACTATACAAGATAACTATATGAGATAGCGCTCACAAATGTTTGCTCGGAATCTACAAGGTATCAAATGTGCATAGCCCAAGCAATCAAAAGAGGAACTAGTCTCAATAGGTGTTTGTTGCTCGCAAAGATAGTGGGGTTCACAAAGGAATGCAAGTGGGGAGAAGTCGCAGAATGTTTATACCTTTCGTCGACGATCTTCACCCTTTATTGTTGGATTCCGCCTTGCTCACAGAATTTCGATGGAGTAGATAGCATGAACCACGTGGATGATGATGTAGAGCTCCTTCTCCTCTTCGAAACGAGCTAAAGAACACCAAAATCCGAGTTCGGATGCAAAAGTTATGCTCAAAACGGTGAGAGGCTGAAATCTGGAACTTGCTGTTTTCTTTCTGTCTTGGGCGGTAGTACCGTATTTTGGGAGCGGTAGTACCGGTGAATGGTAGTACCGTATTTTTGGAGCGGTAGTACCGCTCGAGACCGAGAAAACCAGATCTGACGCGATTTCGTGAGTTTGGGGCGATTTGGGCGGAAAATCTTCAAGAAAAACACCAAATCGACGGGGGAAATCAAGGAATTAGGCTATGGGAACGCAAAGGAAGGTAGATCAACAAGTTTAGCAAGTAATCCACGGATCAAAACCTACCAAAACGCACTCAAATCACATATCGATCCAAAACACGAATTGGGGCTATTTTTGGTGGAAATTTCGAATTAATGGGGAAAAGACCAAATCGATGAGAAATCCGTGGCAACCAAAAGCTGCTGATACCAGATAATGGAGGGGTTAACCTCTTCGCTGCCCGATCTTCACGGATCTCATGGTCAAATCGATGGGAAAGCGAGGGGAAAGGGAGAAGGTAGCGGAAGCGAACACACACCTCGCGAAGAACACGATGAACACACGCAAAACTCACACGATACAAGGCCGATTGCTCCCGAACGGCGGCCACCGGTCCGATAGAATCCTCGCAAGGAAAGATTGGTCAACGTGCTCCCTCAAATCCACATTGGAGAGGGAAGAACACCTTGGGGAGGGTCTTGACAACTTGGAGACGAGACATCGAACTCCAAGGCCTTGTTCAACGATGGATGCGTGATGCAAAGTCCAATCGAGGTTGGTGACGATAGTCGGTCCCCTTGGTAAAGGGGATGAGGCAAAACTAGAGATTCCACAATGGGGGTTGTCTTTAGTCTATCATCTATGCCTGAGGGATACATGAGGGGTGGAGGCTCTATTTATAGGCCAACCACATAAACAAGGGTAGTTTGGGGATAAACTAGGCGAATAGGTAAGTAAAGGGGGATACATGGGCTGTGGCCCAACTAGTGCGCGCAGGCACTGCCAGGAGCGGTAGTACCGGACTTGGGACCGGTAGTACCGCTTGGTCCGGTAGTGCCGCTCTGGGACCGGTAGTACCGCTTGCGGTCCTGGAGCGTCAGCTGGAGCCGTCTGTAGCGAGCGGTATCAGGGGACGGTAGTACCGGGTCCAGATCCGGTAGTACCGCCGGAGACAGAGAGTATTTGGCTTCTGTTGGCGTCGTCTGTTGGTGGCGGTAGCAGGGGGCGGTAGTGCCGCCGGGCGGTAGTACCGGTCGCCAGGTCCGGTAGTACCGCTGGCGACAGAGAGCATTTGGCGATCTGTCTTCTTTCGCCTCCTCTTCCAAGCCTCCGTCTTGTCGGGCTTGATGCTCCGGGCTTCCTCCCTTGCCTCCGTACTTGTCAATGTGAACCTATCATGCATATGTGACGGAGTATGAAGTAGCATACCATTCAATAGGGTAGGAAGGGGGCTCGCATAGAGGAATGGATTCACCTTTGGAGTCCATGACGACTTGGCATAAGTTGGATACCAAGATGTGGTAACGACCGTAGGTCAGGCTACATCATGAACAGAACTATCTGGAATGCAGAGTTTGTTAGCACGGAACACAAATCCATCATTAAAGACGAACTTGTTCCAAGTTCTACCATCTCTACAATTCTGCAACACATCTTTAAATTCAGCATCATGCACATATTGTTCCTTAATAGTTTCCAATCCAAATATTTTGAAGTCAAGTTGAGATAACAAAGCATAACGGCACGACAAAGCATCAGCAATAATATTATCTTTACCCTGTTTGTGTTTGATAACATAAGAAAAAGACTCAATAAATTTAACCCACTTTGCATGACGACGATTCAATTTAGCTTGACTACGAATATGCTTCAAAGATTCATGATCAGAATGAATAAAAAATTCTTTAGGCCATAGATAATGTTGCCAAGTTTCTAATGTCCGAACCAACGCATATAATTCTTTATCATAAGTAGAATAGTTCAGACTAGCCCCACTCAATTTCTCACTAAAATATGCAACAGGTTTTCCCTCTTGTAATAACACCCCTCCCAAACCAATTCCACTAGCATCACATTCAAGCTCAAACGTCTTAGTAAAATCAGGAAGTTGGAGTAAGGAAGCATGTGTTAGCTTATCTTTCAATATGACGAAGGCCTGTTGTTGTGCATCGCCCCAAACAAAGGGCACATCCTTTTTGGTAAGCTCATTCAGCGGGGCGGCAATTGATCCAAAGTCTTTTACAAAGCGCCTATAAAAACCAGCGAGGCCAAGAAAACTCCTCACTTGTGTGACCGTCTTGGGCTGCGGCCAATTGTCAATAGCTTCAATCTTGGCTGGATCCACTTCAATACCTTGTGATGTAACAACATAGCCAAGAAACGCAACTCGATTGGTGCAAAAGGTGCACTTCTCAAGGTTACCAAACAAACGTGCATCACGTAAAGTATTAAAAACAGCACGTAAATGGTCCAAATGATCCTCTAAAGATTTGCTATAAATCAGAATATCATCAAAGTAGACTACCACAAAACGTCCAATGAAAGCACGTAAAACTTCGTTCATTAATCTCATTAAAGTGTTGGGTGCATTAGTTAAACCAAACGGCATTACTAACCGCTCATATAAACCGAACTTAGTTTTAAATGTTGTTTTCCATTCATCTCCTAATTTCATGCGAATCTGGTGGTAACCACTACGCAAATCAACTTTAGAAAGCATGATAGAGCCACTCAATTCATCAAGCATGTCATCTAAACGTGGAATAGGATGACGATATCGAATAGTAATATTATTGATAGCTCTACAATCAGTACACATGCGCGAAGAACCATCTTTCTTAGGTACCAAAATAATAGGAACAGCACAGGGGCTAAGGGACTCACGAATATGATCTCTGTCGAGTAGTTCCTGAATTTGGCGTTGTATCTCCTTTGTCTCCTCTGGATTGGTTCTATATGGCGCGCGGTTGGGCAACGTAGCACTAGGAATTAGATCAATTTGTAGGGGTTCGTAGCATGGAAAACAAAAAAATTCTATCGCATGAACACACAATCAAGATCTAATCTATGATCAAGCCAAGATCTATCTACTAGATTGTAGCAACGAGTCAATAGAGTACTAACCCTCGAAGATCCAAAGCGGTTAACGAGAGCAGATTCTCGTGAGTGATGTAGTCGTACACTTGCCGATCTCAAGATCGCGTAGAAGATCCTTCCGGCGCTGCGTTCCGGCAGCGCTCCCGCAGTCGGTCACACGTTCGGTACTCGATGAAGACCTTCCTCTCCCTTGTTCCAAAGAAAATGGAGGTTGTAGCACTCTCGCGATTCCTGGCAACGGCGTGGTACCGGAAGTAGAGGGGAGATCTCGCAGGGCTTCGCCTTAAGCCGGAGCGAGTATGGTGGACTATGGGAGAGCCCTCGACGATCTAGGGTTTAGACACGCCGAGGAAGAGGTGCTAGAGCCGGCGGCTAGGGCTTGGTGGTGCCCAAGTCGGCGGCAAGGAGAACCCTGGGAGGCGGCGGCAGCTGTTTTTTTAGGAGGGGAGCCCTGCCCATCCTCTTATAGGTAGAGGGAGGCGCGCCTGGGGAGGGGAGTCCCTCCCCAACTCGGACCCAAGGTGGGCCGGCGGTGGGAGGAGGAACTCCTCCCCCAAGTCGGTTTCAAACCTCCTCCTCTTTCCCAAAACTAGCCGTTTGACTTTCAAACTAGCCGTTTGACTTTTCAAACTAGGATTTGAATAAACCCTCTATTTGGTACAGCGATGACACCAAGTACATAATGCAATCATACCAACTTGATATAACACATTCATGTACCCTTCCTCCGAGTGCTTGACATTCGAACCTTCTAGAACATTCCCGATGAAAACACCGGAATCATTCCCCAACTCCGAAACAGGACTTTCCTTATATGAATCTTATTCTCCGGTCCATTCCGAATCTCCTCGTGATATCCCGGATCCCATCCGAGACTCCGAACAACATTCGGTCTCTTACTCATCATTCCATAACTACTCAACAACATCGAATCTTTAAGTGTGTCTCCCTACGGTTCGTGAATTATGCGGACATGATCGAGACTTTTCTCCGATCAATAACCAATAGAGGAATCTGGAAATTCATATGGCTCCCACATATTTCTACGATTACTTTGCGATCGAATGAACCACTTACATACGATACCAATTTCCCTTTGTCTCACGATAGTTTACTTATCCGAGGTTTTGATCGACGGTATCTCTGCATACCTAGTTCAATCTCGTTACCGATAAGTACTCTTTTCTCGTTCCCGTGGTATGTGATCCCTTGTGAGCCAGTCACATGCTTGCAAGCTAATTGGATGACATTCCACCGAGAGGGCCTAGAGTATATCTATCCGTCATATGGATGGACAAATTCCACTCTTGATCCATGTGCCTCAACACATACTTTCCGAACACTCAATGCCACCTTTATAGCCACCCAGTTACGGTGTGGTGTCTGATGTCATCAAAGCATCCTTCCGGTGATGGTGATTAACATGATCTCATGGTCGAAGGAATTAGGTTACTATGTATCAGAAAGCATATAACAAATGAACTATATTAAATGACTTGATCTTTATGCTACGCTTATCTATAGGAGTATGTCCATCACATCATTCTCCTAATGATATGACCCTGTTGTTAATAACATCTCTATGTTCATGATCAGGAAACCATGATCATATATTAACCAACAAGCTAGTTTAACAAGAGGCTTTACTAGGGACTCTTTTATGTTTACAAATCACACAAGTATTAATGTTTCCGATTAATACAATTATAGCATGGTATGTAAACATTTATTATAAGTATGAAGATATGATAATAACCACTTTATTATTGCCTCTTGGGCATATCTCCAACAGTCTCCCACTTGCACTAGAGTCAATAATCTAGTTTCAAACCTTTGAGTATTCAACACCTATGGCTTTCCGGTGTTGTATGTACACGATTGCTAGTGGTCAACTGATCTCCGGATCTGACACTTCCAGGTCCGTGTGTAATTGCATGTCTTTGCGTCTCTACACATCACTCATTCTCTAATGAGATGGCTTCGTACAAATCTGGTCCTTTGGTGTGACCTTTAGTTCTTTGGGGTTAAAAACATGTTGATAATATTGTCGTACAATATATCTTCATAGTATTATCCCACTGTGAACCACACCTAGTTTGATAACAAACTACTTGACACAAATGCCCTCTTTAGCTGCTATTATAGCAGTTATATACTTAGCCTTATGTTGTAGTATCTGTCACAATGTCTTAATTTTGGAACTCATCCAAATCCATTATGGAACTTACTTTCCATTATATTGTGCCACCCTTAGTTTAGACTGAGATAAACTTAATTTGTACTTTGCGACAAAACTAGTATCAATGTAGTACTTTTACAATGAACTAACCATCTATTTGTCACTTCTACAAATAATATACTCTTAGTTCTTCCAAAAGATCATAAGAATATCCTTACTATTGTCCAATGATCAACTTATGAATCATTCTGGTATATGCTCATAACTTTTAGAGTATAGGACATATCTGGATTTGTACATATCACAGTATGATTGATATAAATAGTCTTTGTGATTTCATACATCAAGTATCAATCTATACTTGAATCTTTGTTTCACTTACCAAGTGTCAATACACTTGAATATATCATCAGTATTGAACTCATTCAATCCTTTCTGTGCAACAAGAAACTTTCTTGTAGTTTCTATATTGAACGCATTCAATATATCATCTATGTACTTTTGGCACAACCATATTAGCGTCTATTGATGCCAAATATTTGGGTTTTGCCTAAGTCTTTCATCGGGATGAAATTCTTAATATGTGTTAATAAAAGATACATCATTTTCCAATCAACAATATGTCTTCCACATAATGTATTAGAAACATGTCTTAGCACTCCCACTTAATTTCTTGCAAATGCAAGCATCTTCATTGTCTCTGTTGTAATTAAACTCTTTTAACAGTTTCATCATAGTGAAGATTCCAACTCCGTGATGCTTACTTCAACCATTGAAGTTTGCATATGCATTTAGCATCCTTTGAATTAACAAAACCCTTTGGACCATGTCATGCACACGTCCTAGGTAACCCTTCTATTAGAAGAACTTGTTTTGTTTATCCAACACATAACAAAATTATATGTCGTGGTTGCTACATTAATCCGTCTAGACTAAATCGCTATGAAAGATCAAATCTTGTCATAGTCACCCTTTGAACATTGTTGTGAACTCTTTCCCAACATGTCGACCATTTCATAGATGTAAAACATCCATGTCTATTTCTTTATAGATCCAAACACGACTGTAAGGTCTTACACCTTTCTCGAGGGTCCTTCAAGTTCAAAACTTGATTTCTCGTGTATGGAACTATCACGGATTTTATGGCTTCAAGCCATTTGACGGAGTCAGGGCTCATCATAGCTTCTTTGCATGAAGTCGGATCATTATTGTCAAATAATGATTTAACTCTCAAATCTTGGTATTCGATTGTTCATCCGACCTACTTGTTTTAATAGGAACTTGGATCTCCGTGACCACAACCTTTGAGGTACGTGATCCATGAGCATTGTTGCTACCTCCGGAACACTTTTTGGCGCTACGCAACTTTGCACATATAGCTAAGGTTCCTTTAACCTTATCAAAGTTCTATTGTCCTCCCACTTATCTTTTCACGAAAAATTCCTTCTCAAAGAAACTTGACGTTCTAAGCGACAAACACTTTTGTCTCCGGTGTTTATGGAGGAATACTTAACAGTTATACAAAGACAGGTTCATCCGACTTTGGTTGCACACATCTTTCTTATGCATAGCATACCAATGTTTTAAGAAAGTACTACTTGGGTTTTATCCCAAACCATAACTTTATATGGTGTCATTTCAACGGATTATGATGAAGCTCTTTTCAGTGGAAAAAACGGTAGTCTCTAAAGCTTTTAATCTTTAAAATATAATGGCAGTTTTATGAATTATACCTTTGATCTTACCATGTCAAACAAGGTTTAATTACATATCTCGAATGCTCCATACTCTTATGGTGTTTCGGGAAATGCAAATCCACGGAACGATTCCATAAATCTTAGGTATTATGCTAAACTTTGTAACTCAAATATCTTCCTTTATGATCTTTATCATAAACTGTTTATATTCTTGTTACAATGATTTTACACTTCATCTTGAAAGTCTTTGAACTTTTCAAATGCTTCATACTTCATCCTTATTAAGTAAATATTAATATATTCACTCAAATTTTCGGAGAAAGCACATGAAGTTGAAATCCATCGCTCTTGACTACACATAATGGACTTCGTACAACAATATGTATAAGTTCCAATAAGCTAGTCATTCGTTCCTTTTTGGCCTATGAACGAAGTTTTAATTATCTCTAGGAAAGTTTCATAAGCGTAATTTGATCAAAAATCAAAAGACTCCAAAATTCCATCCACATGGAGTTTCTTCATGTTTTCTTTCCAATATAATTTAAACGGCGATGTCACTTCCGAAGTGATCTTTCAATCAATTTGTCTTTCGACATTTTTAGCACTAGTTTTATGGATGTGATTTCTCCAACGAGATTTGTGAATCATCCATCTTTTATGGATTACGGAAATTATTTGAATAACCCTTTTGTTCTCATAATACCTGATAAAACAAATCTTGAAGGCAAGCTTTGATGTTTAACGAGCAACACAATAACCCTTTATTTGTTCTCGATGAACATTATCACATATTCTTTTGCTAGTTACTTAGGCCATTGTAGTTCATAAATTGTGTTGTTTTGTATGACGATTCACACCAACAAATTCAGTATCAAATACTTAAGAACCACATTGTTTAATAAGCAAAGAATATAGCCATAACATGTATATCATCTATATACTTAAACTGAACAATTCTAGTCTTTTTATTTTCTGCCATATATTTATGAGATTATCTTTCAGTATTTCCTTTTCTGTTTGAAAGAATCTATCAACATCAATAGTGGAGTCATACATATGACACATAGTCCAAAGCGTGTATAGTTAAATACCAATGTCTTTGGACTTGCACATTGAAGTAGATCACCATTATCAAATGTTTGGTGTTCTTTCAAATTCCTTTCTTTAGTAATCTCTTGGTGTAGTAAACATTTTACCTACATCAAATATTCACCCTCATCATGGAATTATCCATGATCAAGCTACTTTTAGCTTGTACCAGTGAATCGCGAGTATAATGTTGCTCTCCAAAACCTTTTGGAGGTTTAGGACAACTAGTGTCTCCAACCTTTTGCAAATTCTCATCAAATATGAGAACATGTCTTTTCCATATTATACTCTATCATGTTGCAACCAAAATTTCGTTTCAGATAACACAATATCTTCCACACATCATGGTTTCTGAAACAACTCTTTCAGATCCTAGATAACCTTGATATTAAGACAATCCTTTGAATATCAAGAATCATGGAGACAAACATGATACTCATACACTAACTCTTGGAATTGTCACTCTTGTTTTAATACCAATTATTAAACTTCATGGAGTAACTGGAACTTACTGAAAGTTTGCAATAGGACTTTTAAACTTTAGATTAACACTTCAAAACAATACGATACCAGTTCGTAAAGTAACTAACCAGAATTCTATAGTTCTATCATCTCAATTAAAACTAAGCGCAAGGTGGTAAACGGATGCCAATGACTACAACAATTATGCAAATTCACTTTGATTTAATTTGTGATAAATAGTGTTCAAATTTTAATCATATTGCCGTTGAACTCCCACTAAAAACAATATCCCTCACATTGTTTTAGTGATCACACGAACCAAATCCACCACATCAAAACCGATCATCACGAGAGTTGATGTAGCTTCAATGGCGAACAATCATCATGTTCATCATATCTACTATATGACTCATGCTTTACCTTTCGGTGATCCGTGTTCCGAGACCATGTCTGTACATGCTAGGCTCGTCAAGATTAACCTTAGCTTCCGCATGAGCAAATCTGGCTTGCCCACGTTGTATACACTTGCGGAATCTAACACACCCGATCATCACGTGGTGCTTCAAAACAACAAGCTTTAGCAACGGTGCTAACTAAGGGTGAACACTTTATGACTTGAAATTCATGTGCATGAGGGATCATCTTATAATGCTACCGTCGTCTACTAAGCAATACAAGATGCATAAAGGATTAACATCACATGCAATTCATAATATGTGATATGATATGGCCTTTCTTCTTTGTGCTTCCGATCTCCATCTTCTAGCACGAACATGATCTCCATCATCACCGGCATTGCATCAAGGTCAATGACTCTGCTCCATGGTTGTCGTCCACCAGCTTCAACTATTACAACTATTTTGAATAGACACGCGGGTCTTAACAGAATTTAAAAACAACCATATGGCTCCTGCCGGTTGCCAACTTACAATAAGGAACATTGCCTACATCATATATTATTACAATCTTGGCCATATAACATCACAGCACACCCCTGCAAAACAAAGTTAGACGCCTCTAATTTTCTTTGCATATTTTACGTGGTTTGGGGATTTCAATAAGTGTCGCTCTAACTTACGAACAAGAACCACAACATTGATACTAGTATTGTCAATCACCCGTTGTAAATTGAATCTTAACTATGTTGGGAGAAACAGGCACCCGCAAAGCCACTTATGCAATACAAGTTGCATGTCAAGCGTGGAGCAAGTCTCATGAACGATGTCATGTAAGGTTAGACCGGGCCGCTTCATCCCACCATCCCGCAAGATGCAAAGTACACAATAAGCAATCGACAACAAAAGCATCAATGCCCACAATGACCATTGTGTTCTACTCGTGCAACAGATCTACATATAGACACGGCTCTGATACCACTGTGGGGGTTCGTAGCATGGAAAACAAAAAAATTCTATCGCATGAACACACAATCAAGATCTAATCTAAGATCAAGCCAAGATCTATCTACTAGATTGTAGCAACGAGTCAATAGAGTGCTAACCCTCGAAGATCCAAAGCGGTTAACGAGAGCAGATTCTCGTGGGTGATGTAGTCGTACACTTGCCGATCTCAAGATCGCGTAGACGATCCTTTCGGCGCTGCGTTCCGGCAGCGCTCCCAATGGTCATCGCTCAAGATTACTCGTGAAGACCTTCCTCTCCCTTGTTCCAAAGAAAAGCGGAGGTTGTAGCACTCTCTCGCGATTCCCGAAGACAACTGGCGTGCCGAAGTAGAGGGGAGATCTCGCAGGGCTTCGCCTTAAGCCGGAGCGAGTATGGTGGACTATGGGAGAGCCCTCGACGATCTAGGGTTTAGACACGCCGAGGAAGAGGTGCTAGAGCCGGCGGCTAGGGATTGGTGGTGCCCAAGTCGGCGGCAAGGAGAACCCTGGGAGGCGGCAATGCTTTTTTAGGAGGAGCCTGCCTCCTCTTATAGGTGAGGAGGCGCTGGGAGGAGTCCTCCCAACTCGGACCCAAGGTGGGTCGGCGGTGGGAGGAGGAACTCCTCCCCCAAGTCGGTTTCAAACCTCCTCCTCTTTCCCAAAACTAGCCGTTTGACTTTCAAACTAGCCGTTTGACTTTTCAAACTAGGATTTGAATAAACCCTCTATTTGGTACAGCGATGACACCAAGTACATAATGCAATCATACCAACTTGATATAACACATTCATGTACCCTTCCCCTCCGGAGTGCCGGACATTCTGGAACCTTCTAGAACATTCCCGATGAAAACACCGGAATCATTCCCCAACTCCGAAACAGGACTTTCCTTATATGAATCTTATTCTCCGGTCCATTCCGAATCTCCTCGTGATATACCGGATCCCATCCGAGACTCCGAAAAACATTCGGTCTCTTACTCATCATTCCATAACTACTCAACAACATCGAATCCTTAAGTGTGTCTCCCTACGGTTCGTGAATTATGCGGACATGATCGAGACTTTTCTCCGATCAATAACCAATAGAGGAATCTGGAAATTCATATGGCTCCCACATATTTCTACGATTACTTTGTGATCGAATGAACCACTTACATACGATACCAATTTCCCTTTGTCTCACTATAGTTTACTTATCCGAGGTTTTGATCGTCGGTATCTCTGCATACCTAGTTCAACCTCGTTACCGATAATTACTCTTTTCTTGTTCCCGTGGTATGTGATCCCTTGTGAGCCAGTCACATGCTTGCAAGCTAATTGGATGACATTCCACCGAGAGGGCCCAGAGTATATCTATCCGTCATATGGATGGACAAATTCCACTCTTGATCCATGTGCCTCAACACATACTTTCCGAACACTCAATGCCACCTTTATAGCCACCCAGTTACGGTGTGGTGTCTAATGTTATCAAAGCATCCTTCCGGTGATGGTGATTAACATGATATCATGGTCGAAGGAATTAGGTTACTATGTATCAGAAAGCATATAGAAAATGAACTATATTAAATGACTTGATCTTTATGCTACGCTTATCTATAGGAGTATGTCCATCACATCATTCTCCTAATGATATGACCCTGTTGTTAATAACATCTCTATGTTCATGATCAGGAAACCATGATCATATATTGACCAACAAGCTAGTTTAACAAGAGGCTTTACTAGGGACTCTTTTATGTTTACAAATCACACAAGTATTAATGTTTCCGATTAATACAATTATAGCATGGTATGTAAACATTTATCATAAGTATGAAGATATGATAATAACCACTTTATTATTGCCTCTTGGGCATATCTCCAACACAATTCGGTGCTCAATTCCTCTAATAGGAGGTAGTCCTGGTGGCAGTTCAGCGGGAAAGACGTCCTCATATTCCTGCAAAAGGTTAGCAACAGCGGGTGGCAAAGAAGGAGACATATCCTCAAATGAAAGCAAAACCTCTTTGCAGACAATTGCATAACATTGAGTATTGTTTACATCTAGTTCAGCAATATCAATTTTATTTGCAAGCATACATGGACTCTTCAAACGAATTTCAGTAGCATGGGTAGAATCAGATTTAGTGTTCTTTGGTGGTACAAAATCTGCAGCAACAATCTGATTCTCACTTTTATTTTTCTCCTCAGTTTTAGCTCTACTAGCTCTAGCAAGATCATCTTTTAAAATCTGTTAAGTCATAGGTTTTAGACCAATTTTCTTTCCATCATGCATAAGAGAATAGTGATTAGTTTTGCCATTATGAGCAGTTCTCTATCAAATTGCCATGGTCTACCAAGTAATAAAGAACAAGCTTGCATAGGTACAACATCACAATCAACAAAATCGAATATGTACCAATAGTAAAATGCACGCAGCGTCGTTCTTGTTACCTTGATCTTGCGAGAACTCTCAAACCATTGGATGTAATATGAATGTGGGCGTTGTCTTGTGGGAAGCGCAAGCTTCTCTACCATGTCAACACTAGCCAGATTATTACAACTCCCTCCATCAATGATGATCCGTATAGCTCTTTCCTTGACAACACCACGTGTTTGGAACAAGTTGTGGCGTTGATCTTGTTCAGATTTGCTCAATTGCACACTCAACACACGTTGTGTAATTAAGCTCTTGTATTGATCAGCAGCTTCAGCTCCCATTACCTTTGTCTCTTCATCAGCATCAGAATTGTATCCATCTCGAGCAGAAATAAGGGCTAATGTATCTTCATCAAAGTCACTCGCTGAATCGTATTGACCATCCTCCCGCACCATCATCACATGTTGTGTTGTGCACTGTCTCTGAATATGACCAAAACCCCAGCACTTTCGGCATTGTATATCCTTTGTCTTACCCGTGGAAGCCATATAAGATGCACTACGAGCAGGAGCATTGGATGATGGTGGAGGAGCAGCTGGAAATCTTGTGGTGGCCTTGGATGTGGTAGTAGCTGGTGGCGAATCACGAGAAGGAGGCGCTGATTGTCGGGATGTCCAAGTGGATGTGCGACCTGCAGAATTATTAGTCCTCCTCCATGGTGGTTGGCGATACTGCACTTCACGTTCAGCTTTGCAAGCAAGATGAAACAAACAAGTGATAGAATTATATTCCTTATAATCTAATATGTGCTGAATGTCCTTGTTTAATCCACCAAAGAAACGTGCAAGCATTTGTTCATTAGATTCAACAAGACCACACCGAACCATCCCCGTTTGCAATTCCTGATAATACTCTTCTACAGAATTTTTCCCTTGCTCTAAACGTGTCAGATTCTTTAGTAAATCACGTTGATAAGTGGGTGGGACAAAACAAACACGCATAGCAGTTTTTAAAGCAGTCCAAGTACTAGGAATAGTAGTAGGATTTAAACGACAATACTCAGACCACCAAAGAGAAGCAAATTTAGTGAATTCACATGTAGCAGCACTAACACGCATATTCTCAGGATATTTTAAACATGCAAAACGTTGTTCTACTTCCATCTCCCATGTAAGATATGCATCAGGATTATATTTACCCTCAAAAGATGGAATATTTAATTTAAGCTTTGCAACATGATCATCATCATGTACCGGTGGTCGAGCGTTGCGGTAGTAATGTCGGGGACGGCCAGCAGGTACCTGTGGAGGTTGTTCAACCTCCTCGTCAAACAGATCGTCGTCGTCAGGGTCGTAGTAGTACCCGTCGTCTGTCCCCAATATCGCAGCAATAGCCGCGGCGGAAGTCCGTCGTCGATCGTAGCGGTAGCCGCACGAGTGCGGCGGCAACAGCAGTTCGACCCGTGATCGGAATGCGCCGTGCGCCAGGTACGGGTGCGGGTGCGGGCAATCTGTTCAAAATCTCTTTGAACCGAGCGTCAAGCTTGGCGTTGAAGTATTTCTCGAGTCCATCGATCTTGTCCATGGCGTTGGTGAGCTTGGTGTCAAACTCCCCCAGGCGTGTATCCACGTCTTCAGTGCGACTGACCAAGAGCTCGGAGAAGTGGGCATGTAGTTCTTCGTTCGTCATTGTGGCAGGGTTCCGCGAAGTATCTGTCATGGTTAGTCCTTAAAAAGCACAGGTATATACTACGGAAATATGGTGGAAGGCACGCGTAATCCGTCAAGCAATATACGAAGCTCTTACAAGTTCTTACCAAACAGCAGGAAAAGGCGATGTGTAACCACGAGGATCAGTGGGTCTAGAGATTGAACCGAGCGATTACCAGGAGTCGAGACACCGCACGTGGAGGATATATGTGGAGCTTTGGGAAGGCTTAGCAAAGGGGTTAGCAATTATCAAAATAGCAATGAAAAAGTTGAAAGAATGCTCAACGACGGTACTATGCTGGTCCTAGGCTAGACCGTACTAGAGACGCGAGTCTAGATCACCAACGATGTCACGACGCGACACAACAAGCAATGTATGATGATATGGCACCCTGAAAAGCGAACCGAGAGGTGGAATATCACTATGATGGCGAGTGTCTAGAACTGATCTACGGGGTCTAAAAATAGGTTAGCCCCAAAAAAAATTCGAATTTTTTTATTTTGCTCCGGAAAGCGCGCAGGCGCTAAAAAATATCGCTATAACGGCCGATGGAGAAAAGTGATCCCCGGGGTCAAAAAACAGTATAGCCAGAAAAAATATTCGGAGGCGGTTCCAGACTTTTTTTTTTGCTCTCCTTCTGGACTTACGACCGAACTCGGAGCTCGACTCGGACTTTAGCTGAACACGGAAACAACAAAGAAGGAAAGTCAAAAGAAATAACTAGGAAACAATAACTCTACTCGGACTCGTATCACGACAGGAAAACTGATCGGATCTGTGTCGCGGTAGGAAGGCGGTGGCGGAGTATTAGGGTTTATGGTGGCTGGGAGTATGGCGGCAGAATATGGTGGCAGAATATGGTGGCGGTGATCGGCAAGTGTGGCGGTGACTACTATGATCATAACTCGAAACTCTAAGGGACAAGACACTAAGACCAGCAACTCGACGCGATGATGTAGACACAAATTCACCAATGCAAAAACTAAAAAGATAATGCGAGGCGTAGATTGGTTATGGGATGGATCTAAACTCTAACTGTGTTTTTGGCTTTTTCGTGGGTTATAGGTAAAAACAGATATAATCTACGAAAACAGTAAAATCTCACCGAGCAACCTGAAATCTGATACCACTTGATTGGGAAAAGGTGTCCGATCTTTCGATAAGATGATGATAATCGATTTGGTGGAGTTCGGGCTTGACGATCCGACTACACGTGCGAGCACGAGCGCCAATGCAATCGCTAGGCCAATCTCCTGGAGGTTACCGATCCTGCGGGAACACGATCAGCCTGACCAGCGAGGGTCTTAATTCCTACCTGAAATCGAGAACAAGTAAGAACCAATATTACAATCAAGATATTGCGGATTAAGAGGAAAACTTTGTTGAAGAGGTGGGATCCTGAATAGGTGCAAAGTACAAGAGGCCTCTGCGACTCTCGAGCCTTGGCGAAGTTGCGACGATGGCTAACTTAATGTCTAAACAAAATCCGAGTCTAGGGTGACGGCTATGGGGAGTATTTAAGGAGGAAAAGGTGGGGTTTCGGCCAGCCATGGAAGTGGTGGCCGAATCCAACCCTAGAAGTCCTTTTCCCCTCAAATACGGACTCTAAAAAGTGGTTATTTAAAATCCTGAGAAAATTACATGGTCCTGGCCCAAAATAAAGGTGTCGCTGAAGGGTTTCGCGGCATAGTAAATCAAAATTTTCTACGGATGTGAACAGAGGGAAAGCCAAGATCTAATCTAGGAGATGCAATCAACGAGAGAGATTGGATTAGATCTTCATACCCTTGAAGATTCGCACAGCGGAACGTTAAATCGAGCGTGGGTGATGTAGTCGTACTCGCTTCTCCTCCTCGCGATCCGATCCGATTTAGCACCACAAGTGGCGGTGCCTCCGTGAGATGCACATGTGCAGCACCTCGACGTCTCCTCCTTCCTCGGACCAGCGAGTATGGTGGAGAGATAGATTGGATCTACAGCACGACGGCGTGGTGTATATGGTGGAGAGTTTCTGCAACAGGGCTTCGCCTACAAACAGTCGGGAGGGAGAGAGGAAGGTAGCAAGGCTACTAGGGTTGGAGGCAAGGTGTAGGGGGGAGGGGGCGCACCAGCCCTCTATATATAGAGGGGGGGCGGCCAGCCCTTTCCCCTCCTCCAAGCCTTGGGCCTGCGGCCAAGGGAGGGAGGAGTGGGGGGCAAGGACTCTCCCTCCTTCTAGAAATTCTATCCCTAGTTTAAACGATTTAAACCCTATAGAATCGGCTGGGCCCTATGGGGCCTTGTGCCCCCGCCCAAAGCGCCAGACACTCCCTCATAGGCCCATGCCCCTCCCGGAAGGTGGGGCCACGTTGGTCCCCTTCCGAAGATTCTAGAAGCTTAGACAATACCGATTAACCAAACAATTCAACTCCAAAAACACCTTTATATGAATCTTATTCTCCGGACCACTCGGAACCTCTCGTGATGTCCCGGATCCCATCCGAGACTCAACAAAACTCATAAACCAATTATCCAATCTATCCTAGCGTCGAGACACGTTAAGTGTGTGACCTGAGTTCGAGAATATGCGTACATGATCTTCTATCAATATTCAAGAGCGGGTCCAGGCACCCATATTGACTCCCACATTCATCGATGATCGATCGGATGAACCACGATGCCGATTCAATCAATCCCATATATATATTCCCTTTGTCTCGCGATATTTTACTTGCGAGATTTGATCGTCTTGCATCACATACCTAGTTCAATCTCGTTCACAAAGTACTTTACTCGTTCCGTAATCCGATATCACTTTGTGATTAACTCCTTAACCACATGCTTGCAAGCGGTGTTGATATGGATTACCGAGTGGGCCCAAGTATATCTCTCCGACTTGGGAGGACAAATCCCATCTCGATACATACAACCCAATGGATACTTTCTCGATCACGAGAGACACCTTTATGATCACCCTCTCATAGGATGACGCGTTTGATGACCTCAAAGCTTTCTTAGATACCGTGGAGTTGTATTATCTCATGGTCTAAGGAATACAATATTTGACATAGGAAAAGCTTCAAAAGATGAACACGATGATACGATCTAATTGCTTCGCTTAGTTTGTCTGTCCATCATATCATTCTCCAATGATATGATCTCATCATCAATTGACAACTCATGTCTATGGTTAGGAAACCTTAACCATCATTGATCAATGAGCTAGTCCATAGAGGCGCATTAGGGACACGGTGTTGTTCACAAACCACACAAGTATTAAAGTTTCCGCTTAATACAATTCTAGCATGGAATATAAACTTTATCATGAACAAGAATTATAATAATAACATCTTTATTATTGCCTCTAGGGCATAATTCCAACAGTCCCACTTGCACTAGAGTCAATAATCTAGTTTACATTTGGCAACAATCTCACACCCATGGCAATCGAGGTGCCGATCATGTTTTACACGTGGAAGAGGTTTAGTCAATGGATCTGCGACATTCGAGATCTGTATGTACTTTGCTAATCTTCGATCTCCATCCGCAATATAATCTCGGATTATATGAAACTTATGTTGATATGCTTGGTCTTTGGATGATATCTTGGTTCCTTAGCAAGTGCTATGGCGCCAGATGTTATCACACAATATCTCCAATGGGTCCAATGCACTTGGAACCACGCCAAGCTCTGATGAAGTTTCGATCCAAACTCCTTCACTTGACGCTTCCAACAGCCATGTATTCCGCTTCTCATCAGATCCCGCGATCACGCTTTGCTTGCAGCTCTCCACCGCAGCTCCTCCATTCAAAATATAAACGTATCCCGTCTCGAGATTTGGAATCATCCTTGTCGGTGTCAAAACTAGCGTCGACGTAACCTTTACGACAAGTCGTTCATCACCCCATAGACTAAGAACATTTCTTTAGTCCTATTTAGGTACTTTAGGATGTTCTTCACTGTCCAAAGGTTCCACTCGATCACTTTGATATCCGCCGTCAAACTAAGAGCATTGGACACATCCGTCTAGTACACAAGATGGCATACATGATGGAACCTATGGCCGAGGCATAAGGCACTTTGCTCATAGCTTCCTATCATTTACCGTAGTGGACACCGAGCCTTGCTCAATATCTTACCCGACAACATAGGCACCGAACCTTTCTTTGCCTTATCCATTCGAACCTTTTCGTAACTTTTTCTAGGTATGCACTCGCTTAAAGCTATCGAGCGTTTTGTCTATCTCTATAGATTTTGATGCCCAATATATAAGCAGCTTCACCTAGGTCTTTCATTCAAAAACACTTGTTCAAATAACTCTTCACATCGTTAAGCATGTTGATGTCATTTCCAATAATCAATATGTCATCCACATATAGTACCAGAAACGTCACCGAGCTCCCACTCACTTTCTTGTAGATGCAAGCTTCGTAGCAATTTGGAACAAATCCAAAGCTCTTGATAACTTGATCAAAACGAAGGTTCCAACTCCGAGATGCTTGCTTCAGTCCATAAATGGAACGCTAAAGTTTGCATACTTTATCAGCATCCTTTGGATCGACAAAACCTTCGGGTTGCATCATATACAACTCTTCATCAATGTTTCCATTGAGGAACGCAGTCTTGACATCCATCTGCCATATTTCATAATCATGAAACGCAGCAATTGCTAATAAAATCCGAATGGACTTAAACATCGCTACGGGAGAGAAAGTCTCATCATAGTCAACACCTTGAACTTGTCGAAAACCTTGTGCGACAAGCCGTGCTTTATAGACGGTAACATTACCATCCGCGTCCGTTTTCTTCTTGAAAATCCATTTGCACTCAACGGCCTTTCGGTCGCTAGGAGGG
Organism: Avena longiglumis; assembly: GCA_030063025.1. NCBI lineage: Eukaryota > Viridiplantae > Streptophyta > Magnoliopsida > Poales > Poaceae > Avena > Avena longiglumis. Next base: position 32,268,010 of record CP125979.1, on the reverse strand, counting down.
TCCACCAAAGTCCATACTTGGTTTTCGCTCATGGATCCCAATTCGGATTTCATGGCTTCCACCATTTCTCGAGTCCGGCTCATCATCGCTTCCTCATAGTTCGAGGTTCACCGCCTTCTACTAACAAGACACAATACAGGTTGCCGTACCACTCGGGAGGGCACGCGACCTTGTCGACCGCGACGTTCAAGATGCAGCGTCGTCCAAGCTTCATGATCCTTGTCATTAGCTTCCTCTATTGTTGCAAAGTGCATCGAACAATTTCAGTGCTGCGCTACTCTCCAATTCAAGAGAAGGTTCAATAACCTCGTCAAGCTCTACTTTCCTCCCACTCACTTCTTTCGAGAGAAACTCCTTCTCAAGAAAGGAACCGTTCATGACAAACACTTTGCCTTCGGTTCTATGATAGAAGGTATACCCAATAGTTTCCTTAGGGTATCCTATGAAGACGCATTTCTCCGCTTTGGGTTCGAGCTTGTCCGCATCAACTTCTTGACGAAGCTTCAGATCCCCAAACTTTAAGAAACGATAACTTAGGTTTAGCACCAAACCACGCTCATACGGTGTCGTCTCAACGGATTTAGATGGAGCCCCATTTAAAGTGAATGCAGCGGTTTCTAATGCATAACCCCAAAATGATAACGGCAAATCAAGAAGAGACATCATTGATCGCACCATATCAAATAGGGTTCGATTCCTGCTCGGACACACCATTGCGCTGTGGTGTTCCGTATGGAGTTGTGAAACGATTCCACTTGCTTTAAGATGCGTGAGAAAATCATAACTCAAATATTCACCTCCACGATCGGATCGTAGAAACTTAATCTTTCTATTACGATGGTTCTCCACTTCATTCTGAAATTCCTTGAACTTTTCAAATGTTTCAGATTTATGTTTCATTAAATAAATATACCCATATCTACTTAAGTCATCGGTAAAAGTGAGGAAATAGCGATATCCACCGCGCGTCGAAATACTCATCGGTCCGCATACATCGGTATGTATGATTTCCAACAAGTCCGTTGGTCGCTCCATCATACCGGAGAACGGGGTTTTGATCATCTTGCCCATGAGGCATGGTTCGCATGTGTCAAATGATTCAAAACCAAGAGACTCCAAAAGTCCATCAGAATGGAGTTTCTTCATGCGCTTTACACCAATATGACCTAGACGACAGTGCCACAAATAAGTAGTATTATCACTATCTACTTTGCATCTCTTAGCCTCAATGTTATGGATGTGTGTTTCATCCCTTTCGAGATTTAGAAGAAATAAACCATTCACAAGAGGTGCATGACCATAAAAGATGTTACTCATATAAATAGAACAACCATTATTCTCCGATTTAAATGAATAACCGTCTTGCAATAAACACGATACGGAAATGATGTTCATGCTCAACGCAGTACATAATAACATTTATTAAGGTTTAAAACTAATCCCGAAGGTAAAACTAAGGAGAGCGTGACGGCCATCACATCAACTCTTGATCCATTGCCAACGCGCATCGTCACCTCATCCTCGCAAGCCGCCATCTATTCCGTAGCTCTGCTTCGAGTTACAAATATTAGCAACCGAACCGATCAAATACCCGTGCACTACAACGAGGGCTAGTAAGGAAAACATCAATAACATGTATATCAAATATACCTTTGATGGTGCCACCTTCTTGTTCGCTAAGTACTTCGGACATTATGCTTCCAAAGGACCCTTGTCCTTGCAATAGAAGCACTCGGTCCCGCTTAGGACCGACTTGAGCTTCTTCTCCAGGAGCATTAAGCTTGCACGCCTTCTTGAAGGGCTTATTTGCACCCTTACCTTTCTTAAAGGAGGGCTTGTTGACCATCAACACATGATTATCCTTCTTGATGTCCACCTCCGTAGCCTTCAGCTTTGCGAAGAGCTCGGTGATCGTATCAGTGGAACCAATCTGATTATGAGTCACTACAAAACTTTTGTAGCTGGGAGGGAGTGATTGCAGAACCCTGTCAATCTTGAGCTCCTCTGGAATCGTGCATTCCAGTTGCTCAAGACGTTGAGTGTAGCCCGACATCTTTATGGCGTGATCACTAACGGAACTCCCTTCCTCCATCTTGCAGTTAAAGAACTTCTCAGAGATCTCATATCTCTCAGAACGGGCTTGAGTCTGAAACATGGTTTTCAGCTCCTCGAGAATCTCAAAGGGACCGGGATAGGTTTCAAAACCATTTTGAAGTTCCGGTTCCATAGCAAACAACATGGTGCTCTTAATCACACCATAATCATCTTTGCGCGACTGATAGACAGCTTTCTCATCACCCGCTAGCTGCAAGTAGGGGGTCACCTAACGCTTCCCAAGGACATAGTCCTTTTGTCCGCCGAATGTAATGATTCTTAGATTGCGGAACCAATTGGTGAAGTTAGACCCATTGTTTCTAAGCTTTTCTTTCTCAGCAAAAACGTTGAAGTTGAAGTTGGACTTGGGCATGTGATCTACAGTATTTGCAAGTACAATTTAGACTATGTTCATGATAAATATTTCAACTTAATCAAATTACTAGATGAACTCCCACTAAATTCAACATCCCTCAAGTTGTTTAGTGAACACGATCCAAATTCACCACACCTAATCCGATCATCACGAGAAGAGATGTGGTTTCAATGGTGGACAACAAAGTGTCGATCATATCATTCATATGACTCATGCTTAACCTTTCGGTTCTTGTGTTCCGAGGCCATGTCTGTACATGCTAGGCTCGTCAAGCTAGACCCAAGTATTTCCGTGTGTGCAAAACTGGCTTGCACCCGTTGTATGTGAGGTAGAGTCTATAGCACCCGATCATCACGTGATGCTTGGACACGATGAACTTTCGCAACGGTGCATACTTGGGGAGAACACAGTTTTTATCTTGATCTTTAAGTGAGGAATCATCTTATAATGCTACCGTCGCGATCTAAGCATAATAAGATACATAAAGGGATAAACATCACATGCATATAACTTTATGTGACATGGTATAGCCAATCTTCGCGCAATGATCTCCATCTTGTGCGTTCCGGCATGATCTCCATCACTCCACCATGATTGCCTCCACCACGAATAGCAACTACAACTATTGCTAACTACTTAGCGATAAAGTAAAGCTATTACATGGCGTATAAGAAGTTGACACACATGTCATACACAATTATAAAGACAACCATATGGCTCCTGCCGGTTGTGTACTCATCGACATGCAAGTCGTGAAATATTACAAAACATGATCATCGCATACAATATACACATCACATCTTGGGCCATACCATATCACAGAAAACACTCCCTGCAAAAACAAGTTAGACGCCTCTACTTTGTTGTTGCATGTTTTACGTGGCTTATGGGAGTAGATGCTAAGAACGATTCTTACCTACGGAAAGCCACAACGGTGATATTATGGTTGCCAAACTCCGGTGTTAATCCCATGACAACTATAGTGAGAGAAACTGACATCCACCAGCCGCATGTGTGGTACAAGCCACCGCGTCAAGTGCGAGCGGTCTCATGACGACGTCGCGTAAGGTTGGCCTGGACCGCTTCAATCTCACTATCCCGCGTCATAAGAAGAACACAAACAAGAGGCTTGCAACAGAAAACATCAACGCCAGCAACAACCATGTTGCGTTCTACTCGTGAAACACATCTACGCATAGATCTAGCTCTGATACCCTTTCAAGGGTTTCGGCATAGTAAATCAAAATTTTCTACGGATGCGAGCGGAGGAAAGCCAAGATCTAATCTAGGAGATGCAATAAACGAGAGAGATTGGATTAGATCTTCATACCCTTGAAGATTCGCAGTGAACGTTCATCGGAACGTGGGTGATGTAGTCGTACCGCTTCTCCTCCTCGCGATCCGATCCGATCTAGCACCACAAGTGGCGGTGCCTCCGTGAGATGCACACGGCAAGACTCGGCGTCTCCTCCTTCCTCGGACCAGCGAGTATGGTGGAGAGATAGGTTGGATCTACAGCACGACGGCGTGGTGTATATGGTGGAGAGTTTCTGCAGCAGGGCTTCGCCTACAAACATTCGGGAGGGAGAGAGGAAGGTAGCAAGGCTACTAGGGTTGGAGGCAAGGTGTAGGAGGGAGGGGGAGCACCAGCCCTCTATATATAGAGGGGGGGCGGCCAGCCCTTTCCCCTCCTCCAAGCCTTGGGCCGGCGGCCAAGGGAGGGAGGAGTGGGGGGCAAGGACTCTCCCTCCTTCTAGAAATTCTATCCCTAGTTTAAACGATTTAAACCCTATAGAATCGGCTGGGCCCTATGGGGCCTTGTGCCCCTGGCCCAAAGCGGCCAGGAAACTCCCTCATAGGCCCATGCCCCCTCCCGGAAGGTGGGGCCACGTTGGTCCCCTTCCGGAAGATTCTAGAAGCTTCCGGTACAATACCGATTAACCCGGAACAATTCCGAACTCCAAAAACTGCACTGCCTTATATGAATCTTATTCTCCGGACCACTCCGGGACCTCTCGTGATGTCCCGGATCCCATCCGAGACTCCGAACAAAAACCCATAAACCAATTATCCAATCTATCCTAGCGTCGAGACAAATTAAGTGTGTGACCCTGCGGGTTCGAGAATATGCAGACATGATCTTCTATCAATAATCAACATCGGGGTCTGGGCACCCATATTGACTCCCACACATTCATCGATGATCATATCGGATGGACCACGATGCCAGGATTCAATCAATCCCATATATATATTCCCTTTGTCTCGCGATATTTTACTTTCTCGAGATTTGATCGTCGGTACCGTCATACCTAGTTTAATCTCGTTCACAGCAAGTACTTTACTCGTTCCGTAATCCGATATCACTTTGTGATTAACTCCTTAAACACATGCTTGAAAGCGGTGTTGATATCGATTACCGAGTGGGCCCGAAGTATATCTCTCCGACTTGGGAGGGACAAATCCCATCTCGATACATACAACCCAACAGATACTTTCCGATCACCTGAGAGACACCTTTATGATCACCCTCTCATAGGATGACGTTTGATGACCTCAAAGCTTTCTTCCGATACCAGGGAGTTGTATTATCTCATGGTCTAAGGAATACAATATTTGACATAGGAAAAGTTTCGCAAAGATGAACACGATGATACGATCTAATTGCTTCGCTTAGTTTGGGTCTGTCCATCATATCATTCTCCAATGATATGATCTCATCATCAATTGACAACTCATGTCTATGGTTAGGAAACCTTAACCATCATTGATCAATGAGCTAGTCCATAGAGGCGTACTAGGGACACAGTGTTGTTCACAAACCACACAAGTATTAAAGTTTCCGCTTAATACAATTCTATCATGGAATATAAACTTTATCATGAACAAGAATTATAATAATAACATCTTTATTATTGCCTCTAGGGCATAATTCCAACAGTCTCCCACTTGCACTAGAGTCAATAATCTAGTTTACATTTGGCAACAATCTCACACCCATGGCACTGAGGTGTTGATCATGTTTTACACGTGGAAGAGGTTTAGTCAATGGATCTGCGACATTCAGATCTGTATGTACTTTGCTAATCTTCAGATCTCCATCTGCAATATAATCTCAGATCATCACATGCTTGCTGCCATCTACATGCATGGCCATGCTCCAATGCTTGTCCCTCTCATCCATGCTTGGTCCATAATTCCTAAGAGTAAGAAATACATCTGATTTAGGCAGCATCATATTCTCATGTATGTGAGGAATAGTTCCAAGAAACGAAAGTACCTGATAGTTAAGTTGTTTGGCACGAGATCTTGTGATGGGTCCTTGTATGTGTGTAGATGAAGGTACAATGGTTGTATCAATAGTAAGGATGTCCACATCACTTCCCTTCCGGAGTGCCGGACCTTCCGGACCCTTCTAGAACATTCCCGATGAAAACACCGGAATCATTCCCCAACTCTGAAACAGGACTTTCCTTATATGAATCTTATTCTCCGGACCATTCCGGATCTCCTCATTCTATCCCGGATTCCATCCGAGACTCCGAACAACATTCGGTCTCTTACTCATCATTTCATAACTACTCAACAACATCGAATCCTTAAGTGTGTATCCCTATGGTTCGTGAATTATCTGGACATGATCGAGACACTTCTCCGATCAATAACTAATAGAGGAATCTAGAAATTCATATAGCTCCCACATATTTCTACGATTACTTTGCGATCGAATGAACCACTTACATACGATACCAATTTCCCTTTGTCTCATGATAGTTTACTTATCCGAGGTTTTGATCGTCGGTATCTCTGCATACCTAGTTCAACCTCGTTACCGATAAGTACTATTTTCTCGTTCCCGTGGTATGTGATCCCTTGTGAGCCAGTCACATGCTTGCAAGCTAATTGGATGCCATTCCACCGAGAGGGCCCAGAGTATATCTATCCGTCATATGGATGGACAAATCCCACTCTTGATCCATGTATCTCAACCCATACTTTCCGAACACTCAATGCCACCTTTATAGCCACCCAGTTACGGTGTGGTGTTTGATGTCATCAAAGCATCCTTCCGGTGATGGTGATAAGCATGATCTCATGGTCGAAGGAATTAGGTTACTATGTATCAGAAAGCTTATAGCAAATGAACTATATTAAATGACTTGATCTTTATGCTACGCTTAACTATAGGAGTATGTCCATCATATCATTCATCTATTGATATGACCCTGTTGTTAATAACATCTCTATGTTCATGACCAGGAAACCATGATCATATATTGTAGCATCCCAGTTGTCTAACCCGTGTAATGCTACATGTCTTAATAATAAAATGGGCCACTTCCAACATATAATTGTTGTATCATCATCATATCATGCTCATGTCATCATGTCCCCTTGCATTTGAGCATCATATAAAACCTTATTCTTGTTGCTTCTTATCTCATGTGCATGATTAATTGTAGTTGCCTCTTGATATTGTATTTGGTTCTTACTAAATTGTTAAATGCCCAAGTTGAGTTGGGGGCATCTCTCTTTTGCCTCCACCACCTTTTCTTTCACCACCTTATATTTCCACCATCCAATAATATGGGCTTGGCCTTTTATTGAGTTTCCCTAGCCCATGTTGTTGGTTGGATCCACTCCTAACCTTTGCTTGGCCTTGCCACCTTTTGGGAATGCATATGGACAATGCCATCATAATATCATTGTTTTCACAAGGATATTTTGGGCATTAATTGTCTTGCATGGGCCATGCAAGTACCATCCACCCTAGCTTTGGCTTTTGTTTGGATTTCTAAATGGAGCCTTCTTCTTTGCTTGATCATGTTTGGTTAGTATAAAATCCTAGCTACCCCCTCTCTCTTTGGATCTTGCTTGTTCCTTTGTGGATCATGCATGGTCCATTAGAACCACATCATCACCTTGACCATCTATCTTCCCTCTCCTTCTTTTCTTGTCTGATCTTGCTAGAGCTTGCTTGAAGCTTGCATAACCAAGATTAGTTCCCCCTCCATCTTTCTTGCCCCTTAGCAAAAAAAACCTAAATCTACCCCATGCCCTATATCCTTCCTAGCTGGATATTCCCCTCACCCTTCTATCTCAACCAAGTGACCCCTCTTGCTCTCCTCTTAGACAGGCTTCCTCTTTTCAACCTCCCGGACACAAGGTTCAAGTTTTGAAAACCGTAGAGTTTGAATTTGTATTAGAGTGAAAGCAAACAAATCAAACAAAACAAAAGGAAAAAAAGAAAATAAAAGAGAGAGGACAAACCTGGCAGCCCATCCGACCCCAAAGAAATTGCCCATTTCGCTTCCCGGCCCATCTCACCTTCCGGCCCAGTACCCTCCAAAGTGTCAAGCGTCTGTTCTTCTTCTTCCCGACGCTGTCGATCGCTCGCTCGGGCGGAAAGCGAGCAGCGGCGGTGTAGCCGTCCGTCCGTCATCCTCGTCACCCTCCCTCCTCTCTTATCCCAGATCGAAGCCCGAACCCTAGTTCTTTTTTTCCCCGTCTTGCAGTGCCCCATTCCCCTCCTCTTCCCGTGCGCCGCTGTTCCCGTCGAGGCCGTCGCCGAGCCGTCCCGATCAAGCCGGCGCCGGCGGGAGTGCCCCACCTCGGTGAGTCCGCTCGACCTCGAGCCTCGCCTTGCTCACTGTCACCGTCGGCCGCCACGCGCAGTGCTCGCGTCGACGCAACCGCCCGACGACAGCGTCGCGATGAAGGCCGAGGAACGACGCCCACGTCTACTTCGGGTCCTGGAGCCTCCTGCGTCCCCTGCCGGATCCAAGCGCGGCCTCCCTCGGCCATCCCTTGCCTCGATTCGGTGGGAATCGACCGTGGTGAGTACCTTCCCCAAGCCCCTACCGTTTGCCCCCTCTACGCTTGCCTAGCGCCGCCAGTTAGTGACCCCCGCCGACGATCTGTCCACGGCCTTGAGCCCCACCCCGTTCCCCTCGATCCCGACTACGCCCGCCCTAACGCCGTCGGCCCTCTTTGTAAGATATGTAGGAGCCACCCCCTCGTTTTTGTGTTGGTACCACACAGCGCCATGTGTCGCGCCGTCCTCGCCGGAAAAGCCGTCGCCCAGGCGGCGGCTTGAGCGACGCGTCCGTCGAGCAGCGTCGCGGGTTTTGCAGAAAGCCCCCTCGAGTCTCCGGTCGAGCACGCTCTGATCCCCCTAGCAACCAGTGCCCCACCTGTCAGCCGCCCTTTGTTTTTGCAGAAAACCCCCCCCAGCAGCCAGGCCTCAACCCGCGCTCCTACCCCGCTGCGAGCCACGGTCCACCCCCTGGCCTCGCTGACACGTGGGACCAGTGGCTCCTTCGGGCCCGCGCGACAGCGCCTGGGCTGGCTGCGCCTGGGTAGCAGAAGGCTGCCGCGTGTAGGTGCCCTGTACCCTCTGCCCCACCTGTCATCGTCTGAGGGTAGGTAGCCCTGAGTGAGAAAAGTCTGCCAAGTTTTCTGGACCAAATAAAATTCAGGAATTTGAAAAAAAAGAATCCAATTAAATTCATATCTTTTGAAATAATTCGAATTTGATCAAACTTTCAAAATGAAAAGTGACTGTTTTTCAAATATGAATTCAACCATGTTTCTAAGTTTGACCAAGTTTGACTCTATCTAGTCAAACCTTGAACTTTGACCCTAATTAATTAATTTTGGTTTAAAATAAATTTAAATCCCAAATTCCAAATAGTTCAAGTAATATATGTTTTTGATTCAGAAAAATGAGGGGAATTCAAATATGCCATCTATTTTGTAATTTGCACAAGTAAAATTCCAAGTTTAATTAAATTACAACTTTTGCCACTAGGATTTAAATATTTAATAACTTTTGTATTATAATTCCAAATAAAGCAAATGAGTAGTCCAAATTGATCAGCTCGATGAGACCTTTCTGTTTATGATATCCATGACTTCAATTGCAGCATGCATCATATAAATATATGTTGGACAACAAATGTTATGACAACAAAATGTGACTAAAAACCAAATAAATGTTACTTCCTTGTCCTTCACACCTCACCCATGCCATGCTACCTTACTTGCCATGTAAATTGTGCATCATTCATCATGGCATGATTGTTTGACGATTTAATTCCAATGCTTGTGCTCTATATTCATGTTGGCCTTGTTTGTTTGGTTTTTCTGATAGACACCGAGGGGTTGTATCAAGAGCACCAGGAGCACTACCCAGTACCGTCCCTTGCTTCAACAGAGATACCAGGCAAGCACTACCACATGCTTGCATACATACAGTACCTATTGCCTCTATCTTATTCTTGCATCATTGAGTCGCGATTGCATTTAAAATGAATCCCAAGTATGCATAGCCTTTACTTTTAAACCCCACCAAGCTTGTATCCTCCATCCCATGAGCCACTACTATAGGAGTTGTTTGGGCCATGCGAGTCGTAGAACAGCATGTGTAGGGTTTGTGAGGGTCTGATGGATAACGAGGTACTTAAACAACTTAACCTGAGTAGTTCTGGGATAACTAAAGAAAGTGGCACCGGTGGGCAATATCTGCTATTTGGTTTTTCCTGCTCACTTGTGTCCCGTAAGACCCCGAGTACTTGATTCCTGTTCCTTGTTTTATCGCGCTATCCACATCCGGGAGGTATATGGGACCCCCCTGAGCCAGAGCTTGATTCCGTCTTATTTCTTGGGGCCACAAACTAGTTTGAGGTTTTACTACTATCCTGTACTTATGCCATGTTACTTTCATACTGTACTGTTTAGGGCTTGTGACCCGTTTACGTGGTATCGACAGTCCCCGTTTGGGGGCATACTGTCGTTTACCGCCGGCCCCACAAACCTTGGGTCCGTCTCGAAGCTTGCTTACTTCGTTGCGGGTGTACTACAAGGGGTGGCCCCCTGAAATATTTCTGAATCTTGTGATTGTTCAATGTGAAAGCCTCGTTGGGTTTTGATTTGGTTTTAGAGGTTGATCGAGTGTGTGTTGCTATTGGTGCACCGGCGGGTAAAACTTTTCAAAGCCGTGTCCGCGGATATGGACGACTTGGCACAGTTTCTTGATCATAGACAAGCATAACTAAAGTACCGCCTAAATTTGACTAAGTAACTTGACTAGTAAATAGTGCAATACTCATGGAATGGTTAATAAAATTGCCAAGCGGAAGGGGGTTGTTAAAGCTTCCTTGTTGGTAGCGAGGAGGAGGATGGATCGGATGAGATTACCATTATAACTGTTGTACTTAAATTCACGGACATCCGCCTATCATTGGTTAGGCGGATGGTTAGCGTTTGTCGTAGAATTGCTAGGGTTTATCTTTTGCTGCAATTCGTCACCCGAGTTGAGTCCCCTTTAGAGGCATTAAGACTTCTTTGAGTACCCTTAGGGTCTCACACGATAAATTCTTGATTCGGATGAGCAGTACCTTCTCGGGACGGATCTTTGGGTGGAAGAAGCCGATGAAGTGGGCAACGATCGTATGGTGTAGAGATTCCGGAACGGGATCCGTGAGACCTGTAGTTGGGATGTGCTTATTTCTATGGCATCTTATGCCGATTTGCTTCTTATCCGTACTCGGATTACATTTGCCGCTTCCGCATGATACTACGGTGTGTGTTGTATGAGGAGTTATCCTAAAATATAGATCTATCTAGGTCATTTGAATCTTCTTGGTATGGCGTTGCTATATATTTCATTTCTTTCTAGATGGGATGGGTGATGTACTCTTGTATGGTGGCTTGCGTACATACCCACTTGTGTCGTAGTTGATCCTTCGCTGCGCCGACTACGCCCGTCTGGTCCCGTTGAGAGGTTAGCGGTTGGGACGTCTGAAAGGACTACCAGTGAGTGGCTTTTGGGGCCCCGCCGTACTATTTCAACCGCTATCTCTCATCCAGGCTTGTATCTAGGAGCGTAGTTCACCGAGGTAGTTACATATATTAACCAACAAGCTAGTTTAACAAGAGGCTTTACTAGGGACTCTTTTATGTTTACAAATCACACAAGTATTAATGTTTCCGGTTAATACAATTATAGCATGGTATGTAAACATTTATCATAAGCATGAATATATGATAATAACTACTTTATTATTGCCTCTTGGGAATATATCCAACAGTCTCCCACTTGCACTAGAGTCAATAATCTAGTTTCAAACCTTTGTGTATTCAACACCTACGGCTTTCCGGTGCTGTATTTACACGATTGCTAGTGGTGAACTGATCTTCGAATCTGACACTTCCAGGTCCGTGTGTAATTGCATGTCTTTGCGTCTCTACGCATCACTCATTCTCTAATGAGATGGCTTTGTATAAATTCGGTCCTTTGGTGAGACTTTTAGTTCTTTGAGGTTAAAACATGTTGATAATATTGTCGTACAATATATCTTGATAGTACTATCCCGCTGTGAACCACACCTAGTTTGATAACAAACTACTTGACATAAATGCCCTCTTTTGCTGCTATTATAGCAGTCATATGCTTAGCCTTTTGTTGTAGTATCTGTCACAATGTCTTAACTTTGGAACTCATCCGAATTCATTATGGAACTCTCTTTCCATCATATTGTGCCACCCTTAGTTTAGATTGAGATAAACTTAATTTGTACTTTGTGACAAAACTAGTATCAATGTAGCACTTTTACAATGAACTAACCATCTATTTGTCACTTCTACAAAATAATATACTCGTAGTTCTTCCAAAATATCATAAGAATATCCTTACTATCGTCCAATGATCATCTTATGAATCATTCTGGTATATGCTCATAAAATAGGACATATCTGAATTTGTACATATCACAGTATGATTGATATAAATACTCTTTGTGATTTCAAGCATCAAGTATCAATCTATACTTGAATCTTTGTTTCACTTACCAAGTGTCAATACACTTGAATGTATCATCAATATTGAACCCATTCAATCCTTTCTGTGCGACAAGAACCTTTCTTGTAGTTTCTATATTGAACTCGTTCAATATATCATCTATGTACTTTCGGCACAACCATATTAGCGTCTATTGATGCCAAATATTTGGGTTTTGCCTAAGTCTTTCATCGGGATGAAATTCTTAATATGTGTTAATAAAAGATACATCATTTCCAATCAACAATATGTCTTCTACATAATGTATTAGAAACATGTCTTAGCGCTCCCACTTAATTTCTTGCAAATGCAAGCATCTTCATTGTCTCCGATGAAATTAAACTCTTTTAACAGTTTCATCATAGTGAAGATTCCAACTTCGCGATGCTCACTTCAACCATTGAAGTTTGCATATGCTTTTAGCATCCTTTGAATTAACAAAACCCTATGGACTGTGTTATGCACATGTCCTAGGTAACAATTTTATTAGAAGAACTTGTTTTGTTTATTCAACTACCACATAACAAAATTATATGTAGTGGTTGCTACATTAATCCGTCTAGACTAAATATCGCTTAATGAAAGATCAGATCTTGTCATAGTCAACTCTTTGAACATTGTCGTTAACTCTTTCCCGACATGTCGACAATTTCATAGATATGAAACATCCATGTCTATTTCTTTATAGATCCAAATACGACTGTAAGGTCTTGTACCTTTCCAGAGGGTCTTTCAAGCTAAAAGCTTGATCTCTTGTATATGGAACTATCACGGATTTTATGGCTTCAAGCCATTTGACGGAGTCAGGACCCATCATCGCTTCTTTGCATGTAGTCGGATCATTATTGTCAAATAATGATTTAACTCTCAAATCTTAGTATTTGATTGTTTACCCGACCTGCTTGTTTCAATAGGAACTTAGATCTCCGTGATTACAACCTTTGAGGCACGTGAGCCATGAGCATTGTTGCTGCCTCCGGAACACTTTTCGGCGCTGCGCAACCTTGATCATATAGCTAAGGTTCTTTTAACCTTATCAAAGTTCTATTGTCCTCCCACTTAACTTTTCACGGAAAATTCCTTCTCAAAGAAACTTGACGTTCTAAGCGACAAACACTTTTGTCTTCGGTGTTATGAATGAATACTTAACTATTATTCAAAATAACATACAAAGATATGTTCATCCGATTTTGGTTGCAAACATCTTTCTTATGCATAGCATACCAATTTTTTTAAGAAAGGATAACTTGGGTTTTATCCCAAACCATAACTTTATATGGTGTCAATTCAACGGATTATGATGATGCTCTTTTCAGTGGAAAAAACGGTAGTCTCTAAAGCTTTTAATCTTTAAAATATAATGACAGTTTTATGAATTACACCTTTGATCTTACCATGTCAAACAAGGTTTAATTACATATCTCTAACGCTCCATACTGTTATGGTGTTTCGGAGAATGCAAATCCACGGAACGATTCCTTGAATCTTAGGTATTATGCTAAACTTGTAACTCAAATATCTTCCTTTATGATCTTATCATAAACTGTTTATATTCTTCTTACAATAATTTTGCACTTCATCTTGAAAATCTTTGAACTTTTCAAATGTTTCATACTTCATCCTTATTAAGTAAACATTCATATATTCCATCAAATTTTCGAAGAAAGCATATGAAGTTGAAATCCATCGATCTTGACTACACATAATGGACTTCATACAACAATATATACAAGTTCCAATAAGCTAGTCATTTGTTCCCTTTTTGCCTATGAACGAAGTTTTAATTATCTCTAGGAAAGTTTCACAAGCGTCATTTGATCAAAATCAAAAGACTCCAAAATTCCATCCACATGGAGTTTCTTCATGTTTTCTTTCCAATATAATTCAAACGACGATGTCACTTCCTAAATGATTTTTCAATCAATTTGTCTTTCGACATTTTTAGCACTAGTTTTATGGATGTGATTTCTACAACGAGATTTGTGAATCATCCATCTTTTATGGATTACGGCATTTATTTGAACAACCCTTTTGTTCTCATAATACCTGATAAAACAAATCTTGAAGGCAAGCTTTGATGTTTAACGAGCAACACAATAACCCTTTATTTGTTCTCGATGAACATCATCACATATTCTTTTGCTAGTTACTTAGGCCATTGTAGTTCATGAATTCTATTGTTTTGTATGACGATTCATACCAACAAATTCAGTATCCAATACTTAAGAACCACATTATTTAACAAGCAAAGAATACAGCCATAACATGTATATCCTTTATATACCTAAACTGAATAATTCTAGTCTTTCCTTTTCTGCCATATATTTATGAGATTCTCTTTCAGTATTTCTTTTCTGTTTGAAAGAATCTATCAATATCAATAGTGGAGCCATATACATGACACATAGTCCAAAGCATGTATAGTAAAATACCAATGTCTTTGGACTTGCACTTTGAAGTAGATCACCATCATCAAATGTTTGGTGTTCTTTCAAATTTCTTTCTTTAGTAATCTCTTGGTGTAGTAAACATTTTACCTACATCAAATATTCACCCTTATCATGGAATTATCCATGATCAAGCTACTTTTAGCTTATAACGGTGAATCGCGAGTATAATGTTGCTCTCCAAAAACTTTTTGGAGAATTAGGACAACCAGTGTCTTCAACCTTTTGTAAATTCTCATCAAATATGAGAACATAAAATTTGCCATATTATACTCTATCATGTTGTAACCAAAACATCATTTCAGATATCACAATATCTTCCATACATGATGGTTTCTGAAACAATTCTTTCAATTCCTAGATTACCTTGATATTGAAACTATCTTTCGAATATCAAGAATCATGGAGATAAACATGATACTTATATACTAACACTGGAATTGTTACTCTTGATTTAATACCAACTATTAAATTTCACGGAGTAATCGAAACTTACTGAAAGTTTGCAATGGGACTTTTAAACTTTACATTAACACTTCAAAACAATACGATACCAGTTCGTAAAGTAACTAACCAGAATTCTATAGTTCTATCATCTCAATTATAACTAAGCGCAAGGTGGTAAACGGATGCCAATGACTACAACAACTATGCAAATTCACTTTGATTTAATTTATGATAAATAGTGTTCAACTTTTAATCAAATTGTTGTTGAACTCCCACTCAAAACAATATTCCTCACATTGTTTTAGTGATCACACGAACCAAATCCACCACATCAAAGCCGATCATCACGAGAGTTGATGTAGCTTCAATGGCGAACAATTAACATGCTCATCATATCTACTATATGACTCATGCTTTACTTTTCGGTGATCCGTGTTTCGAGACCATGTCTGTACATGCTAGGCTCGTCAAGATCAAACCTTAGCTTCCGCATTTGCAAATCTGGCTTGCTCATGTTGTATACACTCGCAGAATCTAACACACCCGATCATCACGTGATGCTTCGAAACAACGAGCTTTAGCAACGGTGCTTACTAAGGATGAACACTTTAAAACTTGAAATTGTGTGCTTGAGGTATCATCTTATAATGCTACCGTCGTGAACTAAGCAATACAAGATGCATAAAAGGATTAACATCACATGCAATTCATAATATGTGATATGATATGGCCTTTCTTCTTGTGCTTCCGATCTCCATCTTCAAGCACTAACATGATCTCCATCATCACCGGTATGGCGTCAAGGTCAATGGCGCCGCTTCATGGTTGTCTTCCACCAGCATCAACTATTACAACTACTTTGAATAATAGACATGCATGACTTAACGGAATTAAAACACAACCATATGGCTCCTGCCGGTCGCCCACTTACAATAAGGAACATTGCATACATCATAAATAATCACAATCATGGCCATATCACATCACAGCACACCCCTGCAAAACAAAGTTAGACGCCTCTAATTTTCTTTGCATGTTTTACGTGGTTTGGGGCTTTCAATAAGTGTCGTTCTAACTTACGAACAAGAACCACAACATTGATACTAGTATTGTCAATCACCAGTTGTAAATTGAATCTTAACTATGTTGGGAGAAACATGCACCCGCAAAGCCACTTATGCAATACAAGTTGCATGTCAAGCGTGGAGCAAGTCTCATGAACGATGTCATGTAATGTTAGCCCGGGTCGCTTCATCCCACCATCCCGCAAGATGCAAAGTACACAAGAAGCAATCGACAACAAAAACATCAACGCCCACAATGACCATTGTGTTCTACTCGTGCAACATATCTGTTGGAATTTTGGCCCAAATAATCTAGCCCATTTTCTATTTCAATAATTCCTGAAAATCCTAGAGGCCCATGTGGCCCATTCATGCAAGACAAGAGCTGGGACAAATGTTTAGTCCCACATTGCTAGTTGAGTGGAAGTTGGACCAGCTTATAAGGTGAGCTCTCCTACCACTTGGTAAAAGGATGAGAAGGAGAAGGAGAGAGTTCCACACGCGCGCTCCTCCTCCTCCTTGCTCGCCTCGCCTCGCCTCGCCTCGTCACGTCACGACACGACACGCGCGCGCCGCGGGTTGCGGGTTGCGGGAATCTCGCCGAGCCGAGCTTTATTTTGCCACGCATGAATGGTATATGAACAGATGTACAGAAGCTGAAACGTTTGCTTTGAATGGACTTTTAATACGAGTTAAATGAATACGAATTAAGTGGAGGCTGTCCGGTGGACTGCCGCCTGTTCGCTTTATCTTCCGTCCATTCGTTTCATCTTCTGCACTGTCTGCCTTCCCCTCTGCACCTATAAGAGAGAGAGGTCGCGCCTCCTCTCGATTCTGTTGCCACATCCCTTGCGCCTCCGGTTCGAACTGCGCCTTCCATCTTCCCATCCCGTCTTGCGGCGTGCCATGGCGAGACGATGAAACCTCGAGACCCGGCGCTTGAGTCACTGCGGGAGAAGGCGATAAGGTTCGGACTCCCTCACGAATAGCGACGTCTTCCCGGAGGACTTCTTCCCGACATCGCACCCTCTTCCTCGACGACATGGCCAATGACGGTTCCAACGCGGTTCTACTACTTTCTTGCCGTGTACATCTTCTGTCTCAATCTTGTTCTGATCCTATCCAAAGTTTTATGCCTTGCAGTTTGTTTGGCTATATGCCTTAATTTGTATTCGCTATTTAGCATGATTAGTATATTGCCTATTATTCTAGTCATGTTTTATCTAGCGTTTATTTTGGATAATTCGCTTGGTAAATTGCTCTATTTCTCAACAATCCAAAAACCTTATTTCAGGCAATTTGCCCCAAGTGGCTTTGTTGCTTCTATGAAGCCACCTGTGTTTGAAGGTGTGAGTTACAAATGATGGCGTGTGAGAGCAGTGCTCTGGTTTCAGACCATGAGCTGCTATAACGCCATCTATGGCGCACCTGAGGGGGAACTTAATCCCGCTCAGGAAGAGGTGTTCCAAAAACTTGATACCACTTTCAAGGCTGCCTTGATCAGCATCCTTGGCGACAATATTGTCGATTCATATCTGTCATTTAGCAATGGCAAAGATATGTGGGATGCGCTCGAGAGAAAATTTGGAGTCTCTTTGGCGATGACGTATGTCATGGAACAATTCTATGACTACAAGATGATTGATGACCGCTCCATTGTGGAGCGGGCTCATGAGATCTGATCACTTGCCGGGGAGCTTGAGCACTTCACTTGTGTGTTACCGGACAAGTTTGTTGCGAGGCATCATTGCCAAACTTCCCTCATGGAGGAATTTTGCTACTTACGTGAAGCACAAGAGACAAGAGTTCTCCGTGATGGATCTCATTGGGACTCTTGATGTGGAAGAGAAGGCGAGCAAAAGACACACGTGCTCGAGGTACCGAGGGAGGTTCTAATGCCAACCTGATGCATGAAAAGGAACTTCCACCTCACAAGTTCAAGAACAAAGGAAAGTTTGATGATAAAGGAAAGTTCGATGGAAAGAACAAGGCCTCACAGTCCACCGACTTCAAGAAGAAGACGATAAGAGGAAAGGTGCTTGTCATGTGTGCGGTGATCCTAATCATTGGGCTCTGCTTGTCCCAACCGCTTTGACAAGCGTCGGCGTGGGAAGAAGCAGCAAAGATCGCTAATGTTGTCATGGCGGCGTTGAGATGAAAGATGTTGGGTATGGTATATTACCTCTTGTTCTTTCATTATGTCATTCTCTGATTGGTGGATTGACACGGGCTAATGTACATGTCATTCTCATATTTCCATGTTTTCTTCATATCAGTCGAGGGACTCAAACCGTCGATGGGGAACGCTGCATGCTTCGCTCATGGTGTTGGTACGGTCGATCTGAAGTTCACTTGGAAAGACTGCACTGAAGAACGTGCATCATGTTCCCTCAATAAATAAAAATCTTGTTAGCGGATCTCTTCTGTGTCGAGATGGCTACAAGATTGTATTCGAGTCCAATAAATTTGTAATTTCGAAGTATGGAACCTTTATTGGTAAAGGCTATGAATGAGGAGGCTTGTTCCGCTTATCTCTGTCAGACATTTGTAATAAAGTTGTTAATCATATTTACACAAATTTTGAATCAAATGTCTGGCACTCTCGTCTTTGTCATATTAATTTTGGTTGTATGACGCGGCTAGCCAAAATGAATTTAATCCCTAATTTCTCAACTGTTAAGGGATCTAAGTGCCAAGTCTGCGTACAAGCTAAACAACCTCGCAAGTCACATACGACTGCAGAAGTGAGAAATTTAACACCACTAGAGCTCATACATTCTGATCTTTGTGAGATGAATGGTGTGTTGACAAAAGGTGGAAAGAAATATTTCATGACTTTGATCGATGACTCTACGAGATATTGTCATGTGTATCTTCTGAAATCAAAAGATGAGGCTTTGAGTTTCTTCAAAATCTATAAAGCCGAGGCAGAAAATCAACTTGATCGAAAGATTAAGAGGCTTAGGTCTGATCGTGGTGGAGAGTATTTTTCCAACGAGTTTGATTCTTTTTGTGCGGAACATGGCATAATTCATGAGAGGACGCCTCCCTACTCACCCCAGTTAAATGGAGTAGCCGAAAGAAAGAACCGTACTCTAACAGATTTGGTTAACGCCATGTTAGACACATCGGGTCTTTCTAAGGAATGGTGGGGGGAGGCATTATTGACCGCGTGTCATGTCCTAAACCGAGTTCCCATAAAGAACAAAGAAATTACTCCATTCGAAGAATGGGAGAAGAAAATACTAAAACTCTCTTACTTACGTACTTGGGGTTGTTTGGCAAAGGTTAATGTACCAATCCCCAAGAAGCGCAAGCTTGGACCAAAAACCATTGATTGTGTTTTTCTGGGCTATGCTTTTCATAGCATTGGTTATAGATTCTTGATAGTAAAATCTGAAGCACCTCACATTCATGTCGGTACAATCATGGAGTCGACTGATGCGACTTTCTTTGAGGATATCTTTCCAATGAAGGATAAACCTAACTCATCAAATCCGGAGATACCTAGTTCATATAATCAGGAATTTGCTATATTCTCTGAACCTACCATTCCGATTGAACACTCTGAAAGTCCTAAGGAGGATGATAATGAAATTCCTAAAAGGATCAAGAGACAAAGGACTACAAAGTCTTTTGGTGATGATTTCATTGTGTACCTTGTGGATGACACTCCCACTTCCATTTCAGAAGCTTATGCATCTCCTGATGCTGACTACTGGAAGGAAGCTGTTCATAGTGAGATGAATTCCATCTTAGCTAATGAAACATGGGAGATCACTGATCGTCCTTATGGGTGCAAACCTGTAGGATGTAAATTGTTGGAGATATGCCCAAGAGGCAATAATAAAGTGGTTATTATCATATCTTCACACTTATGATAAATGTTTACATACCATGCTATAATTGTATTAACCGGAAACATTAATACTTGTGTGATTTGTAAACTAAAATAAGAGTCCCTAGTAAAGCCTCTTGTTAAACTAGCTTGTTGGTTAATATATGATCATGGTTTCCTAATCATGAACATAGAGATGTTATTAACAACAGGATCATATCGTTAGGAGAATGATATGGTGGACATACTCCTATAGATAAGCGTAGCATAAAGATCAAGTCATTTCAATAGTTCAATTGCTATATGCTTTCTGATACATAGTAACCTAATTCCTTCGACCATGAGATCATGCATATCACCTTTACCGGATGGATGCTTTGATGACATTAAACACCACACCGTAACTGGGTGGCTATAAAGGTGGCATTGAGTGTTCGGAAAGTATTGGTTGAAACACATGGATCAAGAGTGGGATTTGTCCATCCATATGACGGATAGATATACTCTGGGCCCTCTCGGTGAAATGTCATCCAATTAGCTTGCAAGCATGTGACTGGCTCACAAGGGATCACATATCACGGGAACGAGAAAAGAGTACTTATCGGTAACGAGGTTGAACTAGGTATGCAGAGATACCGACGATCATAACCTCGGATAAGTAAACTATCGTGAGACAAAGGCAAGTTGGTGTCGTATGTAAGTGGTTCATTCGATCGCAAAGTAATCGTAGAAATATGTGGGAGCCATATGAATTTCCAGATTCCTCTATTGGTTATTGTTCGGAGAAGTGTCTCGATCATGTCCGCATAATTCACGAACCGTAGGGAGACACACTTAAGGATTCAACGTTGTTTGAGTAGTTATGGTATTATGAGAAAGAAACCGAATGTTGTTCGGAGTCTCGGATGGGATCCGGGATATCACGAGGTGATCCGTAATGGTCCGGAGAATAAGATTCATATAAGGAAAGTCCCGTTTCGGAGTTCGGGAATGATTCCGGTGTTTTCATCGGGAATGTTCTAGAAGGTTCCGGAATGTCCGGCACTCCGGGGAAGGGTACATGAATGTGTCATTACATATTGGAATGATTGCATCATGTACTAAGTGTTCTCTGTTCCAAATAAAGGATTAAATTGAATCCTAAAACTGAAAAGTCAAATGGCGATTTGAAAGTCAAACGGCTAAACAGAACGAGGGAAACAAGCAAGAGGAGGTTGAAACCGACTTGGGGAGGAGTCCCTCCTCTCCAAGCTTTGCGCCACCCAAGGCCGACTTGGGGAGGGACTCCCTCCCTTGGCCGCCCTCCACCTATAAAAGGAGGCGGGGCCTCCTCCTCTGACACACAAGTTCCTATCCTCTAATCTAAATCCTAGCCCTAAACTCCGGTTTAGATCCGCTTTGGTTTAGAGCTTCTAATTGCCCTAGCCTTGGATTAGAGCCTTCTAATTGGTGTGTCTAAACCCTAGACCACTAATAGCTCTCTCTCATACTCCACCATACTCGCTCGGCTTAAGGCGAAGCCTCGGGATCTCCCTCTACTTAGGTACCACGCCGTTGTCTTTGGGAATCGCGAGAGAGTGCTACAACCTCCGCCTCTTTGGAACAAGGAGAGGAAGGTCTTCGTCAGTACCCGAACGTGTGACCGATCATGGGCCGCTAAGGAACGTGGCGCCGGAAGGACGTCTCACGCGATCTTGAGATCGGAAGTGTCGACTACATCACCCACGAGAATATGCTCGTTAACGCTTTGGAATCTTGAGGGTAAGTTATTCCATCGACTCGTTTCTACAATCTAGTAGATAGATCTTGGCTTGTTTGTTTGTATGCGATAGAAATTTTTGTTTTCCATGCTACGAACCCCTACAAAGGGTATCGAGCCGTGTCTATATGTAGATCTGTTGCAGAGTAGAACACAATGGTCATTGTGGGCGTTGATGCTTTTATTGTCGATTGCTTCTTGTGTACTTTGCATCTTGCGGTATGTTGGGATGAAGCGGCCCGGGCTAACCTTACATGACATCGTTCATGAGACTTGCTCCATGCTTGACATGCAACTTGTATTGCATAAGTGGCTTTGCGGGTGCCTGTTTCTCCTAGCATAGTTAAGATCCAATTTACAACGGGTGATTGACAATACTAGTATCAATGTTGTGGTTCTTGTTCGTAAGTTAGAACGACACTTATTGAAATCCCCAAACCACGTAAAATATGCAAAGAAAATTAGAGGCGTCTAACTTTGTTTTGCAGGGGTGTGCTGTGATGTGATATGGCCAAGATTGTAATTATATATGATGTATGCAATGTTCCTTATTGTAAGTTGGCAACCGGCAGGAGCCATATGGTTGTCTTTAAATTCTGTTAAGACCCGCGTGTCTATTCAAAATAGTTGTAATAGTTGAAGCTGGTGGACGACAACCATGGAGCAGAGTCATTGACCTTGATGCAATGCCGGTGATGATGGAGATCATGTTCGTGCTAGAAGATGGAGATCGGAAGCACAAAGAAGAAAGGCCATATCATATCACATATTATGAATTGCATGTGATGTTAATCCTTTATGCATCTTGTATTGCTTAGTAGACGACGGTAGCATTATAAGATGATCCCTCATGCACATGAATTTCAAGTCATAAAGTGTTCACCCTTAGTTAGCACCGTTGCTAAAGCTTGTTGTTTCGAAGCACCACGTGATGATAGGGTGTGTTAGATTCTGCAAGTGTATACAACGTGAGCAAGCCAGATTTGCTCATGTAGAAACTAAGGTTTGATCTTGACGAGCCTAGCATGTACAGACATGGCCTCAGGCACACGGATTACTGAAAGGTAGAGCATGAGTCATATAGTAGATATGATGAACATGTTGATTGTTCGCCATTGAAGCTATATCAACTCTCGTGATGATCGGTTTTGATATGGTGGATTTGGTTCGTGTGATCACTAAAACAATGTGAGGGATATTGTTTTGAGTGGGAGTTCACCTAGATTAATTTAATTATTAATTAGAACTCAATTTATCATAAACTAAATCAAAGTGAAATTGCATAGTTGTTGTAGTCATTGGCATCCGTTTACCACCTTGCGCTTAGTTATAATTAAGATAATAGAACTATAGAATTCTGGTTAGTTACTTTACGAACTGGTATCGTATTGTTTTGAAGTGTTAATCTAAAGTTTAAAAGTCCTATTGCAAACTTTCAGTAAGTTCCGGTTACTCCATGAAGTTTAATAATTAGTATTAAATCAAGAGTAACAATTCTAAGTGTTAGTGTATAAGTATCATGTTTGTTTCCATGATTCTTGATATTCAAAGGATTGTCTTAATATCAAGGTTATCTAGGATCTGAAAGAGTTGTTTCAGAAACCATGATGTGTGGAAGATATTGTGATATCTGAAACGAAGTTTTGGTTGCAACATGATAGAGTATAATATGGCTAAAGTCATGTTCTCATATTTGATGAGAATTTGCAAAAGGTTGGAGACACTAGTTGTCCTAATCGTCCAAAAGGATTTGGAGAGCAACATTATACTCATGATTCACCGTTATAAGCTAAAAGTAGCTTGATCATGGATAATTCCATGATAAGGGTGAATATTTGATGTAGGTAAAATGTTTACTACACCAAGAGATTACTAAAGAAAGGAATTTGAAAGAACACCAAACACTTAATAATGGTGATCTACTTCAAAGTGCAAGTCCAAAGACATTGGTATTTAACTATACACGCTTTGGACTATGTGTCATATGTATGACTCCACTATTGATGTTGATCGATTCTTTCAAATAGAAAAGGAAATACTGAAAGAGAATCTCATAAATATATGGCAGAAAAGAAAAGACTAGAATTATTCAGCTTGAGTATATAGATGATATACGGGTTATGGCTATATTCTTTGATTATTAAACAATGTGGTTTCTAAGTATTTGATACTGAATTTGTTGGTATGAATCGTCATACGAAACAACACAATTCATGAACTACAATGGCCTAAGTAACTGGCAAAAGAATATGTGATGATGTTTATCGAGAACAAATAAAGGGTTATTGTGTTGCTCGTTAAACATCAAAGCTTGCCTTCAGGATTTGTTTTATCAGGTATTATGAGAACAAAAGGGTTGTTCAAATAATTTCCGTAATCCATGAAAGATGGATGATTCACAAATCTCGTTGGAGAAATCACATCCATAAAACTAGTGCTAAAAATGTCGAAAGACAAATTGATTAAAAGATCACTTAGGAAGTGACATCGCCGTTTAAATTATATTGGAAAGAAAACATGAAGAAAATCCATATGGATGGAATTTTGGAGTCTATTTGATTTTGATCAAATGACACTTGAGAAACTTTCCTAGAGATAATTAAAACTTCGTTCATAGGCCAAAAGGGAACGAATGACTAGCTTATTGGAACTTGTACATATTGTTGTACGAAATCCATTATGTGTAGTCAAGAGCGATGGATTTCAACTTCATATGCTTTCTCCGAAAATTTGAGTGAATATATGAATATTTACTTAATAAGGATGAAGTGTGAAATATTTGAAAAGTTCAAAGATTTTCAAGATGGAGTGAAAAATCATTGTAACAAGAATATAAATAGTTTATGATAGGATCATAAAGGAAGATATTTGAGTTACAAGTTTAGCATAATACCTAAGATTTAAGGAATCGTTCCGTGGATTTGCATTTCCCGAAACACCATAAGAGTATGGAGCGTTCGAGATATGTAATTAAACCTTGTTTGACATGGTAAGATCAAAGGTATAATTCATAAAACTGCCATTATATTTTAAAGATTAAAAGCTTTAGAGATTACCGTTTTTCCACTGAAAAGAGCTCCATCATAATCCGTTGAAATGACACCATATGTTATGGTTTGGGATAAAACCCAAGTTGTCCTTTCTTAAAACATTGGTATGCTTTGCATAAGAAAGATGTTTGCAACCAAAGTCGGATGAACCTGTCTTTGTATGATTATTTGAATAATCATGAGTATTCCTCCATAACACCAGAGACAAAAGTATTTGTCGCTTAGAACGTCAAGTTTCTTTGGGAAGGAATTTTTCGTGAAAAGAAAAGTGGGAGGATAATAGAACTTTGATAAGGTTAAAAGAACCTTAGCTATATGTGCAAAGATGCGCAGCGCCGAAAAGTGTTCCGGAGTTAGCAAACAATGCTCATGGCTCACGTACCTCAAAGGTTGTGGTCACGGAGATCCAAGTTCCTATTGAAACAAGTAGGTCGGATGAACAATCAAATACCAAGATTTGAGAGTTAAATCATTATTTGACAATAATGATCCGACTACGTGCAAAGAAGCGACGATGAGCCCTGACTCCGTCAAATGGCTTGAAGCCATAAAATCCGTGATAGTTCCATACACGAGAAATCAAGTTTTGAACTTGAAGGACCCTCGAGAAAGGTGTAAGACCTTACAGTTGTGTCTGGATCTATAAAGAAATAGACATGGATGTTTTACATCTATGAAATAGTCGACATGTTGGAAAAGAGTTCACAAAATGTTAAAAGGTTGACTATGACAAGATTTGATCTTTCATAGTGATATTTAGTCTAGACGGATTAATGTAGCAACCACTACATATAATTTGTTATATGGTAGTTGAATAAACAAAACAAGTTCTTCTAATAGAATCGTTACCTTGGACATGTGCATAACACGGTCCATAGGGTTTTGTTAATTCAAAAGGATGCTAAAAGCATATGCAAACTTCAATGGTTAAAGTGAGCATCATGAGTTGGAATCTTCACTGTGATGAAACTGTTAAAGGAGTTTAAAAGTTCATCAGAGACGATGGAGATGCTTGCATTTGCAAGAAATTAAGTGGGAGCGCTAAGACATGTTTCTAATACATTATGTGGAAGACATATTGTTGATTGGAAATAATGTATCTTTTATTAACACATATTAAGAATTTCATCCCTATGAAAGACTTAGGCAAAACCCAAATATTTGGCATCAATAGACGCTAATATGGTTTTGCCAGAAGTACATAGACGAGATATTGAATGAGTTCAATATAGAAACTACAAGAAAGGTTCTTGTCGCACAGAAAGGATTGAAAGAGTTCAAATGTTGATGATATATTCAAGTGTATTGACATTTGGTAAAGTGAAACAAATAATCAAGTATAGATTGATACTTGATGTATGAAATCACAAAGAGTATTTATATCAATCATACTGTGATATGTACAAATCCAGATATGTCCTATGCTCTAAATGTTGTGAGCATATACCAGAATGATTCATAAAATGATCATTGGACAATAGTAAGGATATTCTTATGATCTTTTGGAAGAACTAAGAGTATAATATTTGTAGAAGTGACAAATAGATGGTTAGTTTATTGTAAAAGTACTACATTGATACTAGTTTTGTCACAAAGTACAAATTAAGTTTATCTCAATCTAAACTAAGGGTGGCACAATATAATGGAAAGTGAGTTCCATAATAGATTTGGATGAGTTCCAAAGTTAAGACATTGTGACAGATACTACAACAAAAGGCTAAGTATATGACTGCTATAATAGCAGCTAAAGAGGGCATTTGTGTCAAGTAGTTTGTTATCAAACTAGGTGTAGTTCACATCGGGATAATACTATGAAGATATATTGTACGACAATATTATCAACATGTTTTAACCCCGAAGAACTAAAGGTCACACCAAAGGACCAAATTTGTACGAAGCCATCTCATTAGAGAATGAGTGATGCGTAGAGACGCAAAGACATGCAATTACACACGGACCTGGAAGTGTCAGATCCGGAGATCAGTTGACCACTAGCAATAGTGTACATACAACACCACAAAGCCATAGGTGTTGAATACACAAAGGTTTGAAACTAGATTATTGACTCTAGTGCAAGTGGGAGACTGTTGGAGATATGCCCAAGAGGCAATAATAAAGTGGTTATTATCATATCTTCACACTTATGATAAATGTTCACATACCATGCTATAATTGTATTAACCGGAAACATTAATACTTGTGTGATTTGTAAACTAAAATAAGAGTCCCTAGTAAAGCCTCTTGTTAAACTAGCTTGTTGGTTAATATATGATCATGGTTTCATAATCATGAACATAGAGATGTTATTAACAACAGGATCATATCGTTAGGAGAATGATATGGTGGACATACTCCTATAGATAAGCGTAGCATAAAGATCAAGTCATTTCAATAGTTCAATTGCTATATGCTTTCTGATACATAGTAACCTAATTCCTTCGACCATGAGATCATGCATATCACCTTTACCGGATGGATGCTTTGATGACATCAAACACCACACCGTAACTGGGTGGCTATAAAGGTGGCATTGAGTGTTCGGAAAGTATTGGTTGAAACACATGGATCAAGAGTGGGATTTGTCCATCCATATGACGGATAGATATACTCTGGGCCCTCTCGGTGAAATGTCATCCAATTAGCTTGCAAGCATGTGACTGGCTCACAAGGGATCACATATCACGGGAACGAGAAACGAGTACTTATCGGTAACGAGGTTGAACTAGGTATGCAGAGATACCGACGATCATAACCTCGGATAAGTAAACTATCGTGAGACAAAGGGAAGTTGGTGTCGTATGTAAGTGGTTCATTCGATCGCAAAGTAATCGTAGAAATATGTGGGAGCCATATGAATTTCCAGATTCCTCTATTGGTTATTGTTCGGAGAAGTGTCTCGATCATGTCCGCATAATTCACGAACCGTAGGGAGACACACTTAAGGATTCGACGTTGTTTGAGTAGTTATGGTATTATGAGAAAGAAACCGAATGTTGTTCGGAGTCTCGGATGGGATCCGGGATATCACGAGGTGATCCGGAATGGTCCGGAGAATAAGATTCATATAAGGAAAGTCCGTTTGGAGTTCGGGAATGATTCCGGTGTTTTCATCGAATGTTCTAGAAGGTTCGGAATGTCCCAAGACTCGGGAAAGGGTACATGAATGTGTCATTACATATTGGAATGATTGCATCATGTACTAAGTGTTCTCGCTGTTCCAAATAAAGGATTAAATTGA
This sequence comes from Avena longiglumis, assembly GCA_030063025.1. NCBI lineage: Eukaryota > Viridiplantae > Streptophyta > Magnoliopsida > Poales > Poaceae > Avena > Avena longiglumis. The sequence continues at coordinate 32,239,856 of CP125979.1, read as the reverse complement.
ATCCTAAAACTGAAAAGTCAAATGGCCAGTTTGAAAGTCAAACGGCTAAAACAGGAAACTGAGGGAAACAAGCAAGAGGAGGTTGAAACCGACTTGGGGGAGGAGTCCCTCCTCTCCAAGCCGGCGCGCCACCCAAGGCCGACTTGGGGAGGGACTCCCTCCCCTTGGCCGCCCCTCCCACCTATAAAAGGAGGGGCAGGGCCTCCTCCTCTAGACACACAAGTTCCTATCCTCTAATCTAAATCCTAGCCCTAAACTCCGGTTTAGAGCCGCTTTGGTTTAGAGCTTCTAATTGCCCTAGCCTTCGGATTAGAGCCTTCTAATTGGTGTGTCTAAACCCTAGACCACTAATAGCTCTCTCTCATACTCCACCATACTCGCTCCGGCTTAAGGCGAAGCCCTGCGGGATCTCCCATCTACTTGCATTACCACAGTTGCCTTAGGAATCGCGAGGAGAGTGCTACAACCTCCGCTGCCTGCTGGAACAAGGGAGAGGAAGGTCTTCGTCGAATACCGAATGTGTGACCGACTGCGGGAGCGCTGCCGGAACGTGGCGTCGGAAGGATCGTCTACGCGATCTTGAGATCGGAAGTGTACGACTACATCACCCACGAGAATCTGCTCTCGTTAACCGCTTTGGAATCTTCGAGGGTAAGTTATTCCATCGACTCGTTGCTACAATCTAGTAGATAGATCTTGGCTTGTTTGTTTGTATGCGATAGAAAATTTTTGTTTTCCATGCTACGAACCCCTACATAAATGGGTGTTCAAGAAGAAACTAAGGCCTGATGGTACTATTGAGAAGTACAAGGCAAGGCTTGTGGCCAAGGGTTATACCCAAAAGGAAGGTGAAGACTTCTTTGACACTTACTCACCTGTAGCAAGGTTGACCACCATTCGAGTACTACTTTCTCTGGCTGCCTCACACGGTCTTCTCGTTCATCAAATGGACGTTAAGACGGCTTTCCTAAATGGAGAGTTGGATGAGGAAATTTATATGGATCAACCAGATGGTTTTGTAGTAAATGGTCAAGAAAGAAAAGTGTGCAAGCTACTGAAGTCTTTGTATGGTCTTAAACAAGCACCTAGCAAGCGTGTACGAAAAATTTGATAAAACCTTAACTGCGCAGCTTTGTTGTAAACGGTTTACAAGTGTGTATACTATCGCCATGGTGGGGGTGAGGGAGTCATCCTTTGTTTGTATGTTGATGACATAATGATTTTCGGAACCAACCTTAATGCAATTAAGGAGGTCAAAGATTTCTTATCTCGTTCCTTTGAGATGAAGGATCTGGGAGTAGCTGATGTCATCCTGAACATCAAGATATTGAGAGATGATGATGGTGGGATTACACTGCTTCAGTCCCACTATGTGGAAAAGATCTTGAGTCGTTTCGGGTATAGCGACGTCAATTGTTCTCCTACACCGTATGATCCTAGTGTGTTGCTTCGAAAGAATCGAGGAAATGCTAGAGACCAACTAAGATACTCTCAAATCATTGGCTCGCTTATGTATTTAGCTAGTGCCACGAGACCTGACATCGCCTTTGCTGTAAGCAAACTCAGTCGATTTGTCTCAAATCCAGGAGATGATCACTGGCATGCTCTTGAAAGAGTTATGCGATATCTAAAAGGTATTGCGAGCTATGGCATACACTATAACGGGTATCCGAGGGTACTAGAGGGTTATAATGATTCAAATTGGATATCTGATGCTGATGAGATAAAGTCCACGAGTGGATATGTTTTCACACTTGGTGGTGGCGCTGTTTCTTGGAAGTCTTGCAAGCAGACCATCTTAACGAGGTCAACTATGGAAGCAGAACTCACAAGACTAGACACGCCACCTTGAAGCGAGTGGCTTCGTGAACTCTTGATGGACTTACTGTGGTTGAAAACCTATACCGCAATTCCAATGAACTGTGATAATCAAGCTGATTATTAAGGTGAACAGTTCTAAGGATAATATGAAGTCCTCAAGACATGTGAAGAGGAGACAAATCTGTCAGAAAATGAGAAACTCGGAGTTATTGCATTGGATTATATCCAAACATCTAAAAACTTGGCGATCCTTCACAAAGGGGCTATCACGCAACGTGATAGAAAATGCATCGAAGGAGATGGGTATGAGACCCACAATTTGAGCTTTCCACAGTGGCAAACCACTCTATGTGATCGGAGATCCCATGAATTAGAATTGGGAAACAAGCTGTTGGTTAGCTGAGAGGAAAGTATCCCTACTTTAATAAACACCACTCCATAAAGATGCAATACTTTCCTATTCTGCATGGCAGGTTGATTTATTATCTTAATGTGTTCTAAGTGGCTTATCCTAAGCAAAGATGTTGTCCTGCAGAACATCTTTTGAAGAACACACCTATATGAGTCTGACTGTTAAAACGTCGCAGTTTATGAGAGTAGGGTGCTCTCTAATAAACTCATGAAAGGTCATGGAGTATGACGTATCAGCTCCACCCGCGGGGAAGTCCCACGGTAGCCCATTATCGGTCAAGACTTCGTGTGAAGCTAGATTATAGCAAACTTGCAGTTCAAGGCATAGTCCACTGTACAAGTCGCAACCTAGTGTAGCATAGATTTCTAGGTGGAAGTTTAACTTAACAGTCTCCACTATAGTACCTGTATATAAACAATGTTTTGGAACCAAAGGCAAATTACATGTGCCTCTGGGATCTGGTGGGGGATTGTTGAAATTTTGGCCCAAATAATCTAGCCCATTTTCTATTTCAATAATTCCTGAAAATCCTAGAGGCCCATGTGGCCCATTCATGCAATACAAGAGCTGGGACAAATGTTTAGTCCCACATTGCTAGTTGAGTGGAAGTTGGAACAGCTTATAAGGTGAGCTCTCCTACCACTTGGTAAAAGGATGAGAAGGAGAAGGAGAGAGTTCCACATGCGCGCTCCTCCTCCTCCTCGCTCGCCTCGCCTCGCCTCGCCTCGTCACGACACGACCAAGCAGCCCATGGTTAGGAATCTCGAGCCGAGCTTTAAGAAGTCAAACGTTTGCTTTGAATGGACTTTAATACGAGTTAAATGAATACGAATTAAGTGGAGGTCGTCCGGTGACCGCCTGCTCGCTTCATCTTCCGTCCATTTGTTTCATCTTACGCATGACTGCCTTCCCTCGCGCCTATAAGAGAGAGGTCGCGCCTCCTCGATTCTGCCACACATCCTTGCGCCTCCAGTTCGAGCACGCTGCGCTTCCATCTTCCCCATCCTGTCTTGCGGCGTGCCATGAGCCGGGACATGAGGCCTCGAGACCCGCTGCCGAGTCTGTGACGGGAGGCGATAAGGTTCGGACTCCCTCACGATAGCGACGTCTTCCCGACGAGGACTTCTTCCCCGACATCAGCACCCTCTTCCTCGACGACATGGCCAATGACGGTTCCAACGCCGGCGGTTCTACTTCTGCTACTGCCGTGTACATCTTCTGTCTCAATCTTGTTCTGATCCTATCCAAAGTTTTATGCCTTGCAGTTTGTTTGGCTATATGCCTTAATTTGTATTCTCTATTTAGCATGATTAGTATATTGCCTATTATTCTAGTCATGTTTTATCTAGCGTTTATTTTGGATAATTCGCTTGGTAAATTGCTCTATTTCTCAACAATATCTACATATAGACACGGCTCTGATACCACTGTAGGGGTTCGTAGCATGGAAAACAAAAAATTTCTATCGCATGAACACACACAAGCCAAGATATATCTACTAGATTGTAGCAACGAGTTAATAGAGTACCAACCCTCGAAGATCCAAAGCGGTTAACGAGAGTAGATTCTCGTGGATGATGTGGTCGTACACTTCCGATCTCAAGATCGCGTAGACGATCCTTTCGGCGCTGCGTTCTGGCAGCGCTTCCGCAGTCGGTCACACGTTCGGTACTCGATGAAGACCTTCCTCTCCCTTGTTCCAGAAGGCAGCGGAGGTTGTAGCACTCTCCTTGTGATTCCGGCAGCACGACGGCATGGTACCGGAAGTAGAGGGGAGATCTCGCAGGGCTTCGCCTTAAGCCGGAGCGAGTATGGTGGAGCAAGAGAGGTGCCTTGGCGATCTAGGGTTTAGAAGCACCAAGGGGTTTTATGTAGCCGGCGGCTAGGGCTTGGAGAAGCCCTAACTCAGCGACTTGGGAGGAGAAACCCTAGGCGGCAGCAGGTGGTGGCGCCTAGGGCTAGGGTTTTGGTGTAGAGAGGTGTAGGGGAGAGGGGCACCCCTGCCCCTCCTTTTATAGGTGGGAGGGCGCCGGCCAAGGGGAGGGAGTCCTCCCCCAAGTCGGCCTCCTAGGCCGGCGGGTGGAGGGAGAGGAACTCCTCCCCAAGTAGGTTTCCTACTCTCCCTCCACCAAGCAAAACTGCCGTTTGACTTTTCAAACTAGGATTTGATTTATCCCTTTATTTTGCCCAACCATGATACCTAGTACATGATGCAACCATTCCACATTGTCATGACACATTCATGTACCCTTCCCCTCCGGAGTGCCGGACCTTCCGGACCCTTCTAAAACATTCTCGATGAAAACACCGGAATCATTCCCCAACTCTGAAACAGGACTTTCCTTATATCAATCTTATTCTCCGGACCATTCCGGATCTCCTCATTCTATCCCGGATTCCATCCGAGACTCCGAACAACATTCGGTCTCTTACTCATCATTTCATAACTACTCAACAACATCGAATCCTTAAGTGTGTCTCCCTACGGTTCGTGAATTATGCGGACATGATCGAGACACTTCTCCGATCAATAACTAATAGAGGAATCTGGAAATTCATATAGCTCCCCATATTTCTCCGACTACTTTGCGATCGAATGAACCACTTACATACGATACCAATTTCCCTTTGTCTCACGATAGTTTACTTATCCGAGGTTTTGATCGTCGGTATCTCTGCATACCTAGTTCAACCTCGTTACCGATAAGTACTATTTTCTCGTTCCCGTGGTATGTGATCCCTTGTGAGCCAGTCACATGCTTGCAAGCTAATTGGATGCCATTTCACCGAGAGGACCCAGAGTATATCTATCCGTCATATGGATGGACAAATCCCACTCTTGATCCATGTGTCTCAACCCATACTTTCCGAACACTCAATGACACCTTTATAGCCACCCAGTTACGGTGTGGTGTTTGATGTCATCAAAGCATCCTTCCGGTGATGGTGATAAGCATGATCTCATGGTCGAAGGAATTAGGTTACTATGTATCAGAAAGCTTATAGCAAATGAACTATATTAAATGACTTGATCTTTATGCTACGCTTATCTATAGGAGTATGTCCACCATATCATTCTCCTAATGATATGACCCTGTTGTTAATAACATCTCTATGTTCATGACCAGGAAACCATGATCATATATTAACCAACAAGCTAGTTTAACAAGAGGCTTTACTAGGGACTCTTTTATGTTTACAAATCACACAAGTATTAATGTTTCCGGTTAATACAATTATAGCATGGTATGTAAACATTTATCATAAGCATGAAGATATGAGAATAACTACTTTATTATTGCCTCTTGGGCATATCTCCAACAGTTGACTATCGCCCCACTCGGCATGCCACTAGGCTCACTTCACACGCGGGTGGTTTGAATTGGTGGGAGGTGGAAATGAAATTAGGGTTGTGTTTCTATTAGAGGGAGGGAGAGCCAGAGGACACCTCAAATTGCACACGAAAAAACTAGATTATTCCACCCCGAATAGGATGAAACAACAATGAGAAGAGGAGGGCGACATCATAGACATTACATCCTTCGTCAGGGTAGCACCGATCACCCGCTCGTCGCTAGCGTGAGAGGAGAGTAAGACCAGGGGGACGCACATTTGCCTCTGTGGTGACGAGTGGACTTGGATGTCAGGCTGCACTTTTCGAGTTATGCAACCTTGAAATGGCCCCTCGTCGGCAATCCTTGTTTGTATACAGCCTTAAGGTTGTTCAGTTAGTTTAGTGTGCCAATTTGAGAGATTTGGAGTCTATGGCTCGATTTGACCAACCACTATGAGTTCAAGGTTCTTAATAAATTCTAATTTTTTACAATAATCAAAGTACACAAAGAGTCGAAGCTTTGCACTATATGAATACATTTTCCATGTGTACTATGTAGTCTATCATTGTACTTTCACACTATTTTAGGCTCTCTTAGGATATGGGGTGACCTTGACGATACGTACCTGCCCTTTGGAGCCACGAGAGGACAAACTAACACCAGCCAATGAAATGAAGTCAGCCACTTTGCACTTTTCTAGTAGTTGCATGACACGACGACATGACATGGCCTCCCAGAAAAGCCTAGTGGCCCATCGATTTTGAAGAATAGTGTTAATTATTATCAAGTCTGCCAATTAGCTTGCAGTAGCCAGTAGGTCTTTACCTGGGATTAGAAATGTTTCTAAATCTGCACACGTACGCCAATGGAGCAAGATTCCAAGAACATGTAAACGGTTGATGGAATGTCATGTTATCAGGGGAGGTTTGTGCGCATTCGGGTATTGCCATCTCAGACTAGCTGGGGGTAAATTAATCCTGGTAAAGCAGACGGTTACATAGACCAACATTCCAAATAATACTCCCACAATTTCTCAAAAGAAAGAAAAGAAATAATACTCCCACCATCTCACATGTGGCTCCCTCCATTTGTTTGTTCTAACCTTTTAATGATAAAAATATAAACATAAACGATGTACATCGCGAAAACACTATTTGCAAGACACCAACCTTGAATACATGACATCATTGTAATATCTTTCTTTCAACATCGACAAAAACATACAACCAGAAACAAATTAGATTTTGACATGTTCTTCGTCTTTATGTCATCATCACTTAAGGATATGAAAGGAATGCAATTTTCAAGTGGGATTATATTGCTGTAAATGAATGAAACCGCCATTTAAATTAATTTCAATGTGTATGGGAATGAAGATATGGAACTAATTAAATAGGCCCTCTCCAAATGCCTTTTCCTACAAGGTAGGGAACATCTTAAAAACTTCCCTGCGGCGGCGGTTGTCGTCGAAATAAAAAAGAAAGTAGACAAAGCTTGGAGGTTGACCGATTCGTGTGCCTTTTCTTTTCACGACGAAGCAAAATGCGTGATCTTGAGTTTGAACATTTCGTGTTTCTTACATATTAATCAAAATTAGCAATTTTCCCGTAAAAGAAACCAACGATGCAAAGAAAAGTTACAAGACGCCGACCAAAAATATGTCACATCACTACAGTATCTTGTCTCTCATGTCGACAGAAACCTACGACCAGAAACCATTTAAATTTTCATCGTGACAGAAGTACACGCACACCTCAGAAATAAAAACGGCGATGCGGACGTTGTTTTTCGTCTCTATCTCGTCAGTTAAGAATATGAAAAGGAATGTAGTTTTGTAGAGGATGACAAATGAATTATTTTGACAAAAATAAATCAATCACCACTTAGTACAGTCCAGTGTGCACGGGGAAGGAAGCCCACGGATTCGGGCGCCCACCGAGACGCGGCTAGATCAGCGCCGTCCGATCGGGATTGGGCGGTGGGGATCAGCCGCGATCCGCAGCCCATCTGCCCCCTGCCCTTTCCGTTCGGAGTAATTGGTTCGGCGTCGCCACCACCTCTTCCTCGCCACCACTCCCTCCCTCCCCCTGCGGTTGGTTAATTCCCACCCCAACCCATTCGCCGCCTCCCTCGCTCCTCCCGCACCCCCCGATTCCGCCACCGCCGGCGAGAGAGCGAGCGAGCGCGGCCAAACCCTCCCCCGGAACTCTCCTTGGAGCGAGTGCGAGCATGGTGGGCGGGGTGTGCGGCAACGACAACTGGATCAACAGCTACCTGGACGCCATCCTCGACGCGGGGAAAGCCGCCTCGAGCGGGGGTGGCGGCGGAGGCGGAGGAGGGGGAGACCGCCCCTCGCTCCTCCTCCGCGAGCGCGGCCACTTCTCCCCGGCCCGGTACTTCGTCGAGGAGGTCATCACCGGCTACGACGAGACCGACCTCTACAAGACGTGGTCCCGCGTACGTGCTCGATACTGTACCCCGCATCTCTCCGCGTGCAAATCTGGTCGAATCTGTTCCGCGCCGTTCTGGTGGATTCGCAGAGCTCGTGCTGATCGATCCGTGCGCGTGCGTGCGCGTGTGTGTGGGTGTGCAGGCGAACGCGATGCGGAGCCCGCAGGAGAGGAACACGCGGCTGGAGAACATGACCTGGAGGATCTGGAACCTCGCCAGGAAGAAGAAGGAGGTGTGCCTTTTCGCTTTCGGTTCGTTTCTTTCTTTCTTTCCCTTCGGGCTGCTGGCTCTACGTTTTTTTTTTTGGTGCGGTGGGTATGTGTGTACGTGTAAGCTGGGATTAAGGGAAGCTCTGCTCCGGGTTAGATTAGTTAGTGAAGAAAGAACTGAAGGCTGGCTTGATATTGGTACCAGGCTCTTTTCGACAGAATGGGTTGGTTGAATGAATGCTCATTGATCTGTCAGTCCTTCTCAATGATCTCAACTACTCACAAGTACCATTCGTTCCTACAATATTAGGTAGATTCTTGATTACGAGTTATGCTGGGACATAAGTACCGCAGCCCTGAAATTGTGTGTGCAGTAGTGTCCAGATGCAGTCTTAGTTCTGCTTACAGTAGTGACAGATCAACTAGACAACGAATGTAGCACGCGAGATGGTCGAAGACTAGCGTAGCAATATTACAGATTTAGTTGGATAGAGCGAGCAACACGTGTGTTGCACTATTGCTGGAATCATGGAAAACATAAGCGGTGCTGATATTGGAATATTATGTTTTCCTTTGGCTAATTACGCAATAAACCCTGTATCCAAGTTCCTAGAGTGTGGCTCAAGTGCTGTTCTGCAGTGCATTCAGAAATCGGCCTTGTTTCCAAATGGAGAAGGATATGTATAGAAGTGCACTAAATATCAGGGTTTGGGAGTTTTATCAGATCCATTAGGTTGCTTCGGGTACTGGGATACCCATAGCCTTGCATATTTGTCAAAAGAGAATTTCTCCATAGCTCCTAATTTTTTTCATTGGTTTACACATGAATCCTATAGTTTGCAGTTTCTTTTCATGCCTCAGTGCCTCACATATGTTCACATCCACATTTAGTTCTTTTCTATTCACTATTTGCTCTCTCATTGAGCCACTGAAATGTTTTCTTATGTGGTGCAAAAAAAGTAAAAAGCATGCACACTTAAAAGTGCATTTCCAGACGACAGTACCAAACTCCCAGATCTTGACTAAAAGGTCTACATTCTGGAACCATTCATAATATACCTTCCCTGTTCCTGACAAGGAAGCAGATTCCTGGAGCTCCATCGACACCTGCAAACCAACCATCCCGTCTTTCCTGAATTTCCTCTCAAGCTCTGTTAGCAATTTCCATTTGCTTCCTCTTAAACTTGTCAGAGAACACAACGCTCATATGATAATATTGTTATTTAGAGGAACCAGCTAAAATCAAAATGAGGTGGACTGCTCAATCAACAAGGGTATCCATGCAGTGGCAAGTGCTGGATGCAACTGATTTATGAAAAAACTGCATGTATGTATGTAAAGCTGTGTATACAATCTGCATGAAAAGGGTGACTGATGCATGCTGCTACCGTCAGTCACTACACAGCATGTTCATATACCAAGCAGTTTTTCTTGTTGAAATTGTAATTTACAACAATTGTTTTTTTGTTAGGTTGACCAGAAATTATCACTACATGGCTGGATTTAAAATGTTGCAACATGTTAAGAAAATGTAATTGGCCTATTTGGGTTTCACAAAATCAAGGCGACATAATTTCACATATATTAAGTCCTTGCAGGATTTTCCCTTACCTTTGCTAAGTCCATGAGATATATATTGATTTAAGTATATTGTTGGTTTTATCTTGACTTTTGTAATGAAAAATAAAATGGGCTTTTGCCCCTTAGAAAAATCTTATTGATGATATAATTATGTTTTTTCTTGCATCGAGCATTCGGTGTCGCTTTCACTCCTAATATGATCCACGTTTGTCGTAATTTTTTTCTGTGCCAGAATTTCACACTCTTCTTCAAAAACTACATCCTTACTCATATTTGTACTTCATGTTTCTGTCTTTCATATCCCTTCTTTATTACCTAATTCTTCTGGTACTCAGGCCGAGGAAGCCAACCGGTTGTTAAAACGCCGCCTAGAGACAGAGAAGCCACGGACTGATGCTGCTGCAGAAATGTCTGAAGATCTCTTTGAAGGAGAAAAGGGCGAGGATGCTGGTGATGCATCTGTTGCCTATGGCGACAGCTCGGCTTCAAACACACCTAGGATCAGTTCCATCGACAAACTATACATAGTGTTGATCAGGTATGGACTAGTTTCCTTAACTTCATGTAGTATTTTGTAGGCAAATCGTGCAATGTAAGGGAAGTATATGTTAATCACCGTTTAATCTGTAGGCGGTTAATTTTTTATGCTTTGAGCTATTATTCGTATCCGATGCAAATAACCTCACTGTTAGTGGGAAGATCTCTATCCTATTACCTGTATTCTGTTATGATCATGGACTTATTTTATTAGACCATTCTATAGCAATGGATGATGAATAATGATGTAAAAACATCACCATTCACAGATTTAGCCTACATACTGTTAATAAAACCAATAAACTCTCATCTAAAAAACCCCAATAAACTCGGAATTGCTTGTACCACCTCTGTAGTCTTGCTTTTATTCCCTACTTTGATATATGTGATGCAATTTGCAGGTTTGCCAGTATTGTGTGTTAAATATGAATCCCCTGTTTAATTCGTTTGTGATGTATTATACTGCAGCCTTCATGGCCTGGTCCGTGGTGAGAACATGGAACTTGGCCGGGATTCAGACACTAGTGGACAGGTATTGTTGCTGTTTATACTTACAAGTGCATTTCGTTCTTCAGCACAAATATCTCGACCTTATCCTTTAGTTAATTGGGGGTAGCTATTACTTTCATGTGGCGTTCTAAATATGCCGAGCAACAAAAAGCATCATATAATGATACAATTTCGTTTGCTCTAATGTGTCGATTGATAGGTCAAATATGTCGTGGAACTTGCTAAAGCATTGAGTTCATGCCCTGGAGTATACCGTGTTGATCTGTTGACGAGGCAAATATTAGCACCGAATTATGATCGTGGATATGGTGAACCATCAGAGACACTGTTACCAACAAGCTTCAAGAATTTTAAACATGAAAGAGGAGAGAACAGTGGTGCATATATCATCAGAATACCATTTGGACCGAAAGACAAGTATCTAGCTAAAGAACATCTCTGGCCTTATGTTCAAGAATTTGTTGATGGTGCACTCAGTCATATAGTGCACATGTCGAAAACCATAGGTGAAGAAATCGGCCATGGGCATCCAATGTGGCCTTCTGTGATTCATGGCCATTATGCCAGTGCAGGAGTTGCTGCTGCTCTACTATCTGGAGCACTTAATGTTCACATGGTATTTACAGGGCATTTTCTTGGGAGAGATAAGTTAGAAGGGCTTCTCAAGCAAGGAAAACAGACAAGGGAAGAAATAAATATGACATACAAAATAATGCGCCGAATTGAGGCAGAGGAGTTGTCTCTTGATGCGTCTGAAATAGTTATTGCAAGTACTAGGCAAGAGATAGAAGAGCAATGGAACTTGTATGATGGTTTTGAGGTCATGCTCGCAAGGAAACTTCGTGCAAGAGTCAAGCGTGGTGCAAACTGCTATGGCCGTTACATGCCTCGTATGGTTGTGAGTATACTGTATACATTGTGTCTCCCATTGTTATTTTTGTTACCATAATAATCACTTGTAGAATTATTGTTCAAGGACTTGTGTTTTTTTTCATAGTTTGTTAGTCATCAGCTGTCATTGCTTTCTGTATTTGCTGTAGCATTCCAGTATTCACTAACTTTGTATTTGTTGCTCTGCAGATAATTCCTCCCGGTGTTGAATTTGGTCATATGATTCAGGATTTTGATATGGATGGTGAGGAAGCTAGCCCATCCCCAGCCTCCGAAGATCCACCTATTTGGTCTGAGGTGGCAAAATTTTCTTTGGATTTGTACTTAATATTTTCACTAACCAGTTTACATAAACTTTTTATTTTGACTTTCTACTTCAGTTATTATTTTATGTTTATCCTGCATTTTTAAGTCTATGCCCTGATAATTTGCATCCGATGACAGATAATGCGGTTTTTTACAAATCCTAGGAAACCATTGATTCTGGCTGTTGCTCGTCCTTACCCAGAAAAGAATATTACAACCCTTGTGAAGGCTTTTGGTGAATGCCGACCATTGAGGGAGCTTGCTAACCTAGTAAGATGCGTGAATGCATCGAGTTCAGTAGCTGCTAATTATCTGATACGATTTCAACACTCATACTAACTTTTGATGTTGCATTCCAGACACTGATTATGGGTAACCGTGAGGCTATTTCCAAAATGAGTAATATGAGTGCAGCTGTTTTGACATCAGTACTTACACTGATTGATGAATATGATCTGTATGGTCAAGTGGCATACCCAAAGCATCACAAACACTCGGAAGTTCTTGATATTTATCGTTTAGCAGCGAGAACAAAGGTATGTTGTTTCTGGACATAGGAAACAGGTGGTGCCATTCTATTTTTTCGAGAACATAACAGTCGGTGCCATTTTTCCCTTGTTTTAAATGCCTAGCTCCTGAAGTGTTTATATGTTTACTTCTTCATCTATTTTAATCTATTAATGGTAGGTAGAAACACACTACTTAAGTAAATTAAATTGTTCAAATGGATGAAGGTATTGATACCAGATCATGGGAAGTTAAATGCTTACAGCAACGATTTTATTATATTAGGTAGATTTGACAAGTTCTACTTTAGTACCCACATCCTGTACTATTTGTGTTGATACTGATTGTCTATTTAACATATGCAGGGTGCTTTTGTAAATGTAGCCTACTTTGAACAATTCGGTGTCACCTTGATAGAGGTAATAATCATTGAAATTTAAATTCACTTTTGTGGTTGCTACCATTTCTGCATTATAATTACCTCTAGTATGTTACTTGTGAGAGCAGGCTGCCATGCATGGTTTACCTGTAATTGCAACAAAAAATGGAGCTCCTGTTGAAATTCACCAGGTTTGTGCATCAAAATTAACTTGGTTTTACAACGAAAATCATATAATTTCATGGCTGGTATTAAGATTCCCTGGCTCATTTCCAATGAATACTGATGCAGGTGCTCAATAACGGTCTTCTTGTTGATCCCCATGATCAGAATGCAATTGCTGATGCACTCTATAAACTTCTTTCTGAAAAACAACTTTGGTCAAGATGTCGAGAGAATGGGCTGAAAAATATACACCAGTTTTCTTGGCCTGAACATTGCAAGAATTACTTGTCAAGGATATTAACTCTTAGCCCAAGATGCCCTGCTTTTGCGAGCAATGAAGACCAGATTGAGGCTCCTATCAGGGGAAGAAAGTATATTGTTGTTATTGCTGTAGACTCTGCCAGTAAGAAAGATCTGGCCTGTATAATCAGAAATTCTATTGAGGCTACACGGACAGAAACTTCGTCAGGTTCAACGGGTTTTGTGTTGTCGACTTCCCTGACAATATCAGAGATTCATTCTCTATTAATATCCGCAGGGATGGTTCCCACTGATTTTGATGCTTTCGTATGCAATAGTGGGAGTGATTTATTTTACCCTTCACGGACTGGTGATTCACCAAGCACTTCCCGTGTGACATTTGCATTAGACCGTAATTACCAGTCTCATATTGAGTATCATTGGGGAGGAGAAGGTTTAAGAAAGTATCTAGTGAAGTGGGCTTCTTCAGTAGTAGAAAGGAGAGGCAGAATGGAAAAGCAAGTTATTTTTGAAGATTCAGAACACTCCTCGACATGTTGCCTTGCATTTAGAGTGGTCAATCCAAATTATGTATGCCCTTTCTTTCAAATATCTTCTGGCATTATCGTGGAATTTTGCTTGCATATTCACTGCTTGGGCTGTTCAAGTGCATTGTTTTATGCTACTCATTATGCAAGAGTTTTCTAATTATTGCTTGGCATGTTGTTTTGCAGTTACCTCCTTTAAAGGAGCTTCAGAAGTTGATGAGAGTCCAGTCACTACGCTGCCATGCTCTTTATAACCACAGTGCTACCAGGCTATCTGTAATTCCAATTCATGCATCACGGTCTCAGGCTATAAGGTTTTTCTCGATTTTCTTACTTCATGCATTTATCATTTCCAAAACTTCATCTGTACAATAACTGCAGCATTGTTGTGTGAAGCATTTTTACAAATCCTAACCAAAACATGGATGTCGTTTTAACTTCAATTTCTTGTCATCAAATATTTTTCCATAGAATGTTAGACGTATCAGTTTAGGAAAATATTTTACTCCATTCCTTTGGGGATTCCAGCTAGAGCAGTGTCATAAATTCCTAAATGATACTCCCTCCGTTCACTAATGCAAGACATTCTAGCATTTTTCTAGAACACATGTATGTAGACGTGTTTTACTGTGTAGTTTCACTCATTTTGGAGAGTATCTAGTCCACTTTGAAATATCTAAAAGGTCTTACATTAGTGATCGGAGGGAGTATGTAACTTCAAAATCAAGGAAATCTAGTGCCATAGAGTACTGAAGATTTGGGTTAGATTATCCTTGGCCTGCTTTTCATGGAATGGGCAATAGATGCTGCTTGGTCCAAAATTTTGTTGCCTCCTAAAAAGATCAGCAACAAGCAGTAGATAGCAACTGTTTTTTTAGTGCTCAAGGGCTTGGCGAATTGCCTTTTGCATTTCCCATATGCACCTAGTGATCTACCATGCTTGCAGTCCTATTAACATTTTTTTTTCTGTTCTTGTAGGTACTTATCTGTTCGTTGGGGCATAGAGTTGCGAAATGTTGCGATTCTTGTTGGCGAAACCGGTGACTCAGACTACGAAGAACTGTTTGGAGGTCTTCACAAGACAGTGGTCCTGAAGGGCGAATTCAACACCCCCGCGAACAGAATCCACACGGTCAGGCGGTACCCTTTACAAGATGTTATCGCGCTTGACTGCTCGAACATCATTGGAGTTGAGGGCTGCAGCGCCGATTGCATGAGGTCTACTCTGGAAAAGCTCGGTATACCGACAAAATGACACCAGTAGACATATATTTTTATTTTTATACGATGAAAAGAAAGAACAATACACATATAGCAAATGAATGCTGTCATTTCCATGCTTGATGGAAATACAGATTTTGCCTGCAAGTCATGATGTAGTGTATATTTGTGGGCCTCACCTGAGCTGCTGTGAATAACACTCCAAATCCCATCTCCATGCAGACGAGACACAGGTATGTGGAAATTTTGGAATGGACAATGAATCCAGCATTTGACCAAACGGACTGTTTAAACTGTCGATAACATAACATTTTAAGGAAACAGTAATTTTGCATGGAAAGCTACAAAAAATTACCACTGAAGTTAACCAAGATTATGATTCGCCTCTTCATTGTACTCATTTTACCAAGGAAGCAAAATGTGGGCAATTTACTGCTACTGAAAAGTGATCACGTGATCCCTTTGCAACCCTCTTCTACATTTAAAAAAGACTTTACTAGGACAGATTTGTGAATTATGGTTCGGATCATTCATCCTGCCTCAAAATGTTCTGTTGGGTCAAGGCTAGATGCCTAGGTAGATGCTTAGGAAATTAAACCGGTTTTATTTAAGCACCCGTGCTTATTTACAGTAGGCATATGCCTACCAAGGCACCTCTCATATATGCATTTCGATATTAGCTACTGTATAAGGTTTATGGCGTGTGGACTTGTGGTTGCTACGAGAAAATCATATTGCAGGTTCTTCAGCCAAGAGAAGGCAGTACACATACCGCGGACAACAATTATGCTCGTAGATCTATTCTGTACACCAAGATATAATGTGTAATCTGACCGAGCTGAGAAGAGTTCGGAAGAGATAGAAGTTAAACTTGAATGCTGGATACTAAAGATAGAAGCAAGGATATAGGTAGATCCCAAATAATTATATCTTGCAATACATTAAACTAGGCATGCAAATTTGCCCGTGCAAAATAGGAATTGCAAATTTAGGCAGCCTATACATTTTTCTAACTTCTTATGGGTCAACATTGACATGAATCATCCAATACCCCTTAGGGATCCTAGATGTAATTTCAATGGTCATCCTTCTTTGTTACATCCAACAAGATAGATTACAAAAAAAAAATAGGAAAGGGATCAAAAGATCATAGCATAGCTTAGAAAATGGTATCGATTGAGAGCGTGGTTCACTTCAGAATAGTTTGGTCAAAGCGTGACTCGGATCTTGGTTGCAACTAATCAAAGCTCGGACAAGTGAACTGGAGCTTGGCAGTGATGAGCCAAGTTTCAACCACTTGAATCTAAACTTGGTTTTGACAAACAAAATATTAGGCATGATTAATCGTGGTGGCAGTAATCTCTCAGACGGGCGCTAGATAAGTGATGTGAGCAGGAAACTGTAGGGGTTCGTAGCATGGAAAACAAAAATTTTCTATCGCATACAAACAAACAAGCCAAGATCTATCTACTAGATTGTAGCAACGAGTCGATGGAATAACTTACCCTCGAAGATTCCAAAGTGTTTAACGAGGCGGATTCGTGGGTGATGTAGTCGTACTCTTTCCGATCTCAAGATCGTGTGGGCGATCCTTCCTGCGTTCGGCGCTTCCGTAATCGGTCTGCGTTCGGTACTCGGCGAAGACCTTTCTCTCCTTGTTCCAAAGAAATGGAGGTTGTAGCACTCTCCTCGCGATTCCGGCGGCAAGACAATGCAGGAAGTAGAGGGAGATCCCAGGGCTTCGCTTAAGCCGGAGCGAGTATGGTGGATTATGAGAGAGGGCTATTAGTGGTCTAGAGAGTAGACGCACCAATTAGAAGGCTCTAAACCGCAGGCTAAAGCAATTAGAAGCTCTAAACCAAACGGCTCTAAACCTGAGATTAGAGGTAGAAACTTGTGTGTCTCTAGGAGGAGCCCTGCCCCTCCTTATATAGGTGGAGGGGTCTTGGCGCGCCAGGGAGGGAGGGAGTCCCTCCCCAACTCGGCCTAGGGCTGGGCGCCGGCCAAGGAGGAGAGGAACTCCTCCTCCAAGTTGGTTTCAACCTCCTCTTGCTTGTTTCCCACGGTTTCTGTTTCCACAGTTTCTGTTTTAGCCGTTTGACTTTCAAAGCGGCAATTTGACTTTCATGTTTTTGGAACAGCAAGAACACTTAGTACATGATGCAATCATTCAATGACACACTCATGTACCCTCCCCCAGTCTTGGGACAATCCGGACCCTTCTAGAACATTCCCGATGAAAACACGGAATCATTCCCGAACTCAAAGCGGGACTTTCCTTATATGAATCTTATTCTCCGGACCATTCCGGATCACCTCGTGATATCCCGGATCCCATCCGAGACTCTGAACAACATTCGGTCTCTTTCTCATAATACCATAACTACTCAAAACAACGTCGAATCCTTAAGTGTGTCTCCCTACGATTCGTGAACTATGCGGACATGATCGAGACACTTCTCCGAACAATAACCAATAGAGGAATCTGGAAATTCATATGGCTCCCACATATTTCTACGATTACTTTGCGATCGAATGAACCACATACAATACCAATTTCCCTTTGTCTCACGATAGTTTACTTATCCGAGGTTATGATCGTCGGTATCTCTGCATACCTAGTTCAACCTCGTTACCGATAAGTACTCTTTTCTCGTTCCCGTGATATGTGATCCCTTGTGACCCAGTCACATGCTTGCAAGCTAATTGGATGACATTCCACCGAGAGGGACCAGAGTATATCTATCCGTCATATGGATGGACAAATCCCACTCTTGATCCATGTGTTTCAACCAATACTTTCTAAACACTCAATGCCACTTTTATAGCCACCCTGTTACGGTGTGGTGTTTGATGACATCAAAGCATCCATCCGGAAAAGGTGATATGCATGATCTCATGGTCGAAGGAATTAGGTTACTATGTATCAGAAAGCATATAGCAATTGAACTATTAAAATGACTTGATCTTTATGCTACGCTTATCTATAGGAGTATGTCCATCACATCATTCTCCTAATGATATGATCCTGTTGTTAATAACATCTCTATGTTCATGATCAGGAAACCATGATCATATATTAACCAACAAGCTAGTTTAACAAGAGGCTTTACTAGGGACTCTTATTTTAGTTTACAAATCACACAAGTATTAATGTTTCCGGTTAATACAATTATAGCATGGTATGTAAACATTTATCATAAGTGTGAAGATATGATAATAACCACTTTATTATTGCCTCTTGGGCATATCTCCAACAGAAACAATGGCAGTGGCTTGGGGAGGAGACTGCGATGGCGGCAATTTTTGTTGAGGGCTATGGGGTATCTTGGATCGAAAGCGATAGGGTGCGGTGCTCTGCCGCACGAGAGAGGTTTTCGCAAGGAGGAACTGTATCACCATGTGGGAAGTCGAGGAAGGTGATTTGCGCACATGATTGAGAGTAATTTGCTTCGATCTCGACACCAAGGGCGTGTTTGGTAGAATGCATGGATTTTAGGTATCCCAGGGGCAAGGTCCTGGGACGCATGCCCCGTGGAAAAGGATACTTGGAACATGTTCGACACTTTGTTTGGTTGCCTGGTTTCCACTTGGATGCATGGGGTGGACAATTGTCCCCTTTGTTTGGTAGGCTGCACATAGTCTTTTTTTTGTTTGGGATGATGTAACACCCCGACTTCTCCGCACCGACGGTCGTCATCCCTGGCAGCTCTCTAAGATCACTAGACTAACCCCACAGACCAACATTAGTCTTTTCTGTGCACTTTGTCATCACTCCCACACACTCGGGAACAACTTTCCGGTCGGCCACCCATTCTCAAATCGCTCCAGGCTAAGCATGCTTAACCTCAGAGTTATTTTCCAATGAGCTTCCAAAAAAGAAGTTAAAACTTGTTGGTATGGGTATCCTATTAATCCTATTAAGCCATGCGCTAGGATCTCACATACACTCACTCTTAGAAGTTCTATGCCCTCGTTGATCAACCACAAGTCAGGAACGTCCTCTCTTGGCACACATTTGTGCATCCAGTGCTAGCACATGTGCCATGCCGTGTCCACTTTGAGCCACACACATGCTATGTGTCACATGTGCATGCCCCTGACACGCACATGCCCATGTAATTGTGAGGATTGACTCTAATACCACCTGTAACACCCTGGCCACCCTGGGCCCTGCAGATGTTACCCCTAGCAGCTTTTTAGGATCTCTAGACTGGTCTCATAGACCAACACTAGTCTTTTTTTCGCACTTTGTCCTCACTCGTGCGCATCCGAGATCAAATTTTTGGTCGGTCACCTATCCTCAAATTGCTCCATACCAAGCATGTTTAACCTGGAGTTCCTTTGATGATGAGCCCCGGAAACGAAGTTGCAATTTGTTGGTATGGGTATCCTATCGATCATATTATGCCATGCGTTAGGATCTCACTATCTCACATACACCCACCCTTAAAAAATCGACACCCTCGTCAATCAACCACAAGCCAATAATGTCCCCTCTTGGCGCACGTCTATGCGTCCAGTGCTGGTACATGTGCCATGCGTGTCTACTCTGGGCCATAAGCTCCATGTGTTACATGTCTGCGCTTCTGACCCGCACATGCACGTGTAACCGCGAGGATCGGCTCTGATACCACATGTAACACCCCAGCCACCTTGGTACCTACAGCTGTTACCCCTAGCAGCTTTTTAGGATCTCTACACTGCCCCCATAAACCAACACTAGTTTTTTATGCGCACTTGGTCCTCACTTGTGCGCACTCGAGAATAACTTATCGGTCGTTCACCCATTCGCAAATCGATCCAGGCCAAGCACACTTCACCTTAGAGTTCTTTTCAGATGAGCTTCCGGAAAATAAGTTGTCACTCGTTGGTATGGATATCCTATCAATCCTATTAATCCATGCACCAGGATCTCATAGCTGATGTAAATCAATGGTGTTTGGTTGCCCACATAAGGCTTCACATGGTTCATGTATGGTGAGCTTACCATTTCTGCATAATACATCTAATAATATAGAGGAATCAAAAAAGCAGGAGTTTAATGATCACCAAGGCATGCCGACGATGATGAAATCTCTTGTCCTACTATCTTAGACTTTATCAGCCATTTACACATAGTCAAGAACCATAGCTATCATCCATAACCTTGTCATTCAATAAATCGTGGTACTCCTCTACCTCCTCTCTCTAGTTTTATACCCTCTATAGTTATTGTTGGACAAACCATTGATTTGATATTGTCACATCCTCCATGAATTGTAGACTCATGGACACCTTCCTCTATACACCACACACCACTAATATGACACAAACACACACACAAGTTAGGTACACCGGAAAATCATGAATTCAATCATTAAAAAGCATGACAAGCTCACACCAGATCTCATAATCCAAGGGGAGCATGCATGATCATTACGAAAATAGGATCACAAGTTCATCTTACAACTATGGTGTCAACCTACCACCATATTAGAAGTGATTATCATCCTACCACCACATAAAGTTCACCATGACACAAGGGGTTAGTATATACCACCACCTCATCAAAATATATAGGCCCTCGTAATTTTTTTAGCCCTAGATACCACCAAAATGTACATCATCATCATGATTTCATCGTCACCACCATGGACGCACCACCGTCAAGACCGTCACAAACCGAAGCTCCATGTGTGGCTCAACCATGCGAACAAATTTAGTTCCATGGGCCTTGTTGTCAACAAGGTGGTTGAGAGACTCCTCGGTGAAGCTAAACATGTCCATGTCGACTCTGTAGTACCAGGGTGAAATTCAGTAGGCTTATTGTCCCTAATGGCATGTGGGACATCTCTAATCCTGCTAATGGCGAGCCACATTACCCTCCACTTCCTCTAATGATTGTACACTTGAGTAGAGCTCATCTACACTCCACCATTCTCGAACAGAGCCTTGCAATGATAGTCATATGGACCTCCTTGAATCCCTTGCCAGTTCATGTGTTACTCTTGATGAGATCGCACATCTTTCTCAAGGACAAAGGTCGACATGAAGGGAATCCACTAGTAGGAAAAGGCCTATCAGTGGCGCATCATTTTGGGACTTTTGTGGCGCATATGGGATACGCCACTGTTATCCCGCCACTAAAGTGTAGTTCTGCGGCGCATACTGTGGCGCATATTGCAAATATGCGCCCCAAAAGTCCTGAACCAGATCTCAAACTTCTGTGGCGCATATTGCCAATATGCGCCACAGATTTTTTTTTTTTGAAATTTCAAAAAAAAAAACCCGGCCAGATCTGGCCGGAGTGGGAGGTGGGTGGTGGAGGTTGGAGGAGGGTCGCCGGAGTAGGAGGAGTACGAGGAGTACAAGGAGTAGGAGGAAGGGTTGCCGAAGTAGGAGGCCACCGATGTAGGTGGAGTAGGAGGGGAGGGGTCGCCGGAGTAGGAGGAGAAGGAGGCCGTCGGTGGAAGAGGAGTAGGAGGAGGAGGAGTAGGAGGAGGCAGTGGAGGAGGTGTCACCAGAGGTGGTGGAGGCCATGGCCGGAGTAGGAGGAGTTGGCCGGAGAGTGGAGAAGGAGGAGTAGAAGGGGGGAAGAGGAGGAGAGAAGAAGGGGTGGAAGAGAAGGAGAGGAAGAAGGGAGGAAGAGAAGGAGAGGAGGAAGAGAAGAAGGAGAGGAAGAAGGGGAAGAAGAGAAGAACTGGAGGAGAGGAGTAAAGGGGAGAAGGATAAAAGAGAGGGGGAGGGCACCATAGAAATTCAAAATTCGAATCCCAAAACTTTTATGGCGCATATGTGAGAAATGCGCCACAGAAGTTTGTCCCCCTTTTTATTTTTTTGTAGGAAAAAATATTCTTTCTGCCATAACTTTTTACTCTTTTCGAATTTAGGAAATTTCGAGACGATCATTTTGATATATTAAACTTTTTTCCGACATCATATGCAAAAGTTATGGCCGTTTTATTGTCCCATGACCTTTTTTTGCAAAATACATCAAAATCCATTTTTTCCAATTTTCCCTACAACTATACCCCAAAATACAACTACATCTCAAAGGAATTATTTTTTTGAATTTTTTTATCATTTTCGTTTATTTTTTACAAAAGTTACAAGGCATTCCACGGGAGGGGGGATCTGGGTTTCCTTATTATGTGGCGCATATCTATATATGCACGCGCCATAGAAGTTGGAACTTCTGTGGCGCATATATAGGTATACGCCACAAAACTTTGGTCAACTGAATACTGTGGTGGGTCCTACCCTCACTTTATGTGGTGCATATGTCCATATGCGCCACAGAAGTTGGAAACTTTTGTGGTGCATATAGACATATGCGCCACAGAAGATGGAACTTCTATGACACATTTTTCCTATATGCACCACAGAAGTGTGAAGATTTCTGTGGCACATTGTCTGAAATGCGCCATTGGACAACTTCTGTGGCGCATGGTCAGAACCATGCGCCACAGAAGGTCTATCTATCTATAGCCGGTTTCCTAGTAGTGATCCATTTGATGGTCCCCTTGGCTGCAACCTTTTCATCGTGCGCCTTCTTGTCCTTGGCAATGTTTTCTTAAATCCTCTTCTTTCTCCCAAGTGGCTTCCCTTTCGGGGTGATGTTCCCACTGTACCTTGCATTATTTGATTGCCCTGTTCCTCAATCTTTTCTAGTTTTCCTCCAAAATTTTACAGGGTTTTTCAACATAAGTCAAGTCTGCTTGTAATTCTATCTCTTGATGTGTGATTGCATCATCAGGAACTTTAAGACATTTCTAGAGTTGTGACACATGGAAAACATTACGAACTTAAGCCACTCTTGAGGGTAACTCTAAAGCATAAGCTATAGTCCTATTCTGACTCAGTATCTTGAATGGCCCGATATATCTTGGACTCAATTTTCCTTTAACTCCGAACCTTTTAACTCCTTTCATTGTACTTACTTTCAAATATACCATGTCTCCCACTTCTGGATGCCATGATCTTCGACTTTGATCAGCATAACTTTTCTGCCTACTTTGAGCTATTTTCAGTCTATCCTTGATCTTATCAATGATATCTTGTTTTTCCTTGATATAGTCTGGCGCAAATTCCTTGCTGCTTCTAGGCTCATACCAACATATTGATGATCTACATTTCCTTCCATACAGAACCTGATATGGAGCTGCCTTCAGACTACTCTGATAGCTATTATTGTAGGAAAATTCTGCCAATGGTAGATGATCTTCCCATGTACCTCCAAAATCTAATGCACAAGTTCTTAACATGTCTTCTAGTATTTGATTTGTTATTTTTGTTTGACCTCCTGTCTCTGGATGATAAGTTGTGCTGAAATCTAACTTTAAACCAAGTGCTTCATGCAATTGCTTCCAAAATGCTGAAGTAAACACTGACCCCCTATCCGTTACGATCTTTTTGGGCACTCCATGCTTACTTACTATCTCTTTGATATAAACTTCTACTAACTTCTCGACATTATACTTCTGATTTACCGGAATAAAGTGTGCACTTTTAGTGAGTCTATCCACAATTACCCATATCATATCCTTCCGTTTAGGTGTCATGGGCAATCCTGTGATGAAGTCCATACCGATTTCCTCCCATTTTCATTCAGGAATTTCCAAAGGTTGCAATGGTCCTGCTGGACTTTGATGTTTAGCCTTCATCCTTTGGCAAGTATGGCATTCTGATACATATTTAACAATGTCCGTTTTCATGTTATTCCATCAGAATAATTCTTTCAAATCCATATACATCTTGGTTCCGGGTGGCACCCACCGGGTTCGGGTCCGGTTCCTGCCTCCCATACCCGCACCCGCCTCATTTCCCCGCCCCATGACCCGCCCCCGATTACATTGGCGGGTACAGATCCCCACCATACCCGCCACCTGCCGGGTAAACGGGGCCCCAACGGGTATTTTAACCCGCCCAAAAATGACAATAATTAGGCATTTTTTACAATAGTTTTATAGCAAAATAGACTATATAACAACAAACAATACATTTAGCAACAATATATTTGGAATTTGCTTGACAACTGACACTTACATGTAGGGTCCACTTATCATATGCGGGTACGCGGGTATGCGGGTTCGGGTTTGGCACCTCCATACCCACCCCATTGGTATTATTTCTAACCACTAACTAGCCCCATTGGTATGATTTCTAACCACTAACTAGCCCCACTGGTATTATTTTTTACCATACCCGCCCCATTTAAAGCGGGCCCCCGTCGGGTACGCGGGTATCGGGTACCCATTGCCATCCATAATCTTGGTACTTCATGGATGTATAGAATATGGTGTTTCATGTGCTTCTCTGAGTATGACATCACGAATCTCAGTCACATCTGGAACACAGAGACGTTCTTGAAACCATAAGGACTCATAATTGAAGGGTTTCGCGGCATAGTAAATCAAAAATTTCTACGGATGCGAACAGAGGGAAAGCCAAGATCTAATCTAGGAGATGCAATCAACGAGAGAGATTGGATAAGATCTTCATACCCTTGAAGATTCGCACAGCGGAACAATCGTCAGAACGTGGGTGATGTAGTCGTACTCGCTTCTCCTCCTCGTGATCCGATCCGATCTAGCACCACAAGTGGCGGTGCCTCCGTGAGATGCACACGTGCAGCACCTCGACGTCTCCTCCTTCCTCGGACCAGCGAGTATGGTGGAGAGATAGATTGGATCTACAACACGATGGCGTGGTGTATATGGTGGAGAATTTCTGCTGCAGGGCTTCGCCTACAAACAATCGGAAGGGAGAGAGGAAGGTAGCAAGGCAGCTAGGGCTTGGAGGAAGGTGTGGAGTAGTAGGGGGAGGGGGCGCACCACCCCTCTATATATAGAGGGGGGCGGCCAGCCCTTGCCCCTCCTCCAAGCCTATCTCTAGTTTAAACAATTTAAACTTTCCCTTATCTAGAAATCCTATCTCTAGTTTAAACGATTTAAACTCTCCCTTATCTAGAAATCCTATCTCTAGTTTAAACGAGTTTAAACTTATCTAGGATCGGCTGGGCCCTATGGGGCCTTGTGCCTGGCCCAATGCGTCCAGGACACTCCCTCATAGGCCCATGCCCTCCCGGAAGGTGGAGCCACGTTGGTCCCTTCCGAAGGTTCTAAAGCTCGGTACAATACCGATTAACCCGAACAATTCAACTCCAAAACTGCACCTTGCTTATATGAATCTTATTCTCCGGACCATTCGAACCTCGTTATATCCGGATCCCATCCGAGACTACGAACAAAAATTCATAAACCAATTATCCAATCTATCCTAGCGTCGAGATACGTTAAGTGTGTGACCTGCGGGTTCGAGAATATGCGACATGATCTTCTATCAATAATCAACAGGGTGCAGGCACCCATATTGACTCACACATTCATCGATGATCATATCGGATGAACCACGATGCCAGGATTCAATCAATCCCATATATATATTCCCTTCGTCTCGCGATATTTTACTTGCCCGAGATTCGATCGTCGATGCCGTCATACCTAGTTCAATCTCGTTCACGCAAGTACTTTACTCGGTCCGTAATCCGATATCACTTTGTGATTAACTCCTTAACCACATGCTTGCAAGCGGTGTTGATATCGATTACCGAGTGGGCCCAAGTATATCTCTCCGACTTGGGAGGGACAAATTCCATCTCGATACATACAACCCAATGATACTTTCCGATCACCGAGAGACACCTTTATGATCACCCTCTCATAGGATGACGTTTGATGACCTCAAAGCTTTCTTCGGTACCGAGGAGTTGCATTATCTCATGGTCTAAGGAATACAATATTTGACATAGGAAAAGCTTCGCAAAGATGAACACGATGAACGATCTAATTGCTTCGCTTAGTTTGGTCTCATCCATCATATCATTCTCCCAATGATATGATCTCATTATCAATTGACAACTCATGTCTATGGTTAGGAAACCTTAACCATCATTGATCAATGAGCTAGTCCACGAGGCGTCGAGGGACACGGTGTTGTTTACAAACCACACAAGTATTAAAGTTTCCGCTTAATACAATTCTAGCATGGAACATAAACTTTAT
The DNA here is from genome assembly GCA_030063025.1 of Avena longiglumis. Lineage (NCBI taxonomy): Eukaryota > Viridiplantae > Streptophyta > Magnoliopsida > Poales > Poaceae > Avena > Avena longiglumis. The sequence continues at coordinate 32,213,698 of CP125979.1, read as the reverse complement.
CATGAACAAGAATTATAATAATAACATCTTTATTATTGCCTCTAGGGCATAATTCCAACAGTCTCCCACTTGCACTAGAGTCAATAATCTAGTTTACATCTGGCAACAATCTCACACCCATGGCACTGAGGTGTTGATCATGTTTTACACGTGGAAGAGGTTTAGTCAGTGGATCTGCGACATTCAGATCCGTATGTACTTTGCTAATCTTCAGATCTCCATCTGCTATATAATCTCGGATTATATGAAACTTGCGGTTGATATTCTTGGTCTTTAGGATGATATCTTGGTTCCTTAGCGAGTGCTATGACGCCAGTGTTGTCACACAATATCTCCAGTGGGTCCAATGCACTTGGAACCACGCCAAGCTCAGTGATGAAGTTTCTGATCCAAACTCCTTCACTTGACGCTTCTGCAGCAGCCATGTATTCCGCTTCCACTGTAGATCCCGCGATCACGCTTTGCTTGCAGCTTCTCCAGCTCACAGCTCCTCCATTCAAAATATACACGTATCCTGTCTGAGATTTAGAATCATCCTTGTCGGTGTCGAAACTAGCGTCGACGTAACCTTTTACGACAAGTTGTTCATCACCCCCATAGACTAAGAACATTTCTTTAGTTCTATTTAGGTACTTTAGGATGTTCTTCACGGTTGTCCGATGTTCCACTCTGGATCACTTTGATATCTCGTCAAACTAAGAGCATTGGACACATCCGGTCTAGTACACATGGCATACATGATGGAACCTATGGCCGAGGAATAAGGCACTTTGCTCATAGCTTCCTATCATTTACCGTAATGGACACCGAGCCTTGCTCAATATCTTACCGACAACATAGGCACCGAACCTTTCTTTGCCTTATCCATTCGAACCTTTTCGAACTTTGTCTAGGTATGTACTCGCTTAAAGCTATCAAAGCCTTTGTCTATCTCTATAGATTTTGATGCCCAATATATAAGCAGCTTCACCTAGGTCTTTCATTGAAAAACACTTGTTCAAATAACTCTTCACATCGTTAAGCATGTTGATGTCATTTCCAATAATCAATATGTCATCCACATATAGTACCAGAAACGTCACCGAGCTCCCACTCACTTTCTTGTAGATACAAGCTTCGTAGCAGTTTGGAACAAATCCAAAACTCTTGATCACTTGATCAAAACGAAGGTTCCAACTCCGAGATGCTTGCTTTAGTCCATAAATGGAACGTTGAAGTTTGCATACTTTACTAGCATCCTTAGGATCGACAAAACCTTCGGGTTGCATCATATACAACTCTTCATCAATGTTCCCATTGAGGAAAGCAGTCTTGACATCCATCTGCCATATTTCATAATCATGAAACGCAGCAATTGCTAATAAAATCCGAATGGACTTAAACATCGCTACGGGAGAGAAAGTCTCATCGTAGTCACCTTGAACTTGTCGAAAACCTTTTGCGACAAGCCGTGCTTTATAGACGGTAACATTACCATCCGCTGCTTTCTTATTGAATATCCATTTGCACTCAACGGCCTTTCGGTCGCTAGGAGGATCCACCAAAGTCCATACTTGGTTTTCGCTCATGGATCCCAATTCGGATTTCATGGCTTCCAGCCATTTCTCAGAGTCTGGGCTCATCATCGCTTCCTCATAGTTCGTAGGTTCACTGTCTTCTACCAACAAGACAGTCAAGACAGGTTGTCGTACCACTCAGGAGGGGCACGCGACCTTGTCGACCTGCGACGTTCAGCAGCAGCATCGTCCGAAGCTTCATGATCCTTGTCATTAGCTTCCTCTATTGTTGGTGCAGGCATGGAACAATTTCAGTGCGCGCTACTCTCCAATTCAAGAGAAGGTTCAATAACCTCGTCAAGCTCTACTTTCCTCCCACTCACTTCTTTCGAGAGAAACTCCTTCTCAAGAAAGGAACCGTTCTTCTGACAAACACTTTGCCTTCGGTTCGTGATAGAAGGTATACCCAATAGTTTCCTTAGGGTATCCTATGAAGACGCATTTATCCGCTTTGGGTTCGAGCTTGTCCCGGCATCAACTTCTTGACGAAGCTTCGCATCCCCAAACTTTAAGAAACGACAACTTAGGTTTAGCACCAAACCACAGTTCATACGGTGTCGTCTCAACGGATTTAGATGGAGCCCTATTTAAAGTGAATGCAGCGGTTTCTAATGCATAACCCCAAAATGATAACGGCAAATCAAGAAGAGACATCATTGATCGGACCATATCTAATAGGGTTCGATTATGCGTCAGACACACCATTGCGCTGTGGTGTTCCGTATGGAGTTGTGAAACGATTCCACTTGCTTTAAGATGCGTGAGAAAATCATAACTCAAATATTCACCTCCACGATCGGATCGTAGAAACTTAATCTTTCACACGATGGTTCTCCACTTCATTCTGAAATTCTTTGAACTTTTCAAATGTTTGATTTATGTTTCATTAAATAGATATACCCATATCTACTTAAGTCATCGGTAAAAGTGAGAAAATAGCGATATCCATCGCGCGTCGAAACACTCATCGGTCCGCATACATCGGTATGTATGATTTCCAACAAGTCCATTGCTCGCTCCATCATACCGGAGAACGGGGTTTTGATCATCTTGCCCATGAGGCATGGTTCGCATGTGTCAAATGATTCAAAATCAAGAGACTCCAAAAGTCCATCAGAATGGAGTTTCTTCATGCGCTTTACACCAATATGACCTGACGACAAAGTGCCACAAATAAGTAGTATCATCACTATCTACTTTGCATCTCTTAGCCTCAATGTTATGGATGTGTGTTTCATCCCTTTCGAGATTTAGAAGAAATAAACCATTCACAAGAGGTGCATGACCATAAAAGATGTTACTCATATAAATAGAACAACCATTATTCTCCGATTTAAATGAATAACCGCGTCTTGCAATAAACATGATCCGAAATAATGTTCATGCTCAACGCAGCACATAATAACATTTATTAAGGTTTAAAACTAATCCCGAAGGTAAAACTAAGTAGCGCGTCCATGACCATCACATCAACTCTTGATCCGCTGCCAACGCCAAGATCGTCACCTCATCCCTCGCAAGTGCCGTCTATTCCGTAGCTCTGTTTGAGTTACAAATATTAGCAACCGAACCGGTATCAAATACCCGGGCACTAGAACGAGGGCTAGTAAGGAAAACATCAATAACATGTATATCAAATATACCTTTGATGGTGCCAGCCTTCTTGTCCGCTAAGTACTTGGACATTCGCTTCTAGTGACCCTGTCCTTGCAATAGAAGCACTCGATGTCCGCTTAGGACCAGACTGAGCTTCTTCTCGCGAGGGCATTAAGCTTGTCCGCCCTTCTTGAAGGGCTTCTTTGCTCCTTACCTTTCTTAAAGGAGGGCTTGTTGACCATCAACACATGATTATCCTTCTTGATGTCCACTTCCGCCTTGACTTTGCGAAGAGCTCGGTGATCGTATCGATGGAACCAATCGATTATGAGTCACTACAAAACTTTTGTAGCTGGGAGGAGTGATTGCAGAACCTGTCAATCTTGAGCTCCTCCGAATCGTGCATTCCAGTTGCTCAAGGCGTTGAGTGTAGCCCGACATCTTTATGGCGTGCTCACTAACGGAACTCCCTTCCTCCATCTTGCAGTTAAAGAACTTCTCAGAGATCTCATATCTCTCAGAACGGGCTTGAGTCCGAAACATGGTTTTCAGCTCCTCGAGAATCTCAAAGGGCCCGGGATAGGTTTCAAAACGATTTTGAAGCTCCGGTTCCATAGCAAACAACATGGTGCTCTTAATCACACCATAATCATCTTTGCGCGACTGATAGACAGCTTTATCATCACCGCTAGCGATTGCAAGGGGGTCACCTAACGCTTTACCAAGGACATAGTCCTTTTGTCCGCCAGACAGAATGATTCTTAGATTGCGGAACCAGTTGGTGAAGTTAGACGCATTGTTTCTAAGCTTTTCTTTCTCAGAAAAAACGTTGAAGTTGAAGTTGGATTTGGCCATATGATCTACAGTATTTGCAAGTACAATTTAGACTATGTTCATGATAAATAGTTCAACTTAATCAAATTACTAGATGAACTCCCACTAAATTCAACATCCCTCAAGTTGTTTAGTGAACACGATCCAAATTCACCACACCTAATCCGATCATCACGAGAAGAGATGTGGTTTCAATGGTGGACAACAAAGTGTCGATCATATCATTCATATGATTCATGCTTAACCTTTCGGTTCTTGTGTTCCGAGGCCATGTCTGTACATGCTAGGCTCGTCAAGTTAGACCCAAGTATTTCCGCGTGTGCAAAACTGGCTTGCACCGGTTGTATGTGAGTAGAGTCTATAGCACCCGATCATCACGTGGTGCTTGGATACTACGGACTTTCGCAACGTTGCATACTTGGGGAGAACACAGGTTTATCTTGATCTTTAAGTGAGGAATCATCTTATAATGCTACCGCCGCGATCTAAGCATAATAAGATACATAAAGGGATAAACATCACATGCATATAACTTTATGTGACATGGTATAGCCAATCCTCGCGCAATGATCTCCATCTTGTGCGTTCCGGCATGATCTCCATCACTCCACCATGATTGCCTCCACCACGAATAACAACTACAACTATTGCTAACTACTTAGGGATAAAGTAAAGCTATTACATGGCGTATAAGAAGTTGACTCGCAGGTCATACACAATTATAAAGACAACCATATGGCTCCTGCCGGTTGTGTACTCATCGACATGCAAGTCGTGAAACATTACAAAACATGATCATCGCATACAATATACACATCACATCTTGGGCCATACCATATCACAGAAAACACTCCCTGCAAAAACAAGTTAGACGCCTCTACTTTGTTGTTGCATGTTTTACGTGGCTTATGGGAGTAGATGCTAAGAACGATTCTTACCTACGGAAAGCCACAACGGTGATATTATGGTTGCCAAACTTCGGTGTTAATCCCATGACAACTATCGTGAGAGACACTGACATCAACAAGCCGAATGTGTGGTACAAGCCACACGTCAAGTGCGAGCGGTCTCATGACGACGTCGCGTAAGGTTGGTCTGGACCGCTTCAATCTCACTATCCCGCGTCATAAGAAGAACACAAACAAGAGGCTTGCAACAGAAAACATCAACGCCCGCAACAACCATGTTGCGTTCTACTCGTGAAACACATCTACGCATAGATCTAGCTCTGATACCACTGAAGGGTTTCGCGGCATAGTAAATCAAAATTTTCTACGGATGCGAACAGAGGGAAAGCCAAGATCTAATCTAGGAGATGCAATCAACGAGAGAGATTGGATTAGATCTTCATACCCTTGAAGATTCGCACAGCGGAACATTCGTCAGAACGTGGGTGATGTAGTCGTACTCGCTTCTCCTCCTCGCGATCCGATCCGATCTAGCACCACAAGTGGCGGTGCCTCCGTGAGATGCACACGTGCAGCAACTCGACGTCTCCTCCTTCCTCGGACCAGCGAGTATGGTGGAGAGATAGATTGGATCTACAACACGGCGTGGTGTATATGGTGGAGAATTTCACTGCAGCGATCGGAAGGGAGAGAGAAAGGTAGCAAGGCACTAGGGCTTGGAGGAAGGTGTGAGTAGTAGGGGAGGCGCACCACCCCTCTATATAGAGGGGCGCCAGCCTCGCCTCCTCCAAGCCTATCTCTAGTTTAAACAATTTAAACTTTCCTTATCTAGAAATCCTATCTCTAGTTTAAACGATTTAAACTCTCCCTTATCTAGAAATCCTATCTCTAGTTTAAACGAGTTTAAACTTATCTAGATCGGCTGGGCCCTATGGGGCCTTGTGCCCTGGCCCAATGTGTCCAGGACACTCCTCATAGGCCCATGCCCCTCCCGGAAGGTGGGGCCACGTTGGTCCCTTCCAAAGGTTTTAGAAGCTTACGGTACAATACCGATTAACCGGAACAATTCAACTCCAAAAACTGCACCGCCTTATATGAATCTTATTCTCGGACCATTCCGAACCTCTCGTGATATCCCGGATCCCATCCGAGACTCAACAAAAATTCATAAACCAATTATCCAATCTATCCTAGCCGAGATACGTTAAGTGTGTGACCTGCGGGTTCGAGAATATGCGCATATGATCTTCTATCAATAATCAACAATGGGTCAGGCACCCATATTGACTCCCACACATTCATCGATGATCATATCGGATGAACCACGATGCCAGGATTCAATCAATCCCATATATATATTCCTTCGTCTCGCGATATTTTACTTGCCCGAGATTCGATCGTCGATGCATCATACCTAGTTCAATCTCATTCATAGCAAGTACTTTACTCGTTCGTAATCCGATATCACTTTGTGATTAACTCCTTAACCACATGCTTGCAAGCGGTGTTGATATCGACACGAGTGGGTCCAAGTATATCTCCGACTTGGGATGGACAAATTCCATCTCGATACATACAACCCAATGATACTTTCCGATCACCTGAGAGACACCTTTATGATCACCCTCTCATAGGATGACGTTTGATGACCTCAAAGCTTTCTTCCGGTACCAGGGAGTTGCATTATCTCATGGTCTAAGGAATACAATATTTGACATAGGAAAAGCTTCGCAAAGATGAACACGATGAAACGATCTAATTGCTTCGCTTAGTTTGGGTCTGTCCATCATATCATTCTCCCAATGATATGATCTCATTATCAATTGACAACTCATGTCTATGGTTAGGAAACCTTAACCATCATTGATCAATGAGCTAGTCCACAGAGGCGTACTAGGGACACGGTGTTGTTTACAAACCACACAAGTATTAAAGTTTCCGCTTAATACAATTCTAGCATGTAACATAAACTTTATCATGAACAAGAATTATAATAATAACATCTTTATTATTGCCTCTAGGGTATAATTCCAACAATAATCTCCAAGGCGAAAAACTGATGTTTGTCCTTGAGATATCCTCCGAATTTCCTCCGCAATGAAAGGATTTTCTGCTTGATGTCTAAAAATTTCGTGCTTAAGATCACTGTCCTGCTCTACAACTACCTGCATAGTAGCCAATCCTCCAAGAACCTCTGTTCTAATGAATTGAAGCTCTAATATTTCCAAGTCCATTTGTAACTCTTTTGGTAGCTCCCGATTGCTAGGCTGAATATCTGCACTTTTACGGCTTAAAGCATCTGCTACAACATTTGGTTTTCCTGGAGTATAGTTGATTGTTAAATCATAATCTTTGATTAGTTCCAACCAACGCTTCTGTCTCATATTCAATTCCTTTTGGGTGAAGAAATATTTAAGACTTTTATGGTCAGTGTATAACTCACATCTGGATCCATAAAGAAAATGCATCCATCCCTTCAGAGAAAAGACTACTGCTGCTAACTCTAAGTCATGAGTTGGATAATTGATTTCATGTGGTTTCAGTTGTCTTGATCCATAAGCAATCACTTTCCGATCTTGCATTAACACACAACCCAGACCTTCTTTAGATGCATCACGGTATACTGTAAAGTCTTTCCCTGTTTCTGGAATTGCTAAATTTGGAGCTGTGGTTAACCTAGTCTTCAACTCTTGAAAACTTACTTCACACTTCTCATCCCAATTGAACGGTGTATTCTTTCTTAACAATTTGATCATTGGTCCAGCTATTTTGGAGAAACCTTCAATGAATCCCCAATAATAACCAGCCATCCCCAAGAAACCTCGAATTTTTTTCACATTGGTTGGCGCAGTCCACTCTAGTACTAACTGAACTTTAGATGGATTTACAGCAATTCCATCTTTACTGATCACATGGCCAAGGAATTCTACCTCATCTAGCCAAAATTCACACTTACTGAACTTAGCATAAAGTTTATGTTCTCTTAAAGTCTGCAATGCTATTCTCAAATGATCAGCATGCTCTTCCTTATCTTTGGAATAGATCAGAATATCATCAATAAAGACTATGACGAACTTATCAAAATATGGCATGAAGATTTTGTTCATCGGATTCATGAATATTGCTGGTGCATTGGTCAAACCAAATGGTACTACCAGATGCTCATGGTGTCCATATCTTGAGACAAATGTTGTTTTTGGAACATTTTTAGGTTTAATTTTTATCTGATTGTATCCAGATCTTAAATCGATCTTAGAAAATACTCCATGTCCTTTCACTTGATCAAACAAATCTTGAATCCTTGGTAGAGGATACTTATTCTTTATGGTAACATTGTTCAGATTTCTATAATCTCCACACATCCTTCTTCCACCATCCCTTTTATCCACAAAGATTACTGGTGTTCCCCATGGGGATACACTTACCTGGATAAATCCTTTTCTGGCTAACTCATCAATTTGCTCTTTGAGTTCTTTTAATTATTTTGGTCCCATCTTATATGGTGCTTGAGCTATTGGTGCTGTACCTGGAATTAGGTCAATAGTGAACTCTATTTCCCGATCTGGTGGCATTTCAGGTAACTCTGCTGGAAAAACATCTTGAAACTCATTTACTATAGAAATATCTTCCAATTTGACCTCTTTCATTAAGTTCAACTGCAGATCCACCATGATATGACTGTGCTTATCTGCTTGGTAAACTATCCTTGCTCCACTTGGAGTTTTGATTGAGACAATTTTCTCTTCACAATTTATCCGAGCCCCATGTTCCATCATCCAGTCCATCCCCAGCACAACTGCAATTCATTTTAAAGGAATCACGTAAAGGTCTGCAAAGTACGTACAACCACATATCGAGATAACCTGATCTTGTTTAATGTGGCGTACAATCACATTTCCCCCTACCGTAATTATGGTCATAGGGTTTTCTAACGTTGCTCTTCTAATCCTGAACTTATCACAGAATTCTTCAGAAATGAATGAAGTACTTGCACCAGTATCAAATAAAACTTTGCCAGTATTGGTAAGGATATTGAGTCAGGCTGCAAGTGGGTCAGTACGCGGGACACCCACATCATGCTGCATATGCCCGCAGAACTTAAGTGGACTTATGTGGATATCCAACTAATTATGTGGTTTTAATGCGGCAGCCGCATATGCCCGCATACAACGTTCTTCCAGTCCACGGAAAAGAAGCGCATGTACAAAAGTGGCCTTGTAGCAGGAAGCTCACATACACTGATACATGATACATGCTCTGCTATCTCGAGTGTACATGCTCACACGAAAACATCCCCCATACAATAAAAATCACTGATATATCACGACTGGTTGCAGAGATGAGATACTACACAAAAAGAACATCGATCAAATGACTTTGCTTATTTCTTTAAGATCTTTTTCAACACCAGTTTTGGTTCAGAACATCAGAACTGCATGAGCCTGTGTGCAATCACTGCATGAAGGGTAAACTTTAAGAAAAAATACCCACGTCTAATTCATGTACTAAAAAATCTGATAGTTTATCTTGTAGTTAAATATATACTAGTAATGATGTGAAATGGTTAAATATGGAAGTATGTGCTGAAAAATTTAAGTACTCTAATTCTGTAAACAACATCTAATAGATAATGTATGATTTTGTAAGCAATAAAGCATAAATGGAGAGGAAGATAACAGATAAAAATTTGAGTAGTCTAATTCTAAACAAGAACATGATGCAAAGGAGGATCAGTGTCATGATGCAAAGGTTGCTTATCCCCGTGTCTCTGGCAGCCGAAAATAGTTGTCGACAACGAATGCATCTGCCTTCCACAAGTTTCCCATCTCTATAGATTGGCACAACTTCTTCCCATATCAATGATGTCAACTTGCAGCATCTTCGTTTTGGGGCTACATGGATGGGAAGATCTTAATTGGTTAGCTTATCAAGAGTGAAGTGAAACTAATAAGTGAGTAATATGGGAATACATGGGCTTCTTACCTTCAGAATTGGTTGCGGAATGCTGAGCATCTGTACATAGCTAGCTGAAACAACGGAAATCATGTATAGTCTATAGCTTATCTGAAAGCTGACAATGTACTGCCCCATGAGCAATTTAGCTATGATTGCAGGCCTGTTTCTAGGTACCGCATCCAAAACCATCACAGGGAACAATTCACAGGAACCTGTTTCAGGCCTGTACTAATTCAACCAAACAAATTAGCTAAATTTCTGAATCTAAGTAGGTCGGGCATTTTTCTGAACCTAACTCTAAAATGGTGACATAAATTACAACAGTTCATAAGCGAATTCAGAAAAGAGTTGTTACCTTAGTGATGTCGTTGGAGACGAGGGAGTTATCTTTGAGTTTCTTGGACTGAATCTGCTCAGTCATCTTCTTGCAGTGCTGCCGCTTCCCGCCCCCGTCCCTGCTCATCCGTGGATCGCCGCCGTCGATGTAGTCTTGGCCGCCCACCACCCCCATGCCGTCCGTGCCCTTCTCGCTTCCTTCAGACCCCGAGTCCGCCGCCCTCCCCACGCCACCTTCAGCAGGTGCTCCGGAATCTGCTCCTTGAGGAGCATGCTTGGGCGTGGTACGGGAATAGAGGGAGAGGCAGAGGAACGGATTGCTGGCTGGTCCGCCGGAGCCGGAGGAGGAGCGGCGGTGGCGGCCATGGTAGAATTTAGCCCGGCGGCGGCGCCCTAGATCCTACTCATACCGTCTGACCCTGCCTGGTCGAAGAGAGATGCGACCGTAACTTCTTTTTTCTTTGGAGCTGAGATGTGAAAGTAACTGACTATGTGGGTTTAGACGAGGGCCTCGCGGAGAGCCCGCATATGCCACCTAATTTCGTTGGTAATACGCGGGTGACCACATATATCATTATGTGGGTTTGACAAAGCGACGCCGCAGACGGCCCGTTCCCGCTTGCAGCGTTAATATTGAGTGTACCTATCACTGCATACTCCGAGTTATCCATCTCTTCTAGGGTTGCACAATTCAGTTTCCCGGTAGGTCTGTTCCTCTTGCCATTGTTGTTCTTGCCATTATTCCCTCCTTTATTGGGTTGTCCATTTCCTCCACCGGCTTGCCTTCCATCTTAAACCGGCCAACCTCCTTGTGGTTTGCTTGGACAATTTGGCTTTATGTGACCTCTCTGCCCATAATCATGGCATACAATTACTGCCTTCGGGCAATCCCTACTCATATGCCCTGGGAGTTTGTAATTGTGGCATAAAATATTCTTTACGTTTGGATTTGCACTCCAATTGGAATTTTTGTTGTTATAGGGTCTATTCCTTGGTTTGAATTCCAGATTGGCTTGGGCTTACTTGCTTGTGTCCTCTTGGTTTCCTTCTCAGCTCTCTTCCTTCTATCCTCTTGGACATTCTTGTAGTCATCTTTGAAAGTAATAGCTGCATCCAGCAACTACTGATAAGTTTTATTATTATCCAACCTCAACTGCATCCTCATAAATGGATTTAATCCTCGCAGGAAACACTTCTTCCTCTTTTCCTCTGTATTAACTTCTTCCTCTGCATATCGAGACAGTTGACTAAACTCCCGAATATACTTCATAACACTAGTATATCCCTGCGACAACTCCTTAGTTTTGCTCCGCTTCAACTCCATAACACTCTCCAGAACATGATATTCATGGAATCTCTGTTTAAACTCTTCCCAAGTGTACTCCCTTCCTGGCTGTTGCATGGCTAACTGATTCTCCCACCATGATGCTAAAGGTCTAGTCAGAAGATGAGTTGCATACCTCAATTTCTCCCCATCATTGCAACATACAGTCTTCAGCTTTCTTTCTGTATCCGCTAGCCAATCTTCTTCATCCATTGGTTCAGGGGCTGATGCAAAAGGTAACGGCCTTGCATTCTGGAAGTCAGAAAGACTCACTCCTCCACCTTCAGGTGATCTCTGATTTGATCGTCCCAGCAACTCCTCCATGAACTTGTTCTGGGTCTCTTGCATCATTTGCATACACTGCATAAAGTTCTGCTCCATTAATGGCCTCATTAGTGGTGGTGGTGGTAACGTTCCCTGATTTGTTGCATCTGCATCGGCCTTCTCCTTGGCCTCACGTTCCATCCGCTGCTGCTCAGATTCAGTTTCTACTATTGGAGATATGCCCTAGAGGCAATAATAAATATAGTTATTATTATATCTTTGTGTTTATGATAAATGTTTACATTCATGCTATAACAGTATTAAACAGGAAACATTAATACTTGTGTGATTTGTAAACTAAATAAGAGTCCCTAGTAATGCCTCTTCATAATACTAGCTTGTTGGTTAATAGATGATTGTGGTTTCCCTATCATGAACATTGAGATGTTTTTAACAACAAGATCATATCATTAGGAGAATGGTATGATGGACATACTCCTAAAGATAAGCGTAGCATAAAGATCAAGTCATTTTAATAGTTCAATTGCTATAAGCTTTCTGATATATAGTAACCTAATTCCTTCGACCATGAGATCATGCTTATCACCATCACCGGAAGGATGCTTTGATGACATCAAACACCACACCGTAACTGGGTGGCTATAAAGGTGGAATTGAGTGTTCGGAAAGTATGGGTTGAGACACATGGATCAAGAGTGGGATTTGTCCATCCATATGACAGATAGATATACTCTGGGCCCTCTCGGTGGAATTTCATCCAATTAGCTTGCAAGAATGTGACTAGCTCACAAGGGATCACATACCACGGGAACGAGAAAAGAGTACTTATCGGTAACGAGGTTGAACTAGGTATGCAGAGATACCGACGATCAAAACCTCGGATAAGTAAATTGTCGTGAGACAAAGGGAAATTGGTGTCGTATGTAAGTGGTTCATTCGATCGCAAAGTAACCGTAGAAATATGTGGGAGCCATATGAATTTCCAGATTCCTCTATTGGTTATTGATCGGAGAAGTGTCTCGATCATGTCCGCATAATTCACGAACCGTAGGGAGACACACTTAAGGATTCGATGTTGTTGAGTAGTTATGGAATGATGAGTAAGAGACCGAATGTTGTTCGGAGTCTCGGATGGGATCCGGGATATCACGAGGAGATCCGGAGAATAAGATTCATATAAGGAAAGTCCTGTTTTGGAGTTGGGGAATGATTCTGGTGTTTTCACCGGGAATGTTCTAGAAGGGTCCGGAAGGTCCGTCACTCCGGAGGGGAAGGGTACATGAATGTGTCATAACAATATGGAATGGTTGCATCATGTGCTAGGTCACTTGGCTGGGAAAAATAAAGGGAGAAATCAAATCCTAGTTTGAAAGTCAAACGCCAATTTGAAAAAGTCAAACGACAAGTTTGCTTGGTGGAAGGAGAGTAGGAAACCTACTTGGGGAGGAGCTCCTCTCCCTCCACCCGCCGGCCAAGGAGGCCGACTTGGGGGAGGACTCCCTCCTCCCAAGCCGCGCCCTCCCACCTATATAAGGAGGGGCAGGGCTGCCCCTCTCCCCAACACCCAACACACCCAAAACCCTAGCCTCCAAGTCGCCGGCGCCACCACCTCCTGCTGTCGCCGCCTAGGGCACCACCAACCCACCGAGTTGGGGTGATATCCAAACCCTAGATGCCGGATACACTCTCCCCTTGGTGCCCTCTAAACCCTAGATCACCAAGGCCTCTCTCGTAGTCCACCATACTCGCTTCGGCTTAAAGCGAAGCCCTACGAGATCTCCCCTCTACTTCCGGTACCACGCCGTTGTGCTGCCAGAATTGCGAGGAGAGTGCTACAACCTCCGCTGCCTGCTGGAACAAGGGAGAGGAAGGTCTTCATCGAAATCCGACGTGTGACCGATCATGGAAGCTATAGCAACGCCTTGGAAGGATCGTCTACACGATCTTGAGATCGGCAAGAGTACGACTACATCACCCACGATAATCTGCTCTCGTTAACCGCTTTGGAATCTTTGAGGGTGGGTTCCTCTATCGACTCGTTGCTACAATCTAGTAGATAGATCTTGGCTTGTTTGTTTGCATGCGATAGAATTTTTTTGTTTTCCATGCTACGAACCCCTACAGTGGTATCAGAGCCGTGTCTATATGTAGATCTGTTGCATGAGTAGAACACAATGGTCATTGTGGGCGGTGGTGCTTTTATTATCAATTGCTTCTTGTGTACTTTGCATCTTGCGGTATGATGGGATGAAGCGGCCCGGGCTAACCTTACATGACATCGTTCATGAGACTTGCTCCACGCTCAACATGCAACTTGTATTGCATAAGTGGCTTTGCGGGTGCCTGTCTCTCCCATTATAGTATAGATCCAATTTACAACGGGCACTTGATAGTTCAAGCATCAACGTTGTGGTTCTTGTTCGTAAGTTAGAGCGACACTTATTGAAAGCCCCAAACCACGTAAAATATGCAAAGAAAAGTAGAGGCGTCTAACTTTGTTTTGCAGGGGTGTGCTGTGATGTGATATGGTCATGATTGTGAATATATTTGATGTATGCAATCTTCCTTATTGTAAGTTGGTAACCGGCAGGAGCCATATGGTTGTCTTTAAATTCTGTTAAGACCCGCGTGTCTATTCAAAGTAGTTGTAATAGTTGAAGCTGGTGGACGACAACCATGGAACGGCGCCATTGACCTTGACGCTATGCCGGTGATGATGGAGATCACGTTTGTGCTAGAAGATGGAGATCGGAAGCACTAGAAGAAAGGCCATATCATATCACATATTATGAATTGCATGTGATGTTAATCCTTTATGCATCTTGTATTGCTTAGTTAACGACGGTAGCATTATAAGATGATTCCTCAAGCACATAAATTTCAAGTTTTAAAGTGTTCATCCTTATTAAGCACCGTTGCTAAAGATCGTTGTTTCGAAGCACCACGTGATGATCGGGTGTGTTAGATTCTGCGAGTGTATACAACGTGAGCAAGCCAGATTTTCTCATGCGGAAGCTAAGGTTTGATCTTGACGAGCCTAGCATGTACATACATGGTCTCGGAACACGGATCACCGAAAGTTAAAGCATGAATCATATAGTAGATATGATGAACATGTTGATTGTTCACCATTGAAGCTACATAAACTCTCGTGATGATCGGTTTGGATATAGTGGATTTGGTTCGTGTGATCACTAAAACAATGTGAGGGATATTTTTTTGAGTGGGAGTTCACCTAGATTAATTTAACTATTAATTAGAACTCAATTTGTCATAAACTTAGTCTAAACTATTGCAAATAAGTTGTATATCAATGGCGGCCCCTACCATCAATTTTGATGCGTTCCTAGAGAAAAAAAGTTGAAAAACAATGGAAGTAACTTCGCGGATTGGTTCCGCAATTTTAGGATTGTCCTCAATGCTGGTAATTTGACCTATGTGCTGGATGCACCGCTGGGTGACCCGCCTGCAGCTACTCCTACCGATGAAGTAAAGAATGTTTACCTCGCTCGGAAGAATCAGTACTCCACAGTTCGGTGTGCTATATTGTATGGTTTACAATCGGAACTTCAGAAAAGGTTTGAAAACCATGACCCACATGATATTGTCCGTGAACTCAAAATGATATTTGAGGCTCACGCGGCAGTTGAGATTTATGAGGCTTCTGAAAAGTTCTTTAACTGCAAGATGGAAGAGGGCAGCTCCGTCAGTGAGCATGTGCTTAAGATGTCTGGGCACGCAAACAAACTCCAAAGTTTGGGTATAGTGATACCTAATTCTTTGGGGATTCACCGTGTCCTCCAATCACTACCACCAAGTTACAAGAACTTTGTGATGAACTACAATATGCAAAACATGGACAAGACGTTGCTAGAACTCTTCTCCTTGTTGAAATCTGTAGAAGTGGAGATCAAGAAAGAGAATCAAGTGTTGTTGGTCAATAAGACCACTAAATTCAAGAAAGGCAAGTCTAAGCAAAAGGGAAACTTCAAAAAGGGCGGTAAGAAAGTTGTCGCACCAAATAAGAAGACCAGTATGGACCTAAGCACGATCTTGAGTGCTTTTACTGCAAGCAAGAGGGTCACTGGAAGCGGAATTTCCCAAAGTACTTGGCGGATTTGAAGAACGGCAACATCAAGAAGAAAGGTATATCCGATATACATGTTATTGATGTGTATCTCTCTAGTAATCATAGTAGTGCCTGGGTATTTGATACTGGTTTGGTTTCTCATATTTGTAACTCGAAACAGGTACTGCAGATAAACGGAATCTAGCAAAGAACAAGGTGACGATGCGCGTTGGAAATGGACCAAAGGTTGATGTGATTGCGGTCGGCACGCTACCTCTTCATCTACCATCGGGATTAGTTTTATACTTAAATAATTGTTATTTGGTGCCTACGTTGAGCATGAACATTATATCTGGATCTTGTTTATTGCGAGACGGTTACTTGTTTAAGTCCGAGAATAATGGTTGTTCGATTTATATGAGTAATATGTTTTATGCACATGCACCTTTAATAGATGGTCTATTCTTATTGAATCTCGATTGTAGTAATACACACATAAATAACATTGAGGCTAAACGTTTGAAATTGAGCGATAAATCGACCTATATGTGGCACTTCGTCTTGGTCATATCGGAGTGAAGCGTATGAAGAAACTCCATTCGGATGGACTTCTTGAATCACTTGATTTCGAATCACTTGAAATATGCGAAGCATGTATGATGGGTAAAATGACAAAGACTCCATTTTCTGGTATGATGGAGCGAGCTACGGACTTGTTGGAAATCATACATACCGATGTGTGTGGTCCAATGAGTGTAGCATCGCGCGGTGGTTATCGTTATGTTCTTACCTTCACGGATGACTTGAGTAGATATGGGTATATCTATCTCATGAAACATAAGTCCGAAACTTTCGAGAAGTTTAAGGAATTTCAAAGTAAGGTAGAGAATCAACGTAACAAGAAGATTAAATTTCTACGTTCTGCTCGTGGAGGTGAATATCTAAGTTACGAGTTTGGCGAGCATTTGAAGAAATGCGAAATACTTTCACAATTGACACCGCCGGGAACACCACAGCGTAATGGTGTGTCCGAACATCGTAATCGAACTCTCTTAGATATGGTTCGTTCTATGATGTCACTTACAGATTTACCGCTATGATTTTGGGGTTATGCATTAGAAACAACCGCATTCACTTTAAATAGGGCACCATCTAAATCCGTTGAAACGACACCGTATGAATTATGGTTTGGCAAGAAACCTAAATTGTCGTTTCTTAAAGTTTGGGGTTGCGAAGCCTATGTAAAGAAGTTACAGCCGGACAAGCTTGAACCCAAAGCGGAAAAATGCGTCTTCATAGGATACCCGAAGGAAACTATTAGGTATACCTTCTATCATAGATCCGAAGGCAAAATCTTCGTTGCCAAGAATGGATCCTTTCTAGAGAAGGAATTTCTCTCGAAAGAAGTGACTGAAAGGAAAGTAGAACTCGACGAGGTTGTTGAACCTTCTCTCGAACTTGCGAGTAGCGCAGCACCGGAAGTAGTTCCTGTGGCGCCTACCCCAAAAAGAGAGGAAGCTAATGATGATGATCATGAAACTTCGGTTGAAGTTGCTGCAGAGCCTCGCAGGTCAACGAGAACTCGTACCACTCCTGATTGGTATGATCCCGTTATGAGTGTCATGTTGGTGGACAACACTGATGACCCTGCGACATATGAGGAAGCGATGACGAGCCCAGATTCCAATAAATGGCAAGAATCCATGAAATCTGAGATTGGATCCATGTACGGAAACCAAGTATGGACTTTGGTGGACTTACCGGATGGCCGAAAGGCTGTCGAGAACAAATGGATTTTCAAGAAGAAAACAGATGCTGGTGGTAATGTTACTGTCTATAAATCCCGACTTGTCGCAAAAGGGTTTCGACAAATTCAAGGAGTTGACTACGATGAGACTTTCTCACCTGTAGTGAAGCTAAAGTCTGTGAGGATTATGTTAGCAATCGCTGCATATTATGATTATGAGATATGGCAGATGGATGTCAAAATGGCGTTCCTCAATGGAGACATTGATGAAGAGTTGTATATGATGCAACCCAAAGGTTTTTTCGATCCTAAAGATGCTAACAAGGTGTGCAAACTTCAACGGTCCATATATGGATTGAAGCAAGCATCCCGAAGTTGGAATCAACTTTTTGATAAGGTAATCAAAAGTTTTGGTTTTATACAAACTTATGGAGAAGCTTGTATTTACAAGAAAGTGAGTGGGAGCTCTGTAGCATTCTTAATACTATATGTAGATGACATATTGTTGATTGGGAATGATGTAGACCATCTAAATAGTGTCAAGGAATATTTGAATAATAGTTTTTCAATGAAAGATCTTGGCAAAGCAGCTTACATATTAGGCATAAAGATTTATAGAGATAGATCTAGACGCCTAATATCATTGTCACAAAGTACATATTTGGACAAAGTTCTAAAGAGGTTTGGAATGGAAGATAGCAAGAAATGGTTCTTGCCCATGTTGCCCAATACGACCTTGAGTAAAACTCCCTATGCCTCAGCCATAGGATCTCTAATGTATGCGATGCTATGTACTAGACCCGACATTGCATATGTGTTGGAATTATGCCCTAGAGGCAATAGTAAAGATGTTATTATTATAATTCTTGTTCATGATAATGTTTATATTCCATGCCAGAATTGTATTAAGCAGAAACTTTAATACTTGTGTGGTTTGTGAACAACACCGTGTCCCTAGTACGCCTCTATGGACTAGCTCATTGATCAATGATGGTTAAGGTTTCCTAACCATAGACATGAGTTGTCAATTGATAATGAGATCATATCATTGGGAGAATGATATGGTGGGCAGACCCAAACTAAGCGAAGCAATTAGATCGTGTCATCGTGTTCGTCTTTGCGAAGCTTTTCTTATGTCAAATATTGTATTCCTTAGACCATGAGATAATACAACTCCCTGGTATCGGAAGAAAGCTTTGAGGTCATCAAACGTCATCCTATGAGAGGGTGATCATAAAGGTGTCTCTCAGGTGATCGGAAAGTATCATTGGGTTGTATGTATCGAGATGGGATTTGTCCCTCCCAAGTCGGAGAGATATACTTCGGGCCCACTCGGTAATCGATATCAACACCGCTTGCAAGCATGTGGTTAAGGAGTTAATCACAAAGTGATATTGGATTACGGAACGAGTAAAGTACTTGCTGTGAACGAGATTGAACTAGGTATGACGGTACCGACGATCAAATCTCGGGCAAGTAAAATATCGCGAGACGAAGGGAATATATATATGGGATTGATTGAATCCTGGCATCTTGGTTCATCCGATATGATCATCGATGAATGTGTGGGAGTCAATATGGGTTTCCTGACCCCGCTGTTGATTATTGATAGAAGATCATGTTTGCATATTCTCGAACCCGCAGGGTCACACACTTAACGTGTCTCGACGCTAGGATAGATTGGATAATTGGTTTATGAGTTTTTGTTCAGAGTCTCGGATGGGATCCGGGACATCACGAGAGGTTCCGGAGTGGTCCGGAGAATAAGATTCATATAAGGCAGTGTAGTTTTTGGAGTTCGGAATTGTTCTCGATTAATCGGTATTGTACCGGAAGCTTCTAGAACCTTCCGGAAGGGGACCAACGTGGCCCCACCTTCCGGGAGGGGGCATGGGCCTATGAGGGAGTTCCCTGCCCGCATTGGGCCAGGGGCACAAGGCCCCATAGGGCCCAGCCGGCCAAGAGAGGTTTAAACTCGAGATAAACCTTCTAGAAGGGGGGGTTTCCTTGCCCCCCCACTCCTTATCCTTTGGGGCCGCCGGTTTGGGCTTGGGGGAGGGGCTAGGGCTGCGCCCCCCCCTCTATATAAAGAGGGGTGGGGGCGCACCAACCCCTCACACCTTCCCCTCCAACCCTAGCCGCCCTGCTGCCCTCCTCTCTCCCTCCCGACTGCTTGTAGGCGAAGCCCTGCTGCAGAAATTCTCCACCAATTGCACCGCGCCGTCGCGTTGTAGATCCAACGCATCTCTCCACCATACTTGCTAGACCAAGGAAGGAGGAGACGTCGAGGTGCTGCACGTGTGCATCTCACGGAGGCACCGCCACTTGTGGTGCTAGATCGGATCGGATCGCGAGGAGGAGAAGCGAGTACGACTACATCACCCACGTTCCGACGAACGTTCCGCTGTGCGTATGAAGATCTAATCCAATCTCTCTCGTTTTTTGCATCTCCTACATTAGATCTTGGCTTTCCCTCTGTTCGCATCCGTAGAATTTTTTTGATTTACTATGCCGCGAAACCCTTCAGTGGTATCAGAGCTAGATATATGCGTAGATGTGTTTCACGAGTAGAACGCAACATGGTTGTTGCGGGCGTTGATGTTTTCTGTTGCAAGCCTCTTGTTTGTGTTCTTCTTATGACGCGGGATAGTGATATTGAAGCGGTCCAGGCCAACCTTACGCGACGTCGTTCGCGAGACCGGCTCCGCACTTGACGTGTGGCTTGTTCCACACATGCGGCTGGTGGATGTCATTTTCTCTCACTATAGTTGTTATGGGATTAACACCGGAGTTTGGCAACCATAATATCACCGTTGTGGCTTTCCGTAGGTAAGAATCGTTCTTAGCATCTACTCCCATAAGCCACGTAAAACATGCAACAACAAAGTAGAGGCGTCTAACTTGTTTTTGCAGGGAGTGTTTTCTGTGATATGGTATGGCCCAAGATGTGATGTGTATATTGTATGCGATGATCATGTTTTCTAATGTTTCACGACTTGCATGTCGATGAGTACACAACCGGCAGGAGCCATATGGTTGTCTTTATAATTGCGCATGACCTGTGTGTCAACTTCTTATGCGCCATGTAATAGTATCACTTTATCGCTAAGTAGTTAGCAATAGTTGTAGTTGCTATTCGTGGTGGAGGCAATCATGATGGAGTGATGGAGATCATGCCGGCACGCACAAGATGGAGATCATTGCGCGAAGATTGGCTATACCATGTCACATAAAGTTATATGCATGTGATGTTTATCCTTTTATGTATCTTATTATGCTTAGATCGCGACGGTAGCATTATAAGATGATTCCTCACTTAAAGATCAAGATAAAAACCATGTTCTCCCCGAGTATGCACCGTTGCGAAAGTTCGTCGTGTCCAAGCATCACGTGATGATCGGGTGCTATAGACTCTACGCTCACATACAACGGGTGCAAGCCAGTTTTTGCACACGCGGAAATACTTGGGTCTAACTTGACGAGCCTAGCATGTACAGACATGGCCTCGGAACACAAGAACCGAAAGGTTAAGCATGAGTCATATGAATGATATGATCGACACTTCGTTGTCCACCATTGAAACCACATCTCTTCTCGTGATGATCGGATTAGGTGTGGTGAATTTGGATCGTGTTCACTAAACAACTTGAGGGATGTTGAATTTAGTGGGAGTTCATCTAGTAATTTGATTAAGTTGAACTAGTTATCATGAACATAGTCTAAATTGTACTTGCAAATACTGTAGATCACATGGCCAAGTCCAACTTCAACTTCAACGCGTTTTCTGAGATAGAAAAGCTTAGAAACAATGGGTCTAACTTCACCAAATGGTTCCGCATTCGAGAATCATTCTGGCAAGGACAAAAGGACTATGTCCTTGAGAAAGCGCTAGGTGACGCCCCTGCTATAGATGCGCCGGCTGATGAAAAAGTTGTTTATCAGTTGCGCAAGGATGATTACGATTTGATTAAGATCGCCATGTTGTATGCTATGGAATCGGATCTTCAAAATCGTTTTGAGGAGTTCGCCGGGCCCTTTGAGATTCTCGAGGAGCTGAAAAACATGTTTCAGACTCAAGCCCGTTCTGAGAGATATGCGATCTCTAAGAAATTCTTTAACTTCAAAATGGAGGAAGGGAGTTCCGTTAGTGAGCACGCCATTGAGATGACGGGCTACACTCAACGCCTTGAGCAACTGGACTGCAAGATTCCATAGGAGCTCAAGATTGACACTCCTAGCTACAAATTTTTTGTAGTTGATCACAATCATATTGGTTCCACTGATATGATCACTGAGCTCTTTGCTAAGATGAAAGTAGCGGAGGTGAACATCAAAAAGAAGAATCATGTGTTGATGGTCAACAAGCCCCCCACCTTCAAGAAAGGTAAGGGTGCAAGGAAGCCCTTCAAGAAAGGCGGCGGCAAGCGCGTTGACCCTGCTGAGAAGAAGCTCAAGTCTGGTACTAAACCGGACACTGAGTGCTTCTATTGCAAGGACAAGGGTCATCGGGCGCATCCGAAGTACTTAGCGGACAAGAAGGTGGCACCATCAAAGGTATATTTGATATACATGTTATTGATGTTTTCCTTAGTAGCCCTCGTTGTAGTGCACAGGTATTTGATACCGGTTCGGTTGCTAATATTTGTAACTCGAAGCAGGGCTACTGGAATAGGCGGCTTGCGAGGGATGAGGTGACGATGCGGCGTTGGCAACGGATCAAGAGTTGATGTGATGGCCGTCGACGCTCTCCTTAGTTTTACCTTCGATTAGTTTTAAACCTCAATAAATGTTATTATGTACTGCGTTGAGCATGAACATTATTTCGGATCGTGTTTATTGCAAGACGGTTATTCATTTAAATCGGAGAATAATGGTTGTTCTATTTATATGAGTAACATCTTTTATGGTCATGCACCTATAGTGAATGGTTTATTTCTTCTAAATCTCGAAAGGGATGAAACACACATCCATAACATTGAGGCTAAGAGATGCAAAGTAGATAGTGATAATACTACTTATTTGTGGCACTGTCGTCTAGGTCATATTGGTGTAAAGCGCATGAAGAAACTCCATTCTGATGGACTTTTGGAGTCTCTTGATTTTGAATCATTTGACACATGTGAACCATGCCTCATGGGCAAGATGATCAAAACCCCGTTCTTCGGTATGATGGAGCGAGCAACGGACTTGTTGGAAATCATACATACCGATGTATGCGGACCGATGAGTGTTACGACGCGCGGTGGATATCGCTATTTTCTCACTTTTACCGATGACTTAAGTAGATATGGGTATATCTATTTAATGAAACATAAATCTGAAACGTTTGAAATGTTCAAAGAATTTCAGAATGAAGTGGAGAACCATCGTAACAGAAAGATTAAGTTTCTACGATCCGATCGTGGAGGTGAATATTTGAGTTATGATTTTCTCACGCATCTTAAAGCAAGCGGAATCGTTTCGCAACTCACGCCACCCGGAACACCACAGCGCAATGGTGTGTCGAGCCGGAATCGAACCTTATTAGATATGGTCCGATCAATGATGTCTCTTACTGATTTGCCGTTATCATTTTGGGGTTATGCATTAGAAACCGCTGCATTCACTTTAAATAGGTCACCATCTAAATCCGTTGAGACGACACCGTATGAACTATGGTTTGGTGCTAAACCTAAGTTGTCGTTTCTTAAAGTTTGGGGATGCGACTTCGTCAAGAAGTTGATGCCGGACAAGCTCGAACCCAAAGCGAGAAATGCGTCTCCATAGGATACCCTAAGGAAACTATTGGGTATACCTTCTATCACGTAACCGAAGGCAAAGTGTTTGTCAAGAACGGTTCCTTTCTTGAGAAGGAGTTTCTCTCGAAAGAAGTGAGTGGGAGGAAAGTAGAGCTAGACGAGGTTATTGAACCTTCTCTTGAGTTGGAGAGTAGCGCAAACCTGAAATTGTTCCAAAGGCCCGCACCAACAATAGAGGAAGCTAATGACAAGGATCATGAAGCTTCGACGATCTTGCTCTTGAGCGTCGCAGTCGACAAGGTCGTGCCCTCCCGAGTGGTACGGCAACCTGTCTTGTTGTCTTGTTGGTAGAAGACAGTGAACCTACGAACTATGAGGAAGCGATGATGATCCCAGACTCTGAGAAATGGCTGGAAGCCATGAAATCCGAATTGGGATCCATGAGCGAAAACCAAGTATGGACTTTGGTGGACCCTCCTAGCGACCGAAAGGCCGTTGAGTGCAAGTGGATCTTCAAGAAGAAAACGGACGCGGATGGTAATATTACCGTCTATAAAGCACGGCTTGTCGCGAAAGGTTTTCGACAAGTTCAAGGTGTTGACTACGATGAGACTTTCTCTCCCGTAGCGATGTTTAAGTCCATTCGGATTTTATTAGCAATTGCTGCCTTTCATGATTATGAAATATGGTAGATGGATGTCAAGACTGCGTTCCTCAATGGCAACATTAATGAAGAGTTGTATATGATGCAAGCTGAAGGTTTTGTCGATCCTAAGGAAGCTGATAAAGTATGCAAACTTCAGCGTTCCATTTATGGACTGAAGCAAGCATCTCGGAGTTGGAACCTTCGTTTTGATCAAGTGATCAAGAGCTTTGGATTTTCCAAATTGATACGAAGCTTGTATCTACAAGAAAGTGAGTGGGAGCTCGGTGACGTTTCTGGTACTATATGTGGATGACATATTGATTATTGGAAATGACATCAACATGCTTAACGATGTGAAGAGTTATTTGAACAAGTGTTTTTCAATGAAAGACCTAGGTGAAGCTGCTTATATATTGGGCATCAAAATCTATAGAGATAGACAAAGACGCCTGATAGCTTTAAGCCAGAGTACATACCTATACAAAGTTCTGAAAAGGTTCAGAATGGATAAGGCAAAGAAAGGTTCAGTGCCTATGTTATCAGGTAAGATATTGAGCAAGGCTCAGTGTCCATTCTGATAAATGATAGGGAAGCTATGAGCAAAGTGCCTTATGCCTCGGCCATAGGTTCTATCATGTATGCCATGCTGTGTACTAGACCGGGTGTGTCCAATGCTCTTAGTTTGACGAGCAGATATCAAAGTGATCCAGGAGTGGAACACTGGACAGCCGTGAAGAACATCCTAAAGTACCTGAATAGAACTAAAGAAATGTTCTTAGTCTATGGGGATGATGAACAACTCGTCGTAAAAGGTTACATCGACGCTAGTTTCGACACCGACAAGGATGATTCTAAGTCTCAGACATGATACGTGTATATTTTGAATAGAGGAGCTGTGAGCTGGAGAAGCTGCAAGCAAAGCGTGATCGCGGGATCTACAGTAGAAGCGGAATACATGGCTGCTGTAGAAGCGTCAAGTGAAGGAGTTCGGATCAGAAACGTCATCACTGAGCTTGGCGTGGTTCCAAGTGCATTGGACCCACTGGAGATATTGTGTGACAACACTGGCGCCATAGCACTCGCTAAGGAACCAAGATATCATCCAAAGACCAAGCATATCAACCGCAAGTTTCATATAATCCGAGATTATATAGCAGATGGAGATCTGAAGATTAGCAAAGTACATACAGATCTGAATGTCGTAGATCCATTCAGGGCCGGGCCTGAAAAAAATGGGGCCCGGTGCAAGACAAAAAATAAGGCCCCTGTATACAGATAAAATTGTTTGATATTTCAATAGAAATTTAAATATTTAACGTAGTTCTCTCGAGGATGAAAACAAGACCAGATGAAAATTACCCGGTGCTCACGCCACTTTCGCCAACCCCATGACTGACCAACGCGTTGCCCTCACGACTCTGCCGGCCTTGCTGGTTGCCGCCATCGCGCCGTCCCCCGCTATGGCGATTGGGGAAAGAGGAATCGAGGCCCTGCGAGGAAGGAATCGAGTCCAATCGGATGAACACGAATATATAGGAGGGGATTAGGACGGGATTGTACTGACCGTTGCAAACTGAGAAGGATTTCCTTATATACTCTATTAATTCCATCAAAACTGCTAGAAATCTCGATGGTACAGCTCCACCCATGCCTCCATTGTCGGCGCCTCAACGGTGATTGGGGAACGGGAGAGACGGAGTCAGGAAGAATCGAACAAGGATGCTGGAGGCGAGAGCGGAGGAGCGAGTCAATGCGAGTTAGTCAATAAATACGGCCGGTTCCTCCATGCCCTGGTTCCCGTACGTGAGATTGCCTTCTTTTTTTAAGGATAATTTGCCTAGTAAATTAACACGCTGAAACGTAAAGCTGAAACATACCTAGGTGGGGCCCCTACCGATCGGGGGCCCTGTGCGGGGGCACTGGCTGCACCGGCTCAGGGCCGGGCCTGGATCCATTGACTAAACCTCTTCCACGTGTAAAACATGATCAGCACCTCAGTGCCATGGGTGTGAGATTGTTGCCAAATGTAAACTAGATTATTGACTCTAGTGCAAGTGGGAAACTGTTGGAATTATGCCCTAGAGGCAATAATAAAGATGTTATTATTATAATTCTTGTTCATGATAATGTTTATATTCCATGCTAGAATTGTATTAAGCGGAAACTTTAATACTTGTGTGGTTTGTGAACAACACCGTGTCCCTAGTACGCCTCTATGGACTAGCTCATTGATCAATGATGGTTAAGGTTTCCTAACCATAGACATGAGTTGTCAATTGATAATGAGATCACATCATTGGGAGAATGATATGGTGGGCAGACCCAAACTAAGCGAAGCAATTAGATCGTGTCATCGTGTTCGTCTTTGCGAAGCTTTTCTTATGTCAAATATTGTATTCCTTAGACCATGAGATAATACAACTCCCTGGTATCGGAAGAAAGCTTTGAGGTCATCAAACGTCATCCTATGAGAGGGTGATCATAAAGGTGTCTCTCAGGTGATCGGAAAGTATCTGTTGGGTTGTATGTATCGAGATGGGATTTGTCCCTCCCAAGTCGGAGAAATATACTTTGGGCCCACTCGGTAATCGATATCAACACCGCTTGCAAGCATGTGGTTAAGGAGTTAATCACAAAGTGATATCGGATTACGGAACGAGTAAAGTACTTGCTGTGAACGAGATTGAACTAGGTATGACGGTACCGACGATCAAATCTCGGGCAAGTAAAATATCGCGAGACGAAGGGAATATATATATGGGATTGATTGAATCCTGGCATCGTGGTTCATCCGATATGATCATCGATGAATGTGTGGGAGTCAATATGGGTTTCTAGACCCCACTGTTGATTATTGATAGAAGATCATGTCTGCATATTATCGAACACGTAGGGTCACACACTTAACGTGTCTCGACGCTAGGATAGATTGGATAATTGGTTTATGAGTTTTTGTTCGGAGTCTCGGATGGGATCCAGGACATCACGAGAGGTTCCGGAGTGGTCCGGAGAATAAGATTCATATAAGGCAGTGCAGTTTTTGGAGTTTGGAATTGTTCCGGATTAATCGACATTGTATCGGAAGCTTCTAGAACCTTCCGGAAGGGGACCAACATGGCCCCACCTTCCGGGAGGGGGCATGGGCCTATGAGGGAGTGCCCTGGCCGCATTGGGCCAGGGGAACAAGGCCCCATAGGGCCCAGCCGTCCAAGAGAGGTTTAAACTCGAGATAGACCTTCTAGAAGGGGGGTTTCCTTGCCCCCCCCCCACTCCTTATCCTTTGGGGCCGCCGGTTTGGGCTTGGGGGAGGGGCTAGGGCTGCGCCCCCCCTCTATATAAAGAGGGGTGGGGGCGCACCAACCCCTCACACCTTCCCCTCCAACCCTAGCCGCCATGCTGCCCTCCTCTCTCCCTCCCGACTGCTTGTAGGTGAAGCCCTGCTGCAGAAATTCTCCACCAATTGCACCGCACCGTCGCGTTGTAGATCGAACCCATCTCTCCACCATACTTGCTGGACCAAGGAAGGAGGAGACGTCGAGGTGTTGCACGTGTGCATCTCACGGAGGCACCGCCACTTGTGGTGCTAGATCAGATCGGATCGCGAGGAGGAGAAGCGAGTACGACTACATCACCCACGTTCCGACGAACGTTCCGCTGTGCGAATCTTCAAGGGTATGAAGATCTAATCCAATCTCTCTTGTTGTTTGCATATCCTAGATTAGATCTTGGCTTTCCCTTTGTTCGCATCCGTAGAATTTTTTTGATTTACTATGCCGCGAAACCCTTCAATATGCTGTTAGTTTAACTAGCAGATATCAAAGTGATCCAGGAGTGGATCATTGGACAGCGGTCAAAAACATCCTTAAGTACGTTAGAAGAACTAAGGATATGGTTCTTTCTTATGGAGGTGATGAACAACTCGTTGTTAATGGTTACACCGATGCTAGTTGGAACACCGATCCAGACGATTCTAAATCTCAATCTGGATATGTATTTACTTTGAATGGTGCAGCAGTTAGCTGGAGGAGTGCAAAGCAAAGCGTTGTGGAGAGATCTTCAACTGAATCGGAATATATAGCTGCTTCGGAGGCTTCACAAGAAGTGATATGGATGAAGGAGTTCATTACAGAGCTCGGTGTGGTTCCAAGTGCGCTGGACCCAATGTCTATCTACTGTGATAACATGGGAGCCATAGCCAATGCGCAAGAACCAAGGTCACACAAGAAGCTGAAGCACATCAAGCTATGTTTTCACGCTATTCGAGAACATGTCCAAGATGGTGACATAAAGATTTGCAAAGTACACATAGATCTGAATGTGGAGGATCCGTTGACTAAACCTCTCCCGAGGGGAAAACATGACCAACACCAAACTACCATGGGTGTTCGGTATATTACCATGTAATCTAGATTAGTTGACTCTAGTGCAAGTGGGAGACTGTTGGAGATATGCCCTAGAGGAAATAATAAATATAGTTATTATTATATCTTTGTGTTTATGATAAATGTTTACATTCATGCTATAACAGTATTAAACAGGAAACATTAATACTTGTGTGATTTGTAAACTAAATAAGAGTCCCTAGTAATGCCTCTTCATAATACTAGCTTGTTGGTTAATAGATGATTGTGGTTTCCCTATCATGAACATTGAGATGTTATTAACAACAAGATCATATCATTAGGAGAATGGTATGATGGACATACTCCTAAAGACAAGCGTAGCATAAAGATCAAGTCATTTTAATAGTTCAATTGCTATAAGCTTTCTGATATATAGTAACCTAATTCCTTCGACCATGAGATCATGCTTATCACCATCACCGGAAGGATGCTTTGATGACATCAAACACCACACCGTAACTGGGTGGCTATGAAAATCCAAATAAAACTCAAATATGCATTTCACATATTATACATTACAATATCTTTATAATACAAAGTCATTACAACATATACCATATAGGTATAATCACAACACTACCTCGTTTTTCATGGATTACAATACATAGTACTTGATACTTCTTACTAAGCCTCCTGCTTTTAGTAATAACTACGATCATCATACATGCCTGATGTCCAACCGTGATGACGTGACATTCGTCGCACAGTTTGTGGAACAAATGGCCTTCAAGAAGGAACATACTCAGTATCTGAAGTGTCAGGACTTGAGTCATTACTCAACCTGAGCGCGTTGACTCTTTCCAGCTCAGGTGAAAAGTCTCCAGAAACATATTCAACATTATCTCCCACTTGCATCTCCTGAGCTTCATTCCTTGAGTTGTCAACAGAATACGCAGATCCTGCTGCTCCCCAGGTGCTCCTTTGGGCAAGATAGTTAAACATCGGATAATGTATATTCCCTGGGCTTTGAGAAGATATTGATGATTCAAACACTATCTCCTCAGGATTTTCTTCTTCATCCTGATTATCTATGAACATGGCATTTCTACTACTGTTACCAGGGTTAATTCTTGCACCCATCCAACTAGATTGTCCAACATTTCTGTCAGAACCATCTATGGACATCTGATGTTCATGAGATCCTTCATATGATCCCATTCTCCAACCATCAGAATTCTCAATAGGAATCAGAACCATCCTCTAAACCCTGTGGTACTGCATACCTCATATCCACAGTAGGATCATATATAGGTTCAAGCCTTGGTGAATAAGGATATGGTGTAAAAGATTCAAGATCTATAGGTATATCCTTAAAGTTGGGTTTTGTACTACTACTCGCTTCCTTCTCCAACTGGAATGCTAACTGCTTCCTCCTTTCCGGATTAGTTAGATCCTCTAACATGTCATTTTTATCTTCAACAATCACTTGATGTCTCTTTTAAAAAGACGCAACGAGTGTTCGGTATCTATCCATAAACTTGGAAGCTAACTTAGGATACTTCTTAACCAAAGTAAGATGATCTGGTACAAGCTCCGAGTCTATAGAATCATGAGGTATCACAGAAAATGTGCTACCTTCCAACTCCTTGGCTTTATGCTCCCGGATATTAGCTATCGCCTGAAGGGTTTTGCGGCATAGTAAATCAAAATTTTCTACGGAGCGAACAGAGGGAAAGCCAAGATCTAATCTAGGAGATGCAAACAACGAGAGAGATTGGATTAGATCTTCATACCCTTGAAGATTCAAGCCAATGAACGTTCGTCGGGCGTGGGTGATGTAGTCGTGCGCTTCTCCTCGCGATCCGATCCGATCTAGCACCACAAGTGGCGGTGCCTCGTGAGATGCACACACGTGCAAAGACTCGGCGTCTCCTCCTTCCTCGGACCAGCGAGTATGGTGGAGAGATAGATTGGATCTACAACACGGCGTGGTGTATATGGTGGAGAATTTCTGCTTCGCCGCCTACAAGCGATCGGGAGAGAGGAAGGTAGCAAGGTGCTAGGGCTTGGAGGAAGGTGTGTGTGTGGGGAGGGGGCGCACCACCCCTCTATATAGAGGGGGGGCGGCCAGCCCTTTCCCCTCCTCCAAGCCTATCTCTAGTTTAAACAATTTAAACTTTCCCTTATCTAGAAATCCTATCTCTAGTTTAAACGATTTAAACTCTCCTTATCTAAAAATCCTATCTCTAGTTTAACGAGTTTAAACTTATCTAGATCGGCTGGGCCCTATGGGGCCTTGTGCCCCTGCCCAATGCGCCAGGACACTCCCTCATAGGCCCATGCCCCTCCCGGAAGGTGGGGCCACGTTGGTCCCCTTCCGGAAGGTTCTAGAAGCTTCCGTACAATACCGATTAACCCGAACAATTCAACTCCAAAATTGCACCGCCTTATATGAATCTTATTCTTGACCATTCCTAACCTCTCGTGATATCCCGGATCCCATCCGAGACTCGAACAAAAATTCACAAACCAATTATCCAATCTATCCTAGCGTCGAGATACGTTAAGTGTGTGACCCTGGGTTCGAGAATATGCGCACATGATCTTCTATCAATAATCAACAATGTCCAGGCACCCATATTGACTCCACACATTCATCGATGATCATATCGGATGAACCACGATGCCAGTTCAATCAATCCCATATATATATTCCCTTCGTCTCGCGATATTTTACTTGCTCGAGATTCGGTATCGCGTCATACCTAGTTAAATCTCGCTCACAGCAAGTACTTTACTCGTTCCGTAATCCGATATCACTTTGTGATTAACTCCTTAACCACATGCTTGCAAGCGGTGTTGATATCGACCGAGTGGGCCCAAGTATATCTCTCCGACTTGGGAGGACAAATTCCATCTCGATACATACAACCCAATGATACTTTCCGATCACCGAGAGACACCTTTATGATCACCCTCTCATAGGATGACGTTTGATGACCTCAAAGCTTTCTTCCGATACCGTGGAGTTGCATTATCTCATGGTCTAAGGAATACAATATTTGACATAGGAAAAGCTTCGCAAAGACGAACACGATGACACGATCTAATTGCTCGCTTTGTTTGGTCTATCCACCATATCATTCTCCCAATGATATGATCTCATTATCAATTGACAACTCATGTCTATGGTTAGGAAACCTTAACCATCATTGATCAATGAGCTAGTCCATAGAGGCGCATTAGGGACACGGTCTTTGTTCACAAACCACACAAGTATTAAAGTTTCCGCTTAATACAATTCTACCATGGAACATAAACTTTATCATGAACAAGACTTATCATAATACCATCTTTATTATTGCCTCTACGGCATAATTCCAACATTCTCCCACTTGCACTAGAGTCAATAATCTAGTTTACATTTGGCAACAATCTCACACCCATGGCACTGAGGTGTTGATCATGTTTTACACGTGGAAGAGGTTTAGTCAAGGGATCTGCGACATTCAGAGCCGTATGTACTTTGCTAATCTTCGATCTCCATCCGCTATATAATCTCGGATTATATGAAACTTGCGTTGATATGCTTGGTCTTTGGATGATATCTTGGTTCCTTAGCGAGTGCTATGGCGCCAGTGTTGTCACACAATATCTCCAAGGTCCAATGCACTTGGAACCACGCCAAGCTCGATGATGAAGTTGCTGATCCAAACTCCTTCACTTGACGCTCGCAGAGCCATGTATTCCGCTTCATGAGATCCCGCGATCACGCTTTGCTTGCAGCTTCTCCACCACAGCCTCCATTCAAAATATACACGTATCCCGTCTGAGATTTAGAATCATCCTTGTCGGTGTCGAAACTAGCGTCGACGTAACCTTTACGACAAGTCGCTCATCACCCCATAGACTAAGAACATTTCTTTAGTTCTATTTAGGTACTTTAGGATGTTCTTCACGGCTGTCCAAAGGTTCCACTCGGATCACTTTGATATCCGCTCGTCAAACTAAGAGCATTTGACACATCCGTCTAGTACAAAGATGGCATACATGATGGAACCTATGGCCGAGGCATAAGGCACTTTGCTCATAGCTTCCCTATCATTTCATCAGAATGACACTGAGCCTTGCTCAATATCTTACCTGACAACATAGGCACTGAACCTTTCTTTGCCTTATCCATTCTGAACCTTTTCAGAACTTTTCTTCTTGAATATCCATTTGCACTCAACGGCCTTTCGGTCGCTAGGAGGGTCCACCAAAGTCCATACTTGGTTTTCGCTCATGGATCCCAATTCGGATTTCATGGCTTCCAGCCATTTCTCAGAGTCTGGGCTCATCATCGCTTCCTCATAGTTCGTAGGTTCACTGTGTTCTACCAACAAGACAGTCAAGACAGGGTTGCCGTACCACTCAGTAGGGGCACGCGACCTTGTCGACCTGCGACGTTCAGTAGCAGCATCGTCCGAAGCTTCATGATCCTTGTCATTAGCTTCCTCTATTGTTGGTGCAAAGTGCATCGAACAATTTCAGTGTTGCGCTACTCTCCAATTCAAGAGAAGGTTCAATAACCTCGTCTAGCTCTACTTTCCTCCCACTCACTTCTTTCGAGAGAAACTCCTTCTCAAGAAAGGAACCGTTCTTTGAGACAAACACTTTGCCTTCGGTTCTGTGATAGAAGGTATACCCAATGGTTTCCTTCGGGTATCCTATGAAGACGCATTTCTCCGCTTTGGGTTCGAGCTTGTCCGGCATCAACTTCTTGACGTAAGCTTCGCATCCCCAAACTTTAAGAAACGACAACTTAGGTTTAGCACCAAACCACAGTTCATATGGTGTCGTCTCAACGGATTTAGATGGAGCCCTATTTAAAATGAATGCAGCGGTTTCTAATGCATAACCCCAAAATGATAACGGCAAATCAGTAAGAGACATCATTGATCGGACCATATCTAATAGGGTTCGATTCCGCTGCTCAGACACACCATTGCTACTGTGGTGTTCCGGTATGGAGTTGTGAAACGATTCCACTTGCTTTAAGATGCGTGAGAAAATCATAACTCAAATATTCGCCCCCACGATCGGATCGTAGAAACTTAATCTTCTGTTACGATGGTTCTCCACTTCATTCAAATTCTTTGAACTTTTCAAATGTTTCAGATTTATGTTTCATTAAATAGATATACCCATATCTACTTAAGTCATCGGTAAAAGTGAGAAATAGCGATATCCACCGCTGTCGAAACACTCATCGGTCCGCATACATCGGTATGTATGATTTCCAACAAGTCCGTTGCTCGCTCCATCATACCGGAGAATGGGGTTTTGATCATCTTGCCCATGAGGCATGGTTCGCATGTGTCAAATGATTCAAAATCAACAGACTCCAAAAGTCCATCAGAATGGAGTTTCTTCATGCGCTTTACACCAATATGACCTAGACGACAGTGCCACAAATAAGTAGTATTATCATTATCTACTTTGCATCTCTTAGCCTCAATGTTATGGATGTGTGTTTCATCCCTTTCGAGATTTAGAAGAAATAAACCATTCACAAGAGGTGCATGACCATAAAAGATGTTACTCATATAAATAGAACAACCATTATTCTCCGATTTAAATGAATAACCGTCTTGCAATAAACATGATCCGTAAATAATGTTCATGCTCAACGCAGGCACATAATAACATTTATTAAGGTTTAAAACTAATCCCGAAGGTAAAACTAAGGAGAGCGTGCCGATGGCCATCACATCAACTCTTGATCCGTTGCCAACGCGCATCGTCACCTCATCCCTCGCAAGCCGCCGTCTATTTCGTAGCTCCTGTTTCGAGTTACAAATATTAGCAACTGAACCAGTATCAAATACCCAGGCACTACAACGAGGGCTAGTAAGGAAAACATCAATAACATGTATATCAAATATACCTTTGATGGTGCCAGCCTTCTTGTCCGCTAAGTACTTCGCATAGCTTCGCCCAAAGGACTGTCCCTGCAATAGAAGCACTGTCCGCTTAGGACCGGACCTGAGCTTCTTCTCGCGAGGGCATTAAAGCCGCGCCTTCTTGAAGGGCTTCTTTGCTCCCTTACCTTTCTTAAAGGAGGGCTTGTTGACCATCAACACATGATTATCCTTCTTGATGTCCACTGCAGCCTTCACTTTGCGAAGAGCTCGGTGATCGTATCGATGGAACCAATCTGATTATGAGTCACTACAAAACTTTTGTAGCTGGGAGGAGTGATTGCAACCTGTCAATCTTGAGCTCCTCCGAATCGTGCATTCCAGCTTGCTCAAGGCGTTGAGTGTAGCCCGACATCTTTATGGCGTGCTCACTAACTAACTCTTCCTCCATCTTGCGCTTAAAGAACTTCTCGGAGATCTCATATCTCTCGGAACGCCCGAGCCGAAACATGGTTTTCAGCCTCGAGAATCTCAAGGGCCCGGATACTCTTCAAAACGATTTTGAAGCTCGGTTCCATAGCAAACAACATGGTGCTCTTAATCACACCATAATCATCTTTGCGCGATAGACAGCTTTCATCACCGCCAAGTAGCGATGCAGGGGTCACCTAACGCTTTCCCAAGGACATAGTCCTTTGTCCGCCGCATGTAATTATTCTTAGATTGCGGAACCAATTGGTGAAGTTAGACCCATTGTTTCTAAGCTTTTCCTTCTCAGCAAAAACGTTGAAGTTGAAGTTGGACTTGGCCATGTGATCTACAGTATTTGCAAGTACAATTTAGACTATGTTCATGATAAATAGTTCAATTTAATCAAATTACTAGATGAACGCCCACTAAATTCAACATCCCTCAAGTTGTTTAGTGAACACGATCCAAATTCACCACACCTAATCCGATCATCACGAGAAGAGATGTGGTTTCAATGGTGGACAACAAAGTGTCGATCATATCACTCATATGACTCATGCTTAACCTTTCGGTTCTTGTGTTACGAGGCCATGTCTGTACGTGCTAGGATCGTCAAGCTAGACCCAAGAATTTCCGCGTGTGCAAAACTGGCTTGCACCCGTTGTATGTGAGCGTAGAGTCTATAGCACCCGATCATCACGTGATGCTTGGACACGACGAACTTTCGCAATGGTGCATACTTGGGGAGAACACAGTTTTTATCTTGATCTTTAAGTGAGGAATCATCTTATAATGCTACCGTCGCGATCTAAGCATAATAAGATACATAAAGGGATAAACATCACATGCATATAACTTTATGTGACATGGTATAGCCAATCTTCGCGCAATGATCTCCATCTTGTGCGTTCCGGCATGATCTCCATCACTCCACCATGATTGCCTCCACCACGAATAGCAACTACAACTATTGCTAACTACTTAGCGATAAAGTAAAGCTATTACATGGCGTATAAGAAGTTGACTCACAGGTCATACACAATTATACAGACAACCATATGGCTCCTCCGGTTGTGTACTCATCGACATGCAAGTCGTGAAACATTACAAAACATGATCATCGCATACAATATACACATCACATCTTGGGCCATACCATATCACAGAAAACACTCGCAAGAACAAGTTAGACGCCTCTACTTTGTTGTTGCATGTTTTACGTGGCTTATGGGAGTAGATGCTAAGAACGATTCTTACCTACGGAAAGCCACAACGGTGATATTATGGTTGCCAAACTCGTGTTAATCCCATGACAACTATAGTGAGAGAACGACATCCACCACCGCATGTGTGGTACAAGCCACACGTCAAAGCGGAGCCGGTCTCGCGAACGACGTCGCAGAAGGTTGGCTGGGCCGCTTCAATCTCACTATCCCGCCATAAGAAGAACACAAACAAGAGGCTTGCAACAGAAAACATCAACGCCAAGAAAACCATGTTATGCTCTACTGTGAAACACATCTACGCATAGATCTAGCTCTGATACCACTGAAGGGTTTCGCGGCATAGTAAATCAAAATTTTCTATGGAGCGAACAGAGGGAAAGCCAAGATCTAATCTAGGAGATGCAAACAACGAGAGAGATTGGATTAGATCTTCATACCCTTGAATATTCGCACAGCGGAACGTTCGTCGGAACGTGGGTGATGTAGTCGTACTCGCTTCTCCTCCTCGCGATCCGATCCGATCTAGCACCACAAGTGGCGGTGCCTCCGTGAGATGCACACGCAAAGACTCGACGTCTCCTCCTTCCTCGGACCAGCGAGTATGGTGGAGAGATAGATTGGATCTACAACACGACGGGCGTGGTATATGGTGGAGAATTTCACTGCAGGCTTCACAAACAATCGGGAGGGAGAGAGGAAGGTAGCAAGGCTGCTAGGGCTTGGAGGAAGGTGTGTGTGTGGGGAGGCGCACCACCCTCTATATATAGAGGGGCGGCCAGCCTGCCCCTCCTCCAAGCCTATCTCTAGTTTAAACAATTTAAACTTTCCTTATCTAGAAATCCTATCTCTAGTTTAAACGATTTAAACTCTCCCTTATCTAAAATCCTATCTCTAGTTTAAACGAGTTTAAACTTATCTAGGATCGGCTGGGCCCTATGGGCCTTGTGCCCCGCCCAATGCGTCCAGGACACTCCCTCATAGGCCCATGCCCCTCCCGGAAGGTGGGGCCACGTTGGTCCCTTCCGAAGGTTCTAGAAGCTTCCGTACAATACCGATTAACCCTAACAATTCAACTCCAAAACTGCACTTTTATATGAATCTTATTCTCGGACCATTCCTAACCTCTCGTGATATCCCGGATCCCATCCAAGACTCGAACAAAAATTCATAAACCAATTACCCAATCTATCCTAGCGTCGAGATACGTTAAGTGTGTGACCTGGTTCGAGAATATGCACATGATCTTCTATCAATAATCAACAATGGGTCAGGCACCCATATTGACTCCACACATTCATCGATGATCATATCGGATGAACCACGATGCCGATTCAATCAATCCCATATATATATTCCTTCGCCTCGCGATATTTTACTTGCTCGAGATTCGATCGTCGGTATCGCCATACCTAGTTCAATCTCGCTCACGCTAGTACTTTACTCGTTCCGTAATCCGATATCACTTTGTGATTAACTCCTTAACCACATGCTTGCAAGCGGTGTTGATATCGATTACCGAGTTGGCCCGAAGTATATCTCTCCGACTTGGGAGGGACAAATTCCATCTCGATACATACAACCCAACAGATACTTTCCGATCACCTGAGAGACACCTTTATGATCACCCTCTCATAGGATGACGTTTGATGACCTCAAATCTTTCTTCCGATACCATGTAGTTGCATTATCTCATGGTCTAAGGAATACAATATTTGACATAGGAAAAGCTTCGCAAAGACGAACACGATGACACGATCTAATTGCTCTGCTTTGTTTGGGTCTATCCACCATATCATTCTCCCAATGATATGATCTCATTATCAATTGACAACTCATGTCTATGGTTAGGAAACCTTAACCATCATTGATCAATGAGCTAGTCCATAGAGGCGTACTAGGGACACGGTGTTGTTCACAAACCACACAAGTATTAAAGTTTCCGCTTAATACAATTCTAGCATGGAATATAAACATTATCATGAACAAGAATTATAATAATAACATCTTTATTATTGCCTCTAGGGCATAATTCCAACATCGCCTCCACAACAACAACATGATATGCTGCTAAGTGACTCCTACCTTCACCTATTGGTAAATCGTGAAGTAATCCAAGCTCCTCTCGGAGTTGGATATTCATACGATACTTGGATAACATTTGACCATCATAATAGGTTATGGTGTTCACTGGAATTCTAGTTGTACAACTAAAAATCTTTAAAAGTTGACGAAGTTGGTCTGTGAATGATCCTTGGTAATCATCAAGAGTCTCTTATTTCCTTACCAAAGTCTGTTTTGGAAACTTTGGTGCCATAACTCTGTATATAAGAAAAATATTTTTATTAGTAACCAATAATATATTGTATCATAACAAAGAATTATCACACTAAAATATATAACGGAATATTATCATTTGAATACCCATTATATTTCTTTTAGAGAATTATTTATCGTTGCTACACACTCCTACAGGTAATACCCTTACTAGGTTTCCAACCTAAGGTCAAAGCAATTTTCTCTGATACCAACTGCGGTGACCCTGCATACCACTGCATGTGTAGTACACTATAGTCATTGACATGATATCCACAGAACACCGTTCCGTAAATATCACAGCCCTCAGAGTGGTACAACAGAAACATTACGGGTCCGTATTACAAACATACACATATTATTATTACTATAATACCGGAAGTTCAAGACTTCCAAAAGATTCAACTTACAAACCAAAATATAAGTGTTTCAGCAGAAGTTTCAAATTTTAAACTTAAACTCCAAATTGAGCTTAACAACTTATTGCTATATATTGTTCATGTTGCTCGGCTCAAGTGGCTACTGGAACTATAGTAATTATTCGGACTCTTGGAACTCTCCTCCGTAGATGATATCATAGTCCTCCCCTTCTACGGCTCCATACAGGTTGGGCTCTTCATAGAAGACCTCCTCCTGGCTCTCAGTTGCATACTTTGGAGTATCTTCGGGATTCTCAGAGTCTAAGCAAGGATTCAAAGGAAAGTATGAGTAACAGCGTTACCCAGCAAGTTCATTATATGCAAGGTAGGAAGTTTGATGCTCTATCTACCACCTCGGACTATCAGTCCTTGGCACTATGCAATTTTCGTAAATATTTCTTCAAAGATTTATTTTATTATGAAAATCTATGACCATCAGCCTTCACAGGTTGACCAAAACTTTCATGGAGTTCCTTTCCTGCCGCGTTCGTAGCTCCTTCCCGGAACAAGGAGTAACAAGTTACAATTCTTACACTCTGCAGAGGTGCGTTACTTTTCCCATGAGAGATCAACTTTCTTGTTGCACAACCGGGCATACTTTCCCGTCCACAATTCCATGATGTGGGGCTCGGTAGTTGGTCCAAGCCAATCACAGCCCTCTCCGTGACCTCATATGTCTGCATGATCCTTCGGGGCTAGCTCACCTCTGTTAAGCCCCCTTTCGGGCAGGCTAAAATCCTGATGAGTTCCCGAAGACTCTATGACCTGGTGATGCCCGGACGAGTACCATTTAACTGGACTATATCCCTAAACACCATTCATAGATAATCTAGACACCAAAATTGTGGGGCGTAAGGGTGCCCACCCATATGTTGGATCCGCACAAGGAATCACAACGTCACGTTAAGGTCGTCTTGCCTCCATACAAGAGGAGAAGGATACAGCTGACTTCTTCGTCCCATTCCAAATCTCATAGTTAACGCGTAATATACATCGCTAGAATCACTGATGTCATGGGTTATTAATCCCTAATTGTTCATCATTATTGCAATTAGAAACCTAAGTTCTATTGCTCCATCATATCATCACTTAGGACGATATCTAATATTTATTCATCTTGAGAAAATAATATTTTCTTTTTCTAAAATATAGATGATAACACACAATTTGCAAATACTTTGATAAAGACTCTTCAAAGGACATGAGCAAGTGATGAACTTGCCTTGTGATTGCAAGATAGTGAAGTCAGATGCTTGCACTGGACCTTGAGCTTCTATGTCTACAAAACATCATTATTGCCCGGTAAGGACAATATTTAAAGAAGCAAAATGATTATGCATAGTAATGTCAAGCACCTATTTAGTTTTGCGTGTAATCTCCCCCATTATTTAAATTATAAAAATTCTTTTTAATAATAAAGAATTTATAAATATTATTTTTTTAATATTTA
Source organism: Avena longiglumis (assembly GCA_030063025.1). Lineage (NCBI taxonomy): Eukaryota > Viridiplantae > Streptophyta > Magnoliopsida > Poales > Poaceae > Avena > Avena longiglumis. The sequence goes on along the minus strand of CP125979.1, from coordinate 32,173,578 downwards.
TTGAATATTCTATTATTTTATTTTATTTTATTGAATTTTATTTATTTAATAATTCCTTTAAGAATTATCATTTAAATACCAAAAAATATATTAAATATTTGTTTAGTATTTTTCTAAAATACTACAATATTAATATATAATGAAAGTGATTTTTATTTATTTTTATCATCTTTCAATAATTTTATAAAATTTCATAAGGAATATATATATTACAAAATTATTAATAAAAATTATGTGCCTAAAATTCTATTTCTTAATTTATTTGGATAGGTTGGATTATTGTGAATCCAAAAATATTTTATTTACAATTTTTGGATTTTTATTTTATTTTCTAGTATTTATTTAAATTTAGGGGCATTTTGGTCTTTTCTTAATTATTAAAAACTGCCTTTAGGTAATTGGGCTGGCTGTGTTGGGTTTATTGGTCCCTTGTGGCCCAATAGGGTAGAACCAAAACGACTTCCCCGAAGGGTCCTGGCCCATCCAGCCCACACTCTCTCAGTCACTCTCTCGTTTCCATCTCTCTTCTTCTCCTCGCCTGACCCCGTGGTCGATGGCGCCGCCGCCATGCACTGCTCGCCGACGTGGTCCTCCATGGCCGCTGTCGTGGTGCAGGGCGAGGTTGTCGACCATTCTCCACATTCCTCTCCAACTCGATTTGGACCTGGAGCCCTCCTGTGGCCAGACCGGCTCCGTCTCGAACCCTAGGGTTTGGGGTGGTGCTGGTGTTGTCGCCGTCGCTGCTAACGTGTGTTGTGGTGGTGTTCCTTGCCATCATGCATGGCTGTGGTTGCCGCCTCGGCGTGGTGAGGGTCGCAGCGCCCCCTTGGGTTGCTCCCCGTGCCGTCGTGCTCGTCGACCCCTCTACTTCCTCTTCTATTCTACAACGAGGACCACAGGTGAGTTGGTTCTTGGTTATCACCCGTGCTTCTACCTCCTCTGAGTTCATATGTGTGTAACTAGTGGCCATCCCTCATTAGGGTTCATATTGGTTCTAGGGTTCTTCCCTCTTTGCTTGTAAGATGATGATTTGATCTGGTAGTGATGCCTAGTGAATATTGTGCTCACTGCACTTCAGTGCTTTCTGTCATGTTTTGATTATCTGATTCTATTGTTGATCTGATGCTAGTGTTTCAGTAGTGTTGCCTCTAATTGGTGATAAATCTTGGTTAAGCTGATGGTATAACTGTGAAACTTGGTTGGTTAGGTTGATGCTTAGTGTGTTTCTCTACTGTTAGTACTCTAGTACTGATAGTAGCACTGTCAGTGGTGATTCACTACACCAGTAAATGTTGGCTTGTGGATTCATGTGCAGATTAAGGTTAATTAGTTTCTTACAGTAACACTCTATACATATAAACTTGATCCTGATTCCTAGTTATTTTTTCCAGGAAAATGATAGTTACTCGCTTGCTGGCTTATTTATGAAAGCTAAGTAATTATTTGGCTTGGTTTTAGAATTTGTTCTTGTGACAAGATTGGCACACAAGTGGTGATTCTACTACTAGGCTTTACTATGGTCAGTGCTTAAGATTGGATATCTGTTAAAGATAAATTGTAAGCTTATTTCTTTAAGCATCAATGCCTATGATGTTGGTCTGAGGCTTAGGAACTAGATTCCTATCTTTTTGTCCCTCATAGATATGCTTAAGTATCAAGGTTGTTCACTGGACCTTGGATCCTAGTTGGCTAAAATGATTGGTTTGCTTATAGCTTAATGTTGGTGCATATAGTTTATGAAATCTGAGGTGCTACTCCATTAGGAGATGTGCCCAAATTTTATAAGCTATTTGAGAACATATTGGAATATATGAGTTGTTTATGATCACCAGGATCTATGATGTTGGTCTGAGATTCTGGTGGATTTGGTAGAGTTTACTACTGGCCTTTAAATTTCAAATTTCATCTATGATAGGTTCACCCCACTTGGGTGGTCACTGAGAGGTTTAACTTGTAAAACAACACATGCTTTTCTGTTTGAATAATATGAACAAAATATGTGGATGTTTTATGATACTCACCACACTTGGGTGTTGTTGGGGTTGCAAGTTGTTGATCTTATGGCTTGATCTTGCTGGTTGTGTGGCTAGCTTGATCTGGTGCTCCTCCTGATACTTCCAGCTCCTAGACTTGTCCTTGTCCTTGATCTAGCTCTCCACCTCCTGGTCCTGGTGGCTTGACCTTGTTCTTGCTCTCCACCTGATCTACCCCCTCCTTATGTCACCATCTTGGTGAGATGATCAAGGTTGTGGTTGGTGTAATCTGGTTTGGTTTGGTTTGGTTTGGTTTGGCTGCTGTGCTTGGTGTGTATGAACCAGTGAATGGTGTTGGAGGTGCTTCCCACGACTGTGCTGAGTAGTTTTATTTGTTGGTGCTGTTGATGTTGTGCTGACAGCACACACCATGCAGTTTGGTGTGTGTGTTGCTTGTGTGTCTGCTGCACCTTGTGGATATGCTTTGGATATGAAAGTTATTTTTATCTGGTTACACTTACTTGTCTGGTGAAACTTGCCCCTTCTTGCTGTTTATTTGACTTATGGCTTAAAATTATGAAAGATATAGTTCTTTCATATTGGTAAAACTTTCCCTTTAAAGTTTACTCAATGATGAACTTTGAACAGTGCATATCTTTGATTTTCTTTTTTAGTTTGTGTTTTGTTTTGCAGGTATAAGGCTTGGAAATTCAAGACTTTAGATTAGGTTTTCTTTTTCTTTATAGAATATTCACTTGTAATATTTCTTTTATTCTTTTGTAATAAAGATTGTACTATTACTCAATATATAAAGGTTCTTCTTTTATTCCATTACTATTGTAAAGATTCTGATCATTTTCATAAGTTACATTTTGCAACTTATTTATTGAATAAAATTATGGAATAAATACTCTTTTTCTTGATTATGTTATTTATTTAAAGTTTGAGCTACTAATTATAAACTCTTGACTAAATCAAAATACTCAAACATAATTCTAAATCCTTTTGAATTATAAATCCAACACTCAAGTTTAAATTCAAATTTCATTTCCCAAAACACACTAATCCACAAAGATCATATCAATAGTTTATAACAATCATTCTCCAAGACTATACCCAATCTCAAAGAATGAAAGAAACTTTGATTACTTTAGGTTTTTATTTGGCGAAAAATTTACCCACATTTTTACAGATGAATGCATGCAATTTCACAGATTCCTAAAACTACCCTTTGTTGGTTCCTAAATGCTAGGATGTTACAGTTTGGCTCAAACTTACGACTAAGGAAAATTTAGAATAGATGACGTAATATATAGTTTCATAACCGAATCACATATTCGATGATACATGTCTAGGGACAGCTTAAACCTCATGAACACATAAGGGAATACATTAACCATTGATTGCCTCTAGGATATATTCCCAACATTACCGTCGCCAACAACTGTACATGATTGCGCCGCGTACCTGCCCTCTGACCCAACAATGAAGCTCGAAGATGGGGATGGTGGATTTCGACATGATATGAGAGTGGAGAGTAGAAATAGTGGAATGGTTTCGGCTGGAGGTGGTGGAATCCTTCCCGTCCCCCTTTTCCCTTTTCGTTGCAGCATGTGCATGTTTCCACCATCTCCATGCATGGATGAGGTCGTGCAACGAATCTCCCCTTTTGCATCTACGGAGCGCGTGACAATGGTGGCTCGCTGGAAACGGATGAATTGTTAGTTCCCAGCGGGCCTGGTTCAGGGGTGCTTAATTTTCGTGTGGGCCACAAAGTGAAATCCAACCAAGCATCCAATCGGCCCAACTTCTTCTCCTAGAGGCCTAACTAGACCCTATGCAACCTTCCAACCATGCCCCAATAGTTGTATCATGAACAAGAATGAGCGTCTTCGATGTACTGTGTTTATCAAAAAACAAAATAGAGCCAATTTTGAGAAATTTCTATAGCTCAACTACAATGTCAAAAATCTGAAATTTCTGAGCTCCCATTTTGCAGAAGGGAATGCTAGACGTTAGCCAGATGATATTGGGAAGTATCAGCCCGTGTATCAGTCATCCAATCTTCCATAGGGAAAATATCGTTCGTCCAATCAATATAACTATTTTGTGCAATATTTCTTTAGAATGCAACATTTTTTACAATATTTTTTCTCCTAAATCTATAAAACTTGTTAAAAAAGTTTGCAGCATTTTGAACATATCCTTGTAGAAAAAAAAGTATTGGATGCAACAAATCCCCATTTTTTTTGCAACAAAATGTAAAGTATGATGTTGTTCAAAATATGCATCTAACATAAAGATACACATTTGTAGCATTTCCGAGCACCTTTAGCAATATCGAAAAATCTAAAAAAATGGACCTCCACTGTTGACCATGGAGGCAGTACAATGCGCTGATCCGAGCTTGTCGTCCACACATCAGACTCGGCGGGGGTCGTCGGGGCTAGATCGGATGAAGCCCCAACCAATCCACTCGTGAGGCGTCTCGTATTCTCCAAGTTCGGTGGCGTGTGCAGGAGATCGACCTCCTTCATTGTCGTCCTCCTTCCCTCGGAGCGTCACTGGAGGAGAGTCCAACATAGACAGAGCACACAGCTTCAGCTTCCGGCCGGAGGAGCAGCAGCAACTATGTTAACATGGAGAAGTAGCGACGTCGAAGGACGGAGATGGAGCTTCCGATGGGGATAGTTTGGGATGGGGGAGGAGCGGCCATTAGCAGGGGAAAGAGATGTGCAGAGCGGGTAACGACCATCAGTTGCTTACTGGTAGGAACAACGACCACGGAGTAGCAGCGACAAAGGAGGAACAACGGGCCGACGAGCACGCTGGTAGGACGCACTAGCCATTTGTGCTACCGGATGTGCTAAAGTCTTCTTTTTCTGGAAGGAAATACAAAAAATGTTACTACCCTCGACTCATAATAAGTATTGCTGATTTCGTAGTAGTAGTACTTATTATGAATGGGAGAGAGTGGGATGGAATGTGAAATCTTGTCGGAACCCAACGAGTTGAATTGAGTTCCAAAACAAAGCAACATTTTGAAATGAACAGATGCAATTTGAAATGAGTCCCTACATCTTGAAATGAGTCCCTCCGCACATTCCGCACGCACAACACACACTCCCCTGTGCTCTGCACCCAACCAACCCCGACCAAAACCCCGACCGATCCCCATCCTCCCCCACGCCGGCGGCGGTTAATTGGGCGCCCCACATGGCCGCGCCGGCGCCGCCGTTCGCTGTTCACCCGCTCCCAGCCCTCCCGGACGAGACCCAGGGGGAGATCTTCGACCGCCTGCCCACCCCGGCGGCGCTCGCCCGCGCCTCCGCCGCCTGCACCACGTTCCGCCGCATCGTCATCGAGCGCTCCTTCCTCCGCCGGTTCCGCAAGCGCCACCCGCCGCCGCTCCTCGGCCTCGTCGACGACAGAGGCTACTTCGTGCCCGCCGAGGCGCCCCACCCCTCGTCGCCGCTAGCCGAGGCCCTCGTCGCCGCTGCCGATTTCACCTACTCCTTCGTCCCCAAGCCCACCAGCGACACCTCCTGGTACGCTCGCGACGTCCGCGTCCTGCTCGAGTCCAGCGGCCTGCTGCGTCGCACCCGGAGCATCCGCACAACAAGCTACGCCGTATGTGATCCCTTGTGGCGCAGATACGTGCTGCTCCCACCGATACCAGAGGCCATGACCGCCCAGCAGCAGGAGCGCCTTGCCGAGTTCGAGCCCAACCTTGCTCCTGCCGGCGGAGAGGACGAGTACGACGAGACGTGCTTCAAGGTGATCTGCACGGCGCGCTACAAGACCAAGTTGGTAGCTTTTGCCTTCCCGTCCGTCACCGGACAGTGGCGCGTAGGTGCATCTTTCAGCTGGGATTTCCTGGGCACCCTCGCGCCCGCACCTTGCACCTCTTCAACTACTACTCAAGTGGCTGCTTCTACTCTGAAAAATCTTGGCATAGGTGACACAAACGGGATCAGCAGAAAATGCGACGAGAAGAAAGAACAGTACGTGTTGTGAGCGTCTACGATTATACCGTGTTTCTCAAAAAAAAAAATACAAAGATGGCAGATGGATCACCATCGTTTCCATGCTTGACAGAAAATACAGATTTTGCCTCTGTGGTGCAATATGTGTGGGTCGTGGCCCCAGCTGCTGTGAATAGAATCCCAAATCCCATTCCCATGGAGACCAAACCCAACTGGTAATTTAGCACAAGACGGCTTCCTAAATGATCACTGAAGTTCACCAGGCTTGTAGTTCCCCTCTTTTTGCACACACGCACGCACGAATACTTTGGATAACCTACTGTTTAACTGTCATTCTTCTTCTTGAAACAAAAAATAGTTGTACCGTAGAAGAACCAAATCTACGCATTAACATCACATTACTTATATATCGATCACATTACATTACTTGGTTACTTATATATCCCATCGTCGTAGTATGTTACTTATATATCCCATCGTCGTAGTATGTTACTTATCGATCACATTACATTACTTGGTTACTTATATAACAAAAAATAGTTCTACCGTAGTATGTTACTTATATATCGCATTAACATCACATTACTTGGTTGCTTACACTTTTGCTTCGGTCCCCCACCCCCCTTCCCCTCCACCTCTTTCAAATTTTGACAAACAAAAACTCGATTCCGATTGTTTAGAGGACCGTACAAATTCACCCGAACTCCGTATGGTCCTCTTAGATGTATACTCACCATATACATATGCTCATGTGCCTGCGGATGGCGAAAATCAGAAGTTATATAACTACAACAAAAAAAATTAAAAATATGACATACAAAGACATAGATCGCGATAATAGAAGGTGGGATTAGCCGACCGGAACGTGGATTATACCCGGTTCGATTCAATCGAGTATACATATACAGAGATATACATGATCTTAATATGAGTTTCGACCGGTCAAAAAAATAAGACGGCCCATGTAGCTTAAGTTTAGGGGTGGGGGACCGAAGCACACCTCGGTTGCTTATTACTGATTGACCGGCAGTCGGTTGCATATTATCCCATCGTTCTGCGTATGGCTTGCACTCGAGGCAAATGTTGCAAGCAGTAGACGATACTTGTGCGCATGGATTGCAGGCAGGCAGGCACCCACCGCATCTACATGTACTAGTTTGGTGCAGTAGCTGCACCAGCTAATACCATGTATCCGCTTCTCGATCTCCAATATTTTTAAACCTTTTTTTTCTGAAGAAACTTTACAAAACTGCTCCGGTCCAAGGGAGACTTGGTCTCTGTCATGTTGCTTGTTCTGGCGTTCCTGTCTGACGGACGGGGTAAAAGAAGAGGGACAGATACGGTTGATGCCAACTTACAACCGCTGGGGGCAAATTTGGGGGTTGGAGTGATTATGTTGGTGATCGGTTTGTGGTTGGCCATCCGTATCATATACTCCTTCCGTTTCAGGGCTTAAGGCGTTTTCGTTTTGCGTGTTTTTTCTTTGATGAAGAATTACTCTAAATACGTAAAGAGTTTTGGTATAAAACTAGTACCACTAAAAAGTATTTTTCAATATGAATCTAACGGTACTAATTATGTACAATATAATCAGGATTTTGTTGCTCAATTCTTTCGATCAAACTTTGCTTTAGAAAGCGTGTGCGTCTTAAGCCTTAAAACGGAGGTAGTACTACCCATGATGAGGAGCTGTGGCGCGCACGGCCGCGTCTCCTCGATCAGCACCTGCACACGCCAAGCAATATCCGCTCGTCAACCTCGTGCGTGCCCCTTCTCTCAGTGATGAATCGTGTGTGAAGGGGCGGGACGGGACTGGGGATAAACAGCCACACGTGTTGCTGCTTCAGTATCACCACCTAACGCAGGAAAGGAATTGAGGACACGAGTGAAACTTTGCCCTGAAAAACGCTGAGATGGCGTACGCCAAGACGGAATTATAGCTTCAAAGCAACTAAATTTGTGCTAAGAACGCGGAGATGCACTCCGTCCATTTGTGGATAGCCGTTAGAGTTGTCCATATGTCCTTATTTAACTGATATCTCCGCTTCCTATCTAGAAAAACCTCCTCCCGGGCCGTCGCGCGTGGCGGCTTCGGAGGACTCCCTCCCAACCCTAGAAAACCACCTTCGGCTACCTTTCCCGGCCATGCCCCTGTTGCCGAAGACGGGGGGAAAGCTCTGCATGCCCCGTCGGACCCCTGCGCACGGGGAGATCGATACATGGTGGGCGGAGTCCGTGGGGCAGGGAGGCGCCGTCCAATCCGACGGGTCCGCGTGGCGTCACATGGCTGGGAGGCGCCGAGCAGGACAGAGGCGGGAGCGGAGATGGTCGTGGGAGACGGCGTGGTCTGACTTTGTGGCGGCGGCATCGTTTTTCATTGGATCAATTCGCGGACAAAATCTAGGGCGTCCACGGGCTCGTCCCGGCCTGAGGTTTTCCCGCTCGTTCTAATCGCCGGGAGCTGGCCAACGGTGTAGGGACTGTTGTGCTGGATTGACTTGAATAAAGGTGGTTGTCCTTGGATTTTCCTCTCGTCGTGATGAAAAACTACCTGTCGCAAGTCGTCACTGATATTGGGTGGACTACCGAGTTTCGGGAGACTCCGTTGGTGAATTCCAAATGGACGACATGCCTGGAGATCGCCGGTGCGGATGGTGTTTCGGTCGCGCGAAACCATGTTTTTTTGCTGGCCGTTTGGTTTCAGAGGTGACGTTGTGAAGCTCTACGGTATGTTGTCATTATGGGACATGACTTGGTTCCACGTTGAAGTCAGACGCGGAGAACGACATGGAATCCAAAATTGAATTTTGGCAATGGAAGTTTGAGTCCTAATGATGTAGGGTTTCTGGCTTGGTGTTTAGTGATTTGGAGCAGCGGAATTGTCAAGCGGAGGCGACAGCATGTGATGATTTCAGTGTCTAAATATGCAGGGTGAAAACCCAAGGTTTGGCGTTAACTGGTTGTGCGTGAGAATGACCATTGTTTTGTGTGTATGGAATTTCTCCCGGATGAAAAACCTATGGTCTTTGATCATGGCGATGACGCGTTTGAGCATTGTTTCCTTCTTGGAGGCATCGTTGTTTTAAGAAACTGATTACTGTAGAGGAATTTTTCTTTTTTTGGCAATTCGTTTTTTATTGTTGACTGTGTGCATCCGTAATGCCAAAAGGGTATTGCGTTATTACGAGAATGGATGTAATTTGCTCCTATTCAAAAAAAAAAACTAATATCTTCTTCCGTTCCATAATAGTATAAGCATCTAAATGCTAGAACGACTTGTGTATTTTAGATTTTAGAACGGACCTACTAGTACCTACCAGAGTTGTTCATCGGCCATGGTGTGCTATTTTAGGTTTGACTTTTTCTTTAAAAAAAATTGAAGCTGTGCGTACGGTTGGCTGGAACACTGAGACCATCAAGAAAAACCAAGCCATCTTTGACTCGCCGGCCGTGACTCCGCCTCCATAATAACCAGAGAATTTCTCCCCTTTATTATGGCCAGCACTGTGTTTCGTTGATTCGCAGTCAGTCACGCACGCGATCGAAGAGCGGTCCATTAAGATGTTTGATTAGAATTGGGGCGTGCGGGGAGTTCGCTGGAGTTGGTTGCGAACCTCCCCAACCAACTGCTAAATCCGGTTAATCTTAAACCCTCCAGCTGGTCCGCGCTCCTGAATCCTGATAGTCATTCTCTCTCGTCTAATCAGAGAGGTTACACGGTTGCTGTGTCGTAAATTTAAGCAATAATTCATATGATTTAATTCGAATAATAAATTAATAAAGTATGATGTACTAAAGTTAATTATGCAGATCAATAAAGTAGATAAACAGATTACATCTATAGGAGATAAACCTATCATATCTACACCAAACGCTAGATCAGAGAACTCTAGCATAATCTAAAAAAGACAGTTGAGTATCATGTATAGTGTAGGCTGAATAGCAGCCGCAGCGTCGCCCATGTTGAGGTTGTCGAAGAGGTCGCTGATGTCCGGAAAGAAGTCGTCATTCGGGAACTCATCATCGGACGACGTCGTGGTTGCCAGTGGTCGCGCTTGAGCGCTCCCCAAAACCTGATCACCCATCACCCGTACAGGTTCACGCAAGCTGGGATGGGGAAGACGAAAGCGGCGGCGCAAGGTTCTGGAGGTAGGCGCATGTGTGTATTAATTCACCGATTAGGTTTAGCGCATACGCTTATATAGTGCAGGTTAGGGAGATCGTGGGGCATGTCCCACGTCCGAGTCGATAACAACCACGCCCATAAAAACTGGAAACGACTGTAATTAACGCGTCCGTTAATAACTCATAATTAGTTTTGCCAACTAGCAAAATAAAGCTCGGCTCGGCGAGATTTCCGCAACCTGCAACCCGCGGTGCGTGTGTGTCGAGAAGGTGGCGTCGAAGGAGGAGTGCGCGAGGGCTACTCTTCTTGTCACACCTTAGTGAGTGGTGCAACACTCTAATATATAAGGTGGTCCAACTCCCCTTCAACTAGCAATGTGGGACTAAACTTTAGCACCACTAGCACAGTCATATGCTGCCATATACAAGTGGGTCAAAAAGAATTTTAGAATTTGTCTAATGGGCCAACATTCCAAAACTCATCAAATTCCAACAGCCTACACCGCACCCCACACACGGAGAGAGGCGGCAAATTAAGGTACTATATGTGTACAATACTTGGGGTTCTTCATCCGGGCTCATGATCATCATTTTCACTGTTTTTCCCCGGATGAAGAACGATCTAGGGATTTATTCGATGGCCAAAATTTTGTAGCTAATTGGATCTAAACTAAAGATTGGAATTTTGAAAAATAGATCTAATCTAATCTAAAGAACCGATCCGATATTTGATCAAGACAGGGTGCCGCGTCCTCGAGAAGAAGAGATTGATCTCCCGGGAACGACGCGTGATGCGAAAGATCGAGACCAGGTGCCGCGCCCCCGAGGAGACAAATGATTGATCTCCACGGAGACGGCGCGCGATGGGAAAGTGGTAGAACGTCTAGGATCGGTGCCATGAGGCTAACCGGTTTAATACCATGTGAAAAAATATAGACCCTAATATTTATTATATATTGATCTGACCTTTACAAGGACTATATATAGAGGTACATGGAGGAGGAGACTTGGACTAGAAGAAGATCATTACGATTTAAATCTACCCCAGTCCTATAAGAATTCATATGAACCAAAGTTTGTGCGACTCCACCATTCGAAAAACAAACAATTCTGAAAAGGAGGTATAAGTGGATGTTTGGTTTCCTATAAAATCTAGGGCAAATGAATCGTTAGAAAGAAAATCCCGTGAAAATCAATCCTACAAATCAAACAACTTGTCGCGTCCCATCCACCTGATGTGCAAGAAGAGTCGTGACACATATACGTCGACCTTTTCTCAAAAAAGTTGGTCCTCAGTTTGGTCTTACTTATGGCATTAGCATGCATGGCTTGCATCTACACTCGTGGTTTGGTGCAGTAGCTGGCTAGCTGCACCAGCAGCTAATAAATAAATAAAATACCACGTCGATGGCGCGCCCGGACTCTTCCCTCCCAAGATCTCTGAACTTGTTTGAAGAAGCCACCTTTTTAAAAAATTTGCTCGAGTGGAGACTTGGTCTCCGCCATGTTCCTGTCCGACGTACGGATGGCCCGGAAGATCGAAGAGAGACGGATGGATACGGTTGATGCCAACCTACAACCTCCGTGGAAAGATTTGCAGCTGTGAGAGTTGGACCTATAAGGGAAACTTCTTCTTTTTTAGTGTGACCCTTATTTTGAGGAAAAAAATGTCGAAATTAAATTACAGCAGCATCCTAGCTAGGGAAATATACTGTAAGAAAAATGCTACTAACAAATCTTATTAACTGGCGTCCTTAATCTTGATAAGTACTATAGTTTTCCTTAAGCTTGGTCAATCTTATCAGTAGTTTTGTTTTTTGTTTAGGATAAATAAAAAGTACAAGTAGAAGTTTATCATCGTAATCGTATGGTTGGCTACTTCCTTCGTTTTAAAATATAAGATGTTTTAGCTAAAACGGAGGGAGTATCTTTCTTCTCCGGCACTGTACTGTCTCATTGATTCGCAGCAATCGGTGAGGCGGTCGGTCCATGAAGATGATGATTAGAGAGCGTACCGGCCGGGAGCGTGCGCGCGGGTGTTAGCTGGAGTTGGTTACGAACCTCTTGATCATCATTACGTACGGTCCAACTAAATCTGGTTATTAGTCTGAACTCTCTCGCTGATCCAGGCTCCTCATTCTCTCTGGTCTAATCACAGAGTTTCGACGACGGTTGCCTGCACCGCACGCCACACACGGAGAGAGAGAAAGAGGCAGCAGATTAAGGTAGTACTGTATGTGGTATGTGTACAGGTACAGGTACAGTACAGGGGGAGGTGCCGGCGAATTGAATTTGGCAGGTGGGAGGATGGCCTGAAAGCGCCAACGACCTGTGAATGGGTCAAACCTCACAGCAGGGCAAGGCAGGGGGGGCCCGGACCCGGAGGGAGAGCAACCAGCAGCTAGCTAGCTGAGCTACCCTACCCGTAGCATAGCATAGCCTAGCTGATTTCTGCTAGACAAGACATCGAAGCACTGCTTGTTTGAGTTTAGGAGTACTCCCTCCGCTTCGTCTACTTCTAAGTCAAACGTTAATACGTATGTATGTTTGAGACTAACTTTTTAGGACAACGTACCAATATTTATGACACTAAATTGATACCATTAGATTAAGTTCCATAATATGTCAATTCCATGTAATATATGTTTTTACATTTCTTTATAAAGCTAGTCAAATTTGGTTACTTTGACTTAGGCAAAAGCTAGATGTACACTTATTTGCGGTAGGAGGGAGGAGGGAGTATGTAGCTTTGCTAGGAAGGTCCCGTGTACCACAGTGCTACATACATAGTATGAATGAAGGAATGCTTGTGTGTGTTTGTACACATTATTAAGTTGCGAGGTTGCCTCTCCAACACATGGTCTATCAGGTCATTTTCCTTCCAAACATATGATATAGGGGGGTAGAAATAAACGAAACATGCCATAAATTGGTTAAGGTTCAGATTAAACAGTTTCATGTGTACAAGGCAAAGCAGGATGCACGCTAGTACTACTTATTAATGTGCCCTTTTTTCTTACTTGAACGTTATTGTTTGCTCACTCTCGTTTTTGTTTCGAGAAAATTATTGTTCACCTTCTCAACCCATGCGTATACGACGCGTGCATGCATGCCAATTTCCGTCTCTCTCTCCGGAAATACTTGTCGCGGATTTGTTCAGATAAGCAATTTATTTAAACGTATTTTAATATATACATAAATATAAATCCAAACAAATCCGTGACATTCAGTCCGGGATTTCTGTTCCAGGTTACTATGTATTTTTATTTTTACTTCACGACCACGTGTAGCCAATAAAGCGCATGAATGTACCGGCATTTTTTCTCCGGTACTTCAAAAGTTTCAACTGAGAGCGGATGAAAGGAAATCAAAACTAATTCAATAATGGTGCAAGATAGCACTATTTTGTCTTTGCATTTTCTTAGATATTGAAGCACAGCTTGTTTAAGTTTTAGGTATACGCGTAGCTTGCTAGGGATGTCCGGGGTACTACATTGGAGTAGTATGAATGAAGGAATGTGCGTGTAACACAGTGGCAGACACAAGGAAAAACTGTAGGGTGGTGGACACACCTAGATACAAAAGCCAACCGTGGACAGAATTCTAAACAGCAAATTATTAGGAGAGAATAGTAAAAATTCTTAAATTCTGGTTGGGCCACGGCCCACCCAGCCTGACCTATGCGTCCACCGCTATGTACACACGTTAAGTTGCCAGGTTGCATTTCATCCCCATCAGATGGTCATTTATCTTGAAATAGATGACTGGGGCCACAACATACTTGTGTTAGAAACACATGTAGTATTACACTCAACCGTACCTCACCTTACAAACTGAATCTAAACTATCAAGGGGTTTTGGTGGTGGCTCATTATTGCATCACACCTCCTCCCCCACCTCACAAATTCAGTCAAAGGAATAAATCTTATATTCACAATAAGTTACATCCCTTCCAGAATTCGCTCGAGCGGCACCAGGGTGCCCAACCCTAAAAGCAGCGCCAGCTTCTCCCCTCCCCTTCTTGCCGTTAACGGCAGTTCCGGTCGGGCGAAGCTCATGTGAGACGTGCCACGTTGGATGTCGTGACATGTTGATTCAAGATTGACAATTGAGTAGTGGAATTTTTTGGTTGCACAGAGGAAGCAATGGTATCTGCGGGTGCATAACGCATACTCCACATGCGATAGGCGTTGGAGGATTAACCGTTTTACAAGAACATGAATTGCACTCGGGATCCACAAACATGATGTACTTCTCCCTTCGTCCCGAAAAAGATACTCCTTTTGTCCGGAAATACCCTGCATTCTGGGTTTAGTCAAAGTTTGACCAAATATATAGAAAAAATTATATACATCTATAATACAACATAAGGACCGTTAGAATCATCATAAGATATATTTTCATATTATATACATTTAGTGCTATAGATGTTTATAGTTTTTTCTATATTTTCTATTAAACTTTACGAAGTTTGACTTTGACTAAACCTAGAATGCAGGATAATTATGAACAGAGGGAGGGAGTATCGCAAATTTGTTAAAATTTAAATGTATAATTTGCATCCTTTTCGAGACCGAGGGAGTATAGTCGATGTCGGCTCTCTCAACAAAAAAAAATTGAATGTGGGCACTCTCCATTTATTTGGATCGTTTTTTCCTGCCAACAATACCGATGTGATCAGCTGTGGTTGGCCTCCCTCCCTGCTCTACCTGCATTTGTCATTTTCAACTTGATTGCAACGAAACTAGTACTACCACCCACATCTCGAACCAACCCAGGAGAATGTACACACGCATGCGCTACTACAAGACTCGTAGCTAGCTCATGTGGCCACCAACATCCCTGGAGCCAACATACAGACTCCGTTTATTTTCGTCAAGCAAAAAGGCCGGAGAGACTGAATGAATAAATAAATAAATAAATAAATAAACCCAAAAGAGGTTCCTTTAGCCATACGTAGTGGGGCCGTGTAGATTTCGTGGATTGTGTGTTTTAGGCTCGAGGAGGAGGAGGAGGAGAGCTACCTGCTCCGGCCGCTGCAGCAGCAGAATACGCGCGTGTCCTTTTTAACCCCGGCAACAGCCAAGCCCCCCTTCCTTTATCGCACACAGCCTTTCTGCTCTCTCTCTCTTTCTCTCCCGAGAAGGAAATCCAGCGTGGGAATTGCAGCGAGGTTTAGAGAGGGGCAGTTGAGAGAGAGGGAGGAAGCGTAAAGAAGCTGGGCATGATGGAGAACGAGGACACCACCGTGGTGCTGCAGGAGGAGGCGGCGCCGGCGGCGGTTACGGAGGAGACGACGACGGCGACGACAACGGCGGGGAAGCAGCAGGGAGGAGGAGGAGGGGGCAAGAAGAGGAGGAGCAAGCAGCAGCAGCAGAGGAGGTCGTCGGAAGGCGGGCGGAAGGGCGGCCGGAGGGAGTACCGGCTGGTGAGCTACGAGGAGCTGCCGGAGTACATGAAGGAGAACGAGTTCATCCTCAACCACTACCGCTCCGAGTGGCCGCTCCTCCACGCCTTCCTCAGCGTCTTCTCATGGCACAACGAGACCATCAACATCTGGACGTGCGTACTAGCTACCTGCTGCTTCGAATTCCTTCTCCTTCTTCGGCTCTGGGTGTGGATTTTGACTGAATTCTTCGGGTGCAGGCATCTTCTCGGGTTCGTGCTCTTCTTGGGTCTCACCGTGTGGCACCTCGCGCAGTACTTCCCCCAGGTGGCGCACCTCATCGGCCACCTCTCCTGGTAATTAACCAACCTGCCTCCCTCTTTAATTCACATCCAGGCTTCGCAATCATTATTAATTTTTTCACTGAAAGTTACTGGTTTTTCTCATATAAAAATTTCTTTTTTTCTTTTTTTTTTGGAAAAAAAACATATTTTTTCATTCAGCTATCATGTTGTTACTGCATATTGTTCTCTCTCTCTCTCTCAAAAAAAGAATATGCATGCTGTTTGCTCCCTATATAGTACTAGTATCTTTCTTCTTCATTTGATATTTTACTAACTATAGAATCAACTCTTTTTTTCTTACTGCAGGCCGATCTCAAAGGTTGCGGCGAACGTCTCCACCAACATAGGCGACGTCATCTCTGTAAGTGTTACCACTACTACCATTTAGCCGCACATACATCATTTCTTGAAACATTTTCACATTCTTACTGTGGTAGTAGTAGCCATGATGGACCACATTAGTAGTAAAAAAGTTCTTGCGGTAGATCCACATGTCTAGGAGATGCTCAGCATGCAATTCATCAATGAATGGCTCACCTATTCAGCAGTACTACCAGTACCAGCCAGCTAGCTTGCTGTTGCCCTGGCAGTCCGGTGTGCATGATCGATCTGAACTTAATTTCGAGGGTGGGTGGGGCTTCAGTCCTGGATCACTTAATTTGCTTGATCAACGTTGCTAGTAAGTAGCCAAATTCACGCAAATTTTATGGTACCACGACAAAATCACACGCATGTTTCATTAGGCAGTAAAATGATTCCAGTGTATCTTGTAGCCCCAAAAGCAGTCACATGTACTTTCTGTTTGAAAACACAAGTGTTTTTTGGTGTGTCATGTAGTAGTAAGTTCATCGATCGTGATGGTCCTGGTGCTGCCTGCGTGATACCAGAGTTCATCTCGTGCGACCCTTTCCCTTTCTGTTTTGAGATCATGAACCATCCGTTTTTCACATGCCACTCGCGGCTCGTTTCCGATTAGTAGATTAGTTGGACTGTCTGCCGGTACACTCTACTGGGCACGAATCATGGTGTGATTTGTCTTCTTTTTGTGTGTTTTAACTGAACCAAATCATGGCGGTAAATAAACGTTAAAAAAAACTGAATTGACACACGTGTGTACTTTGGCGGTTAATTTTCAGGGCGCGGCGTCGATGATGCAGGCGAGCCCTGGCCTGGCGATGGCGGCGGCGGCGGGTGTCGGCCCGACCACACGCTGGCCGTTCTTCGTGTTCCTCGCGGGCGCCATGTTCTGCCTGCTGAGCAGCTGCGCGTGCCACCTGCTGTCGTGCCACTCGCACCGCCTCAACCTCTTCCTCATCCGCCTCGACTACACCGGCATCGCCGTCATGATCGTCGTCTCCTTCTTCCCGCCCATCTACTACATCTTCCAGTGCGAGCCGCGCTGGCAGGTCGCGTACCTCTCCGCCATCTCCCTCGCGGGGGCCGGCACCGTGTACGCGCTCATGTCGCCCCGCCTCAGCGCCGGCAAGTACCGCGCGCACCGCGCCCTGCTCTTCGTCGGGATGGGCCTGTCCGGGGTGGTCCCCGCCGTGCACGCCGCCGCCGTGAACTGGCACGAGCCGCGCCGGAACGTCACGCTGGCCTACGAGGGGGCCATGGCGGCGTCGTACCTCATCGGCACCGTCTTCTACCTCACGCGCGTGCCGGAGCGGTGGAGGCCTGGCATGTTCGACCTCTGCGGCCAGAGCCACCAGATCTTCCACCTGCTCGTCATCGCCGGCGCGCTCGCGCACTACGGCGCCGCCATCGTCTTCCTCAGGGTCCGCGACGAGATGGGCTGTCCCGCCCATTGATGATGTACTATACCACCACCATTCGTGCCATCAAATTCGTTAGACAGTAGTACATGGAAGATGGCAATCTCCCGGCCTCTCTGCATGCATGCATTTGGAGCTGCGCACAGCCTGACCAAGTATACAGGCCACCAGATCAATGGCGATCACCGATACAGCAGATTTGAGACGGGGAAGGAAAAGATGGCATTTTGCTTTGCGAGATTGATTGATTTGTTTGTAGCAGTCTAGTGTTTGTTACAGTCTACTGTGGTGGGTGGGTGGGTGGATTAATGGATCGTGAAACAACAACTGTTAATTACAGCTCTGAACAGCTTGTACATAGTAGTAGTACTGTATTTCTTTCGTTGTAAGATGTAAAAGAGGATGAAGATCGATCGATTGGGCAGGAAACACTCCCCGGAACAGTTAGAGCATCTCTAGCGCACACACCGTAAGAGGGCGAGATCATAAAAATAAATGTCACTTTTCGGTGATAAAAATGAACAGAATAAACGTCCTAAAATGGACCTCAACCGAAAAAAAATTTAGGCCTCCGAGAAAACACCCAAGCGGAACCAGAAAAACCTAGGTTTCGAGCCCGACCTCGACGCAAACCATATCCTCCGTTTCCATTGGCGGGAGGAAATTTTCAACTCATTCCCCTCCCTTTCGCCCGCATAGCCGTGCCCGCCGTCGACCGCCGTCGTAGATTTAGGACCCTCCCGCTCGATTCCTCGCACAGATGGCCGCCGGAGCCCGCCGACCCCGTTCCCCAGCCGTTGTGGGTCGGGAAACTCCTCCCGACGCAGATCCGGTCGCGCCTCACCGCCGTCATTCTCCCGCCGCCCGTCAAAGGTAAAATCCGCCGCCGCTCGAGTTCGAGCTCGTAGATCTCCTCTCCGCAAGCTCTAAATATCGTCCTTGATTTGTAGATGGACTTGGACCCTTGCGAGCATTTTTTGTTGGATGACTCGTCCTCCTCCGACGACTCGGATGTGGAGACGTTGCTCGGGTACCACCGTCAACACATGATGGTGGTCGTTCTTGCCCTCAAGGAGGAGGACGACGACAGGAGGAAGAGGCGGCGAGGCTCCACAGTCGGCCGCCTTTGCATCCCTCGCAACCTCAAGTTGGACAACGACATGCTCATGCGAGATTATTTCGTCGAGTTACCCACATACCCGCCTCACCTCTTTCGCAGACGCTATCGAATGCGCCGCTCGCTGTTCGTGAAGATAGTGAGAGCTTGCGAGGCCAAGACGCGGTACTTCAAGCGTCGAAGAAATGTTGTGGGGTTGCTTGGATTCAACCCATACCAAAAATATCTCCGCGTCATGAGAGTGCTCGCATATGGGATCCTAGCCGATTATGCCGACGAGTATCTTCCCATCGGCGAAGATACGACTATGGAGAGTGTTCGTAGATTTGCCAAGGCGATTATTCGCATTTTTGGCCTGGCGTATCTGCGAGCACCGAACAAGCAGGACACAATTAGGTTGATGGTGATGAATGACAGAAGAGGATGACCGAGCATGCTAGAAAGCATAGATTGTATGCATTGGACTTGGAAAAACTGTACGAAGGCATGGCACGGGCAATATTGTGGCAAAAGCCGAGATGCAACAATTGTGCTAGAAGCCGTTGCATCCGAGGACTTATGGATTTGACATTGTTTCTTTGGTTTGCCTGGCACCCTCGATGATATCAATGTACTCCATAGATCTCCTCTATTTGCAAAGCTAGCTAGTGGTGAAGCACCCGCTTGCAACTACACTGTCCATGGTTATAATTATGACAAGGGGTATTATCTAACTGACGGTATTTATCTTCGTTGGGTTAAATTTTTCAAGACCATCTTGAATCCTCAAACTAGGAAAGAGATTGAATTTGCAAAGGCTCAAGAGAGTGCCTGAAAGGACATTGAGTGAGCCTTTGGTGTTTTGCAATCTCGGTTTGCAGTTGTGCGAGGTCAAGCTCGTTTTTAGGACAAGAAAACTTCAATGAAATAATGACATGTTGTGTCATTCTTCACAACATGATTGCTGAGGATGAGAGGGGTCTATACTTGGACATCTTCTACGACAATGTTGGCAGCCGTGTGAAGCCAGCTAGAAACCCAAATGCCATCCAAGCCTTTCTTCAAATCTACCGAGACATTGAGAACATGACCACCCATGACCAGCTGTAGCATGACCTCATTGAGCACCTCTGGAAGTTATTTGGGAGGAACTAGGCTGCCATATTTTATTATTTATGTGTGTGAAACATTATTTGCATTCGGAACTATTCATTTGATTTGGTCATTTGTTATAACTGGATTATTGTTTATTCAATTTGTTTGGACAATTGTTGTAATTGGATAATTGTTGTAATGTAATTTTGGGATTTTACTTTACGTTGGTATCATATTTCTGTTTGAAAATGCGAGATATGTGGTGAAATTGACAGAAGAATAGTTCAATTTATGGGTTTGACCCTTGTTGTGGCGGAACAGACCCCGTATGCACGAAACTGGGAAAAGAAAATATTCCTTTTTCTGGTTCAGGTTTCTGGTTTCTGTTCCGCCCTGCCGTTCGCGACCTAAAAAAACCACGAAAAGCGACCTAAAAACGCGTTTTTTGGTTCGCCCTTTTACGGTGTCTGCTAGAGATGCTCTTAGTTGTCTTTCTCAAAGCTCTTCCCCGGGACATCTAAGCGACGTGCCATCACTTCCGTTGGGCGTCAGCTGTACAAGCACATCACGACATGCTAGCGTGAAGATCTGCATTACTAAAACCTTCAAGACTATCCGCATAGAAAAGAAGTGCATATGAACTCCCTTCATTCGAAATACTCTACACTTCAATGCGAAAATGTGGTAATTATTCATGCTATGTTTTGTTAGTAACCATCATATGGTAGTAGTCTCCTCGTGAGGAGAAAAAATCCCGCTCCCCGCATTGCCTCCTTCGGGCGAACAGGAGGTTAAACCCTAACCCGCCGCCATCGTCGCCTACCTTCCATGATGCCTCCCCTCTATTGGAATTATGCCCTAGAGGCAATAATAAATATGTTATTATTATAATTCTTATTCATGATAAAGTTTATATTCCATGCTAGAATTGTATTAAGCGGAAACTTTAATACTTGTGTGGTTTGTGAACAACACCGTGTCCCTAGTATGCCTCTATGGACTAGCTCATTGATTAATGATGGTTAAGGTTTTCTAACCATAGGCATGAGTTGTCGATTAATAATGAGATCATATCATTGGGAGAATGATATGATGGACAGACCCAAACTAAGCGGAGCAATTAGATCGTGTCATCGTGTTCATCTTTGCGAAGCTTTTTCTTATGTCAAATATTGTATTCCTTAGACCATGAGATAATGCAACTCCCTGGTATCGGAAGAAAACTTTGAGGTCATCAAACGTCATCCTATGATAGGGTGATCATAAAGGTGTCTCTTAGGTGATCGGAAAGTACCTGTTGGGTTGTATGTATCGAGATGAGATTTGTCCCTCCCAAGTCGGAGAGATATACTTCGGGCCCACTCGGTAATCGATATTAACACCGCTTGCAAGCACGTGGTTAAGGAGTTAATCACAAAGTGATATCGGATTACGGAACGAGTAAAGTACTTGCTGTGAACGAGATTGTACTAGGTATACCGGTACCGACGATCAAATCTCGGGCAAGTAAAATATCGCGCGACGAAGGGAATATATATATGGGATTGATTGAATCCTGGCATCGTGGTTCATCCGATATGATCATCGATGAATATGTGGGAGTCAATATGGGTTTCCAGACCCCGCTGTTGATTATTGATAGAAGATCATGTCCGCATATTCTCGAACCCGAAGGGTCACACACTTAACGTGTCTCGACGCTAGGATAGATTGGATAATTGATTTATGAGTTTTTGTTCGGAGTCTCGGATGAGATCTAGGACATCACGAGAGGTTTCGGAATGGTCCGGAGAATAATATTCATATAAGGCAAAGCAGATTTTGGAGTTCGGAATTGTTTCGGGTTAATCGGTATTGTATCGAAAGCTTCTAGAACCTTCCGGAGTGGGACCAATGTGGCCCCACTTGTAGGGAGGGGGCGTAGGCCTATGAGGTAGTGCCCTGGACGCATTGGGATAGGGGCACAAGGCCCCATAGGGCCCAGCTAGCCAAACCCTAGGGGAGATTCTAGAAGGGGGGGACTTGCCCCCCACTCCTCCCTCCTTTGGCCGCCGGCCTAGGGCTTAGGGGAGGGGCAAGGGCCAGCCGTCCACCCCTCTATATAAAGAGGTCTGGGGGCGCACCCCTCCCACACCTCCTCTACAACCCTAGCCGCCCTGCTGCCCCTCCTTACTCTCTCCCTCCCGACTGCGCGTAGGCGAAGCCCTGCCGCAGAAACTCTCCACCGCTTGCACCGCGTCGTCGCGTTGTAGATCCAATCCATATCTCCACCCCACTTGTTGGACCTAGGAAGGAGGATAAGTCGAGGTGCCGCACGTGTGCATCTCTCGGAGGCATCGCCACTTGCGGTGTTTGGACCGGATCGGATCACGAGGAGGAGAAGCGAGTACGACTACATCACCCACGTTCCGTCGAACGTTCCGTTGTGCGAATCTTCAAGGGTATGAAGATCTCATCTATCCCCCTCGTTGTTTGCATCTTCTAGATTAGATTTTGGCTTTCCCCGTTCGCATCCGTAGAAAATTTTGATTTACTATGCTGCGAAACCCTTCAGTGGTATCAGAGCTAGATCTATGCGTAGATGTGTTTCACGAGTAGAACGCAACATGGTTGTTGCGGGCGTTGATGTTTTCTGTTGCAAGCCTCTTGTTTGTGTACTTCTTATGACGCGGGATAGTGAGATCGAAGCGGTCCAGGCCAACCTTACGCGACCTCGTTCGCGAGACCGGCTCCGCACTTGACGTGTGGCTTGTTCCACACATGCGGCTTGTGGATGCCTGTTTCTCTTACTATAGTTGTCATGGGATTTACACCGAAGTTTGGCAACCATAATATCACCGTTGTGGCTTTCCGTAGGTAAGAATCGTTCTTAGCTTGTTACTCCCATAAGCCACGTAAAACATGCAACAACAAAGTAGAGGCGTCTAACTTGTTTTTGCAGGGAGTGTTTTCTGTGATATGGTATGGCCCAAGATGTGATGTGTATGTTGTTTGCAATGATCATGTTTTGTAATGTTTCACGACTTGCATGTCGACGAGTACACAACCGGCAGGAGCCATATGGCTGTCTTTATAATTGTGTATGACCTGTGTGTCAACTTCTTATACGCCATGTATGTGGCATCCCGCAAAACCACTACTAGAAAATCGCGTTGTTTTTGTGCATTGCATCATCATTACATCATCATGCATATTAATTTTACCTGAAACTATGTTGCGAAAGACTATGGTTTTCCGAAACTAGCCCTCCTTCTATTTCAAATTAAACCCCCGGATGTTCCGGATATTTTGTTTGTCTAAAACTAATTACAAAATATATTTGAAAATAAATAAAATATTAAATTATTTTTAATAGGGGCAGTCGAACGGGCCGATTGACCCGAACGACCACCCTAGAAAAATAAATCGGACCACCTAACCCGCCCTTCTAAATCCTAAGTTCACCCAGTCCTAATCTACCCACCCAGCCTCCACCTCACTCCCTCCACTCAAACGCTGCCACCTCACCCTCCCCAAACTCCCCACCAACCAGACGCTGCCACCTAGACCAGCCCACGTCCCCACCTGGCCACACACTCAACTCGACCAGCCACACGCACGCACCCACGCTCCTGCCGCCCCCCCCCTCTTTCCTCTCTCCTCTCCCTGTCCTGCGTGGACCGTGCCTGGCCGACCCCACCTGGCCCCGCGCTCCCCACACCCACTTGCAGGCCGACCCCACCTGGCCCCGCGCTCCCCACACCCACTTGCAGGCCGACCCCACCTGGCCTCGCGCTCCCCACCCCAGTCCCCCGCCTGCCACTGACCAACCGACCCCGCAGACCCCTGGGCCCACCCCTGGCGCCTTGGCCCACCGCCCCACCTTCCCTGGCATCCTCCCCAGGTCCGCCTCCCCCGAGCGCGACCTCTTCCTCCTCCCACCTCACGCACTCCTTCACTGCCTCCCTCTCCGCTCATGCCCGGCTCCACCCGTCGCCCCTCCTCCGCTCGTCGCCTCACCGCTCCTCGCCTCCCAGCTCGCCCGCCTTGCTCCCCTTCCTCCCAGGCCTCCTCCCTACTTTGTGGCCTGCCCTTGCCGGCGAGCCTCGCCTCTCCGCCGCAGCTCGGGCTCCCCCTCCTCCGCCGGCGACCCTTCTCCGCGCCCCCCAAGCTCCCGCCTCCATCGCTTCCCTCCGGCCGGAGCCCGTTTCCCCGCCGCCCCGCCTCGGGCTCGACGCCGCCACCCCCGAGCTTGCCCTCACCTCTCCGGTCGCCGCCGCCAGACGTCTTCCCGCTGTCGCGCCCCTCGGCTCCGACCAGCCGCTCACGGCGTGCGCTCATCCTCCCGGCAGCCTGCCGCCGCTGCCAGCGAGCCTGCCGCCGCCTTGAGGCCGCCTTCCTGCCGTCTCCGGCCTCACCGCGAGTCCCGACCTGCGCCCGTCGACCTCCCCATGGCTCCTTCCCGCCTGCATCACTCGTCGGTGCTGCATCCTGTGCTTCCTCGAACCACGCCAACGCCGCGTCCACCCCTGTTCCAGGAGCTCGCTGCACCGCGCGCGTGTTTGAGTACCTGACATCTGGGCCATGCGTGCTTCGTGCCTGGTTCCTGACTCGTGTACCCTGTTTAGCCGACACCAAGAGCCGCAACGACATCGAACCGACAAGTCAAGTTCGTCCGCAGACAAGACCGACATGAGGTCCCCGACAAGATATCCTTCGCGGGTCCGCAGACCCTGAGCCTAGCGTCCGGAGACCGTTCCGAAGACCGAACCCCCGGAACCAAGATCGCCCACACGAGTTTGCCATCGACAACAAAGTCGGAGTCCAAGCTTTCCTTCACGGAAGCCAAGCACACCGAACCCGGAGTTCGCCACACAGATGCCAAGATCTCCTGACGCCGAGACTCAAGTCCGACACCGACAATCGAAGCCGGAACCGAAAATTTTGCCTACCCGGACACCGTGCGACAAGTACTCCTTCCCTCGGACGCCGAGCCCGGACCCGATGACCGCCAAGATCGCCACCGGAACGACGAGCACTTCGCCGCAGAACGTCAAGATCTGCATCGACGCCAAGACCGACCCGATACGGACGACCAGGTCTTCGCGACGACAAGAACGGCACCGACCAGAACGAGTCCGATGCGCCCCGACGCCAGACCAAGTGCTTCCTCCCGGGACGCCTAGATCTACTCCGCAATCCGAGAACGATCCGTCGAACCCTGAACCCTGAGACCGACCCCGAACCCCGGAACCCCAAGTTCGTCGAGACCCTCTAATGTGTGAACCTTCTCCCGAGCCTTATTTTATAAATGCTAAATATTAAACTTGTTGCATATTAATTGCCATACTTGCGTGCATATTCATGTGGTTTGGGGGCCTTCTGCCGATTCACCTTATAATTAAATATGGGGCCCATATGCGGGCAAATCTAGCCTTATATCGGCCTCATTTAAATTTGTGCATCGAACCGTTGTCATATCTTGCCTTGTTAAACAACATTTAAAATTGCGGGGTAGCTGAACAACATGAACCACCTAATTAATTGTCGGGACCCCGGTTCCGCTTAATATTGACCTAATTGCATCGCATCTTTACCATGCCATACATCATACATGCATCATGCCCGATCTTTTGCCGTAGTATTAAATATTGCATCCGGTGTTTATTCTAGTGTTTTGCTTCTTCGCGGATAAGGCCGTTGAGTTGATGTGAGCTTCGCCCCGATCTTCGGTTGAACCTTCGGCAATGTTTTCAGGCGAGCATCTCCCCCTTTCTACCTATCTTACTTTATAGTATTTATTCCCTCCTGTTGATCTATTGCTATCCGTGTTGCGATGCTCTAGTTTTCGTACCCGTGATATCCCTTGCAGCCTTATATTGCCTTGGACACACCCTATTACCTGTTGTTTGGTAGATAGTTGGACTTGCGCGTCGTAGTCGCTTGCTCAAGAGCTGTTGCGTGTTGCCATGTACCACAGTTGTTGGAGTTTTGCCGCATGTTGATGTTGGAGATGATCATAGTTTTTACTTATCGTTCACTTTAATTCCTGTTTAACAACTTAAATTAAAGTAAGCAGAGGCATCGGTGGGTGATAGATAACATTTGGTTTCTGAACGCCCACTTGTGTCCCGTAGGACCCCGAGTACTTGATACATGTTCCTTGATTTATCGCGCTATCCACATCCGGGAGGTATATGGGACCCCCCTGAGCCAGAGCTTGATTCAGTCTTATTTCTTGGGGCCACAAACTAGTTTGAGGTTTTAATTACTATCCTGTACTTATGCCATGCTACTTCTGTATTTACGTTTGTGCGAGGAGCACTGCATCGCTTAGGTAAGCGTAATGTTTCCGGTATCGACAAGCCCAGCCACACTTTCGGGTTCCCGATCGTTTCTACCATTGTCGCAAACCTTGAGTCCGTCTCGAAGCTTGCTTACTTCTATGGTCTACTCAATGGGGTGGCCCGAAATATTTCAATCTGTGATTGTTCATCGTGAAAGCCTCGTTGGGTTTTGATTTGGTTTTCCGAGGTTGATCGAGCGTGTGTTGCTATTGGTGCACCCCGCGGGTAAAACTTTCTCGGCCGTGTCCGCGGATATGGACGACTTGGAGCACAGTATCTCGACCATAGACAAGCAAAACTAAAGTTTATTGCTATAAATTTGACTTTATAATGACTAGTAATCAGCTTCACTACAATGGAATGGCTAAATAATACTGCCCACAATTGCTTGTTTGGCTTGTCGCTTGCGACAATTGTATCTGACTAGTAAGTATTGCAACTACAACGGAATGGCTAATAAAAGTATCAACAACTGCTGGGTTTTGGGTTTATCTCATGCTATCTGTATCTGATTAGTAATTGTTGCAACTACAACGGAATGATTAACTAAAAAGGGCCCACTGCTTCTTTTATCAGGACGATTATCTATACTTGACTAGTAATTGCTGCAATGATAACTGAATAAATAAAACTGCCAACTGTGTGAGTTCCTCGGTTGACTTCCTCGTTTGGCCTCGAGGGGGAAACGGCAGGATGGGTTTGTTTGATGGTAGCATCAGGATGGTTCCGAATAGGTCTTTCTTACCCCTCTCTGATAGCCGCCAGTTGTATCGAGTCTCTATAGGTTGTTTAGTGCATGCTGCCGCTCAGTCCACCATACCTATGTAGGCGAGGACCGCCGAATTCTAGCCTCGCCGTATCTTGGCCTCGGCATTAACGCCCCTTTTTCCTTTGCCCTTTGTCGGCACCTTTTGTTTGAGCAGGTTTTGAGATCAACGTCGTTAGCGGTTACCCTTCCGCTTGGCACGGCGGGGTTATGGACGCCATTGGTTATTCTTCAGGGCTCTTAGCCCCATTTCCATCTTGTCCGTAGCTGGACGCTCTATCGTTTTCAAGGTGATTTGGATCTTTGTATATTATGTCTGTATTCTTGACTCATTGAGTCGCTGCTGTATATATCTGTTCTGTGGGTCCCATCAAGGACTGTTGTTTAATGTTATTACTTCGTTTTCCACCCGCACGAAAGTGCCTGGTGGGCACCTTTGAATCGTTTCTATGCGGGTTTGGCGGGTTTCGCTAAAACTTGCATAGGGTCGATTCTGAGGGTGTTACAATGTAATAGCTTTACTTTATCGCTAAGTAGTTAGCAATAGTTGTAGTTGCTATTCATGGTGGAGTGATGGAGATCATACCGGCACGCACAAGATGGATATCATTGCGCGAAGATTGGCTATACCAGGTCACATAAAGTTATATGCATGTGATGTTTATCCTTTTATGTATCTTATTATGCTTAGATCGCGACGGTAGCATTATAAGATGATTCCTCACTTAAAGATCAAGATAAAATTGTGTTCTCCCCATGTATGCACCGTTGCGAAAGTTCATCGTGTTCAAGCATCACGTGATGATCGGGTGCTATAAACTCTACGTTCACATACAACGGGTGCAAGCCAGTTTTGCACACGCGGAAATACTTGGGTTTGACTTGATGAGCCTAGAATGTACAGACATGGCCTCGAAACACATGAACCGAAAGGTTAAGCATGAGTCATATGAATGATATGATCGACACTTTGTTGTCCACCATTGAAACCACATCTCTTCTCGTGAAGATCGGATTAGGTGTGGTGAATTTGGATCATGTTCACTAAACAACTTGAGGGATGTTGAATTTAGTGGGAGTTCATCTAGTAATTTGATTAAGTTGAACTAGTTATCATGAACATAGTCTAAATTGTACTTGCAAATTTTGTAGATCAAATGGCTAAGTCCAACTTCAACTTCAACGTTTTTTCTGAGAAAGAAAAGCTTAGAAACAATGGGTCTAACTTCACCAACTGGTTCCACAATCAGAGAATCATTCTCGCTGGCGGACAAAAGGACTATGTCCTTAAGAATGCACTAGGTGACGCCACTGTTGTAGATGCGCCGGTTGATGAGAAAGCTGTTTATCAGTCGCGCAAAGATGATTATGGTGTGTTTAAGAGCACCATGTTGTTTGCTATGGAATCGGACATTCAAAATCGTTTTGAAGATTACCCCGGGCCCTTTGAGATTCTTGAGGAACTGAAAACTATGTTTCAGACTCAGGCCCGTTCTGAGAGATATGAGATCTCTGAGAAATTCTTTAACTACAAGATGGAGGAAGGGAGTTCCGTTAGTGAGCATGCCATAAAGATGTCGGGCTACACTCAACGCCTTGAGCAACTGGACTGCAAGATTCCAGAGGAGCTCAAGATTGACAGGGTTCTGCAATCACTCCCTCCTAGCTACAAAAGTTTTGAGTTACTCATAATCAGATTGGTTCCACTGATACGATCACCGAGCTCTTCGCTAAGCTAAAAGCTGCGGAGGTGGACATCAAGAAGGATAATCATGTGTTGATGGTCAACAAGCCCCCCGGCTTTAAGAAAGGTAAGGGTGCAAAGAAGCCCTTCAAGAAAGGTGGCGGCAAGCGCGTTGCCCCTGCTGAGAAGAAGCTCAAGTCTGGACCTAAGACGGACACTGAGTGCTTCTATTGCAAGGACAAGGGTCCTTTGAAGCATAATCGTCAAGTACTTAGCGGACAAGAAGGCGGCACCATCAAAGATATATTTGATATACATGTTATTGATGTTTTCCTTACTAGACCTCGTTGTAGTGCACAGGTATTTGATCTTGGTTCGATTGCTAATATTTGTAACTCAAACAGGAGCTACGGAATAGACGGTGGCGAGGATGAAGATGCTGGCGTTACACGGATCAAGAGTAGATGTGATGGCCATCGACACGCTCTCCTTAGTTTTACCTTCGGGATTAGTTTTAAACCTCAATAAGTGTTATTATGTGCCTGCGCTGACCATGAACATCATATCTGGATCGTGTTTATTGCAAGACGGTTATTCATTTAAATATGAGAATAATGGTTGTTCTATTTATATGAGTAACATCTTTTATGGTCATGCACCTGCTGTGAATGGTTTATTTCTTCTGAATCTCGAAAGGGATGAGACACACATCCATAACATTGAGGCTAAGAGATGCAAAGTAGATAGTGATAATACTACTTATTTGTGGCACTGTCGTCTAGGTCATATTGGTGTAAAACGCATGAAGAAACTCCATTCTGATGGACTTTTGGAGCCTCTTGATTTTGAATCATTTGACACATGCGAACCATGCCTCATGGGCAAGATGATCAAAACCCCGTTCTCCGGAATGATGGAGCGAGCAACGGACTTGTTGGAAATCATACATACCGATGTATGCGGACCGGTGAGTGTTTCGACGCGCGGTGGATATCGCTACTTTCTCACTTTTACTGATGACTTAAGTAGATATGGGTATATCTATTTAATGAAACATAAATCTGAAACATTTGAAAAGTTCAAGGAATTTCAGAATGAAGTGGAGAACCATCGTAACAGAAAAATTAAGTTTCTACGATCCGATCATGGAGGTGAATATTTGAGTTATGATTTTCTCACGCATCTTAAAGCAAGCGGAATCGTTTCGCAACTCACGCCACCCGGAACACCACAACACAATGGTGTGTCTGAACGCCGGAATCGAACTCTATTAGATATGGTCCGATCAATGATGTCTCTTACTGATTTTCCGTTATCATTTTGGGGTTATGCATTAGAAACCGCTGCATTCA
Source organism: Avena longiglumis (assembly GCA_030063025.1). Taxonomy (NCBI): domain Eukaryota; kingdom Viridiplantae; phylum Streptophyta; class Magnoliopsida; order Poales; family Poaceae; genus Avena; species Avena longiglumis. The sequence goes on along the minus strand of CP125979.1, from coordinate 32,143,670 downwards.
CTTTAAATAGGGCAGCATCTAAATCCGTTGAGACGACACCGTATGAACTGTGGTTTGGTGCTAAACCTAAGTTGTCGTTTCTTAAAGTTTGGGGATGCGAAGCTTACGTCAAGAAGTTGATGCCAGACAAGCTCGAACCCAAAGCGGAGAAGTGCGTCTTCATAGGATACCCTAAGGAAACTATTGGGTATACCTTCTATCACAGAACCGAAGGCAAAGTGTTTGTCGCAAAGAACGGATCCTTTCTTGAGAAGGAGTTTCTCTCGAAAGAAGTGAGTGGGAGGAAAGTAGAGCTAGATGAGGTCGTTGAACCTTCTCTTGAGTTGGAGAGTAGCGCAGCACCTGAAATTTTTCCAGTGCCGCCTGCACCAACAATAGAGGAAGCTAATGACAAGGATCATGAAGCTTCGAACGATGCTACTACCGAACGTCGCAGGTCGACAAGGTCGCGTGCCCCTCCTGAGTGGTATGGCAACCCTGTCTTGACTGTCTTTTTGGTAGAAGACAGTGAACCTGCGAACTATGAGGAAGCAATGATGATCCCAGACTCTGAGAAATGGCTAGAGGCCATGAAATCCGAATTGGGATCCATGAGCGAAAACCAAGTATGGACTTTGGTGGACCCTCCTAGCGACCGAAAGGCCGTTGAGTGCAAATGGATCTTCAAGAAGAAAACGGACGCGGATGGTAATGTTACCGTCTATAAAGCACGACTTGTCGCAAAAGGTTTTCGGCAAGTTCAAGGTGTTGACTACGATGAGACTTTCTCTCCCGTAGGGATGTTTAAGTCCATTCAGATTTTATTAGCAATTGCTGCGTTTCATCATTATAAAATATGGCAGATGGATGTCAAGACTGCGTTCCTCAATGGAAACATTGATGAAGTGTTGTATATGATGCAACCCGAAGGTTTTGTCGATCCAAAGGATGATGATAAAGTGTGCAAACTTCAGCATTCCATTTATGGACTGAAGCAAGCATCTCGGAGTTGGAACCTTCGTTTTGATCAAGTGATCAAGAGCTTTGGATTTGTTCCAAATAGCTACGAAGCTTGTATCTACAAGAAAGTGAGTGGGAGCTCAGTGACATTTCTGGTACTATATGTGGATGACATATTGATTATTGGAAATGACATTGACATGCTTAACAATGTGAAGGGTTATTTGAACGAATTTTTTTCAATGAAAGACCTAGGGGAAGCTGCTTATATATTGGGCATCAAAATCTATAGAGATACACAAAGACGCCTGATAGCTTTAAGCCAAAGTACATACCTAGACAAAGTTCTGAAAAGGTTCAGAATAGATAAGGCAAAGAAAGGTTCAGTGCCTATGTTGTCAGGTAAGATATTGAGCAAGGCTCAGTGTCCAGCTACGGTAAATGATAGAGAAGCTATGAGCAAAGTGCCTTATGCCTCGGCCATAGGTTCTATCATGTATGCCATGCTGTGTACTAGACCGGATGTGTCCAATGCTCTTAGTTTGACGAGCAGGTACCAAAGTGATCCAGGAGTGGAACACTGGACAACCGTGAAGAACATCCTAAAGTACTTGAATAGGACTAAAGAAATGTTCTTAGTCTATGGAGGTGATGAACAACTCGTCGTAAAGGGTTACGTCGACGCTAGTTTTGACACCGACAAGGATGATTCTAAATCTCAGACAGGATACGTTTATATTTTGAATGGAGGAGTCTGAGTGGAGAAGCTGCAAGCAAAGCGTGATCGCGGGATCTATAGTAGAAGCGGAATACATGGCTCAGTAGAAGCGTCAAGTGAAGGAGTTTGGATCAGAACTTCATCATCGAGCTTGGTGTGGTTCAAGTGACTTGGACCCATGGAGATATTAATGTGACAACACCGGCGCCATAACACCAGCTAAGGAACCAAGATATCATCCAAAGACCAAGCATATCAACATAAGTTTCATATAATCCGAGATTATATAGCAGATGGAGATCTGAAGATTAGCACAGTACATACAGATCTGAATGTCGCAGATCCATTGACTAAACCTCTTCCACGTGCAAAACATGATCAGCACCTTAGTGCCATGGGTGTTAGATTGTTGCCAGATGTAAACTAGATTATTGACTCTAGTGCAAGTGGGAGACTGTTGGAATCATGCCCTAGAGGCAATAATAAAGATGTTATTATTATAATTCTTGTTCATGATAAAGTTTATATTCCATGCTAGAATTGTATTAAGCAGAAACTTTAATACTTGTGTGGTTTGTGAACAACACCGTGTCCCTAGTATGCCTCTATGGACTAGCTCATTGATTAATGATGGTTAAGGTTTTCTAACCATAGACATGAGTTGTCGATTAATGTAACACCCTCAGAATCGGACCTATGCAAGTTTGAGCAAAATTCACCAACCCGCATAGAAACGATTCAAAGGTGCCCACCAAGCACTTTCGTGCGGGTGGAAAACGAAGTAATAACATTACACAACAGTCTTCGATGGGACCCACAGCGAGATATATATAACGCGACTCAAAGAGTCAAGAATACGAATATAATATACAAAGATCCAAATCACCTCGAAGGCGATAGGCGTCCACTACGGACAAGATGCAAATGGGGCTAAGAGCCTCAAGAATAACCAATGGCGTCCATAACCCTGCCCGAGCCAAGCGGAAGGGTAACCACGCTAACGTCGATCCCAAAACTGCTTAAACAAAAGGGTGCCGACAAAGGCAAAGCGTAAAACAAAGAAGGAGCGTCGATCGAGGCCAAGACACGGCGAGGCTAGAATTGGCGGTCCTCGCCTACATAGGTATGGTGGATCAAGCGGCGGCAGCGGCATGCACTAAACAACCTATAGAGACTGATACAATGGCGGATATCGAGAGAGGATGAGAATGACCTATCCGGATCCAACCTGAAGCTAACACCAAACAAACCCATCCCGGTGTTTCCCCTCGAGACCAAACGAGGAAGTCAACCGAGGAACTCACGCTTGGCGCTTTACTTGTTCGATTATAGTTGCGGCACTTTACTAGTCAGTTTAAATAATCGTCACGATAAGGTAGCGGTGGGCACTTTTAGTTAACCATTCCGTTATAGTTGTAACTCTTACTAATCGGTGCGAGATAGCATGAGATAAACCCAAGACCCAAAGAGCTTGTTGGTACTTTTATTCAGCCAATTCGTTGTAGTTGCAATACTTACTAGTCATATACAATTGTCGTAGCGACAACCAAACAAGCAATTGTGGGCGTATTAATTAGCCATTACATTATAGTGGAGCTGATTACTAGTCATTATAAGTCAAGTTGATAGCATAAACTTTAGTTATGCTTGTCTATGATCGAGATATCGTGCTCCAAGTCGTCCATATCCATGGACACGGCTTTGAAAGTTTTTACGGCCGGTGCACCAATAGCAACACGCTCGATCAACCTCGGAAAAACCAAATCAAAACCCGAGGCTTTCATTGAACAATCACAGATTCAGAAATATTTCAGGGGCCACCTTTGAGTAGAACCATAGCGGGTAGACAAGCTCGACGGCCTCAAGGTTGCGCCAATGGTCATGTATTTGGGAACCCAAAGTGTGGCTGGGCTTGTCGATACCGCGTAAACACTCGCATACCTAACAGCGATGCAGTGTGCTCCTCGCACAATCGTAAATAAAGCGAAAGCATGGCATAAATCAGGATCGTAATAAAACCTCAAACTAGTTTGTGGCCCCAAGAAATAAGAATGAATCAAGCTCGTTGGGGGTCCCATATACCTCCGGATGTGGATAGCGCGCAAAAATCAAGGAACAGTATCAAGTACTCGGGGTCTTACGGGACACAAGTGGGCGTTAAAACCAAATATTATCTATCACCCACCGATGCCTCTGCTTATTCAATTTTAGTTGTTAAACAGAAATTAAAGTGACAATAAGTAAAACTAGGATCATCTCCAACATCAACATGCGGCAATACATCAAGAATCGTGGCATATGACGACACACATCAACACCGGAGCAACAAGCAACGCATAAGTCCAACCATCTACCAAACAACAATGTAATAGGATGTGTCCAAGGCAATATATGCAATATATATATCAGTATGCGGAAACTAAAGCATCGCAACACAGATAGCAATAGATCAACAGGAGGGAATAAATACTATAAAAGTAAGATAGGTAGAAAGGGGGAGATGCTCGCCTGAAAACATTGTCGAAAGGTTCAACCGAAGATCGGGGCGAAGCTCACATCAACTCAACGGCCTTATCCGCGAAGAAGCAAAACACTAGAATAAACACCGGATGCAATATTTAATACACGGCAGAAGATCGGCATGATGCATGCATGATGGATGGCATGGCAAAAGGTGCAATGCAATTAGGTCAAATTAAGCGGAACCGGGGTTCCGACAAATGATTATATGGTTCAAGTTATTTAGAACCCCGCAATTTTAAATGTTGTTATAACAAGGCAAGATAAGATACCGGTTCGCTACACAAGTTTAAATGAAGCCGATATGAGACTAGATTTGCCCGCATATGGGCCCCATATTTAATTATTAGGTGAATCGGCATAAGGCCCCCAAACCACATGATATGGATGCAAGATGACAATTAAATATGCAACAAGTTGTTATTATGTTATAAAATAGGGTTCGGGAAAAAGGTTCACACATTAGAGGGAGGCTCGACGATCTTGTTAGGGTTCCGGGGTTTGACAGGGTCCAGGGGTCGATGGAACGTTCTCGGACTTAGGGGTAGGTCTTGGCGCATCCGGGTTCTCGGGGCATGTTGCCGGTCATGGCGTTCGGGACGAAGCACTTGTCGCGTCGGGGTCTCGGTGTCGGGGTGAATCACTTGGCGTGGCGTCGGGGCGCATCGGACTCGCCCATGTGTCCTTCGGGTTCTATGTCGATGATCTTGTCGTCGAGAAGAACTTGTCGGGTCCGCGGTGGCGTGCATGTCGAACCGGTGGCGATCTCGGCGGTCATCGGGTCCTTGACCATCGGTAGATCTTGGCGGTTATCGGGTCCGAGAGGGGTACTCGTTGTACTCGTGTCGTGGCTCTGGTCGGGGTTCAGGGTTCCGTGGAAGAACTTGGCGTCGGTGTGGCGGTCATCGGTTCGGCGCCGAAGGTCGCGGGCGAGCTCGGTTTGCCTCGGGACGGCCCACAGAAAGCACGAGCAAACCCCCTGGCTCCCTTACGCGAGCACACGGAGACCACGCACGGAAGGCAGCGGCCCTCAGGGCTCGGCGTCGCGGGGTGGCAGGAGGACGTGCTCGGGACGGCGTCGACGCGCAGGAGGCCGCTGGCGGCGAGGCTAGGTCGGAGGGGGGGGCCGCGAGCGCGGCGGGACGCAGCGGTTGCGCTGGGTGTCTGGGAGGCGCGCTGGGCGGACTTCGGCCGCCCGGGCGGCAGGCGGTGGCGGTTGCGGGACGCGGCGGCGGCACCGAGGAGACCGGGCGGAGCTTAAGCGGGCGCCGGAGCCGCGAGGCCGACGAGGAAGGGTCGCGGAGCGAGGTGGCGGTGGCGCCGGGCGGGATCATGAGCGAGGAGCTTGAGGCGGGCGAGCGGCCTCGGGACGCGCGGCGAGGTAAGCCGGGCGACGGAACAGGAGTTTGCGGCCTTGCTCAGCGTAGCCAGCGACAGGAGGTGGATCGGAGGCGGCAGCGGTTGTCGGCGGACGATCATGGAAAGAAGGCAGCGGCTCAGCTGGCGGCGAAGCCAGCGGGCGGCTGGGCCAGCACCGGCGGAGAGGGGAGAAGGCGGCGGGGCTTGGAGGCTCGCAGAGGGCGCGGAGGTAGGCTTGAGGCGGGGCAGAGGGTCGCTGGGGAGGAAGACGGAAGCGGGGCACGCGGGCGGAAGGTGGAAGACGCACAGGGAGCGGCGGTAGGTGGGGGTCCCACGTGGGACGCTGTGGGCGTGGAGTGGAGGCTGGTGGGGTGCGCTGGCGAGTGGGCCACGGGGAGCGGACCCACGGTCAGAGAGGGGCTGGGGAGAGGGTCAGAGGGATGGCGCGTCGTGTCTTTGCTGTGGGGGTGAGGCTGAGAGAGAGAGGTGAGGGAGGAGAGAGAGGGGGTGGGGTCTGGCCAAGTGGCAGGTTTTGAGTGGTGGAGGAGAGGGAGAGGGTGAGGTGGCATGATGTGATTGGGGGGAGTGAGGTGGCCAGGGGATGTGGGTAGGTTAGCTGGGTGAGTTTAGGATTTAGGGGCGGGACAGGTTTGGACCGATCTGGTTTTCTGGGGTGGTCGTTCGGGTCAATCGGCCCGTTCGACTGCCCCGCAAAAAATAAATATAAATTTTATTTATTGCAAACAAGGTTTTTGCAAACCGATTTCGGGCAAAACAAAATATTCCGGGGACCCGGTTTTGATGTTTGAAACAAAGAGGGGCGTTTAGAAAAAATAAAACGGGGTTTGCGACAATAGTTTTAGGCAACCAACGCATGATGATGACGATGCAATGCACAAATTCAACGCGATTTTCTAGTAGTGGTTTTGCGGGATGCCACAATTCGACACCACTAACAATGGATCTCGCCCTCGAGATCCGCCTCATGGTACCGGAAGGAAGGTCGGCGTTCTCCGTCTTCTCGTTTCGTGTAGATCCTCGCGACACCACTAACAAGAGTTCGTTGTCCGTGATCGTCGAGAGAACACTCCGGAAACAAAAAGGTCGAAGGTAGAGGTATCGACAAATAAGCCACCCCTAACTTCCATGGACGGAGTAAAACTGCTGGACCCACTGATTCGATGTACAAGAGCGAATGATAAGAGTAGTGGTATGGTAGCTACTCCATCCCGCACTCAAACCATTACTCTGCACACGAATAGGCGGATTATGCAACCAACTCTCGGAATTAGACTGAAGATCTCGACAAGCGAGGTTCGGAACAAAGGAGTGATGCAGACTCCGCATCGGATCTGGCGTAGAGGATGTCGTCGCGTCGGAAAACACCGGAAGGCACAAACAAGGAACAAAGGATGGCACCACAGACGAAGGATCCCTCGGATAGCTTGAAGACCAGATGTAGCAACACCGTTGTCGAAGAAGGAAGCGAAACCCTGAAGGTACGACGGAAACCCAACCACGAGAATTCCTGGACTCGAAGAAAGAGAAGAGAGCGGATTCAAAACGCGTAAAGATAAGAGGAGAATAGCATAGGGGTAAGGAGTAAAATCAGACCTAATCAGAACTATCCAACCGATTTTCAAAAATAGTTTTGACACTTCTACTTCGGCCGTTAGCTAGGTTATCCTACAGGCTGGACTTGTGGGGTATCGCAACTGCTGAGCTCTGATACCACTCTGTAACACCCTCAGAATCGGACCTATGCAAGTTTGAGCAAAATTCACCAACCCGCATAGAAACGATTCAAAGGTGCCCACCAAGCACTTTCGTGCGGGTGGAAAACGAAGTAATAACATTACACAACAGTCTTCGATGGGACCCACAGAACAGATATATATAACGGCGACTCAAAGAGTCAAGAATACAGATATAATATACAAAGATCCAAATCACCTCGAAGACGATAGAGCGTCCAGCTACGGACAAGATGCAAATGGGGCTAAGAGCCCTGAAGAATAACCAATGGCGTCCATAACCCTGCCCAGGCCAAGCCGGAAGGGTAACCCTGCTAACGACGTCGATCCCAAAACCTGCTTAAACAAAAGGGGTGCCGACAAAGGCAAAGCAGAAAACAAAGAAGGAGCGTCAGTACTGAGGCCAGTACACGGCGAGGCTAGAATTCGGCGGTCCTCGCCTACATAGGTATGGTGGATCGGCGGCAAAGATGCACTAAACAACCTATAGAGACTCGATACAACTGGCGGATATCAGAGAGGGATGAGAATGACCTATCCGGATCCAACCTGAAGCTAACACCAAACAAACCCATCCTGGTGTTCCCCCTCGAGACCAAACGAGGAATTCAACCGAGGAACTCACGCAGTTGGCAGTTTTACTTGTTCGATTATAGTTGCGCACTTTACTAGTCGGTTTAAATAATCGTCACGATAAGGTAGCGATGGGCACTTTTAGTTAACCATTCCGTTATAGTTGTAACTCTTACTAATCAAAGTGCGAATAGCATGAGATAAACCCAAGACCCAAAGTTGTTGGTACTTTTATTCAGCCAATTCGTTGTAGTTGCAATACTTACTAGTCATATACAATTGTCGCATGGCGACAACCAAACAAGCAATTGTGGGCGTATTAATTAGCCATTACATTATAGTGGAGCTGATTACTAGTCATTATAAGTCAAGTTGATAGCGATAAACTTTAGTTATGCTTGTCTATGATCGAGATATCAGGCTCCAAGTCGTCCATATCCGCGGACACGGCTTTGAAAGTTTTACCGGCCGGGTGCACCAATAGCAACACACGCCGATCAACCTCGGAAAAACCAAATCAAAACCCAACGAGGCTTTCACGTTGAACAATCACAGGATTCAGAAATATTTCAGGGCCACCCTTTGAGTAGAACCATAGCGGAGTAGACAAGCTCCAGAGGCGGCCTCAAGGTTCGCCAATGGTCATGTAGCGACGGGAACCCGAAAGTGTGGCTGGGCTTGTCGATACCGCGTAAACACTCCGCATACCTAAGCGATCAGTGTGCTCCTCGCACAATCGTAAATAAAGCGATAAAGCATGGCATAAGTACAGATCGTAATAAAACCTCAAACTAGTTTGTGGCCCCAAGAAATAAGAATGAATCAAGCTCGGTTCGGGGGTCCCATATACCTCCCGGATGTGGATAGCGCAAAATCAAGGAATGTATCAAGTACTCGGGGTCTTACGGACACAAGTGGGCTCGAAACCAAATATTATCTATCACCCACCGATGCCTCTCCTTATTCAATTTTAGTTGTTAAGAAATTAAAGTGACAATAAGTAAAACTAGGATCATCTCCAACATCAACATGCGGCAATACATCAAGAATCGTGGCATATGACGACACACATCAACACTGGAGCAAGCAACTACGACGCGCAAGTCCAACCATCTACCAAACAACAGGTAATAGGATGTGTCCAAGGCAATATAGGGCTGCACGGTATATCACAGGTACGGAAACTAAAGCATCGCAACACAGATAGCAATAGATCAACAGGAGGGAATAAATACTATAAAAGAAAGATAGGTAGAAAGGGGAGATGCTGCTTTGAAAACATTGTCGAAAGGTTCAACCAAGATCGGCGACTCACATCAACTCAACGGCCTTATCCGCGAAGAAGCAAAACACTAGAATAAACACCGGATGCAATATTTAATACACGGCAGAAGATCGGCATGATGCATGCATGATGGATGGCATGGCAAAAGGTGCAATGCAATTAGGTCAAATTAAGCGGAACCGGGGTTCCGACAAATGATTATATGGTTCAAGTTATTTAGAACCCCGCAATTTTAAATGTTGTTATAACAAGGCAAGATAAGATACCGGTTCGCTACACAAGTTTAAATGAAGCCGATATGAGACTAGATTTGCCCGCATATGGGCCCCATATTTAATTATTAGGTGAATCGGCATAAGGCCCCCAAACCACATGATATGGATGCAAGATGACAATTAAATATGCAACAAGTTGTTATTATGTTATAAAATAGGGTTCGGGAAAAAGGTTCACACATTAGAGGGAGGCTCGACGATCTTGTTAGGGTTCCGGGGTTCGACAGGGTCCAGGGGTCGATGGAACGTTCTCGGACTTAGGGGTAGGTCTTGGCGCATCCGGGTTCTCGGGGCATGTTGCCGGTCATGGCGTTCGACGAAGCACTTGTCGTCGGTCTCGGTGTCCGGGTGAATCACTTGGCGTGGCGTCGGGGCGCATCGGACTCGCCCATGTGTCCTTCGGGTTCTATGTCGATGATCTTGTCGTCGAGAAGAACTTGTCGGTCCGGTGGCGTGCATGTCGAACGGTGGCGATCTCGGCGGTCATCGGGTCCTTGACCATCGGTAGATCTTGGCGGTTATCGGGTCCGAGAGGGGTACTCGTTGTACTCGTGTCGTGGCTCTGGTCGGGGTTCAGGGTTCCGTGGAAGAACTTGGCGTCGGTGTGGCGGTCATCGGTTCGGCGCCGAAGGTCATGGCGAGCTTCGGTTTGCCTCGGGACGGCCCACGAAGCACGAGCAAACCCCCGCTCCTTTACGCGAAAGCACGGAGACCACGCGGAAGGCAGCGGCCCTCGTGGCTCGGCGTCATGGCGTGGCGGAGGGCGTGCTCGACGGCAGCTGGCCGCAGCGGAGGCTAGGCCGGGGGGGACGCGAGCGTTGCAGCTGGGTGTCTGGGAGGCGCGCTTGGGGCGGGCTCGGCTGGCCGCGGCGACGAGGCGCGAGGCGGCGGGCCGAGCCGAAGGCGCGGAGCCGGAGGAGTCTGATGGCGGTGGCCGGGCGGATCATGGAGGCGAGGAGCTTGAGGCGGCCTCGACGCCAGCGGCGGGAGGGCGAGCTTCGGCGGGCGGCAGCTCGGCGGCCAGGCGAGGTGGATTATGTGAACGCGGAGAGCAGCAGCTCACCGATGGCGGATCTGAGTGGCCGGCCTTGAGCCCGGGCACCAGGAGAGGAAAGCGGCGGGCTTGGAGGCTCGCAGAGGGCGCGGAGGTAGGCTTGAGGCTGGGAGGAGAGCAGGCAGGGCCTGTGGCGGAAGGTGGAAGAGCCTTGAGGGGCGGTAGGTGGGGGACAGGGGGGTCCCACGTGGGGACGCGGCTGTGGGCGTGGGTGGAGGAGGCTGGTGGGGGTGTGCGCCTGGCAGGTGGGCCACGGGGGGAGCGGACCACGGTCGAGGAGAGGCCGGGAGAGGGTCGAGAGGGATGTGGCGCGTGTCTTTGGGGGCTGTGGGGTGAGGTGAGAGAGAGGTGAGGGAGGGGAGGGGGGGGGGGGGGTCTGGCCAAGGGGCAGGTTTTGAGTGGTGGAGGAGAGGGAGAGGGTGAGGTGGCATGATGTGATTGGGGGGAGTGAGGTGGCCAGGGGATGTGGGTAGGTTAGCTGGGTGAGTTTAGGATTTAGGGGCGGGACAGGTTTGGACCGATCTGGTTTTCTGGGGTGGTCGTTAAATTGATCGCGTTCGGCCATAAATAAATATAAATTTTATTTATTGCAAACAAGGTTTTTGCAAACCGATTTCGGGCAAAACAAAATATTCCGGGGACCCGGTTTTGATGTTTGAAACAAAGAGGGGCGTTTAGAAAAAATAAAACGGGGTTTGCGACAATAGTTTTAGGCAACCAACGCATGATGATGACGATGCAATGCACAAATTCAACGCGATTTTCTAGTAGTGGTTTTGCGGGATGCCACAATTAATAATGAGATCATATCATTGGGAGAATGATATGATGGACAGACCCAAACTAAGCAGAGCAATTAGATCGTGTCATCGTGTTCATCTTTGCGAAGCTTTTTCTTATGTCAAATATTGTATTCCTCAGACCATGCGATAATGCAACTCCCTGGTATCGGAAGAAAGCTTTGAGGTCATCAAACGTCATCCTATGAGAGGGTGATCATAAAGGTGTCTCTCAGGTGATTGGAAAGTACCTGTTGGGTTGTATGTATCGAGATGGGATTTGTCCCTCCCAAGTCGGAGAGATATACTTCGGTCCCACTCGGTAATAAATATCAACACCGCTTGCAAGAACGTGGTTAAGGAGTTAATCACAAAGTGATATCGGATTATGGAACGAGTAAAGTACTTGTTGTGAACGATATTGAACTAGGTATACCGGTACCGACGATCAAATCTCGGGCAAGTAAAATATCGCGCGACGAAGGGACTATATATGGGATTGATTGAATCCTGGCATCGTGGTTCATCCGATATGATCATCAATGAATATGTGGGAGTCAATATGGGTTTCCAGACCCCGCTGTTGATTATTGATAGAAGATCATGTCTGCATATTCTCAAACCCGAAGGGTCACACACTTAACGTGTCTCGACGCTAGGATAGATTGGATAATTGGTTTATGAGTTTTTTTTCGGAGTCTCGGATGAGATCCAGGACATCACGAGAGGTTCCTGGATGGTCCGGAGAATAATATTCATATAAGGCAAAGCAAATTTTGGAGTTTGGAATTGTTTCGGGTTAATCGATATTGTACCGGAAGCTTCTAGAACCTTCTGGAGTGGGACCAACGTGGCCCCACTTGTCAGGAGGGGGTGTGGGCCTATGAGGGAGTGCCCTGGCCGCATTGGGCCAGGGGCACAAGGCCCCATAGGGCCCAGCCGGCCAAACCCTAGGGAAACCCTAAGGGAGCTTCTAGAAGGGGGGACTTGCCCCCCACTACTCCCTCCTTTGGCCGCCGACCTAGGGCTTGGGGGAGGGGCAAGGGCCAGCCGCCCACCCCTCTATATAAAGAGGGTTAGGGGCGCACCCCTCCCACACCTCCTCTACAACCCTAGCCGCCCTGCTGCCCTTCCTCTCTCTCTCCCTCCCGACTGCGCGTAGGCGAAGCCCTGCCGCAGAAACTCTCCACCGCTTGCACCGCGCCGTCGCGTTGTAGATCCATTCCATCTCTCCAACCCACTTCCTGGACCGAGGAAGGAGGAGACGTCGAGGTGCCGCACGTGTGCATCTCTCGGAGGCATCGCCACTTGCAGTGTTTGGATCGGATCGCATTGCGAGGAGGAGAAGCCAGTACGACTACATCACCCACGTTCCGTCGAACGTTCCGCTGTGCAAATCTTCAAGGGTATGAAGATCTCATCTATCCCCCTCGTTGTTTGCATCTTCTAGATTAGATCTTGGCTTTCCCCGTTCGCATCCGTAGAAAATTTTGATTTACTATGCTGCGAAACCCTTCACCCTCATCGCCCGGTGATAATCCCCAAGGGCAAGAAATCACGGTAGCACAATTCGATAAGTAATTGAGTGTCGAACCCATAAGTAGCTGAAGGTAAACTATCTGTTCTCTAAAGCCTTATAACCCACTTATATGGCCTTTTATGCAATGCAATGAACTAGAGGTGTAAGTTACCTTTTACTTCTAACTAGAAAACGGTAAAATACTCAAAGTAATAACAGAAAGTAAAACTATTGCAAGTCAAGTAAAACTAGTAAAAGTAAAAGCTAGTAAAGTAGAAGCAAGTAACTCAAAAGATCAAGTGTTTAGAAAAATATTTATTTTAATAGTTTGGTTGTCACAATTAGTGAAACACATGTGTAGTTTTTTATCGTATATTTTAGAGATGAGTCGTAAATAGATGCAGCCATGTTGTCGAGTACACCACTAGTGGTTGATCCCAAGTCCGTCTACAAGCAACCAAGGGAGTTATTAAGACATAAAGTCCAACCACCATTATAAGTTTCAAAATCTACATAACTTATCCCACGTTAGTTAACCATAATATAGCATGCATATTTAATACTTGGGACACGATTTCTGTCAAATTTCGACTGTCCTTCCTCCTATCAACATGCAACAATGAAAACCTTATGCATTCTCCAACATAAGTGTGCACTCATATATTAGTATCTAAGATAATCATAGAAGATAACATGTATTTGTATGCAAGCAACAACGAAGTATTTCCCAATTTCCACAAACAAACAACTACCCAAACATAGTCATAGAGATACAATAGATCATGAAAAAACACTAGATTGCATCGCACATTATGTTTGCCAAGAGATTACAGTATATGGATGGAGAGGATCTCGTTGTAGAGTTTGATGATGACCACGCCGAAGGCGGTGGAGGCAACCGGACGCGATTCCGGTAGAGGTTCCTGTGGCATCCCGCAAAACCACTACTAGAAAATCGCGTTGTTTTTGTGCATTGCATCGTCATCATCATGCATTGTTTGTCTGAAACCATTTTCGAAACGCCTAGTTTTGTCTTCTAAATCTTCCCGTCTTTATTCAAATTAAAATCCGGGTCTCCGGAATATCCTGTTTTGTCTACCACGGATTTCAAAAGCCCCGTTTAAATAAATAAAATGTTTAATTATTTTTAGGGGGCAGCCGTACCGGGCCGATCCGACCCAGTCGGCCACCCCCAGAATAAAACCGGCCTACCCAAAAATCTATTCCTACCCAATCCTAGTCTACCCAAACCCCCTCCACCTCACCCCACCCAATCGGTGCTCGCCACCTCAGCTATCCCTCCTCCATCCACCAATCACCACCCGCCACATCAGCCAACCATATCCCCACCTAATCCCTCTTCCTCCCTGGCCCAGCAACACACCCACACCCCACACCACTCACGCACACAAGCACACACCACGCACGCCACACCGACCGAGTCCACCATGCCGCCTGTCCCCCACCTCCTTCTCTCCCTGCCTCGCGGGTCCCACCCTCTCCTCCACCAACCACCGCCCCCAGGCACGCTCCCCACCCACTCGCGAAGCCCCGACCCTCTTCCCCCCGCCTCCTCCTCCCTCCCAGGCGTGCGCCTGGTCCCCAGCGCCGCGACCGCGCCCTCCTCTCTCCTGCGGCCTCGCCTCCCTGGCTCCCTCCCCTTTGCTGCGTGCCGTCGCCTCCTCCTCCGCCTCTGCCTCCTCTGGCCGTCGACCTCCTTCCGCCTCCTCCGCTTTGTCCCGACCCAGCACCTCCGCCGCCTCCTCGGCCAGCGTCCCCCCTCCACGCCGTCGACCCACCACTGCCAGGGTCCTCCACCGCCTCCTCCCGTGGCGCGCTGGCCCCCGCCCGCCCCAGCCGGCCGCGTGCTCCGCCCTCTCCTCTCCGGCTCGCCTCCCCGTCCTCCTCACAGCCGTCCTCCGCCCCGCGTCGTCCGCCCTCCCCTTCCTCCGTTCGCCGGCTTCCCCAGCGGGCCATCGTCGGCCGCCCCTTCCCCCGCTTCTCTGCATCGAGCTCGGCGTGCCCCGGTACTCCCTACATCTGCAGCACTGGCCACCGCCTGTGCCTGTCTCCCTCTCGTCGTCGGACGGCCCCGGCTCCTCCGCGTCCAGCACCTCCGCTTCTCCAGGCTTGACTCTGCTCAAGAGCACGAACTCATCTTGTTCAGAGGGTAACCATGTTGGGAGAGTACAGATGATGTGACGATGGCATGTGGTGGTGTGCTATAGATGATGTGAAATGGTGTATGCAAATCCGAAGGCCGTTGATGCCGAACCCCAAAGACCGATCCCGGAGACCCCGATGCCTTCGACACGGAGCACCAAGTACTTCTACATGGACATCAAGATCCGGATCCGAAGACCGAACCCCGGTGTGATAAGTACTCCTTACCGGACACCGAGCTCGCCGAGCACCCGGATGCCAAGGTCACCGACACGGAACGGCAAGACCTCCTTCCCGCACCGATGCCGACGACGTCGAACGCCAAGTCCTTCTTCACCGAAACGCCAAGATCTACTCTGTTATCCGAGGACGATCCCGCCGAGACCGAATCCCAGATCCGGACCCTGAGACCGAACCCCGCACCCCATCTAACCCAAGTTCGCCGAACCCATGTGTGACCCCTTTCTCGAGCCCTATTTTTATATATGTAATATAAACTTGTTGCATATTAAATCATTCATGCATGCATACTTGTCTGTGGTTTGGGGGCATTATGCCGATTCACCTTATAATTAAATATGGGGCCCGTATGTGGACAAATCTAGTCTTATATTGTCCTCATTAAAATTTGTGTAGCGAACCGGTGATATAATTTTTGTCTTGTTAAGACAATATTTAAATTGCGGGGTAGTTAAACAACTCGAACCTATTAATTAATTGTCGGGACCCCGGTTCCGCTTAATCTTGCCTAATTGCATCGCATCTTTGCCATGTCATACACCATGCATGCATCATGCCGATCTTCTGTCATAGTATTAAATAGTGCATCCGGTGTTTATTCTAGTGTTTGCTTCTTCGCGGATAAGGCCGTTGAGTTGATGTGAGCTTCGCCTGTTCTTCGAATGAACCTTCGGCAATGTTTATCAGGCGAGCACCTCCCCCTTTCTACCTATCTTACTTTTATAGTATTTATTCCCTCCTGTTGATCTATTGATATCTGTGTTGCGATGCTCTAGTTTTCGTACCCGTGCTATCCCTTGCAGCCTTATATTGCCTTGGACACCTCCTATTACCTGTTGTTTGGTAGATAGTTGGACCTGCGCGTCGTAGTCGCTTGCTCAAGTGCGGTTGTGTGTCGTCAAGTACCACAGTTGTTGGAGTATTGTCGTGTGTTTATTGTTGGAGATGATCAAGACTTTAATTACTGTTTAACAACTAAAATTGAAGTAGGTAAATGCAGAGGCACAGGTGGGAAATAGATGTTATTTGGTTGTTAACCGTCCACTTATGTCCCGTAGGACCCCGAGTACTTGATACCTGTTCCTTGAATATACGCGCTATCCACATCCGGGAGGATTATGGGACCCCCCTGAGCCAGAGCTTGATTCATTCTTATTTCTTGGGGCCACAAACTAGTTTGAGGTTTTATTTACTATCCTGTACTTATGCCATGCCTTACTGTTTTATTTACGATTGTGCGAGGAGCACCTGTACTGTTTAGGATCGTGACCCGTTTACGCGGTATCGACAAGCCCAGTCACACTTTCGGGTTGCGATCGTTCTACAACCGGCCCCTAAACCTTGAGTCCGTCTCGAAGTCAGCTAACTTCGTTGCGGGTATACTTAATGGGGTGGCCCCCTGAAATATTTCTGAATCTTGTGATTGCTTTGTCGTGAAAGCCTCGTTGGGTTTTGATTTGGTTTTTCCGAGGTTGATCGAGTGTGTGTTGCTATTTGTGCACCCCTGCAGGGTAAAACTTTCTGAAAGCCGTGTCCGCGGTTATGGACGACTTGGAGCACAGTATCTCGATCATAGACAACTATAACTAAAGTAGTGTTATAAATTTGACTTTATAATGACTAGTAATCAGCTTCAATATAATGGAATGGCTAAATAAAACTGCCAACAATTGCTTGTTTGGGTTGTCGCTTGCGACCATTGTACCTGACTAGTAAGTATTGCAACTACAATGGAATGGCTAAATAAAAGTACCAACAACTGTTGGGTTTTAGGGTTATCTCATGCTATTTGTATCTGATTAGTAAGTGTTGCAACTATAACGGAATGGTTAACTAAAAGTGCCCACTGCTTATTATATCAGGATGATTATCTATAACTGACTAGTAATTGCTGCAACGATAACTGAATAAGTAAAACTGCCAACTGCATGAGTTCCTCGGTTGACTTCCTCGTTTGGAATCGAGGGGGAAATGCCAGGATGGGTTTGTTTGGTGTTAGGTTCAGGTTGGAGCCGAATAGATCTTTCTTATCCCTCTCTGATAGCCGCTAGTTGCATCGAGTCTCTATAGGTTGTTTAGTGCATGATGTGCTGCCGCTTCAGTCCACCATACCTATGTAGGCGAGGACCGCCGAATTATAGCCTCGCTGTGTACTGGCCTCAGTACTGACCGCTCTCTCTTTTTCCTTTGCCCTTTGTCGGCCCCCTTTATTTAAGCAGGTATTGAGATCGACGTCGTTAGCAAGGTTACCCTTCCGGCTTGGCCTGGGCAGGGTTATGGACGCCATTGGTTGTTCTTCAGGGCTCTTAGCCCCATTTGCATCTTGTCCGTAGCTGGACGCTCTATCGTTTTCAAGGTGATTTGGATCTTTGTTCTGTATATCTGTATTCTTGACTCATGGAGTCGTGTTGTATATATATCTGTTCTGTGGGTCCCATCGAGGACTGTTGTGTAACGTTATTACTTCGTTTTCCACCCGCACGAAAGTGCCTGGTGGGCACCTTTGAATCGTTTCTATGCGGGTTTGGCGGGAATCGCTGAAACTTGCATAGGGTCGATTCTGAGGGTGTTACAGTTCCCTCCTCTGATCTTCGTCAGCGGTGGCTTGTAGATTCTCTGTTTTGTCATTTTCGATCTCCGCCTCTGTATGTTCTGAGATTGCATCGGGGACCCTCTTTGTAGAAGGTTTTAGGTCAAGTCGAAGAGATTGGCGGTGGAATACACAGCATCCGAGCAACGAGACCTAGACGAGGGTAGGTGGCACGACCTATTATGGTGACCGTGCCGCTGGGCCTCTTTCCTGGCACATGAGGTCCCTGGCGACCTCCTGGTGCTCTAGCTGCTTCTCTTCTAAAAAATACCCCTCGAAAAATTCCCGTTTAATTTGACTTTGTTTAGGTCCTATAAATATAAAATTACACAAAATAGGGTTTCCCTGTCCTACAGATTTAGAACCAAAGGAGAGAGGATTGTTCAGAAAATCACCAAAATCAATGTAAAACATGGTATAACATTCTATACGATGTAAATTACATGGAAATATGTGTCAATAAACTATAAAGTTTATGTATGCATTTTACATGCATGAACATCCCTAAGCTTAACCTATGCTCGTTCTCAAGCATAAAGGTAATAAAACTATACATGGACTTTGAAGTTTGTTACAATGTTGGAAAGCATAAGTTATGATCTTTGCTAAGTTACATGTTTCATTCTTTTTAAATAACATCAATAAAAAATGAGTTATGAAGTGATATCTCTTATGTACTTACATCTATGCTTAACAATATGTCAAATTGTATAATATAAAATTAAAGTACTATGGACCATAAAGCATATAAAAACAAAATGGGTAAATCCTATGTTTGGTGGCCTCGACTTGCGTTGCCCTTCGACCAGGGGGTGGTACACCGGTGTCGTCGCCCTAGTTTCGCCTATCTAGTGCCCTTCGACTGAGCCTGGTCTTAGCAACACACTGCCCTTCGGCTATGCTGGCAACACATTGTTGTTGTAATATCCAGGAATAATATACTACTACTAATAATAATATCTTCGAGAACAAAATCAATTTTTGGTTTATTTATTCTAGCTTGCTTTGTTAATTTAAGCATAATTGTTATCTTGAAAAGAAATACAGAAAAAAATGAAGAGTAGCATCCAAACAAGCTCAAAAATACCTAAAGACTAGAAGCTACCGGATAATATCTAGCGGTAAGCTCACCGAAGGTAACTAGATTCTTGGTCTGATCCACCGCTCACCGTAACATGGACAGATGTCCTACGCTGCCCTACCTTCCCCAACTATATATAGCTTTCTGTGGCCGCACACACCCACCTCACTCCATAATGCAAATCGACCCCAAATCTTTCCTAGAGCTGATAGACCTGAAAAGTTGACGATAGGGACAGGTTGAAGTCAAGTTGATCGGAGAACAAACAATCAAAGACAAGGCTATGCATACCAGCTCTCTGAACTAAATTACTAAATATATTCAATCTGGATACTTGAACATTATTACATGCTTAGATTGTTACATGTGATATAAAAGTGGATTTTTGGTGAACGGTTGAATGAAACGTGAACACCCTACATGAATTGATGAAACATCTGAGACAGGTATATATGAATTATTTGTTTGCCTGTCATAATCATAGGATGTATGGTGTATCTAGGCTGAGATGGTCGATACCTGAAATAATGGCAAGCGGTCACGCCGGTATCAGTGTGAGATGGATTTACCTCGCACAAGTAGGGGACTCGATGTCGTGATTCTCGGAGAGGGGTATAACCATTCGTGGAGATTACGACGTGTATTAGCGTGTCTCTGCAGAGGTCACTATATTTAGGATTGCGCTAACCAATTAACCATTCATATTGTTTTTACACTCTTGTAAGGTAGCAAGAGATATGTTATTCAATCACTTAAATTACTTGAATTTATTACATGCTATTTTATTGTTAATCACTCTTTATCCTTGCTGAGTATGTTGTCATATTTTCTTTTCTTTGGTATGCGCAGTTTGTGAGCAAAGTGAGCTGGATGGGGATGTCGTTGAAGTTGTAGCAAATAACCACTAGACATCTAGTGTTGGGCTAGGATTTACTACTATACTCAATAATATTTCCTTAAATAAATTGAAGTAATGCCTTCCGATGCATGCTTCATAGGTTAGACCAATATAATATTTAGCTTGCATGCCTTTGTACCTACAAAGTAATATTGATGAATAAATGGAACCTAGTGCTTCTTGTGCTTTAATTTCATGATTACTGCTTGTGCCTTGTATGCTTATGAAGAATTTTTTATCTCATAAGGATACGGCGGCTGTCACATTTAGTCCTTTCCTTAGTTGGGGCATGACAGTTGTCATCGCATGGACTTGGATTTCCAATGCCCTTCGACGGTGTCAGTGACGCTTCTTGGTGTGCTTATGCTTGATGTCCATGTATTCAACAACTTGCTCCCTTGGTCGTTTTGTATGGAAAACACCTGAGTGGAAATTTGCTAATAATTTTGATGGGCTTCCAAATAAAAAACAAAGGGTGTTGACATGGTTTGGAAAGTTTTGATTCATGCATCTTGACTTATTTATACTAAACTTTTTTACTTTGCCATAACCCATCTTGTCACTAATTGCATGTCAGCTTTATTAATATAACCTTTGAAATATTTTATTAAATATTATTTAAATACGACGAGTACAACTAGCAATATTAGCATGCTAATAAATAATAATCCGCATGTTTTCCATACAACTCATAATATTTATTTTTATTAATATTCATTTTCTTTTTCTAAACTAAAGCTATTTTTCATATTTTAAAATTAGTTTGCAATGATTAACATTATTTTGTTCATGGTTCCGCTAAATTCCAAAATAACCAAAGGTGTCACCTTACAAATATATATGTGCACCTTGTATTGTAGTGTGTGTACACTTGTCTGTGTCCTTTAGTACTATCTATAAATATCTACATGACTCGAAGTTATGTATAAATATAATTTATAGAAGTTCCTAGATAACAAAGTGTATTTAGTTTTATATTAATAATTCTATAATGTATGACGCATATCTTGATTTTTATGGCATATATGACATATTCATCAAATAGCATCCATGCATCACACATGGATCATTATAAATATGTAACTTGATGAAACCATTGCTCCATAGTGTTGGGAGTATGCCCTAGGTCCATGTTATGAGCTCTTGCATATGTCACTGAATATGTGATTCAGTTATAGAACCATATGACTATATTGTTCATGTTAAATAGTACTTGGTCATCAAAGTTACACTGAAGACTCAGACTAATATATAAGCCGACATATGACTAGGCTCTACTTGTCATGGGAAGGTGATGCTAATTCAACATATGATCTATTCGGTGAGCCGGATTGACCCAAGGATTAAGTCACCCCGAGTAATTCATCATGTGGCCCGACTTAAACAATGGAATCCTTAGATTTGAGGTAGTCACACGACCAGACATGTGAATCAGCTAACTTTGAGTCCGCCAAACGTTACTTGGGTCATCTGTAATGTTAGTTGCATGTTTGTGTTATGTATAGATTTTAGTAGGCGTTAGCTCTTAGTGTGTTGGTGTTGTGTTTTCTCACTTTTTTGCGACTCTGTGTTGAGAATATAATATATTGCCTAACCATTTTCATAAGTTCACATTTTTTAGATAGTTGGATGGTGCATAAATTCTATAATAAGCACCATGACTATCTTCTTAATTAGCTATATAAATTCCTTACACTTGTAATTATGTAGCGACTTATCCCATGCCTTCCTGTCCCAAGGGGTTTTATTGTAAAAGCTATGTAAATATGTCGTTGAATCACTTTCATTTATTTTTTATTCGGGGCATCTTTTTGGTTCATTAATATTGCTTCAACCTTTATACTTTTTTTACATTTTAAGCCATGGATTTCACCTATTTTTGGTTCATCACCGAGAGTATTTTTCTGGTAATCGCCATTGTTTCTTCGCGGATTGTTTTTGGTCATTCGTTTCACGAAGTTATATTTATTCATTCGAATTTATTCATGTTTCATAGTTTTAGTTCATGAACTTATTTTCCCGTTCATGGCCTTTTTTGGTTAGTTCAATTTTTTCAGCTTTAACTTACCATTTTCAAATATATTTTAATGTTTTATTTTAAGCTATTTTTGGTTCATCATCCAAAAAAATCACCCCTTTTTCTTCTTCGCTTTTTTTGCATTTTATTTCATAAACTTATTTTTGGTTCATTCAAATTTCTCCATTTATAATATATATTTTAGATACTAACATAATTTTCTATTGGACTTGTTTGGTTCATTCAAATTTGTTCAACTTCAACTTTCATTCTCAAAATTGTGTCAAAGTTTTTTTGGATTCATTGCCAAAGTATTTTTCTGTTCATCTCTTTTTTTGTTCTAAATAAATTTATTTCTCATAGACTTATTTTATATTCATTCAACTTTAAATTATTATTTTTAGATATTTTTAAGAACTTATTTATTTGTTCGGGGCCTTTTTTTGTTTCATTCAAATTGGTTCAACTATATTTTATTATTTTAACGATATTTTCAAAGTTTTTGTAGCCATAGACTTCACTTATTTTCTATTCATTATCCATAGTTTTTTTCCTGTTCGTTTCTTTTTTCATAAGTTTTATTTTGTATTTTTATTTCACAGATGTTTTTTTGGTTCATTCAAAATTGTTTGTTTGTTATAATTTTTAATTAACCACTTATTTTTCTATTCAGGGCATTGGTTTTGGTTTATTGAAATTGGTCCAACTTTAACATATCATTTGCAAAGATGTATTGAAGATTTTCTTGAAGCCTTAGATTTCACCTATTTGTGCTCCATCATCCAAAGTATTTTTTTTGTTCATTGCCTTTTTGATTATTCACAAATTATTTTTTGGATTAGTTCACTTACAACTTTTAGTTCATTCAAATTTGTTCATTTTTAATATTTTTGGTTCATGAACTTACTTTCCTTATTATGGTCTTTTTTGGTTCAAGTTTAACTTAGATTTTCTAAGATGTTTGAAAGTTATTTTTCGGTTCATCCCCCAAAGTATTTTTTCGTTCATTACTTTGTTTTGCTCTTCATGGCATTTTTTGGTTTATTCAAGTTTCTTCAACTTTTTTGTGACAACTAGTAATATCGAGACATAATGAACATTTTTATTACTAAGCATGGAAGTTTTCTATATTTATTAATATTTTCTTTATGGGTTAAATAATATATTGATTTTTTTATTGTTTTGACATACCTCCAAAACAGGCACATCATCGCGTTAAAAAATATCAACAAAAAGGAGAAAAATATCAACTCTATTAGATGCATCTTCATATGCGTAAATTCTTATTGCCTTTGTATATTTTGTAGGTTTTTTATACTTTTTTGTTTATTGTTTGCTTTAACACGGTCGAACAAGCAAAAGACCGAAAGAAGATTTTTTTTTGGAAAGAAGCATATATTAATATTGTGAAGATACCAAATACACACAACCTCTACAACAACACATTACACTATTGCCATTATGAATGCACAAAAACATTTTTTTTTACAAAAAACAGTCCCGCTACAGCGATCAGATCCTTAGAAGCAGCAACACTAACACCACCAAAACAACATCAGAAATCCAACCCCTCTAAAAGCGACGCCTCCAAGAAGAAAACAATGCTCAAGAGTTTTCATCGCCTAATCAAAGATCCTAGGTTTTTTACCCTAGAAGGAAGTCCTCGCTCATAAAAGAATGTCTTCTGCAAGACCAATGCCAGACACAACCAATGAAGGCCAAACCTTTGGGTTTTCATCCTACAAGATAAGACCGTAAACTTTTCATGTGTTGTTGTTCCCTCTAATAGACGCTACCGCAAGTGACAGATACCAAGCCAGATCCTCATCACCACAAAGACTCAAACCATCATAGCTAGCGCTCATGTCCCTGCCTCCATGACATTCTACGCATATGACTTCACCATGAATTGTCAAAGACATGACACATGATGGTAACAAATAGAAGAGCTTCGTAACACTTCCTCTGAAATCAAACACCCAACAAAAACATAGGTGCGCACAACCGAATTTCTTATGAACCAGCAAACTCCAGACATGATGCGTCCATGAAAGTTTATCGACAGAGCCTTCTGAAACACGCCGCTCCAGACCGGATCAACAAGGGCACGCAGTAAGCAAATCTTCGTCTTGGTGCAGGAGAAATCCAAGGGACGCCTCCTTTATTCGCCAGGCTAGGAGGCCCACACCCCGTCAATCGCCATCCGGCGGGACAACATCAGAGAAGAGGGCAACGCCACCAGGAGATCGGGGCTTGGATGTAGTTTTAGGTTTTTACCGAAAGAACTACATGCTGTTTTTCTAAAAAAGCGAATGGACTCCTTTCTTTTCTTCAATTTTGTTTCCTTTTACGAACATTTTTGTTTGATCTGACAAGTGTGTGTTTTACAACATTTTTAACTTGCTATTACAGTATTACTACCTCTAATCCAAATTACCCGTCGCATGTTCACTGAATCTATACAGTTTTCAGACAATATTTTGCTTAGAATTTCGACGAGTTATTTCAATAGGAGGGATTATATCTCTCCGGCCGTAAAATATTTTCTAAAAGTTGTGCTGACAGGAAAAAAGGATGACTAGCACACCAGTCTCAAAGTAAAACTGGACGGTGTATAGGACACAAGCATGTACCGTTATTAACTGTAAAAAAATGGTTTTCGGCGCGACGACTTGATCGGAATGAAACGTTCGTAGAAAAGCCTTAGCCGTGGCGATCGCCCTCGCGGTCCACGTCATCGGTAGGTGTTATGCGCACGTACGTTGGATGGATGGATCGATGGGCGTCTGAGCTGAAGCCCGTATTCGATTCCGTAGAGTCCATTGTCCAGAGACAAGAAGCAGCTACTAGCACGCGTCGACCACGAGTACAAGGCGGGGAAACGGGGAGCTGGATCCTCAGGTGAAGAGATCAATCCGATGGAACACGCTCGCGCAATGGACGGCGGCGGCGGCGGCGACGTGGAGCTGGCGCAGCCCCAGCCCGGCCCGATCAGCGTCAACTACGACGCCCCGGAGCGGGAGCCGCTGACGTGGACCGACATCGCCATGCTGTGCGTCTTCGCCGTCTTCTCGGTCGGCACGGTCGCCGGCGGGATCATCGTCATCATGGTGCGGGCGGCGTTGGGCCCCGACGGCGTTCCCGTGATGCCCGAAACCGCCTCCATCGTTTTCGGGTCCATCTTTATCGTCCTGGGGCTCGTGTCGATGCCCTTGGCGGTCGCCCTGGTGATTACCATGCTCCGACGTGGTCGTCAGGTCGAGGCCATGACTCGGCTGCACGTGGTGCCCGTAGTGTCTCGCCGGTGAAGATATATGAGCGAGCTCGGTCGCAGTCGCCTTCCATGGTTGCCGCTCTACTCTCTATAGCTAGGTCGAACACGTCTGCTCGCGCTCGTCACGGGCATGCCTACGCCGCCGCATGTAAGCTCTATTTTTTTTTAGAAAAACGTTAATTTAATCTATGAACTTGCTGTACATGAGCCTTCTGATCACCAATTAGCGAGCGGGCCACGAATGAGAACCAACCCGTGATTGGATGGTTAGGAGGGCAGTGGTACCCCTAACCCACTAGAGTTCAAACCTCAGGTTTGACGCTTTGGTGTCTCATAAAGGCGGAATGTTCTTTTAGTAGGAGACGACATTTCCGCCGATAGCGAGGCGCCTGCGGTAACTTTGTCAATCTCAAGACCCGCCGGTTCAGTCTCTCGGCGGTGCTCATAGAGGTAGGGTGTGTGTGTGTGTGTTCATAGGGGTGAGTGTATGTACGCATTGTGAGCGTCTGCGTTTGTACTGTGTTTCTCAAAAAAAAGGGGCCACGAATTTACCCTAAAAGCTTGCCTGTACTCGGGCAACACACGCTTTTTAGTGTCCCCGAAGGTGCACCGTACTCGCCGGAATCCGGCGAAAGTCGTCGCATTCAGGCCTCCTCCGACGTCTCCGACCACACACGTATTCCTCCCGTGAGCTCCCGACCCAATTCCCCTACTTTGCCCTCTCAATTTTTGTACCGCAGCTGTCCTTGGGCCCCCCTCCGCCGTCTCCACCATTGCAGTCTATGTCGAGCTCACGTGCGGCCTCGGGCAAAGAGCAGCGGCGTTGGGCGCGCACGGCCTTGGGCGGGAGTGGCGGCGTGGCCTCAGGCAGGGAGCGGTGGCGTGGCCTCGGCGGGAGCGGCGGCGCTAGCGAGACGGGTCGGTGAGGATACGTATCAGGAAGAAGATGACCGAAAGAAAAAAATATTCTGTTTAACGGGTTGAGTTTACGGGAACTGTTATACGCCAGCATTCTACAACCCATAAAACGAGAATACCGCGCCCCTTACTCACGTTTTAAAGGGACAGTTAGTCTTGCTCTTAGCCCTGCTGCTCGCTGGTGTTGCTGTTGGAATTATGCCCTAGAGGCAATAATAAAGATGTTATTATTATAATTCTTGTTCATGATGAAGTTTATATTCCATGCTACAATTGTATTAAGCGGAAACTTTAATACTTGTGTGGTTTATGAACAACACCGTGTCCCTAGTATGCCTCTATGGACTAGCTCATTGATTAATGATGGTTAAGGTTTCCTAACCATGGACATGAGTTGTCAATTAATAATGAGATTATATCATTGGGAGAATGATATGGTGGACAGACCCAAACTAAGCGAAGCAATTAGATCGTGTCATCGTGTTCGTCTTTGCGAAGCTTTTCTTATGTCAAATATTGTATTCCTTAGACCATGAGATAATACAACTCTCTGGTATCGGAAGAAAGCTTTGACGTCATCAAACGTCATCCTATGAGAGTGTGATCATAAAGGTGTCTCTCAGGTGATCGGAAAGTATCTGTTGGGTTGTATGTATCGAGATGGGATTTGTCCCTCCCAAGTCGGAGAGATATACTTGGGCCCCTTTCGTGTCGATATCAACATCGCTTGCAAGCATGTGGTTAAGGAGTTAATCACAAAGTGATATCGGATTACGGAGCAGTAAAGTACTTGCGTGAGCGAGATTGAACTAGGTATGGATGCAAGCGATCGAATCTCGGGCAAGTAAAATATCGCGAGCAGAGGAATATATATATGGGATTGATTGAATCTTGGCATCGTGGTTCATCCGATATGATCATCGATGAATGTGGGAGTCAATATGGGTTTCGGACCCGCTGTTGATTATTGATAGAAGATCATGCGCATATTCTCGAACCCGCAGGTCACACATAACGTGTCTCGACGCTAGGATAGATTGGATAATTGGTTTATGAGTTTTTGTTGGTCTCGGATGGGATCCGGGACATCACGAGAGGTTCCGGAGTGGTCCGGAGAATAAGATTCATATAAGGCAGTGCAGTTTTTGGAGTTCGGAATTGTTCCGGGTTAATCGGTATTGTACCGGAAGCTTCTAGAACCTTCCGAAAGGGGACCAACGTGGCCCTACCTTCCAGGAGGGGGCATGGGCCTATGAGGGAGTGCCCTGGCCGCATTGGGCCAGGGGCACAAGGCCCCATAGGGCCCAGCCGGCCAAAGAGGGTTTAAACTCGAGATAGAGCTTCTAGAAGGGGGGGTTTCCTTGCCCCCCCACTCCTTATCCTTTGGGGCCGCCGGTTTGGGATTGGGGGAGGGGCTAGGGATGCGCCCCCCTCTATATAAAGAGGGGTGGAGGCGCACCAACCCCCTACACCTTTCTCTCCAACCCTAGCCGCCCTGCTGCCCTCCTCTCTTCCTCCCGACTGTTTGTAGGCGAAGCCCTGCTGCAGAAATTCTCCACCATATACACCACGCCGTCGTGTTGTAGATCCAATCCGTCTCTCCATCATACTTGCTGGTCTGAGGAAGGAGGATACGTCGAGGTGCTGCACGTGTGCATCTCACGGAGGCACCGCCACTTGTGGTGCTAGATCAGATCGAATCGCGAGGAGGAGAAGCGAGTACGGCTACATCACCCATGTTCCGACGAACGTTCCGCTGTGCGAATCTTCAAGGGTATGAAGATCTAATCCAATCTCTCTCGTTGTTTGCATCTCCTAGATTAGATCTTGGCTTTCCCTCTGTTCGCATCCGTAGAAATTTTTGATTTACTATGCCGCGAAACCCTTCAGTGGTATCAGAGCTAGATCTATGCGTAGATGTGTTTCACAAGTAGAACGCAACATGGTTGTTGCGGGCGTTGATGTTTTCTGTTGCAAGCCTCTTGTTTGTGTTCTTCTTATGACGCGGGATAGTGAGATTGAAGCGGTCCAGGCCAACCTTACGCGACGTCGTTCGCGAGACCGGCTCCGCACTTCACGTGTGGCTTGTTCCACACATGCGGCTGGTGGATGTCAGTTTCTCTCACTATAGTTGTCATGGGATTAACACCGGAGTTTGGCAACCATAATATCACCGTTGTGGCTTTCCGTAGGTAAGAATCGTTCTTAGCATCTACTCCCATAAGCCACGTAAAACATGCAACAACAAAGTAGAGGCGTCTAACTTGTTTTTGCACGGAGTGTTTTCTGTGATATGGTATGGCCCAAGATGTGATGTGTATAATGTATGCGATGATCATGTTTTGTGATGTTTCACGACTTGCATGTCGATGAGTACACAACCGGCAGGAGCCATATGGTTGTCTTTATAATTGTGTATGACCTGTGTGTCAACTTATTATACGCCATGTAATAGTTTCACTTTATCGCTAAGTAGTTAGCAATAGCTGTAGTTGCTATTTGTGGTGGAGGAAATCATTGTGGAGTGATGGAGATCATGCTGGAACGCACAAGATGGAGATCATTGCGCGAAGATTGGCTATACCATGTCACATAAAGTTATATGCATGTGATGTTTATCCTTTTATGTATCTTATTATGCTTAGATCGCGACGGTAGCATTATAAGATGATTTCTCACTTAAAGATCAAGATAAAAACTGTGTTCTCCCCAAGTATGCACCGTTGTAAAAGTTCGTCGTGTCCAAGCATCACGTGATGATCGGGTGCTATAGACTCTACGCTCACATACAACGGGTGCAAGCCAGTTTTGCACACGCGGAAATACTTGGGTCTAACTTGACGGGCCTAGCATGTACAGACATGGCCTCGGAACACATGAACCGAAAGGTTAAGCATGAGTCATATGAATAATATGATCGACACTTCGTTGTCCACCATTGAAACCACATCTCTTCTCGTGAAGATCGGATTAGGTGTTGTGAATTTTGATCATGTTCACTAAACAACTTGAGTGATGTTGAATTTAGTGGGATTTTATCTAGTAATTTGATTAAGTTGAACTATTTATCATGAACATAGTATAAATTGTGCTTGCAAATACTGTAGATCACATGGCCAAGTCCAACTTCAACTTCAACGTTTTTGCTGAGATAGAAAAGCTTAGAAACAATGGGTTTAACTTCACCAAATGGTTCCGCATTCTGAGAATCATTCTCGCTGGCGGACAAAAGGACTATGTCCTTGAGAGAGCGCTAGGTGACGCCCCTGCTATAGATGCGCCGGCTGATGAGAAAGTTGTTTATCAGTCGCGCAAGGATGATTATGATTTGATTAAGATCGCCATGTTGTATGCTATGGAATCGGATCTTCAAAATCGTTTTGAGGAGTTCGCCGGGCCCTTTGAGATTCTCGAAGAGCTGAAAACCATGTTTCAGACTCAGGCCCGTTCTGAGAGATATGAGATCTCTGAGAAGTTCTTTAACTGCAAGATGGAGGAAGGGAGTTCCGTTAGTGAGAACGCCATTAAGATGACGGGCTACACTCAACGCCTTGAGCAACTGGAATGCACGATTCCAGAGGAGCTCAAGATTGACAGGTTGCAATCACTCCTCCCAGCTACAAAAGTTTTGTAGTGACTCATAATCAGATTGGTTCCATCACGATCACCGAGCTCTTCGCAAAGTCAAGGCGCGGAAGTGGACATCAAAAAGGATAATCATGTGTTGATGGTCAACGAGCCCACCTTTAAGAAAGGTAAGGGTGCAAAGAAGCCCTTCAAGAAAGGCAGCGGCAAGCGCGTTGCGCCTGCTGAGAAGAAGCTCAAGTCTGGTCCTAAGCGGACCTTGAGTGTTTCTATTGCAAGGACAAGGGTCCTTTGGGCCTTATCGTCCAAGTATTTAGCGGACAAGAAATGGCACCATCAAAGGTATATTTGATATACATGTTATTGATGTTTTCCTTACTAGCCCTCGTTGTAGTGCCTAGGTATTTGATACCGGTTCGGTTGCTAATATTTGTAACTCGAAGCAGAGCTACGAAATAGGCGGCTTGCGAGGATGAGGTGACGATGCGCGTTGGCAGCGGATCAAGAGTTGATGTGATGGCGTCGACGCTCTCCTTAGTTTTACCTTCGGGATTAGTTTTAAACCTTAATAAATGTTATTATGTGCCTGCGTTGAGCATGAACATTATTTCTGGATCGTGTTTATTGCAAGACGGTTATTCATTTAAATCGGAGAATAATGGTTGTTCTATTTATACGAGTAACATCTTTTATGGTCATGCACCTCTTGTGAATGGTTTATTTCTTCTAAATCTCGAAAGGGATGAAACACACATCCATAACATTGAGGCTAAGAGATGCAAAATAGATAGTGATAATACTACTTATTTGTGGCACTGTCGTCTAGGTCATATTGGTGTAAAGCGCATGAAGAAACTCCATTCTGATGGACTTTTGGAGTCTCTTGATTTTGAATCATTTGACACATGCGAACCATGCCTCATGGGCAAGATGATCAAAACATCGTTCTCCGGTATGATGGAGCGAGCAACGGACTTGTTGGAAATCATACATACCGATGTATGCGGACCGATGAGTGTTTCGACGCGCGGTGGATATCGCTATTTTCTCACTTTTACCGATGACTTAAGTAGGTATGGGTATATCTATTTAATGAAACATAAATCTGAAACGTTTGAAAAGTTCAAGGAATTTCAGAATGAAGTGGAGAACCATCGTAACAGAAAGATTAAGTTTCTACGATCTGATCGTGGAGGTGAATATTTGAGTTACGATTTTCTCACGCATCTTAAAGCAAGTGGAATCGTTTCACAACTCACGCCACCCGGAACACCACAGCGCAATGGTGTGTCGAGCAGCGGAACCGAACCCTATTAGATATGGTCCGATCGATGATGTCTCTTACTGATTTGTCGTTATCATTTTGGGGTTATGCATTAGAAACCGCTGCATTCACTTTAAATAGGGCACCATCTAAATCCGTTGAGACGACACCGTATGAACTATGGTTTGGTGCTAAACCTAAGTTGTCGTTTCTTAAAGTTTGGGGATGCGAAGCTTACGTCAAGAAGTTGATGCCGGACAAGCTCGAACCCAAAGCGGAGAAGTGCGTCTTCATAGGATACCCTAAGGAAACTATTGGGTATACCTTCTATCACAGAACCGAAGGCAAAGTGTTTGTCGCAAAGAACGGTTCCTTTCTTGAGAAGGAGTTTCTCTCGAAAGAAGTGAGTGGGAGGAAAGTAGGGCTGGACGAGGTTATTGAACCTTCTCTTGAATTGGAGATTAGCGCAGCACCTGAAATTGTTCTAGTGCCGTCTGCACCAACGATAGAGGAAGCTAATGACAAGGATCATGAAGCTTCGGACGATGCTGCTACTGAACATCGAAGGTCGACAAGGTCGCGTGCCCCTCCTGAGTGGTACGGCAACCCTGTCTTGACTGTCTTGTTGGTAGAAGACAGTGAATCTACGAACTATGAGGAAGCGATGATGAGCCCAGACTCTGAGAAATGGCTAGAAGCCATGAAATCCGAATTGGGATCCATGAGCGAAAACGAAGTATGGACTTTGGTGGACCCACCTAGCGACCGAAAGGCCGTTGAGTGCAAATGGATCTTCAAGAAGAAAACGGACACGGATGGTAATGTTACCGTCTATAAAGCACGGCTTGTCACGAAAGGTTTTCGACAAGTTCAAGGTGTTGACTACGATGAGACTTTCTCTCCCGTAGCGATGTTTAAGTCCATTCAGATTTTATTAGCAATTGCTGCGTTTCATGATTATGAAATATGGCAGATGGATGTCAAGACTACGTTCCTCAATGGCAACATTGATGAAGAGTTGTATATGATGCAACCCAAAGGTTTTGTCGATCCTAAGGATGTTGATAAAGTATGCAAACTTCAGCGCTCCATTTATGAACTGAAGCAAGCATCTCGGAGTTGGAACCTTCGTTTTGATCAAGTGATCAAGAGCTTTGGATTTGTTCCAAATTGCTACGAAGCTTGCATCTACAAGAAAGTGAGTGGGAGCTCGGTGACGTTTCTGGTACTATATGTGGATGACATATTGATTATTGGAAATGACATCAACATGCTTAACAATGTGAAGAGTTATTTGAACAAGTGTTTTTCAATGAAAGACCTAGGTGAAGCTTCTTATATATTGGGCATCAAAATCTATAGAGATAGACAAAGGCGCCTGATAGCTTTAAGCCAGAGTACTGTAGGGGTTCGTAGCATGGAAAACAAAAAAATTCTATCGCATACAAACAAAAAAGCCAAGATCTATCTACTAGATTGTAGCAACGAGTCGATGGAATAACTTACCCTCGAAGATTCCAAAGCGGTTAACGAGAGCAGATTCTCGTGGGTGATGTAGTCGTACTCTTTCCGATCTCAAGATCGCGTAGACGATCCTTCCGGCGCTGCGTTCCGGCAGCGCTCCCGCAGTCGGTCACACGTCCGGTACTCGACGAAGACCTTCCTCTCCCTTGTTCCAGCAGGCATCGGAGGTTGTAGCACTCTCCTCGCGATTCCGGCAGCACAACGGCGTGGTACCGGAAGTAGAGGGGAGATCCCGCAGGGCTTCGCCTTAAGCCGGAGCGAGTATGGTGGAGCATGAGAGAGATCTATTAGTGGTCTAGGGTTTAGACACACCAATTAGAAGGCTCTAATCCGAAGGCTAGTGCAATTAGAAGCTCTAAACCGAAGCGGCTCTAAACCGGAGTCTAGGGCTAGGATTTAGATTAGAGGATAGGAACTTGTGTGTCTAGAGGAGGAGGCCCTGTCCCTCCTTTTATAGGTGGGAGGGGCGGCCAAGGGGAGGGAGTCCCTCCCCAAGTCGGCCTTGGGTGGCGCGCCGGCTTGGAGAGGAGGGACTCCTCCCCCAAGTCGGTTTCAACCTCCTCTTGCTTGTTTCCCGGTTCTGTTTTAGCCGTTTGACTTTCAAACGCCATTTGACTTTTCAGTTTTAGGATTCCATTTAATCCTTTATTTGGAACAGCGAGAACACTTAGTACATGATGCAATCATTCCAATATGTAATGACACATTCATGTACCCTTCCCCGGGAGTGCGGACATTCCGAACCTTCTAGAACATTCCGATGAAAACACCGGAATCATTCCCGAACTCCAAAGCGGGACTTTCCTTATATGAATCTTATTCTCCGGACCATTCCGGATCACCTCGTGATATCCCGGATCCCATCCGAGACTCCGAACAACATTCGGTCTCTTTCTCATAATACCATAACTACTCAAACAACGTCGAATCCTTAAGTGTGTCTCCCTACGGTTCGTGAATTATGCAGACATGATCGAGACACTTCTCTGAACAATAACCAATAGAGGAATCTGGAAATTCATATGGCTCCCACATATTTCTACGATTACTTTGCGATCGAATGAACCACTTACATACGATACCAATTTCCCTTTGTCTCACGATAGTTTACTTATCCGAGGTTATGATCGTCGGTATCTCTGCATACCTAGTTCAACCTCGTTACCGATAAGTACTCTTTTCTCGTTCCCGTGATATGTGATCCCTTATGACCCAGTCACATGCTTGCAAGCTAATTGGATGACATTCCACCGAGAGGGCCCAGAGTATATCTATCCGTCATATGGATGGACAAATCCCACTCTTGATCCATGTGTTTCAACCAATACTTTCCGAACACTCAATGCCACCTTTATATCCACCCATTCTGATGTGGTGTTTGATGTCATCAAAGCATCCATCCTAAAGGTGATATGCATGATCTCATGGTCGAAGGAATTAGGTTACTATGTATCAGAAAGCATATAGCAATTGAACTATTGAAATGACTTGATCTTTATGCTACGCTTATCTATAGGAGTATGTCC
This sequence comes from Avena longiglumis, assembly GCA_030063025.1. Taxonomy (NCBI): domain Eukaryota; kingdom Viridiplantae; phylum Streptophyta; class Magnoliopsida; order Poales; family Poaceae; genus Avena; species Avena longiglumis. Next base: position 32,109,815 of record CP125979.1, on the reverse strand, counting down.
ATCACATCATTCTCCTAATGATATGATCCTGTTGTTAATAACATCTCTATGTTCATGATCAGGAAACCATGATCATATATTAACCAACAAGCTAGTTTAACAAGAGGATTTACTAGGGACTCTTATTTTAGTTTACAAATCACACAAGTATTAATGTTTCCGGTTAATATAATTATAGCATGGTATGTAAACATTTATCATAAGTGTGAAGATATGATAATAAACACTTTATTATTGCCTCTTGGGCATATCTCCAACAGTCTCCCACTTGCACTAGAGTCAATAATTTAGTTTCAAACCTTTGTGTATTCAACACCTATGGCTTTCCGGTGTTGCATGTACACGATTGCTAGTGGTCAACTGATCTCCGGATCTGACACTTCTAGGTCCGTGTGTAATTGCATGTCTTTGCGTCTCTACGCATCACTCATTCTCTAATGAGATGGCTTTGTATAAATTTGGTCTTTCCGGTGTGACCTTTAGCTCTTTGGGGTTAAAACATGTTGATAATATTGTCGCACAATATATCTTCATAGTATTATCCCACTGTGAACTACAATTAGTTTGATAACAAACTACTTGACACAAATGCCCTCTTTTGCTGCTAAAATAGCAGTTATATACTTAGCCTTTTGTTGTAGTATCTGTCACAATGTCTTAACTTTGGAACTCATCCAAATCCATTATGGAACTCACTTTCCATTATATTGTGCCACCCTTAGTTTAGATTGAGATAAACTTAATTTGTACTTTGTGACAAAACTAGTATCAATGTAGTACTTTTACAATGAACTAACCATCTATTTGTCACTTCTACAAATATTATACTCTTAGTTCTTCCAAAAGATCATAAGAATATCCTTACTATTGTCCAATGATCATCTTACGAATCATTAAGTATATGCTCACAACATTTAGAGCATAGGACATATCTGGATTTGTACATATCACAGTATGATTGATATAAATACTCTTTGTGATTTCATACATCAAGTATCAATATATACTTGATTATTTGATTCACTTTACCAAATGTCAATACACTTGAATATATCATCAACATTGAACTCATTCAATCCTTTCTGTGCGACAAGAACCTCTCTTGTAGTTTCTATATTGAACTCATTCAATATCTTGTCTATGTACTTCTGGCACAACCATATTGGCGTCTATTGATGCCAAATATTTGGGTTTTGCCTAAGTCTTTCATCGGTATGAAATTCTTAATATGTGTTAATAAAAGATACATCATTTCCAATCAACAATATGTCCTCCACATAATGTATTATAATATGTCTTAGTGCTCCCACTTAATTTCTTGCAAATGCAAGCATCTTCATTGTCTCCGATGAATTTAAACTCTTTTAACAGTTTCATCATAGTGAAGATTCCAACTCCACTATGCTTACTTCAACCATTGAAGTTTGCATATGATTTTAGCATCCCTGAATTAACAAAACCCTTTGGACCGTGTCATGCACACGTCCTTGGTAACCATTCTGTTAGAAGAACCTGTTTTGTTTATTCAACACATAACAAAATTATATGTCGTAATTGCTACATTAATCCGTCTAGACTAAATATCGTTATGAAAGATCAAATCTTATCATAGTTAACCTTTGAACATTGTTGTGAACTCTTTCCCAATATGTCGACTATTTCATAGATGTGCAACATCCATGTCTATTCTTTTATAGATCCAAACACAACTGTAAGGTCTTACACCTTTCTCGAGGGTCCTTCAAGTTCAAAACTTGATTTCTCGTGTATGGAACTATCACGGATTTTATGGCTTCAAGCCATTTGACGGAGTCAGGGCTCATCATCGCTTCTTTGCATGTAGTCGGATCATTATTGTCAAATAATGATTTAACTCTCAAATCTTGGTATTTGATTGTTTACCCGACCTACTTGTTTTAATAGGAACTTAGATCTCCGTAACCACAATCTTTGAGGCACGTGAGCCATGAGCATTGTTGCTGCCTCCGGATCACTTTTCGGCGCTGCGCAACTTTGCACATATAGCTAAGGTTCGTTTAACCTTATCAAAGTTCTTTTGTCCTCCCACTTAACTTTTCACGAAAAAATCCTTCTCTAAGAAACTTGACGTTCTAAGCGACAAACATTTTTGTCTTTGATGTTATGGAGGAACAGTTATTCGAAATAATATACAAAGACAGGTTCATCCGACTTTGGTTGCAAACATCTTTCTTATGCATAGCATACCAATGTTTAAGAAAGGACAACTTGGGTTTTATCCCAAACCATAAATTTATATGGTGTCATTTCAACGGATTATGATGGAGATCTTTTCAGTGGAAAAACAGTAGTCTCTAAAGCTTTTAATCTTTAAAATATAATGGCAGTTTTATGAATTATACCTTTGATCTTACCATGTCAAACAAGGTTTAATTACATATCTCGAATGCTCCATACTCTTATGGTGTTTCGGGAAAATGCAAATCCACGGAACGATTCCTTAAATCTTAGGTACTATGCTAAACTTGTAACTCAAATATCTTCCTTTATGATCTTATCATAAACTATTTATATTCTTGTTACAATGATTTTGCACTTCATCTTGGAAGTCTTCGAACTTTTCAAATGTTTCATACTTCATACTTATTAAGTAAATATTCATATATTCACTTAAATTTTCGGAGAAAGCATATGAAGTTGAAATCCATCGCTCTTGACTACACATAATGGATTTCGTACAACAATATGTACAAGTTCCAATAAGTTAGTCATTCGTTCCCTTTTGGCCTATGAACGAAGTTTTAATTATCTCTAGGAAAGTTTCACAAGCGTCATTTGATCAAAAATCAAAAGACTCCAAAATTCCATCCATATGGAGTTTCTTCATGTTTTCTTTCCAATATAATTTAAACGGCGATGTCACTTCCTAAGTGATCTTTCAATCAATTTGTCTTTCGATATTTTTAGCACTAGTTTTATGGATGTGATTTCTCCAACGAGATTTGTGAATCATCCATCTTTTTATGGATTACGACAATTATTTGAACAACCCTTTTGTTCTCATAATACCTGATAAAACAAATCTTGAAGGCAAGCTTTGATGTTTAACGAGCAACACAATAACCCTTTATTTGTTCTCGATGAACATCATCACATATTCTTTTGCTAGTTACTTAGGCCATTGTAGTTCATGAATTGTGTTGTTTCGTATGACGATTCACATCAACAAATTCAGTATCAAATACTTGAGAACCGCATTGTCGAATAAGCAAAGAATATAGCCATAACATGTATATCATCTATATACTTAAGCTGAACAATTCTAGTCTTTTCCTTTCTGCCATATACTTATGAGATTTTCTTTCAATATTTCCTTTTCTGTTTGAAAGAATCTATCAACATCAATAGTGGAGTCATACATATGACACATAGTCCAAAGCGTGTATAATTAAATACCAATGTCTTTGGACTTGCACTTTGAAGTAGATCACCATCATCAAATGTTTGGTGTTCTTCCAAATTCCTTTCTTTAGTAATCTCTTGGTGTAGTAAATATTTTAGCTACATCAAAAATTCACCTTTATCATGGAATTATCCATGATCAAGCTACTTTTAGCTTATAAAGATGAATCGTGAGTATAATGTTGCTATCCAAAACCTTTTGGTGGATTAGGACAACTAGTGTCTCCAACCCTTCGCAAATTCTCATCAAAATATGAGAACAAAAACTTTGCCATATTATACTCTATCATGTTGTAACCAAAACTTTGTTTCAGATATCACAATATCTTCCACACATCATGGTTTCTGAAACAACTTTTTCAGATCCTAGATAACCTTGATATTAAGAGAATCCTTTGAATATCAAGAATCATGGAGACAAACATGATACTTATATACTAACATCTGGAATTGTTACTCTTGATTTAATACTAATTATTAAACTTCATGGAGTAACCGGAACTTACTGAAAGTTTGCAATAGGACTTTTAAACTTTAGATTAACACTTCAAAACAATACGATACCAGTTCGTAAAGTAACTAACCAGAATTCTATAGTTCTATCATCTCAATTATAACTAAGCGCAAGGTGGTAAACGGATGCCAATGACTACAACAACTATGCAAATTCACTTTGATTTAGTTTGTGATAAATTGAGTTCTAATTAATAATTAAATTAATCTAGGTGAACTCCCACTCAAAACAATATCCCTCACATTGTTTTAGTGATCACACGAACCAAATCCACCACATCAAAACCGATCATCACGAGAGTTGATATAGCTTCAATGGCGAACAATCAACATGTTCATCATATCTACTATATGACTCATGCTCTACCTTTCGGTAATCCGTGTTCCTGAGGCCATGTCTATACATGCTAGGCTCGTCAAGATCAAACCTTAGTTTCCGCATGAGCAAATCTGGCTTGCTCACGTTGTATACACTTGTAGAATCTAACACACCCGATCATCACGTGGTGCTTTGAAACAACAAGCTTTAGCAACGGTGCTAACTAAGGGTGAACACTTTATGACTTGAAATTCATGTGCATGAGGGATCATCTTATAATGCTACCGTCGTCTACTAAGCAATACAAGATGCATAAAGGATTAACATCACATGCAATTCATAATATGTGATATGATATGGCCTTTCTTCTTTGTGCTTCCGATCTCCATTTTCAAGCACGAACATGATCTCCATCATCACCGGCATTGCATCAAGGTCAATGACGCTTCTCCATGGTTGTCTTCCACCGGCTTCAACTATTACAACTACTTTGAATAGACACGCGGGTCTTAACATAATTTAAAGACAACCATATGGCTCCTGTCGGTTGCCTAACTTACAATAAGGAACATTGCATACATCATATATAATCACAATCATGGCCATATCACATCACTGCACACCCCTGCAAAACAAAGTTAGACGCCTCTACTTTCTTTGCATATTTTACGTGGTTTGGGGCTTACAATAAGTGTCGTTCTAACTTACGAACAAGAACCACAACATTGATACTAGTATTGTTAATCACCCGTTGTAAATTGGATCTTAACTATGCTAGGAGAAACAGGCACCATAAAGCCACTTATGCAATACAAGTTGCATGTCAAGCGTGGAGCAAGTCTCATGAACGATGTCATGTAAGGTTAGCCCGGGCCGCTTCATCCCAACATACCGCAAGATGCAAAGTACACAAGAAGCAATCGACAATAAAAGCATCAACGCCCAATGACCATTGTGTTCTACTCGTGCAACAGATCTACATATAGACACGGCTCGATACCCGTAGGGGTTCGTAGCATGGAAAACAAAAATTTCTATCTCATACAAACAAACAAGCCAAGATCTATCTACTAGATTGTAGCAACGAGTCGATGGAATAACTTACCCTCGAAGATTCCAAAGCGGTTACGAGAGCGATTCTCGTGGGTGATGTAGTCGTTCTTTCCGATCTCAAGATCGCGTGAGCGATCCTTCCACGGCTGCGTTCGCAGCGCTCCCACATCGGTCACACGTTCGATTTTCGACGAAGACCTTCCTCTCCTTGTTCCAAAGAAAGCGGAGGTTGTAGCACTCTCCTCGCGATTACGGCAAAGACAACGGCGTGGTACCAGAAGTAGAGGGGAGATCCCGCAGGGCTTCGCCTTAAGCCGGAGCGAGTATGGTGGAGTATGAGAGAGAGCTATTAGTGGTCTAGGGTTTAGACACGCCAATTAGAAGGCTCTAATCCGAAGGCTAGTGCAATTAGAAGCTCTAAACCGAAGCGGCTCTAAACCGGAGTCTAGGGCTAGGATTTAGATTAGAGGATAGGAACTTGTGTGTCTAGAGGAGGAGGCCCTGTCCCTCCTTTTATAGGTGGGAGGGGCGGCCAAGGGGAGGGATTCCCTCCCCAAGTCGGCCTTGGGTGGCGCGCCGGCTTGGAGAGGAGGGACTCCTCCCTCAAGTCGGTTTCAACCTCCTCTTGCTTGTTTCCCTCAGTTTCCTGTTTTAGCCGTTTGACTTTCAAACTGGCCATTTGACTTTTCAGTTTTAGGATTCCATTTAATCCTTTATTTGGAACAGCGAGAACACTTAGTACATGATGCAATCATTCCAATATGTAATGACACATTCATGTACCCCTTCCCCGGGAGTCTTGACATTCCGAACCTTCTAGAACATTCCCGATGAAAACAGGAATCATTCCCGAACTCCAAAGCGGGACTTTCCTTATATGAATCTTATTCTCCGGACCATTCCGGATCACCTCGTGATATCACGGATCCCATCCGAGACTCGAACAACATTCGGTCTCTTTCTCATAATACCATAACTACTCAAACAACGTCGAATCCTTAAGTGTGTCTCCCTACGGTTCGTGAATTATGCGGACATGATCGAGACACTTCTCCGAACAATAACCAATAGAGGAATCGGAAATTCATATGGCTCCCACATATTTCTCTGATTACTTTGCGATCGAATGAACCACTTACATACGATACCAATTTCCCTTTGTCTCACGATAGTTTACTTATCCGAGGTTATGATCGCTTATCTCTGCATACCTAGTTCAACCTCGTTACCGATAAGTACTCTTTCTCGTTCGTGATATGTGATCCCTTGTGACCCAGTCACATGCTTGCAAGCTAATTGGATGACATTCCACCGAGAGGGCCCAGAGTATATCTATCCGTCATATGGATGGACAAATCCCACTCTTGATGCATGTGTTTCAACCAATACTTTCCGAACACTCAATGCCACCTTTATATCCACCCAGTTACGGTGTGGTGTTTGATGTCATCAAAGCATCCATCCGGTAAAGGTGATATGCATGATCTCATGGTCGAAGGAATTAGGTTACTATGTATCAGAAAGCATATAGCAATTGAACTATTGAAATGACTTGATCTTTATGCTACGCTTATCTATAGGAGTATGTCCATCACATCATTCTCCTAATGATATGATCCTGTTGTTAATAACATCTCTATGTTCATGATCAGGAAACCATGATCATATATTAACCAACAAGCTAGTTTAACAAGAGGCTTTACTAGGGACTCTTATTTTAGTTTACAAATCACACAAGTATTAATGTTTCCGGTTAATACAATTATAGCATGGTATGTAAACATTTATCATAAGTGTGAAGATATGATAATAACCACTTTATTATTGCCTCTTGGGCATATCTCCAACAAGTACATACCTAGACAAAGTTTTGAAAAGGTTCCGAATGGATAAGGCAAAGAAAGGTTCAGTGCCTATGTTGTCAGGTAAGATATTGAGCAAGGCTCAGTGTCCAGCTACGGTAAATGATAGGGAAGCTATGAGCAAAGTGCCTTATGCCTCGGCCATAGGTTCTATCATGTATGCCATGCTGTGTACTAGACCGGATGTGTCCAATGCTCTTAGTTTGACGAGCAGATATCAAAGTGATCCAGGAGTGGAACCTTTGGACAGTGAAGAACATCCTAAAGTACCTAAATAGAACTAAAGAAATGTTCTTAGTCTATGGGGTGATGAGCACAAATCGTAAAGGTTACGTCGACGCTAGTTTCGACACCGACAAGGATGATTCTAAATCTCAGACAGGATACGTTTATATTTTGAATGGAGGAGCTGTGAGCTGGAGAAGCTGCAAGCAAAGCGTGATCACGGGATCTACAGTAGAAGCGGAATACATGGCTGCTGCAGAAGCATCAAGTGAAGGAGTTTGGATCAGGAACATCATCATTGAGCTTGGTGTGGTTCCAAGTGCATTGGACCCACTGGAGATATTGTGTGACAACACTGGTGCCATAACACTCGCTAAGAACCAAGATATCATCCAAAGACCAAGCATATCAACCACAAGTTTCATATAATCCGAGATTATATAGCAGATGGAGATCTGAAGATTAGCAAAGTACATACAGATCTGAATGTCGCAGATCCATTGACTAAACCTCTTCCACGTGTAAAACATGATTAGCACCTCAGTGCCATGGGTGTGAGATTGTTGCCAGATGTAAACTAGATTATTGACTCTAATGCAAGTGGGAGACTGTTGGAATTATGCCCTAGAGGCAATAATAAAGATGTTATTATTATAATTCTTGTTCATGATAAAGTTTATATTCCATGCTAGAATTGTATTAAGCAGAAACTTTAATACTTGTGTGGTTTATGAACAACACCGTGTCCCTAGTATGCCTCTATGGACTAGCTCATTGATTAATGATGGTTAAGGTTTCCTAACCATGGACATGAGTTGTCAATTAATAATGAGATCATATCATTGGGAGAATGATATGGTGGATAGACCCAAACTAAGCGAAGAAATTAGATCGTGTCACCGTGTTCGTCTTTGCGAAGCTTTTCTTATGTCAAATATTGTATTCCTTAGACCATGAGATAATACAACTCCCTGGTATCGGAAGAAAGCTTTGAGGTCATTAAACGTCATCCTATGAGAGGGTGATCATAAAGGTGTCTCTCAGGTGATCGGAAAGTATCTGTTGGGTTGTATGTATCGAGATGGGATTTGTCCCTCCCAAGTCGGAGAGATATACTTTGGGCCCACTCGGTAATCGATATCAACACCGCTTGCAAGCATGTGGTTAAGGAGTTAATCACAAAGTGATATCGGATTACGGAACGAGTAAAGTACTTGCTCTAAACGAGATTGAACTAGGTATGATGCAAGCGATCGAATCTCGGGCAAGTAAAATATCGCGAGACGAAGGAATATATATATGGGATTGATTGAATCCGGCATCGTGGTTCATCCGATATGATCATCGATGAATGTGTGAGTCAATATGGGTTTCAGACCCGTTGATTATTGATAGAAGATCATGTCGCATATTCTCGAACCCGCAGGTCACACATAACGTGTCTCGGCGCTAGGATAGATTGGATAATTGGTTTATGAGTTTTTGTTCGAGTCTCGGATGGGATCCGGGACATCACGAGAGGTTCCGGAGTGGTCCTGAGAATAAGATTCATATAAGGCGATCGCTTTTGGAGTTCTAATTGTTCCGGGTTAATCGGTATTGTACCGGAAGATTCTAGAACCTTCCGGAAGGGGACCAACGTGGCCCTACCTTCCGGGAGGGGGCATGGACCTATGAGGGAGTGCCCTGGACGCATTGGGCCAGGGGCACAAGGCCCCATAGGGCCCAGCCGGCCAAAGAGGGTTTAAACTCGAGATAGAACTTCTAGAAGGGGGGGTTTCCTTGCCCCCCACTCCTTATCCTTTGGGGCCGCCGGTTTGGGATTGGGGGAGGGGCTAGGGATGCGCCCCCCTCTATATAAAGAGGGTGGGCGCCAACCCCTACACCTTTCTCTCCAACCCTAGCTGCCTGCGCCTCTCTTCCTCCCGATTGTTTGTGGCGAAGCCTGCAGAAATTCTCCACCATATACACCACGCCGTCGTGTTGTAGATCCAATCCGTCTCTCCATCATACTTGCTGGTCCGAGGAAGGAGGATACGTCGAGGTGCTGCACGTGTGCATCTCACGGAGGCACCGCCACTTGTGGTGCTAGATCAGATCGAATCGCGAGGAGGAGAAGCGAGTACGACTACATCACCCATGTTCCAACGAACGTTCCGCTGTGCGAATCTTCAAGGGTATGAAGATCTAATCCAATCTCTCTCGTTGTTTGCATCTCCTAGATTAGATCTTGGCTTTCCCTCTGTTCGCATCCGTAGAAAATTTTGATTTACTATGCCGCGAAACCCTTCAGTTGCTACTGCCCGCAGATGTTGTTGCTGCTATCGGGACGCCGCCTGCTTAAAAAAACTCTATAGAACTATGACATCATGGTGTCGCCCCGTCACCCAGCTTTGCCAGTCGCTCGATGGTTACGGCGAAATAGAACGACTGGAGAGAGCTCCCAGGAAAAATGGATCGCGAGTCACCTCCGGTGTCGCCCATCCAAACGACGCGGGACAGTTTTTCCATTAGGCGGGCCTGTTTGCAAGTGATGCTAGTTATCAATCATGTTCTTAGGGTTTTATCACGACGACTTCCTGTGTGTCAATTATAACAAGCTCTACTACGACTCCAGTGATAGAGGAGCGAGGACGATGGTATGCCTTCGGCTTGCGCTAGTGTTTGTAGTCATCGCTAGGTGGTCCATGGACCTATTTTTATTTTTTATTACTTTTAGTCCTTTTCTATTATTATTGTGTTTTTTAATAAACACAACTATTATTATTGTTGATTATTAAGAGCATGTATACCATGCTGATATGGCTAAGAAAAATGCCTACCCTAAGTCTAACAAAACAAAACCGTTTCATATTTTAGACACAGTTTGACACAACTCATAAAACGCGCAAACCCCACTTTTCCAACAAAACTACTCTTCTTCCCATTATTAGATGAAATAATATTTAAATCAGTTGAACCTTGTGTCTAGTACTAGACTCAACTTAGAGAATCTTTTTCTTAGCCTCCTCTCTCCACCGTTTAAACATGAGTTTAAGCTTTTTAAACTTGGCAACGCTGTGCTTGCTCTAATAGACTGTGTATCTTTTGCCAAAAAAAATCAGTCATGCTTAACTTTAAATTTCATTAGAGTAAACCGCAATAACGGTCCTAATTCTTTTTCTGTGTCTTCACTTTGGTCCTAGTTCTTTGAAATTGCACGTCTAAGTCAATCTTTCGGAAATAAGTCACGCGAGGTCCTAAACCGGTTTGACCCAAGTTGACCGGTGCCACATCGACAATAGGACCCATGACGCATAATAGTCACCCTGCATATTTGCTAATAGCCCCCCAATATTATATTTCTTCTAAAATCCGATCCATGTGGAGTTGGACTTGACCCATTCGGCCCCACCCAGCACCCCACCTATAATTGTCTTCCCTGTCTCCCACAATCGGCGGGATGCCCTCCATCCCTCGACCTCACGCAGTGAGGTAGAACCAACAGTCCAGTGCTCTAGGGACCTTGTCAATGCGAGTAAGAGAGGGATGTGCCGTGGTGGATTTGACTCCCCGGATGGTACAGGTGGACTTCTGGCGCACATGCCAAGGCAACAAGCAGAGTGCCTTGTACGGGAGCGCACTACAGAAGGAAGCCTGGCGGAGGGGATCTCGGCTCCAGGGGTGCGCTGCGACAGGTATGTAGCAACGGGCGCGCAACAACGGGGTTATGGTGAAGGGCGCACACTGTGACCGGGATGCCGACGAGGGGTGCACGCTGCGAAAGGGAGCCTAGCGGGGTGCATTGTAGGAGCATGCTACATAGGGGACCACAACAGAGGCACACACTACTGAGGGGATACCAGCGACGGGGGCGCGGTACTAAGGGTTTTCGACGAGGAAGGAGGGGGGAGGGTCGGGTAGGGAAAAAGAGGGATATGTTATTTGGAAGGAATACAAATGGGAGGGCCTTTTCACAAATATGAGCGTTCAGTAGAGTCCTGTTGTCGACGTGGCACCAGTCAATTCGGGTCAAACCTGTTTAGGACCCCGCATTACTCAATTCTGGAAGATTTAGGACATAGACGTCAATTTTAAACAACTAGGACCTAAATGAAGGCATGGAAGAAAATTAAGACCGCTGATGCGGTTTATTCATTTCATTATACACTCTATGGGTTTGCATCGTGTATAAGTCACATTGTACTTCGGTGTTTTGCCAGAAAAAAAACGTGCAGAGCAAATAGAAGAAAGCACGAAAGACAATTTGAAACGTGTCTGTAATACCTGACACCCGGGTCCGGTCCAAAAGGACCAAAACACCCTGGTGGACTGGACCCGAGTACCCGAGTCCCGACCCGACCCAGCTCGCACCTCCCAAACAAAACCACCCAGACCAAAGTGACCTACCGCTACCCTCGCCCGGCCTCACCCCTTTCCTTCCTCCTCGCGCCGCCGCCCCAAACCCCCTCTAAAACCCTCGCCGCCGGCCACACCCGCTCCTCTCTCCCACTCCCCCTCCAGACCAGCGAAAACCCTATCCGCCGCGGCTGGCGGAAGCGAGGGCGGGATGGGGATCTTCGAGCCGTTCCGCGCGATCGGCTACATCACCACCGGCGGCGTGCCCTTCTCCCTGCAGCGCCTCGGCACCGAGACCTTCGTCACCGTCAGCGTCGGCAAGGCCTTCCACGTCTACAACGTAAGCCACCCACCCCCAACCCTCTCGCCTCCCCCATCACTAACCCGTCCCTGCTGCAACCTGCAGTAGCTTAGTATTGCTCCAGGGAGCTCGCAGGACGCCTACTGCTCATTTTCTCTGTCCGAATTTAGGGGTAACTGTTCTAGAAGCAGTGTCACGATAGCTTATGCTTGGAGCTCACGCGGAGCATAGTGCTGAATTGCGGATTGCCGCTCTGCGGTTAATACAGTTCACAATCGTAACTTGCTTCATTTGAGTCTCGTCAGTAGAGCTTATGTCCATTCAGACCTACCTTCCTCTGCCTGTCTTCTATTGTTTTTCTCTCTGGCTTATACACGCCAATATAACTAGGGCGCAACCGAGTTCCATTTTGTGTATTAATATATGTTCACCCTCTTATTGTGCAGTGTGCCAAGCTGAATTTGGTCCTTGCTGGTGAGCCTCTTGTTTTCATACGCCTGGTCTCTTATGTCCAGTGTTGTTGTTTTCTTGCTCACATTCTGTGAATTTTCTATGTGATTCAAGGACCTCAACTGCCCAAGAAGATCCGCGCTCTCGCATCCTTCAAGGAGTACACATTTGCTGCATATGGAAGTGATATCGCGGTTTTCAAACGGACTGATCTGGTAATAATGGAATTGCTGTGTTCTAAGATAGCTGAATTTGTCTGATCGGCCATGTTAGTTAAGGATTAAAGGTTTTGCTCGCTGATGATTCGTTAGGAACAGTTGGGGGTTCTTCCATGCCATCTGTAACCTTGACGTTTTAAATATTCTTAGGAAAAAAGACGGTAAAACTTTGTAGCTAAAAAGATACAATGGATGCTTTACATGCATGACTTAGTTTAGTACCTGCTACCTATTTCAAATTTCCAAAATAGAGTTCAAGACCAGTAAATGCCTGTCTCGGGTGTATTGGTAGTTCTCTGGTGAAATCAGATGTTGATTGCAGAGCAATACATGCACTTCTTTGTAATGTTTTGTGAAACAACATGTCTACTCATGTGTTTATTATGAAAGACAAATTATGGGCACTTCCTCTTGCTATATTGACTCCTCTTCCGTTGTTTTTACAGTACACAATTGGACATGTTTTTGCTAGTCCACACATTAATCCACAATTGACTTATATAACTTTTTATTACCTTTAAAAATTGCAAATGCTTGCTTGAAAAAGAAACCCTGGGAGCAATTGCACCCAGGAGCCACTCTTGATCCAGACCCCCACTAGATCGTGTCCATCGACTGCAAACAGAGGCTCTGTGTTTATGTTTTCTCTTAAAAATTCAGGTGGTTACCTGGACCAGACATGAAGAAAAGGTCAACATGTTATACGTATTTGGGGAATACGTTCTCAGTGCAGATACCAAAGGTGATATATTTATCTGGGCCTTCAGAGGAGCAGACCCAAGCACTGAGCCTGTTGGTAACATATCATTGGGAGAAAATTTTACTCCAACCTGCATTATGCATCCAGATACTTACCTAAATAAGGTGCCTGAAACTATTGATTCGTTTGGAGATAATTTGTGTTCCAAATTTCTTGTGCGTTAACAAGTCTAATTATTGTGGATACATCAGGTCATTGTTGGTAGTGAAGAAGGACCCTTGCAGCTGTGGAATATCAGCACAAAGAAAAAAGTATATGATTTCAAGGGTTGGGAGTCATCAGTACGTTGCTGTGTTTCTTCACCTGCTCTGGATATGGTTGCAGTCGGTTGCTCCGATGGATCAATTCATGTTCACAATATACGATATGATGAAGAGCTGATGTCTTTCAACCATCAAATTCGTGGTGCTGTAACTGCCCTGTCATTTCGAACAGGTAATTTGATCTAACATGCTATATGCTATAACCTTTTGTAAAATTCGTGTTTGTTCATCCTGTGACTACTGAAAACTCAAACAAATCCTGGTTGATTCAAGTCCTTAACTTCGGTTCTTGATTATGAATATATCACATTTACGGTGTCAAGTATGTTAATACCGAGATCCAGTTTAGTAAATGTGTCTGACACATTCTGTTTGGCTTATGAATTTTCCTTATATGATTCTTTGGAGATTCGACTTGACAATAAAATCTGTACTGAAGAGTGTTTCCCAATTCAAACAAAATAACCATGATATTTGGTATGCTTGAATAAAACTCTAGAGCCTGTGTACTTTATTGTGGAAATACGGATATGGAGCTGAATTTTATTTCCAGTTGGTAGATACTTTACTGCCACCAAGGTGTTTTTCATGGTTTTATATAGCTTCGACTCTCCCTGTTAGAGAACAAGAGGTGCATTGTTTTCATTCTAATAGTAAACGTTGTCACACTTCTACATGTCAAACTGTTTTTTTTTGCTTTGTCCGCCAGATGGGCAACCCCTGCTAGCTTCTGGAGGTTCCTCGGGTGTTATTAGCATTTGGAATCTTGAGAAGAGAAGGCTGCACTCTGTGATTAGGGAGGCACATGATGGTTCTATAGTATCACTTCATTTTTTCGCCAATGAACCTATTTTGATGAGCTCAGCAGCTGATAATTCAATAAAAGTAAGTTCCGTTTTCTTGTCTTTTTTCTCATATTATTGATGGTGACGGACAGAACAGTGGAGCTTATAGCTGTTGAGCGGTAACATATGAAAGGTCAAAAGCTGCTGCTTTCCATGACCTTGCGCTTAGCCTGTTATATAGGACATCATATCCCTTTTTTCCTATTTATACTACATTGCCTATTTTGGATGAAACATATAATCATCTCTCCTAGTGGATTGAGCTTTACAGCATGCTAATAAGTAACAAACCGAGTCAATACTGGTGTGGAATCATCTTTGCTTTGACAATCAGATTAAGTTAGCTGCAACACGTTATCTCAGTTCACATTTGGAAGTTGGTAATCTAATATACTTTATGCCAGATGTGGATATTTGATAATAATGAAGGAGATGCTCGTCTGTTACGATTTCGAAGTGGGCATAGTGCTCCACCTCGGTGCATAAGGTAACAAATGTCCTCCAAGTGTGTTTGTGAGAGTGCTTCCGTTTGGTTGTGTTTTATTGAGTCAGCCTATTTTGTCAGATTCTATGGCAACGGAAAATCCATCTTATCTGCTGGTCAAGACCGTGCCTTTCGTCTTTTCTCTGTTGTTCAGGTATTTCATAATCTTTGTAAAATTAATTTCTACAGACACACACTAGCTCGTCTGTTATGATTTCCTGCCTGTTTGTCCTGGCAAATTGCTATTAAGTAATGTGTTTACTGCATGTTTCTCTTTCTGTCAGGATTTTTCTCCTTTTTGAGCAAAATGAATGTGTTTACTGTTTAGTCCTACTGAATTAACATTTTTTTACAGGATCAACAAAGTAGAGAGCTTTCTCAACGGCATGTGTCAAAAAGAGCAAAAAAGCTTAAAGTCAAGGTATAATTTTGATTACTGTTCCTTTATTGCCTCCTGTTTCATCATTTCCTTATTAGGGTGTTACAGTTTGTTCCTTTCTGCAGGAGGCAGAGATCAAGCTAAAACCAGTCATTACATTTGATTGTGGTAATTCTCAGGTCTTTGCAATAGTTTTTCTGCTTTCTTCATTAAATATCTTCTAGAAGTAGTAGCGAAGAGCAGAAGACTTTGCATCAAAGTGCATGATAACTATTTCCATGTTAACATATAACAAACCATTGCTTACTTACCACTAGAATCAACTGTTGTTCAGCTGAGATACGAGCACGTGATTGGTGTAATGTGGTTACGTGCCACGTGGATACTCCAAAGGCATATGTATGGCGTCTTCAGAACTTTGTTATAGGCGAACATATTCTGACACCATCATCAGGCACCGAGTCGCCGATTAAGGTAATGCTTGTTTTTTGTAATCATAATGTATTCAGTTCACAATGTGGGCTGGATCAGAACAAGCTTTCTTGGGACTACCAAAGACTTAGACTTTAAATGCTAGAAGTTTTTCCCTACCTCTTTAATAAATTTCTTTTCTTTTGTGGCAGGCTTGTGCGATAAGTGCATGTGGTAACTTTACTGTCTTGGGCACCGAAGGTGGTTGGATCGAAAAATTTAACCTTCAATCTGGGATTAGTCGTGGTAGTTACATTGATGGCTCGCTGGCATTGCAATCTGCACATGAGGGTGAAGTTGTTGGATTAGCTTGTGATGCTACAAATGGCTCTCTGATTAGTGCTGGATACCATGGAGATATTAAGGTTTGATGATGCTGTTGCATTTTAGTTCAGTTACAGTTAATTTTTAGTGCATGTTCATTAGGCAAATTTACTTCACGGAATGCTAATGTACATTTCAATTCATTTTCCATGCTCTTATCAACTGGCTAAAATATTCTTCCTCTTCTAATCTCACAACCAAGAGTACATGTGTATTGCACCTCCAGCTGTCACTGTTGATCTTTTCTTTGCCACTATGGTTTAACTTTTCAGTTTTCACCATGATTCCATTACTCAGCTATTTACTTGTCTGCTGCAGGTGTGGGATTTTAAAAGTTGCAAGCTAAAATCCAAACTCAATGTTGGTAAATCTGTAACTAAGATTGCATATCACCGGGCAAATGGTACTATTCAACATGTTTCGTTGTTCCCTTGTAGGATGCCATGGGTGATTACAACTTTTTTCCTTTTTATTATGGCAGGTCTTCTTGCTACTGTATCGGATGATATGGTACTTGTACTGTTTGATACAGTGTCGATGAAAATGGTTCGTAGATTTGAAGGACATACAGACCGTATTACTGATCTGTGTTTCAGTGAGGATGGAAAATGGGTCATCTCGTCTAGTATGGATGGGACACTCAGAATATGGGATATCAGTTTAGCAAGACAGATAGATGCGATGCAGGTTGATGTATCTATAACATCTGTCTCCATGTCTCCTAATATGGATGTGCTAGCAACTACCCATGTTGATCAAAATGGCGTGTATCTTTGGTAGGCTTTCCTTGTCCCTTTTCTGTACCTGCCCTGTGCACTTACATACCTTTGGTTGCTACATATTTTGGAAAATATGATAAGATGGTGCAGTTTGTACAAATCATGGTGCATCTCATTTAGGAAATTATTGGCCACCTTGTATCAATGCGAATAACGAAAATTCCATACCATCGCGTGCAACCAACCAACCACGTGCACAAACTCATATAAAACAAGATCGTCACTGGACAAACACTTTGTGTTTGAAATGTTTATTTCTGTTCTTTTGATAAAACTACGCTAAATTTTAAGAGTATGGCAATATAAGTAATTTGTAGTTTCAAGTCATGAGGCTGGATGAACAGCTTCTGAAAATTGGAACTTTTCAAACATGTTCCCTTTTTTTTGTCATGCATGGAGGGCAATTTCTCACCACAGCTCATAAGGTCAACTTAATGATGCACAATTATTGTTTTGCTTTCCGTTAAGTTGAATGCTCAGTCCCTAAAAAACAAAGAGTTGAATGCGAGCAGAGGCAACTTTGAATACTCTAGATTGATATTGTTTTGGGACTCACTTCTGTGATTTTTCTACTTCATATTCTTCTACCATTATGGATAACAAGCATATTATATTGGTTTTCTGCAGTTTATTCTTTAGTTTGTATAAAAAGCTCATACTTTTCTTTGACAGGATTAATCAAGCTTTGTTCTCACCCTCAACAAATGTTGATAGCTATGCAAGTGGTAAACATGTCCGGAATGTGCTCTTGCCAACTGTTTCATCAGCCGAAAGATCTGAGGAAGAAGAATCCATTCAAAATTCACAAGATTCGAATCAATCTAGTGTTAAACCTTTTGTCATAACGAATCATCAAATACCAAATATGATCACTCTCTCATTGCTCCCAAGGAGTCAATGGCAAAGTTTGACAAATCTTGACATTATAAAGGTAATGTATTTTTGTCTCTGTTCTAATTTTGAAAAATCCTACTGCAAAGTAGCGGATTGTGTGACCTTTATTGAACTATATGCTAATTCTCTCAAGTTAGAATTGGGTGGTGTGTGTCATAGGATGTGTAGAAGAACTATTTTAACTTTGACAATAATTCAATGAACATTTAGTGCATCCATACGAAAATATATCTCAATAGGAAGTGATGGTCAAAGTTGTCATTTGGTGACCGTAAATGTCCAATAGGACACATATCTGTGACCGTAAATGGTCAAGTCCCTCTGATTTAATTGTCACAGGTTTAGGCAAAGTTTTGCCTAAATCTTGACTAAATCTGCGACAATTAATTCGGATCTTGACTAAATCAGCAACAATTAATTCGGATCAGACGGAGTAATATTTTTGTTTTGTGCATAAGCCTGACTAGATTTAAGTGCTCACCATCGTGTTTCTGTGTCTTTAGGTTCGGAACAAACCAATTGAGCCACCTAAGAAACCTGAGAAGGCGCCTTTCTTCTTGCCTTCAGTTCCATCCCTCTCTGGGGAGATATTGTTTGAGCCCCCTGCCAGTAAAGAAACAGACGGCAGCACTACCGATGGTACAAGTCATAAAAAGATGGCTGATCTCTCCTCTCACTTCAGTCAGCTATTACAATCATGTGGAGAACTTAAGAACTGTAAGTATTTATAGGTATCTTCGGTCAAGAAAAATATGTAAATAAGAATAGGTTATTTTAGTTCATTAATTATTCATGAGACTGAGAAGCTGCAATCTTCGTCATTGTAAGAACTGACTTGGAGTCCGTTTTGCAGATTCAGGGTTTACTGACTACCTAAAAGGCCTATCCCCGTCATCTTTAGATATGGAACTACGAATGCTACAGATAATAGATGATGATGATGATGATGACGACAACGAGATGGAAGATTCAGAGGAGCCAAGACCTGAGCTCGAATCCATTTCGTTGCTGTTGGACTACTTCATCCATGAGCTTTCTTGCAGGAACAACTTCGAGTTTGTTCAAGCTGTTCTGAAACTGTTTCTGAAGGTACATGATATGTGTATGCTGTCTTTAATGTATCAAGTCTGTGCTTAAACTATATTTATTTTCCTTGGATGCAGATACATGGTGAGACAATACGACGTCACTCGGCGCTTCAGGACAAAGTGAAGAAACTTCTAGATGTCCAGAGCTTAGTTTGGCAGAAGATAGATAAGATGTTTCAGAGCGCACGATGCATGGTCACATTCCTCAGCAACTCACAGTTTTAGTTGCAGGTAATCACCTTGATTCGCTAACATTATTGTAACCTAGTCGAGTTTTCCCGATAAATGTTGCTGTAGATAATGGTTTCTTCCGCAGCTTCTTCTTAACCATTGAATGACAAAATCTCTTGTTTCCTTGTCCACGACAGGCCCGAATTTCTTGAACCAATGCACACTAGGGAGTATATGTGGCTGTTGTACCATTCTGCTCTACCTTACCATTTTGTTGTCATGGTAAAAGCTGCAAGGCATATATGTATGCATCGTGTTGACAGCGATAACCACAGATAGTGCTCCCGTGTTGACAGTGATAACCACAGATAGTGCTCCTGGTGATGATGTAACAGTTTTGTAGTTCTGTTCTTGTATTCTTCTGTAACATACTGATGTATCTATCGACGCCTATGTGCGAAAAATATTCGGGAGTGTTACAGTTGCTATTTGGGCAAAAATCCCTTCAATGTTTATTCAGCATTTCATTTTGAGCGAGACCTGAAATCCATTCAATTCATATTCGCTACATCCTTTTCAAATTTGTGTCTATATAATGTAGAACAGTCTAGGCCCAGGCGTGGATAATACAAATTTCTTGTTCTAGGATGTTATTTATGCACCCTTTTATTCATAACACAGTCAAAACAGTAGTATGTCGTATGTAGAAAACAGAATACTGATACATCTTTGTCTAGATACACATGTGTCTACAGGATAAAAAACGTGTGTATCTGGGCAAAGCCGGGAGTAACTGACAAAAAACTGACGATTCTGGGTAGAATATTGTTGTGCTAATTGAAAAAGAAATACAGTAATACAATGATATATATAGGTAAATAGGAGTGGAAAAACACAAGGACTTATTATTTATACAAGGTTCCCCTTTCTGGGGAATAAAATGATGGCCCACACAGTGTTGGAAGCGCTCTCTGATAACATAAGTTATCTCACACTTGAACATGGCAACAACTTCCTGTCTGAGTGTTGCAAGAGTATAGCTCTACTCCCAGTGACCTATTCCCCGTCTGTACATGCTGGGAGAATTTTGCAAAGTAACGTCAGAATGTATAATTCCAGGCTTCCAGCAGCTTTATTCTTGCAAAAGAAAAAGAAGAGCAGAAGGTTCCAACAGTGTCGGCACGTTTTTAGATCGCAAACCTGCACAGCAACTTCCATACCGATATTCTCGTGATTCTTTTCATAGCTCTGTAATCTTTATGGATGGCATAGACCTTGGAGTATCTGCAGAGAGCTTATGGGCTTCTACATTTGTTTTCTTGAATGGAGTAGGTAGGCTTTTAGTACTAGTAATGTTGAGCAATGGGCATGAGGATACCTGGGATATGTGGATGACCTGCCCCTTGAAGTTTTCCTTTCTTCTATCCTTTTGTCTCTTCAGTTTTTTGCAGTAGCTCTCCAAATTTCCAGCTCTCCTGCTACTTCTCGAAGAAAAAATATGCGCAGCTAGTAATTCAACATTTGCAGATAGCAGCTGGGATGGCGAAAGAGTGTAGCGCAGCTTCAGAATTTCGATGAGACGAGATAAGGGGGTGGAGCGAGCCTTTATGAATAAGTTCCAGAGATTGCACAAAGGTTGCCAGAGGAATCGAAGAAAGATGTAGCATAGAAAGCTTCTCCATCAGGTGGAGCACTTCGATCTCTGTCTTCCAGCATGTTCAGCACTTACCTACAAACTGTGGTCTGTACAAAAAAGTACAGGGTTTATATGCTGTATCCATCTCTTGTGTGGAGGGCATCTTGAGTATCTCTAAATCTCTAATCATTCCGAATGTGGTAGAGGTGCCTGTTGCTGAGCAACTGTTTCCATATCGCTAGCTTAGACTGAACCATCATGACATTTGCGCACTCTGGGAGTGTCCTAAGGCACAGAATCTCGAAAGATGTGAAAATCACACCTTAGACTGAATAGGAAAAAACTTGAACTGAGCAATTTTATAGCTTCATGGTACGCGCATTTTTTCCGAGAGCAAACATAACTTGACAGTAGAATGACACCGCAATGTTCTCCACAACATACAACCACAGCCGATCCACCACCGACCGACGAGGAATGACTATGTCACGGTTACACTGCAGACCAACCTATGACCTAGAAACCGGCTAGAACTGAGCAGCCAGATTAACCACCGACGAATCCGCAAAGCGACAGCGGATGACTGTTATTCGACCACTGAGAATTCAAAACGACACTACCATGTCCGCGACACAGACATTACCAGCTTGCCGCTAAGCAGGCTGCAGGCCTCACGGAGGCAAACGACTCCAAGATAAAAGCAAACTGAGCATGTTCTGCGGCTTCAAAGGCAACAGTGCCGTCAGAACATGCGTGCCCCACTCTGTTGCTCCAGCTTACTGCTTAGGATGGGAGGCTTGCGACCTGCTGCTCCAGCTGCATTGCAGAACAGAAAAATAGGCAAGATGCATGAAGTCTATAAATGCTTCGAAAATTGAGATGAAAAATAATTCTAATGACCTTTTAGAGCAACAGAACCTAATATTCAGATACAGACATACCCCCAAAACAGTAAGCGGTAAATGAATGTTTTCAGCTAAGTTTTCCGGTAGTCCTAAATAGTATACAGACATAACTCAAAATTTAGCACTGCAAATGCCACACAGACTTGCATATAAAGAACTGAAGATGGCATGTCCATGCTTGTTTATCTTCCAAAGGTATTGCTAGTAATTTCATGTATGTCAGGCAAACTAACTGCATTCAGTTCGTGAACATGATTTTCGTTTGTTGTTATGCAGCAAACTAGCTGAATCCGTTCCATTATCATCTTGTCTTCTGTCTAGTTTAATATTTTGCATAACAACAAAACTTCAGAATAAAAAAAATCCTTCGAAGATGGATCATCCGGTTTACTGCAATGCTACCGAGAGGTAAACACTGAGTGTCAGAAAAATCTAAGGTAAATACCTGAAGCAAATTCTGAAACTTGTTGCGCAGATCATAGAAATCATTCCTCAGAGCATTCAATGCCTTGAGACACCTGACAAGGGGAACAGTTCAGTAAGTTGTCAAGCCCCTTTTCCATTAACAGATCAGGAAAGGAGCATGTTAATAATTACAGAAAAAATCTAATGGCAGCTACAGTTTTTAAGCATGAGTGGAATAGTTTTCTACATATAATATAACATTTTTAAAGCACAGATTTGTTGTACTAAACAGTCACACTCCTAACCCACCAAGCTCAGTACAGTCAGCCAATCTTTCTGCCAAGACTGAATATTTTAGAAGTTTACAAAAGCAATGACCACGCAATTATATCGATAATACTCTAATGCCATTAATATAAAACTGGGCCATATTCAGTAGGAAGTACAATACTGTGATATAATGATACAAGATACTAACCCATCTCTCCTCTTCTCCTGACTAAGCACATGGAACAGAACGCAGGTGTTCTTCACTCTCTGAGCACCAACACTGTAAGATTTAATACTACACAATCAGCTAAGTGCCACCAAATTTTATATTTAATAAATGTAAGAGAGCATTGTATTTCTTTCTCTTCACTTCTTATTCCCAATAATAAATACAAATATAGCACTATGATCATCCATATATGGGTTAACAAGTGAATTAAATACAACTAAGAAAACCTATGGTAAACAAAGGCATGTAGACTCATTGGCTAACAAACATTGATTCCATATAACCACATGGATACGGAAATAGGATGGTTTGCGCATAATAGTTGTAGCTCCTAAGCACAATAATACTAGTTTGTAAGTGTAATAAAATTAGTTTCTGTATCAATTTTTTATTTCCATAGATAATTATTAGTTAACTCTAGCAAACCTTCTGTATGAAACTAAAAATACCATGGTTTGGGAACCTATACCAGAAGAACAAAGCCCCAAAACCAAAAAAAGAGCTGCTATATTTTTCGTAAACAAAGGCAAAACATGCAAACCTATCATATCTAGTTTAAAACACTACAACAGCAGAACACTGTCAGCCCCTCCAATACAAATTGGGTGAAAAACTTGTCATGGGAGAATGTGGAGTGCTACGCCTTGAGCTATCCGATTTGAGCGAAGCGGCTCATATATGCCAGATCTAAATCATATACCAGCACAATGGCTAAACGATCAGACGGATCTAAAACATAGAACAGTAAAATAGCCAAACAGTCTGTCATATCTACGACAACCGAAAGGTTTGCGATAAGTAATAAAGTAGTATAACGACAAAAAGATTTGTCATATCTAAATCATAAAAGGGTAAAATGGCCAAATGGTTTGTCGGATCTCAATGGGAAAACATTAAAACAGCCAAATGGATTGCCGGGTCTACAACGGCCAAATAGTTTGTCAGATCTAAACCATAAAACATTACAACGACAAAATGATTTGTCGGATATAATTCACAAAACAGTAAAACGACAACTGATTTGTCGGATCTAAATCATGAAATGGTATCTCAACCTCTTCGCAAATTAATTGGAAGATGCCATCAATGTGTACGGAACGGATAAAGTTCGTTAGATGTAAATGATAAATCAATACAAGGGACAAACCTATCTCATCACTCACTATATGGATCGGAAGCGCTAGTCATAATACACCAATACGTGAAATGAATCGCGTTTGCCAGATCTACTTCGTAAAACACTAGAATGATCAAACCGACGATAAGTCTTCTCCAAGATGACCGTCCTTACAAAGGATCTATGTCCTTCCAATCTATGGGGATATAAACATGGTTAAAAAAATTATGGGACATAATACCCGATTTGCACCTCTAACAAGAACCATCACTCCTATGCTATTGCAGAAACACACAAGCTACAGCCTACAGGACATAAAAGATGAAGAAAAGAACCTCACTTTGCACTGCTGCCCTCGAGCTGGTGTACAAAAGCATCCACCTTGTCAAAGTCAACACATGGCTTGTCCCTGCAAGAAAAGCATCAAACATCTGATCTCACAGGACATGACAAGCGAGGCAATAGAGGAAACACAATTACAGTAGCTTGGCGAGCTCGCCGATGATCTGCTCGCCGTCCTCGCAGAAGATCTTGACGACCTCAGCAACGAAGTTTGGGGCACTCCTGTCCTGGAGCATCTGCAGCTGGTGGAACTGATCGTCCAGCAAACCCTAACCCAGCAAATAAACGCAACAAAAACATCAGATTCCCCAACAGTATTGAGTTACCCATCCAACTAAGGAGAAACTAAAACTCTATACAAATGGCACTGAAATAGTGAACTGCTCACCGTAGTGAACATGTTTGCTACATCGGGAAGGGTGTTGACCTGCATTGAAGCCGCCATTACTACTTAAAGCGAGGACTAGGGATAGCGGGAGGAAGCTAAGGGAGGAGAGTAGGGCGATGCAGAAATGGGAGTAAGAATGATGGTGATTGCGAATGAGCGGGTGTGGTATATATAGGGGAATTGGGTTCCCAAGCCACAACCACCCCCACTTACACACGTCATACACACCGCAGGTTGGAGTGACAGCTATCATATTCCTACTATTTATTGCTCCCGTTTATTTTTGTTGTCATTACCCCTTAATCATTGAGAAAATGCCAAGATTGGATTTATTGCGAATTTAGGCCCTTAAACTATTTGGCTGGTAGAATGCAGGCATAGTTTAATTGGATAACTTTTATTGCCTATCTAATTTTTGAAAATAGGTTAGCGCAATAATGGTGGGAAAAAAGACCTCATTTCAGAATGTTAAGTTTTAATTATTTTATTTTTGTACCATCATTGAGTCTTACCTAATACGATTGGCCAGGTGTAGGAACAGTCTAATTCCATACCTTTTAAGCCTTAAACCATGTCGATTGTCTAATTGTTTATTCATTTGCCAATTTCTTAGAAGTAGTTTTATTATTCATTTAAATCTGAAGAACGTGAGAGGCTCCACCTCTCAAAGGCGTCAACATGATTACCAATAGGCATATATGTGTGCGCTAAATATTGTGAATGGTTAGATACTATTATATATCTATGGCTCCTCTATAACATTCCAAATTAAGTCATTGATTAGTGCAATGTGATAAATTTGAAGATGACACAAAAATATATAAGTTTTTATAGATGAAGTGACTACCATGTCTTGTTCCGAGAGGATGGGTATATTAGAGAATGTGGCAGCCAGAGATAAAGTGTGCAGCCAAAGGGGAAAATTTCTGCACCTGGCTAATTCAGCTCCGGACTCAGATTATGGGCTTATCCTGTTAAAGAGAAATCAAGTCAGGGTACCGATCCCATGGCGGCGACTATGATCCGAGCGACGTGTCTTGTCCTGACACGACGATCTTGTGACATTTTCTGAATTACTGTAACCAGCCGATGGGGTGCATGACGTGTGAGTGGCCATTAAAAATTCCGTTAATAACAAGGTAGCTAGATTTCTGTGGGTTGTTATCGGTTCCTATTAGAAATACGACAATATCCGTACATCATAAGCGACAAATTGAAATGTCCCTACAATATCTACTACCGCTGAGAGCACATTTATAATTTTATTCGCACATTTAAATTCATCAATAGCACATTTTCTATTATTTACATACACTAGAAAATTAATATGGACATTTTTTCCCTTCATAATAGGTAAAGTGTCATGGTTCATTCACCACTATGGACATATTGTGGTAGACACCATGGTGACTAAATAAGAGCTACGGATACATATATTCGCCTCACAAGAAATTACTTATTATTTTCAACCTATAATGAAGATATCTTTAGTTTCTTCCTCAGTGATTTAAGGAAAGATATCTTTAGTTTCTCATTAGAAGGAAATTGGTTAATGTTGGGACCAGTGGTTTATTATTTTCTAATTTATTTGATGGTTGGGGCTACAGCCTATAGGGTTCACCCTTCATAACTTCCATTGTATTTTCTTGGAGGCCACATGTTATTACGGTCTAACTCATTGAAGGCACATAGAAATGGTGCAATGTATCGAATAGTTTCAAACGACACCTAGCATAAATATGTCCAAAAATATGCCAGTAAATCACAGCACAGCTCGACGTGTGCTTGTGACCGCAAATTCTACTACAGTACTACTTTACTAGAGACAAAGATGACAGCAGTACTACTTTAATATTCTCGTCCAGTTATGCAAACACCAGAGACCCAGCTTGTTGATTTTGTCTGAAGCAAAGCAATGACTGGACAGCAGAGCTCGCAACCTTTGCTTTTGTAATCATCTGCCAGCCTACACTGTTCATGCAACAACAACTGCTCTTTTCTGTCTACAGAAATTAGGGTGGTGGAAGACAAAAACACAGTGATTTAGTCCATTTAAACTTTGCTAGTTTAAGGAACAACCTTTTTTGGCTAATGCATCAACTTCAGCATTTGCGGTGCGATGATATATATCTTTGCCTACATGCTTCTTGGATTAGCAGCAGAGTTGGCTTCGTTTGCCCCTATCTATTAATTGGACCTAGTGACACGAGGAGAATCGAGAGCTTCTGTGTATAGAAAAACTGGTACGGAGTAATAATTATGTATATAGATATTGATGTCCAAGAGAATATCTCCAAGATCGAGAACCATGAAGACCAAGAAAAAAACCGTTTCCTAACACTTTAGGGAAGTGGTAATACCAGTGAAATGAGATCAGAATTAAAAGCCTTTTGATAAATAATGCATATATACAATAACCATGTAGTCAGTTAAAGTTGAGAAAATGTTGTCTGAGTATAATATTTTTCTGAGCAAGATAACATGTAAAAAAGTGCGTACCCACATTGTTAAAAAAAATGCCCTGGAATCAATCATGTGATGATAAATATTTCCATGTATTCATGAACAATTTAATCCTATTATCCTTGAATATCATCGTTGATATTTATCAACAAGTATGTACCTGACTTTCTTGTGAAACTACGTCCTAGGCATAGAGATGCTAACTCGATATTATTAACTCATGATGGAGATATTTATGAATTAACCTGTATGAAATGTATATATTATTTTCAAAGTGGGAGAAGTTAGTTCTTCAACTCTATTTATGTTGGTTCAGGTATTTTCACAAAAAATTAAAATGAAATAAAAATATGTTGTGGGGAAGTAACGGATATAGCCATCGAGGTGGTTTATCGAGAGAGAGAGGGAATGAAAATAACGAATGTCCAGGAACATGGTTGAACACGACTTACCCAGGTTTGGGTCCCCGTCGGTGGAGCAAATCCCTAGTTTTGCTTGTATGTATTATGGATCTCTTAGCAAGATCCAGGTATCCTGTCGTACAATGGTATTCGTAGCTCGAATATATCCAAGTCTGAATGTGCATCTACTCCTCGAGGGGTACCCTTGGTTTGGCAGAAGATAGACAAAATGTTTCAGAGCGCACGATGCATGGTCACATTCCTCAGCAACTCTCAGTTTTAGTTGCAGGTACTCTCCTGCATTCGTTAACATTGTCGTAACCTAGTTCAGTTTTTCCGATAAATGTTGCTGTAGAAAATTGTTTCTTCCGCAGCTTCTTCTTAACCCTCCAATGACAAAATCTCTTGTTTCCTTGTCAATGACAGGCCCAAATTTCTTGAACCAATGCATACTAGGGAGTCTATGTGGTTGTTGTACCATTCTGCTGTACCTTACCATTTTGTTGTCATGGTAAAAAGCAGCAAGGCATATGTATGTGTGGTGTTTACAGCGATAACCACAGATAGTGCTTCCGGTGATGATGTAACAGTTTTATAGTTCTGTTCTCGTATTATTCCGTAACATACTGATGTATCTATCAGCACCGTTCTGCGAAAAATATTCCGGAGTGTTACAGTTGCTTTTTTGGAAAAAATCGTTCAGTGTTTCTTCAGCATTTTATTTTGAGTGAGACCTGAAACCCTTCAATTCACATTCGCTACAACCTTTTTAAATTTTTGTCTTCGTATATACTATAGAACAGTCTAGGCCCAGCTGTGATAAATACAAATTTCTAGTTCTAGAATGTTATTCACACACCCTTCTATCCATAATACAAGTCAAAACAGTAGTACTGCCATGCGTGGAAAACACAATATTGGTTGTAAATAGTACTGTCCATAGAAAAAAATTCAGAAACTATGACAGAACTTTTACAAAAACTAACAATGCGTAGGGTAGAATATCGCCATGGTAGTTGCAAAAGAGATACAATGATAAATGGGAAAAAGTACTCCTTCTGTTCATTTAAATAAGACGTTTTAGCAAACTATTAGTGAATCGGAGGAAGTACTTATTATCCAAACAAGATTCGTCTTTCTGGGAGATAAAATTATAGCCCAGAGGGTTCCAACAGTGTCGCATGTTTTTAGATCACAAACCTGCATGCCAACTTCTGTGCTGCTATTCCCGCGATTATGTTTATAGCTCTGTAATATTTACGGATGGCATAGACCTTGGAGTATCTGCAGAGTAATGATAAAAAACATACAATTAGAGGAGCATCATTAAAGAAACAACAGATTTAGGCTAAATTACCATTTAATTTACTCTGATCTTCTGTCATACTACTAATGATGCTATGATCATTATCCAACTGGTGCGTTTTATACTCACTACTAAGTAAAAGAGATGGTAGTTGCTGCGTGCTTACCTCGATAATAATGGGCATCTATGTCTCTATGCTGGATGCTGCCCAGCTGTTGCTGCAGGATTGTAGGGAGCATCTTCATACGAGGGCAGTCTCGAATGGTAAGATGTCTGAGAGATGGGTATGCTTGCGGCCCAATAGGTAGGGATGACAGGGTACGGCATTGTAGAAGCACAAGCATCTCCAAGGACATGAGCTCTCCCGAGCGAGACTCCAGAGATGTCAACCCACGGCATCGACCAATTTGTAGTACCTTGAGGGACGAGGGAAGATGGAGGACCCCTGTTAAGCCTTGACACCCCACTAATATTAAATGCTCCACCCCAGCTCCGAATGATGATTCCAGAGATGCCACTTGATGGATTGAAGATGCTGACTGTCCCTGCTGCAGCCTCTTGTCAGATGTGGACTCAAGCTTGCTGCAATCACGAATATCCATACTCCTGAGAGACGCAGGGATATTGAAGACCTCAACCAACATTCCGCAACTAGATATCTTCAGAATCTCTAGACATGGTAGGAGCCGTCTCTTGTCTGATGATGTTGATGGCTCAGCAAGACCTTGTGCATATCCACTCAGATTACCGCAGTTGGTAATCTCAAGCTTCCTCAAGGATACCAATCCTTCAAACTCTTTTTCCGGCCAGTGGACAAGTGCATGACACCTCTCAATTTTCAATGTTCTAAGGTGTACAAAACATGCAAAAAGGCCTGTTACAACGGACTTAAAGTTTGTTAACACCAAACCTGTCAGAGGAAAATCATGATCTTTCCCTTTTTTCTTGCCCTCCACCACTTCCTTAAAACTATGTTCATCCGCCGCCAAGGTGGTTTCTGTACTGGCTTCAAGGCTCGTCAGATCCAGATGGTTCAATGAAGTCGCATGCCTAGCTACCCACAGTAACAGCTCTATCTCAAGTCCTTCCATTGTTAATTGAATGAGCTTTGGTGATTTAGCTCTAGCTGTCAACTCTGGACATTCCTTAATACTAACAAGTTGGAGGTTAGGGAAGGTTGTGTGTCCTGGCAATGCTGTCAACTTCCCACAGTGAACAATACCCAACTTCTCAAGCTGAGGAAACATTATCTCTTCTTGCATCCCATCATTATCCATTTCCCACAATCTTTCCAAACGGACAAGATTGGCTAGGTAAAGCTCCTCCAGTTTTGGAAATGCAAATGATGTATCACTACCGCAGCTGAAAAGCCATTGCAACTTTATACAATTGAAAAGATTGATCACAACCATGTTTTGAAAAAGAGCCGGGAACGTAGTGGCTCTATAGGCACTTATCCTAATAGCATGTAGCCCATCATGAGGTTTGAGATTCTTGAGTACTCTTGCATCATCCCGGCAACTAGTTTGTACAAAGGTCCATCGTAATGTCAATTCTCTTAGTTCCTTCTTCTCCACGAGGTTTGTCGCTTTTGCATCTTCTTCTGTCACGTTTTCGAGATTACATAGCTCTAGTTGACCACCAAGGTTTAAATTCCTGAGCTCTCTAACATTGCTGCAATCAGAGCCACTACCTGCTACAAAACATGTAAGTGACTGTAGGGATGTGAGTTTCCCGAGGTCTCGAGGCATGCTCTTCAGCTTTGGACAACCATGAGTGTAAAGGTGACGGAGGGCAGTCATATACTTCATTTGTCCTGGAAGTCGACCAAGATATATGCAGCCAGAGAGGTTCAATGTTTGCAGGTTGTATAGAATGCTCATATCTTCAGGAAGTGATGTGATAGAACTTCTTGAGAGATCTAGGTACCTCAGGTGATGTAGATGCTTTGGTTTCAGAGGAAATGTTCTCCCTACACAGAGCTGCAATGCTTGTAAAGAGCTGTATTTTGATAGATGCTGCAACGTTGAACTTCCCATATCACTATCACACAAAAGTGTTTGAATGGCTGGAGAGCTTTTCTCCAGAGAGCTATTCAATTCTCTTGCTGGTTCCTTGCATGACAAAAGTAAATGGCGAGCTGTGTTTGAAAGCCACTCATTCTGACTTGGTCCCTCGGTTGCGACAACAGATCTAATGTTGCATAGTTCCTCAGTTGCCAAGGCACATTCCTTTTCCATTACAGATAATGCAACATCATGCATAAGATCATGGATTTTACATGTAGTTCTGGAATTACATGCCCCGGTGCTTTGAATTTCCTTATATGTGGCTCGGGCTTGTTTCACATCCTGAAAGAATGACCTTGATGCCAGGTCATTGAAAATCTGTTTGCCAGTGGTCTCAAGACGAATTTGCTTTTCCTGGATAATAAAGCCATGCGCAATCCATAGTTGGATCAGCTTGTCCACGTCAATCTCATAACCTTTGGGAAATATAGCACAAAATGCAAAACACTGCTTCATATGTGATGGCAAGTCATTGTAGCTGAGATTGAGTATTGGTAAGATTCCAGACTCCTCGGTGCAAATGTTGCTTCTGCTTGATAAAGCCTTCCATTCTTCCTCACTAGTTTTGGTACGCAGTACAGAGCCCAGTGCTGTTGCAGCTAAAGGAGAGCCAACACATCTCTTCACAATCTCATCAACCATACCCACCAACAAGTCGGGCCTTTTCTCTTCCTTGTGCAAATGTCCGAATGCTCTTGACTCGATGATTTCCTTAATGAATTCATCTTCCAAAGCTGTGAGATTATAAGCTTTAACAGTACCCATTATTTTAGCAACTCCTTCATCACGAGTTGTTGTCAAGACCACACTACCCATGCCACCATGTTGAAGGCGGGTTTTGAGCTGTTCCCATTTATCAACCTCTCGTTTCCAGACATCATCTAGTACAAGGAGGTACCTTTGCCTGCTCACGGCACTCTGAAGGCTATCCAGTGGTGTCTTCATGAAAGCAGCAGCTGCTTCTCTACCAGCATCCTTCTTGTCGGCAGCTGCTACTGTACCATCATCCTTCTTGTTGGAATCTGCTTCAGCTATACTTTTAGCTAGAGAATCTACATCAAAGCCATCAGAGACAGATACCCATAGCAGCAAATCAAAATGCTTCTTAATTTCAGGTTCACTGTAAACAAGTTGTGCTAATGTGGTCTTGCCCTGACCCCCCATTCCAACGATGGGAACAACTGTGAGATCTGCATTGTTAGCTTGTCCAACTAGAATATTAACAATAAACCTCTTATCTTTGTCTCTTGATCTGCTGATGATGTTCTTTGGATCAAAGATAACATGATATGTCTGCCGCAACTGCTTGGATATCAGCGGTTGTTGCTGATATTTAAAGCCAAAGGCATTCATTTCAGTCACAAGGACCTCAATGGCCTGCACAATCTTGCGGAGCTTTCTTCCCATCCTGTGACGGAATACCAAACGGTTGTGAGTGGGGAAGAGTTTTACCACACCGAAGCCAAGCTCCTGGCAGTGTCCCTCCTTTTTGGCCTTACGACGAAGCGCCTCATACTTGAACTCATCAAAGACTTCATTCGCCTGGTAGGCCACCGTCTTGACCTCGTCGAGCCAAGCCTTGACACCTTTTCTGTAGGCTGCCGCCTGCTCGGCGTCGGTGATGACGTCCAGGATGGCAGGCAGCCTGCGCTTGAGGATCTTGTGCTGTGCCTCCATGCCCTTCATCACCTCGTACTGGTCGAGGAGGTAGCTGGACAAGTTCTCCTTCACGATGGAGAGCAGTGGTTCGACTACCATGGTGGCCACCAGCTCTGCCATTGGAACAACAAGGGCTCGCAAGAGCACAGAGTAGCGCGAGCGCAGTGCAAGGAGGAGAAGAAAATGATCTGAGCAGGATGCACTTGCTTACTTGTGAGGAAAATGGAAGCAAATAATGCTAGTATTATTAACTTTCAAGGAGATGTATATGTGGATGCATTTGGTTTCACTGATTGATTGCACCTACTACCAGAATATAGAAACGACAGTAGCACAGCTGTACTTGATAAAGTAACACTACTTCCACATTTTAGGACAACTATGTTTTCTCGGCGTAGCCGATGGCAGCCTCGCCAAAACCATTTGCTCACTCATCAAGAGGGCCTTCGTTTGTCCAACAAACATATTAAATCATGGTGCGTCATCGATGTCTCCGCCAGGCAATTGTTTGGGAGCTAAGATCTGTGTCTTGTGCGAGACTGTGACCCATAAGTGCAAGCATGTTGCTGCACAGGCTGCCGGCGCTTCTTAGAGAAACAGCAGGATCCCTGCAGGTGCTCGCCTACTTACAAGGCTGGATCCTAGGAACAGTCGTCATGGAAGCGACAACGGACACTGCAGTCCTTGAGATTAGAGTACCTTGTCTCTCAGCCTCCTAGCACTCTCCTGAAAGAAAATAGCGAGCGTGGATCATTAAGGTCTTCATGACTTTGCAAGGAGGGCTAAGCAATGACAATGGTTTTTTATTTTTGTAATGGTAAGCTTCCGGGGACATCAGTCTTAGTTCATAAATTTCAAACCGCTTCCATGGCAACCACAAATTTTTGTGTTAAGGAGATAACCTTCTGTTGCACCCTGTCTGCAACCATGCCGCATCACAATTTCGTAACAGTGTGGATTGGTGGAATTTATATGTTCTTATTCAAATTCCATGGTAATCGGTAATTTGCTACTTTGTAGTTCTGAGAACAGAGAACCATGCAAATAAGTGTGGATTGCTGGAATTTATATGTTCTTCCAGGGCAGCAGTCACAATTTAGAAGCCAGGCTTGGCTCACAGATTCAACACGCTTTCTTAATAGTAACATAAAACACTTAGAATCTTCGTTGATCATGCACAGAAATCCCTGACGTAAAGGAAGTACAAAGGTCCAAGAAATCGTGCTGGAAACAACAGATGGGGATATATTAAATTCAGGCTACTGCTGGAATTGCATGGCTTTGGTTTCAGAAACAAAAGTACCCATGGATATATACAACTGTGCCCATGTAAGCAAGATAACCATTTTGTCATGTACAGTACATCACCAACGCTAATGCCAGGAGAAAAGACGCTCTAGTTACCTTTGATTCCAAGGTGGCCTAGCCATGCTGCAGGCCTGCTCTTTAAACTGGCACCGCTGTCTCTTTCCTGAGCCGCCGGCAGCGGCAGCTCCGCGCGCCACATTCCGTCCGTGGTTGCTCCACGACACGCTCCGGCAGCCTCTCGTTCTCCTCTCCCGACGGCTGCTGGAGAAGCAGAGAGGAACGACAGCGCCGGAGTGCCGGACGACGGCAATGGGGCAGTGCCTTCTCCTCCGATGTGGTCTGACCACAGGCGGAGGAGCATGACTCCGGGTCCTCGCGTCAAGGAACGGTGTACGGCGGATTCCGGGCGGCTCTGTCCCGGATTGGGGATCGGCCCATCGTCGCAGACCACGAGGAGGCAGTGTGTGTATGTTTTTTTGTTTTTTGAGGGATATAGGAGGCAGTGTGTATGCTCCTGTATGCTTAGCGAATCGAATGCTAAGGCCCGATACCAATAGGCCCAGTACCTTTCTTTTGCGGAGCACTAGGCCCAGTACCTGCACTTTCAAAGTTTTTAATTCATGCTACTAGCTGAATGCCCTACGGTATCAACATATAAAATAGAAAAGACATCGCGCTAATTCGATCAAAGATTATAATAAATTTTATCTCATATCATGTAAACCGAATGCGTTACAGGATTTTGTATTTTGCAACTACGATAATTGCTAGTAGATGATATTCGGTTGTCTTTGATTTTGCTGGTAGCGCAGGATAAGTTTGAATCATGGATGATGGCGCATATTCCTCCATGATAAAATAGCCATTTTTTATATTCATGTAGTGACACTTAAATACAACACAATTACAAAATTACGATTATCACATAAATGGTTCATAGAAAATCCAATACATGGCAAGAGAAGAGGCAGAAACCAAATGATAGCAGACATAGAGCTAATTTTGTTTGCAAAATAACCGGCACATGAGGTGGTCACCCCTGGTAAGGTAACAACTGTCAACTTCTGTGACTTAAAAACCAAAAAAATTAGATGAAGCATTGCAAAGCAAAAGTATAAAACTATACAAGGACATACACCTGGCTGCACGACGAGAGCACTTGCCGCGCGCTCTTGTTCAGTCCACAAGCACATCCTTCTAGTAGATCGAGATCTTCGTCACATATTAGTATTGATGCCATCTATGGACAGTCCAAACGCATTTTAGAGCTAAGAAACCCTACAACTTTCTAAGTTTGATATAGCCTCAACTGTTTTCCATTAAACCCTTCATTCCGCCTCAACTATTTTCCATTAAACCCTCCATTCCTGGTGTCTTGTTATTCTGGCCATTTATCATCTGAGAGCCTCTTCTCCACGGACTCAAAAACCCTCCTTGCCAAGTTAGGCCTATCCATCTTAATTCAGGCTAGGGTAAACTGAATTAACGGAGACAAATAAGTGATCTTACAATCGCAGAAGAAACATATTTATTGAAATGATAAAAAAGTAAGAAAAAAATGATAAAGGATCTATACCAATGTAGGCCAAGATCCACCATTATGATATGACCAATGCCTACATGCTAAGAAGAAAACCTCACATGAAATTATCAAATATCGAAACGATAGTTTTTGGCGAGAAAAATATCAAAACAATACATCTTGGCTCGATAGCTCAGTACTAAAAATGAAGTTGACTAACATAGGTAAGAGTTGACACCATGGGGCCAAATGAATGCTACTTAGAATGATAAAAGAAAGTGATGCATGTTTTTCTTTTTGGATTTAGAAAGATTGAAAGATCTCAAGCAAAGCATACGCTCAAACAACTGAATACATACAACATATATAAGAAGTTTTAGTTGCTCACATGTTTTGGGGGTCACAACCAGTGATAATAAGCCAATCCTCATACTTTAGAGCAGGGTAGCATATATTGAGCGGCATATTTTGCAACTATATCATCCCATTTGGTTTCAATGAGGTTCTGGATAGACTATGCTTGCTTTGGAGTGGCTAAAGAGGAAACAATCTCCCAGAGATTTCCTAGAGAAAAAAAACTGAAATCCATGTGAGCTGGTTGTAGGTTTTGTATAAGATAACCACCTTTCTCAGCAATCCAGTCTGCAAGCCAAGATGGGATTTGCTCCGGGTAGATGTTGAACATATTGATAGCATCATGTGAGTACTCCTTAGTCTTGCAGTGATAAATCTCATTTATTTTATTCATGTCCACCCAATAGTACTCTCTTATGTGAAATGACAGAGCACTGAGCCTTTTGTTAATAATACAGATCAAGTTCTTAGATCCCTCATCTATATTGACCATTTTACCAGTAGATCACAAAGAAGAATAAAACAGAGCCTGCGAAAAGACATCCTGTTAGGTGGCTCATGAGAAGACTCTTTATGCAGTCTATTTATCTCTGTCTATGAGCATTGCATATACAAATTGAAGGGTCAAAATCCACTGGCCATTCCATTTGAGTTGTTAGTTGAGTATGTTATTAGAAAAGGTTAGAACAATATTCTTGATCCCCATTAGGCCATAACTACTATATAATAGTTGAATACGTCAAGATCAAGTGTCCAAGATTATCTTATCTGAATCTCCTCCCTATTCTGTTGAATAAGGCTTTCTATACTCAACCGAGGAATACAAAAAATCCAAAAAAGACAGACTAAAAGAGCCACACACACACACACCGGTACCTGCCAGACCAGGAGAGCAGCCAGCCAGTCCCGCACCTCCCTCAAATCCTATGATGCGTCCTCCCCTGGCCAGGCAGATGATCCATCCAGCTGCTAGGTAGCTAGCTGATTGCTGCATATGCATGCGTACATCCCTGTCAATATCATAGACATCTTTAAAAAAGATTAATAGGGAGTGAATTATCATGCATATGAGCAAATCAAGTTGCAGAACCAATATGCTAATAGATATGCTAATAGATTTTTTCCCTTGTTGGGGTTGACATCGTCGCTACCGCAACATCTTGAATGGATTTTCGGACTAAAAATGCAAATTGATATTATTAAGCATAGATGTGACTTGTGAGCACCAATGAGCTTGGTACTAAACCATAAATGCATCACCATATCCTTCTGAAGAAATCTTGAGGTAACACGATGACCTGAGAAATAGATATAACCTTTGCACCATGAATCTAAAGATTTATTTATGAATAGATCACCTATATATTATATAAATCTGCAATATGCCAAGTTTAGTAAACCTCTGAGAGATTCAAGTTTTCCATTGCAGCGCACGAGCATGCGACAACATGGCATACATGCCACTACACTGGGAGATCCATTGACATTCAGAGAGGGCATATGCAGCTGCACCACCCATGTTGGCGTTGAATCTAGCTCTAGCCAATGCATCCACTTTCTAGATAAATTATTCCCACGATGAAGCACGGGCATTACCATGGCATCCTCACGCCACAAGCCGTTGTGAAATCTCTGCAAACCATCTGTGATGCCATGTGCATCTCCTTTTCCAAGATTATTCAGAAGCATACATACCTCTGAAAAATGAATGAAGATATACATGAATGGTGTTCATTCATGACTAATGCTTGCTCTAGATCACATGCAAATGGAAGCAGTAAAATAAGTACAATCTAATATTTAAACATGGCATATCAAACTAAATATGTCTAAGCTATTCACGGGGAAAAGTTGTAAATAATAAATAATAACATTCTTATTGATAATGGGATGATAAAAATGAGGTATACTTCTAACTTTTAGATGATAATACTAAAAATGAACTCTGATATGCTTTTGGACAATTTTTGGAATACCGATGAAACTTTTTCTCGGCTCCTCAGCTATAGAAAACTCGCTAAATGTGGGATATGAAATCATCTCAATAATGCTAGTTGCAATATTAAGCAATCTAAGAATAAATCCCAACTCTCACCTATGTGCTTAAACAATGTGCGTGGCTGGCACCTCAGTGTTGCCCAGATGCTAAAAAGCCTAGTTCCGTTTGTTGTTGAAGCCCAGACAAACACAAATAGGAAGAAGAGTAGTATCTTCCCAAACTACAACCTTGTATCTTGATGAGAGAAAGCAGGAAGCACAAGAAATATCCAAAATCATGTAATCTGCAATGTCAGGGTGTATGATTTCAGAAGTAACATTGATAACTAAAGATTTAGAAATTTTGGTCAACATCACTTGGATTGGGATGTTCACTACCTTCATAATTAAATCTAATTAATTCGTCTACCACTTCTACATGATGATATTGACGACAATACCATGCGATATAAATGCCATGATGGAGGTAATTCAATCTACCGTGTGCCAAGAACGAGCATTTACCTGAGGGAATCTAGACATACCATTGTTGGGGTATGTAGACCTTTGTCGCGCCATCTCTAATCTCGGCGATGGATGCACCACGTGAAGCATCAGATTGATATGTCAGCGGTTCGAGTCCGCTTATCTGTAGCCCAACAATTCACTTAATGGCAATTGACAATATGAATCAGATCGATACCTTACCACCGTTGGGGTTGAGCCTCTTGACGTATAGTGCGATTCCTTAGTTGGTCGAGCACTCGAGCTCCTGGCGCAGCAGCAGCTCCTAAGTGCCGTCGAGATCTAGGTGAAGCATTCTGGCATGGGGGAATTCGGATGGATGCTGCGACTCGGGAGGATGAGGTGGCCTCGAAGGCGTCCTAGCGACGGTGAAATCGGGGCTGGCGGCGGGATGGATGTTGCGGCAGGAAGGATGAGGCGGCGGTGCCCGAACCCTAGGTGGCGACGGATCCCGAACCCTAGGTGGCGGCGGCGCTCATCAGGTGGTGTGCTCCTCATGGGATGGAGAGCGGCAACAAGGAGTCTGGACCATTTCGAAAAAAAAACAAATAGTCTGGGACGACAGACTACGTATTGTGTTACAAAAAAATTCTCGTGTGAGGAGAGAGAGGGAGTATGACAGAATGTTTGCGCTTGATTATCATGATTGGTGTTGAATTTCCATATTTAGGAACCGGTAGCACCCCACACGATGATTCGGTGGTTCAGATTGTTTCAATGTTTAATAAGACGGGTTAGATGGTCTAGATTGTCCCAATGTTTGATGTTTGAGGACGACCTACGATCACCAACATTCTTTTAATAGTAAAGATTATTCCAATGTTTGATGTTTGAGGCCGACCTACGATCACCAACATTCTTTTAATAGTAAAGATGTCCAATTCACGTGTACAAAATACAAATACGATGTGCTAAAAGAAATAAAAATACGAATACAGAAAGTAGGGGGGAAATAAGAAGATAATTCATCATAAAAGAAATTGTTAACTAATATGAACCCTTCCCAGGAAACTATAAATGATCCTACAATTCATGACATGGTCATCGAACAAAATGCATTAGACCATAAGGATTGTTTGAAAGAATGTGCCAAAATATAATAATATTTTATCTTGCAAAATTCACAACATAAAAATTGATACAAAGTAATTATTTATATGTGGAAATTATGAAAAGGAAGAAATTGGTGTCTAAAGAAAAATTCCAAGATCAAGAACCGTGGAGACCAATAAACGTTTGTTAGCACTTCGGAAGGTGGTAAAAACAGCCAAATGAGATCAGAGTGAAAAAACACTCCAGAAATAACAGATATATAAAATAACCATGTAGTTGGTTTTATCCTGCCGCTGAGCACATTCCCTCATCAACATCTCGAATAATGTAAAATCACATCTCAGACTGAATAGGAAATAACCTGAACTGAGCAACTGTATAGCTTATATCATGGTACGCACATTTTTTTCCAACAGCAAACACAACTTGACAGTAGAATAACATCACAATGTTCTCCACAACATACAACCACGGCCGATCCAACCGACCGACCAGGAACGACTATGTCAAGATCACACTGCAGACCTACGACCTAGAAACTGGCTAAAACTGAGCAGCCAGTTTAACCGCTGACGATCCGCAAAGCGACAGCGGATGATTTGTTATTCGACCACTGAGAATTCAAAACGACACTACCGACAGTAACAGACATATCGGCGACGCTAAAATGACCAGCTGCAGGCCTCACAGAGGCAAACGACTCCAAGTAAAAGCAAAGCTGAGCATATTCTACGACTTCAAAGGCAGCGGTGCCGTCAGAACATGCGGATCCCACTCTCCTGCTCCAGCTTACTGCTTAGGATAGGAGGCCTGAACCTGCTGCTCCAGCTGCATTGGAGAACACAAAAATAGGTCAGTTGCATGAAGTCTATCAATGCTATGACAATTCAGACGGAAAAAAAAAATCCTAATGACCTTTTAGAGCAACAGAAGCTTAATAAGTCAATGAATGTTTTCAGCTCAGCTTTACAGTAGTCCTAAATAGCGCTCTAGACACCATGTGGTGGTCTAAGTATAACTCAAAATTTAGCACCGCAAATGCCACACGGACTTGCATATAAAGAACTGAAGATGACATGACCATGCTTTGGTTATCTTCCAGAGTTATTAACAGTAATTTCATATATGTCAGGAAAACTAACTGCATTCATTTCATGAACATGATTCTCGTTTGTTGTTATGCAGCAAAATAGCTGAATCCGTTCCATTAGCATCTTGTCTTCTGTCTACTTTAATATTTTGCATAACAAGAAAACTTCAGAATAAAAAAAATCCTTCGAAGATGGATAATCCGGTTCACTGCAATGCTACCGAGAGGTAAACACGAGTGTCAGAAAAATCTAAGGTAAATACCTGAAGAAAATTCTGAAACTTGTTGCGCAGATCATAGAAATCATTCCTCAGAGCATACAATGCCTTGAGACACCTGACAAGGGGAACGGTTCAGTAAGTTGTCAAGCCCCCTTTCCATTAACAGATCAGAAAAAATCTCATGGTAGCTACAATTTTTAACGGTCTCAGTCATCCTTTTCACCGTTCGATTTACCTCGTGATTCGTGCAAAATGGAAGTTACGCATGAGTTGCAACCTGGGTGTAACTGAGAATTTAATGAGTTGCAACTAGGTTGTAACTGAGAATTAGTACAAATGTTATGAGTTGCAACTAGGTTGCAACTGAGAATTAGCACAAATATTAGGATGACATCAGTGACTTAGACATAAGTAATTCTCAGACGCCTGAGATCTAGGCACTCTCAATTTTTAAGCATGAGTGGAATATAGTTTTCTACACATAATATAACATTTTTAAAGCACAGATTTGTTGTACTAAACAGTCACTCCTAACCCACCAAGCTCGGTAGAGTCAGCCAATATTTCTGCCAAGACTGAATATTTTAGCAGTTTACAAAAGCAATGACCACGCAATTATATCGATAAATACTCTAATACCATTAATATAAAACTAGGCCATAGTCAGTATGAAGATTTCTATAAGACGATGATAGATAATACAATATTGTGACATAATGATACAAGATACTAACCCATCTCTGCTCTTCTCCTGAATAAACTCATGGAATTGAACGCAGGCGTTCTTCACTCTCTGAGCACCAACACTGTAAGATTTAATACTATACAATCAGGAAAATGCCACCAAATTTTCTTTAATAAATGTAAGAGAGCACTGTATTTCTTTCTCTTCACTTCTTATTGCCAACAATAAATACAACTATAGCAGTATGATCATCCATATATGGGTTAACAAGTCAATTAGTTACAACCTATAGTAAGAAAAGACATGTAGACTCATTGGCTAACAAACATTGATTCCATATAACCACAGAGATACGGAAATAGGATGGTTTGCACATAATAATAGTAGTTCCTAAGAACAATAATACTAGTCTAGTAGTCTGTAAGTGTAATAAAATTAGTTTCTGTAATAATTTTATTTCCATAAATAATTATTAGTTAACTCTAGCAAACCTTCTGTATGAAACTACAAATACTATGGTCTGTCTGCGAACCTATACCAGCAGAACAAAGCCCCAAAACCAAAAAAAAAAAGCTGCTATATTTTTCGTAAACAAAGGAGAAACATGCAAACCTATCATATCCAGTTTAAAACACTACAATGGCAGAACGACTGTCAGCCCCTCCAATACAAATTGGGTGAAAAAATTGTCATGGGAGAATCTGGAGAGCTATGCCTTGAGCTATCCGATTTGAGCGAAGCCTCATATATGCCAGATCTAAATCATATACCAGCACAATGGCTAAAGAACCTGACGGATCTAAAACATAGAACAGTAAAATAGCCAAACAGTTTGTCATGTCTATGACAACCGAAAGGTTTGCAGATAAGTAATAAAGTAGTATAACGACAAAAAGATTTGTCATATCTAAATCATAAAAAGGTAAAATGGCCAAATGGTTTGTCGGATCTCAATGATAAAACATTAAAACAGCCAAATGGATTGCCGGATCTACAACGGCCAAATAGTTTGTCAGATCTAAACCATAAAACAGTACAATGACCAAATGATTTGTCGGATATAATTCACAAAACAGTAAAACGGCAACTGATTTGTCGGATCTAAATCATGAAATGGTATCTCAACCTCTTCGCAAATTAATTGGAAGATGCCACCAATGTGTACAGAACGGATCAAGTTTGTCAGATGTAAATGATAAATCAATACAAGGGACAAACCAATCTCATCCCTCGCTATATGGATCGGAAGCACTAGTCATAATGCACCAATACGTGAAATGGACCGCGTTTGCCAGATCTACTTCGTAAAACACTAGAATGATCAAACCGACGATAAGTCTTCTCCAAGATGACCGTACGCCTTACAAAGGATCTATGTCCTTCCAATCTATGGGGATATAAACATGGTTAAAAACATTATGGGGACATAATACCCGATATGCACCGCTAACAAGAACCATCACTCCTATGCTATTGCAGAAACACATAAGCTACAGCCTACAGGACATAAAAGACGAAGAAAAGAACCTCACCTTGCACTGCAGCCCTCGAGCTGGTGTACAAAAGCATCCACCTTGTCAAAGTCAACACATGGCTTGTCCCTGCAAGCAAAGCATCAAACATCTGATCTCACAGGACATGACAAGCGAGCCAATAGAGGAAACACAATTACAGTAGCTTGGCGAGCTCGTCGATGATCTGCTCGCCGTCCTTGCAGAAGAGCTTGACGACATCAGCAACAAAGTTCGGGGTACTCCTCTCCTGGAGCAGCTGCAGATGGTGGAACTGATCGTCCAACAAACCCTAACCCAGAAAATAAACGCAATAAACACATCAGATTCCCCAACAGTATTGAGTTACCCATCCACCTAAGGAGAAACTAAAACTCCATACAAATGGCACTGAAATAGTGAACTGCTCACCGTAGTGAACATGTTTGCTACATCGGGAAGGGTGTTGACCTGCATCGAAGCCGCCATGGCTCCCTAAAGAGAGGACTAGGGATAGCGGGAGGAAGCTAAGGGAGGAGAGTAGGGCGATGCAGAAATGGGAGTAAGGATGATGGTGATTGGGAATGAGCGGGTGTGGTATATATAGGGGAATTGGGCTCCCAAGCCACAACCACCTGCACTTACACACACCACACACACACCGCAGGTTGGAGTGACAGCTATCATCCTCCTACTCTTTATTGCTCCCATTTATTTTTGTTGTCATCTCCCCTTTTTCATTGAGAAAATGCCGAGCTTGTATTTATTGCGAAATTATCTTTTGTATTTATTGCGAAATTATCTTTTAGATAATTTAGGCCCTTAATCTATTTGGCTGGTGAAACGTAGGCATAGTTTAATTGGATACCTTTTATTGCCTATCTAATTTTAGAAAATAGGTTAGCGCAATAACGATGGGAAAACAGATGTCATTTCAGAAATGTTAAGTTTTAATTATTTTATTTTTTGTACCATCATTGAGTCTTACCTAATACGATTTTCCAAGCGTAGA
Source organism: Avena longiglumis (assembly GCA_030063025.1). Lineage (NCBI taxonomy): Eukaryota > Viridiplantae > Streptophyta > Magnoliopsida > Poales > Poaceae > Avena > Avena longiglumis. The sequence goes on along the minus strand of CP125979.1, from coordinate 32,066,210 downwards.
AACAGTTTAATTCCATTCCTTTTAAGCCTTAAACCGTGCCGATTGTCTAATTGCTTATTCATTTGCTTATTTCTTAGAAGTAGTTTTATTATGCATTTAAATCTGAAGAACGGCAGAGATAAAGTGTGCAGCCAAAGGGGAAAATTTCTGCACCCAGCTAATTCAGCTCCGGACTCAGATTATGGGCTTATCCTGTTATAGAGAAATCAAGTCAGGGTACCGATCCCATGGCGGCGACTATGATCCGAGCGACCTGTCTTGTCCCGACACGACGATCTTGTGACATTTTATGAATTACTGTAACCAGCCGATGGGGTGCATGACGTGTGAGTGGCCATTAAAAATTCCGTTAATAACAAGGTAGCTAGATTTCTTCGGGTTGTTATCGGTTCCTATTAAAATACGACAATATCCGTACATCATAAGCGACAAATTGAAATGTCCCTACAATATCTACTACCGCGGAGAGCACATTTCTAATTTTATTCACACATTTAAATTCATCGATAGCACATTTTCTATTATTTACGTCCACTGGAAATTTAATATGGACATTTTTTTCTTCATAATAGGTAAAATGTCATGGTTCATTCACCACTATGGACATATTGTGGTAGACAACCATGGTGACTAAATAAGAGCTACGAATACATATATTCACCTCACAAGAAATTACATATGATTTTGAACCTATCATGAAGATAACTTTAGTTTCTTCCACGGTGATTTAAGGAAAGTTATCTTTAGTTTCTCATTAGAACGAAATTGGTTAATGTTGGGACTAGTGGCTTATTATATTTTAATTTATTTGATGGGCTGGGTTATATGGATCACCCTTCATAACTTCCACTGTATTTTCATGTAAGCTACATCTTATTAGGGTGTAACTCATTGAAGGCACATAGAAATGGTGCAATGTATCAGATAGTTTCAAATGACACCTAGCATAAATATGTCCAAAAATATGCCAGTAAATGACAGCAGAGTTCCACGATTGCTTGTGACCACAAATTCTACTACAATACTACTTTCCTAGAGACAAAAGTGACAGCTGTATTTGACAGGCATGTGCCTAGTTAATATTCAGTTATGCAAAGATCAGAGACACAGCTTGTTGGTTTTGTCTGAAACAAAGCAACGACTGGACAGCAGAGCTCGCAGCATTTGCTTTTGTAATCATCTGCCAGCCTATTTGGTGGTCTTTATATACTACATGCATCTTTAATCTACAGATGTGCTCATTACTGTTCATGCAACAACAGCCGCTCCTTTCTGTCTACAGAAATTAGGGTGGTGAAGACAAAAACACAGTGATTTAGTCCGTTTAAACATTGCTAATTTAAGGAACAACCTTTTTTTTTGGCTAATGCATTAGCTTCAGCATTTGCGGTGCGATGATATATATCTTTGCATATATGCTTCTTGGGTTAGCAGCAGAGTTGGCTTTGTTTGCCCCTATCTATTAATTGGACCTAGTGACATGAGGAGAATCGAGAGCTTCTGTGTATAGGAAAACTGATACGGAGTAATAATTATGTAATACAGAGATTGATGTCCAAGAAAATATACTGGCAAAAAAAGTACCCAGGGAATTACATAGCTTTGGTTTCAGAAACAAAAGATGACCATTTTGTCATGTACATTATAAAGGCTAATGCCAGGAGAAAAAGACGCCCTAGTTACCTTTGATTCCAAGGTGCTAACCATGCTGCAGGCCAGCACTTTAAACTAGCAACTTCGTCTCTTTCCCGAGCTCCTCCCGCAACTCCGACGGCTGCTCTCGTCCTCCTCTCCCGACGGCTGCTGGAGAAGCAGATAGGAACGAAGGCGGCAGCGCCGGAGTGCCGGACGACGGCGATGGGGCAGTGCCTTCTCCTCCGATGTGGCCTGGACACCGGCGGAGGAGCATGACTCCGGGTCCTTGCGTCAAGGAAGGGAGTACGGCGGAGGTGGGGGCGGATTCCGGGCAGCTCTGTCCCGGATTGGGGATCAGTCCATCGTCGCAGACGACGAGGAGGCAGTGTGTTTGCTTAGCGAATGCTAAGTCCCGAGATCACCAGGCCCAGTAGCTTTTTTTTTCGGGGCACCAGGCCCAGTAACTGTACTTTCAAAGTTTTTAATACATATATGTCCAATTCACGTGTATACAAAATATAAATACGACGTGCTAAAAAATACGAATACAAATACAGAAATTAGGGGGTGTGTGTGTGTGTGTGTGGGGGACATAATTCATCATAAAAAAATGTCAGCTCATATAAACCCTTCCTAGGAAACTATAAATGATCCTACAATTCATGACATGGTCATTGAAAAAATGCATTAGACCATAAGGATTTTTTTAAAGAAAAAGCGTTTTACCCTTGGTTTTCATTATTGAAACCACCAAATTCAACATCCAGCTTTACAGCACTTGTGAAATACACCACATGCATCTCCTAGAAGCCACCCACGACAGAAATTCGACTAGCAAAACAGAAACCATCTACCACACACACAAGGCTATCAAAACTATGAACCCCAACAGTGGACGGATCACAACAACTTTGTTTCTTCCACACCCGGCAAACGACACACAAAATAATTTTTTATTTATGCACCACCTTGAACCTCTTAACATCGCCCATCGTCATGAGAGAATTGTCTTGCAAAGTACGTGACAGGTCTCATGCTGAGATTCTCTAGTCCTCCCCACCTATGCGCTCCACGTTTAGCAGCTCAATCTTTGATTAGGGTTTTGCTTTCTTATCAGGCCTCACCCAGGCTCTGGCCACAATAGCAGAGGCGGAGCACGCTGTAAGACCTCCAGGGCGAGCACTAGTGTGTTTATCCTCCCTTTCGAACCTTCTGCAAGCAAAATTCCCCAATTGCGCAAGGCTGTAAGCAGTGTTTCTCCACATATCCTGTAAACAAGACCAGGTAGATCTACTGACGCAGATATCATTTATTCTAAGCCAAATAGACCATATAACTGCAGCATGTAAAACATTTACAAGTTCATTTTTTTACCATGTCACATATTAGCAATAGTTTCAAAATTAATAGAGAAGACACCCAACCCAGATATTTTCCCTACTTCCACCCACATAGCTTTAGCCACCACACAATCAAAAAAGAGGTGCACACTTGTTTCTAATTCACTATAGAAAACACATGTCAGGTCATCCACATTTTTTCTTTTAATAAGATTATCTTTAGTGAGAACCTTATTATGATTAACAAGCCACATAAAGAACTGGATTTTAGGAGGAACTTGAATACCCCACACATCATGAACATGAATAGGCAAAACCTCTCTAAAATTAATAACTGCCTAGAAATACTTCACACTATACACCCCACTACCCTCTAGTTTCTAGAGCATTGTATCCTCCTCACCAGTAATATGCATAGATTGTACAATCTCCAGGAGCTCATACCACTACAACATCAGCTTATGATCAAAACATCTTCTAAAGGCTAATTTAAGCTCCACACCATCCCACACCTCACTAAGCAACACTGCTCATTTGTAATAACATACAAATCCCAGAACTGCACATCAAAGCTACATGATCCAGACCACTGATCCTATCAAAACTTTACCTTCTTTCCATTACCAACCTTCCATTGCTATCCCATTTTTGCAGCTCTAGCCGCCCACAAAACCCCTTTCCAAAAATATGTGGCAACAATATCAGAAGAATCAAAAAATGATCAAGATTATATTTAAAATCGGTGATCTGCTTCCACAACTTATTATCATCTACTTGATATCTTCTAAGCCAAGAAACCAGCAGGCACAAGTTCATATCATCTAAATCTAGAATTCCCAGCGCACCAAACACCTTTTGAGACACTAAACCCCAGTTTGCCAAATGATACTTATGATGCCCTTCATAGTCATCCCAAAGGCAATGCTCCATCTGAGAATTAATCAAGGTTATGGCCCACTTAGGGAACTTAATGGCACTTAACAACTAAATAGGTATACTAGCTAGCACACTTTTCACTAGCTCAAGCTTAGCGGCATGAATTAGGAGTTTCCCCATCTAGCCAGTAGCTTTTTTGAGAGTTTTATCTATAACTAGCTGCAAATCTTATTTTCTAAGTTTAGAGTAGTGGAGAGGCACCCCAAGATACTTCATAGGGAACTGGCCTAACCTATAGCTTATTGTTTGAGCAAAAGCATGTGCAACCTCATCCTCAACATTAATAGGGATAAGGTCACACTTATGAAAATTGTTTCGCATCCCTAACATCATCTCAAAGCAGGACAGAATCCACTTTAGACTGATAGCAGATATCATCAAAACATATTGCATGATAATCACACCAGTCTAGTTAAACCCCCTCAAAATCCCAAAGATATGCCCACTATTGGCAACTCTTTATAAGCATCCTAGTGAAAACGTCAGCCATATAATTAAAAAGGAGTGGGGATATAGGGTCCCCCTGCCTCACTCCACTCCTAGAAACAAAAAAATACTATTAGTATCATTAATTCTAACCCCTATAGAACCATACTCTAGCAGAGATTTAATGGTCTTGACCCCACTTTGGGCTAAAGCACCTAGAAGCTAACATCTTAAGAAGAAACTCCCTATTCACTCTATCATAAGCTTTCTCATAGTCTAACTTAAAAATAAATCCGGCTTGCTTATTACTATCCACATCATGAATAATCTTATGTGCAGCTACCAGACTCTCCAAGATATATGCGGTGACTCAGCATATCACTTCATGTGTAGTATACTACAGTCGTTGATATGACACTTGCAAAACATCATTCCGCAAATATCACATCCCTCAGAGTAGTACAACAGAAACATTGCGGGTCCAAATTACAAATATATGCACATACTTATTATTACAATACCAAAAGATCAGCACCTAGAAGTTATTTAAACTTAAAAACCATACTTATAAGTTTCAGCGAAAGAAAGAAGATTCAAACACATATCATAACTTGAGCTCAAGAACTTATTATTTGGAGTTTGTGCCGCTCAGCTCGACTTAAGTACTTTATAACTATAGGCAACTACTCAGACTTGTTTCCTCCAACTCCATAGCGTATCTCGTAGTCTACCCCTTCCACACCTCCGGATAGGTCTGGTTCCTCATAGTAGACATCCTCCTGTCCTTCAATATCATACATCGGAGTGTCTTCTAGCTCCTTAGAGTCTAAGCAGGGGATCAAAGGAAAGAGTGAGTAACAACGTTACCCAGCAAGTTTATTATATGCAAGGTGGGAAGTTTGATGCTCTATCTACCACCTCAGACTATCAGCCCTTGATACTATGCAATTTTCATAAACATTTCTTCAAAGGTTGCTTTTAATATCAAAAAATATGCCATCGGTCTTCATAGGTTGACCAAAACTTGATTGAGTTCCTTTTCTGTCGTGTTCGTAGCCCCTTCCCAGAATAGGGAGTAACATGTCACAATTCTTACAATCTGCAGATGTGTGTTGCTTTACCCATGAGAGATCAAATCTCTGTTGCACAATCGGGCGTACTTTCCCGTCCCTAATTCCGTGGTGTGGGGCCCAATAGATGATCCAAGCCAATCACTGCCATTCTCCGCGATCCCACCTGCCCCCTTTGGTGTATGCCATGCCTATATAATGGATTATGTCAATGGATAGTATAGACTGTTCAGATGCCAGAACTATCATGGGACGTTGAGGGATCCCACCCATATGTTGTATACTCCTCTACGAATTATATTGCATGCTACAAGGAGTCCAGCCATGGCATGCACATCCAGTGACATACGGAAGGAAGAAGATCCAGCTAACTTCTTCGTGCCATTTCAAATCTCATGGTTAACGCGTATTATAGAGCGCTAGAATCCCTGATGTCATGGGTTATTAATTCCTATATGGTGCATCTTTCTGCACATGGAATTCTAGATTCCATTGCCCATCTTATATTTATTATTGCTTAAGATGATAATAGCATTTGATTTCTTTGAGAAAAGAACATTTTATTTCTCCTTATTAGAACATAGGTGATAACACACAATTTACAAAATACTTTGATAAAACACATCAAAGGACATGAGCAAGTGATGAACTTGCCTTGTGATTGCAAGGTAGTGAAGTCGGATGCTTGCACTCGACCTTGAGCTTCTATTTCTATAAAACACTATTATTGCTCGGTAAGAACAATATTTAAAAAAAGCAATAACGAACATGCATACTAATATAATGCATCATTTTATTATTTATCTTATTTGCGTGTTTTACCCGCATTATTAAAGTCTTAAAACTTCTTTATTAATAATAAAGGAAAGCTAATAGTTGATAATTCCTAAAGTCTTGTAAATATTATATTTAATATTTTTGTGGCAACATACATTAATTTAAGAGTTTAAAACTAATTTTTATTTAATTTTAACTCTTATTAATATTTTCTTAAAATTCCATTAAGGAATAAGTGTTTTAATTTAGAGGATTTTATTTAAACTAAAATACAAGTTAGTATTTTTCTCAAATACTATATATAGAGGTTCATAAAAGTGAATTTTATTTATTTTTAGGTATTTTATTTATTTTTATAAAATTCCATAGATATTTTTTGTTATAAAAATAATTAACCTAGATTTATTATTTTAAAGTGCAACTCACTATTTTTTACTGGTAGATTACATTTTTATGAACACATAGATATATTATTTATATTTTTAGGATTTTTATTTATTTTCTTAAAGCTTAATTTGTTTTGGGGTATTTTAGTTTTTTTAATAATGGACTTAGGGTGCTTTTCTTTGAAACTAGGCCTGGCCTGTTGGGCTGGCCAGCCCGACTCAGCCCAACTGGGTTGGATCAAACCCACCAAGCGCATCACTAGAACGGCCCATCGGCCTAGTGCGCATCTCTCTCTCTCTCTCTCTCTCTCTCTAGCGACTGCGAGCCGCCCCTTCGTCGCCGCTCGATTTCGGCCGCTCTCGACCTCCTTGGCTGCTGCTGCGGTGCAAGGTGACGATGTTGACGACGATGTGTCATCCTATCCTCTTTAATTTGTCGCTCGCACCCACTACTGGTTCTGTCGTAACCTCACATGCGCCTAGGGTTTGGACCCTATCGGTGTCTTGGAGCTTCGACGCTTCTTTGGTGTCACCGTGGTGCTTTGGTGATGATGTGGTGTCGCCCCATCTTTGGTAGCTTCGATGTGGCTCAGCGCGGATTGCAGCGCCCTCTGGGTGTTCCCTATGCTGTCATGTTCTTCCTCAACTCCGGCCACTGCTTCTTATTCTAATTTCTAGCGAGGACCTCAGGTAAGTGGTGATTTCTCCCCTTTCTTCTCTCGATTCTTCCTGTACTCCCTCACTGTGGTATTGTATTACCTCCAGATAGCCCCATGAATAATTCTAGGGTTCTCTGTTGATCAATACTACTTGTGGATTGTGACTAAATCGATTTAGGATTGATGGGTTCAGAATCGGACCTTAATTTTCTGAACTTCTACTCGGGTTCATGTCTGATGTAATTAAATATTGTCACTGATTGGTGATTATCTAAGTACTGGTTCATATGCTATGAATACATGTGTTTATAGTGATGCTGATGATGATCTACTTAACTATAGATCTCTGAAGTGAATCTTTTAGAACTGATGGCTCTGGTACTTCTCATGCTAGTGGTTATTAAATAGTATAATATACTAAATCTTGATTGATATCCATGATATTCTGATGTATCACTAGTTGTTCCTATCAAGTGGATCAAACCAATGATTCCTAAAATGGTTAGGAAGATGATTTAATTGTTTCTTGAGAAGATGTTTATGCGGTTGAAACCCTTCCAGATGATAGAAAATATTTGTTTGTTACAGAGCTGCTACCACCTATTGGAATGTGCCATGTAGCACTACATAGCATGATTTGCTGCTATCTAGCTTATGCTAGAAAACATAGGATTGGTCAGTGATGTCTGGTCTGTGACTAGTCTTTGATTAAGAACAGATGCTTGCTTTATTGCTTATTTATTAAGTATCATATAATGTACCTATTATGCCAGTTACATAAATCCTAAGGATACTTCTCCAATATCCATTTACTGTATATGTACTAGCTCAAGTGTTGGATCATAAGATTTGGATTATACCAGGTATTTGGAGTGGACTGTGGTAGTGGTAGCCTTGTGTTGTTGTTGCCTACTAACCTGATGTAACATCCCAGCATTAGAACTTAGAAATAAGCTGAACACAGATGTGTGTATTGCATTCATGCATAGAAAATCCGAATAAATTTCACGCTTTTGAACAAAACTTGTCAAAGTGATTGAAGCTTCTCTTAACTTGATGGAATCGAAGTAGATCATCAGGTTGACTGCGATAAGTTTCAATATGACCTTTGCTAAAACCTTATTTTGGATAAGGGAGATTTGATCTAAGGGTAGATCAAATGAAATAAAAGTTAAATCCTAATACATTACTTAATGATGTATATTTGATCCTTAAGTAATCATATCCTACTATTCATTACACAACTCATGAATACCAAGTTATAAACATAACTTAAGTAATATGAATGTAACAACTAAATCTTAATCTCATCTACTTATACCATGAGTATCATGGTAATACTTAACCTTAACTCTTTAGTGAGATTGAGTAGGACAGAAACCAATTCAAGACCATTCACCATACATCTTTCTTTCCATATAAATCCTTATCGTCTCTATTGAATCTTATTCTCATATTTGTTATTCATCAATGTTGAGTAATCAACTATTGATTCACCAATTCTTAACCTATCAATTATTGATCTATAAACTCTTGTCCTTATCATGGCATCCACTCTAAAACCTTTAGAGAAATAAGAAAGAAGAGATAGGTGGTAATGTTGGATTTAAATATCATATATATGATGGGAGTGTTGGAAGAGAATTAAATCAATATGATAACTGATGGAGTTAAACTCACTCCTAAAATGAAAGAAGAGTTATATGGAATATATAATTATATGGTAATAAAGATGATTACAAGAATGAATCCTGAAGATAGTTACCAAGAGTAATCCTATTGGATCAAGTAGGTATAGTCAATGAATTATATCTCTTAATCCAATAGAGATAAATAGAAGATAATTATAATACAACTGTAATGTTGTATGGATGGAAGCCTTGATTAGCCAACTGGAAAACCTAAACCATAAAAGATCAAAGGATTATAATGATCATGCCTTACTCACCAAGATTGAATGATTATATCAAGTATAAGTGCCATTGGTGGATAGAACATGATTGAAACCCTAGTATAGATAAGTCATCCTAGAGTAGTCATTACAAGTCACATTAATATAATGTGAGGTTGGAGTATGAGTTATTAGAGTAAAGTAAATATAAGATAAGCTAAAGCTAGTGTAGCATGGAGTTATAGAAGTAGTGTTATTCCTCTTAAAGAATAGCAAGCTTTTAAGGAAAGTAGTTTGATCTATACATATACTGGAGTAATATTAGTGGTGAATGATTAAGGAATAGTATGAGTGGAGTTAGAAGTAACTACTTGTTGGATTGGAGGTTATCAACAGTAGAGTAGTGGATATAACCAAGTACGGATATGGGAAGATTATGAAAAGCTTTAGTGTCAAGCTCATTGGATTTATAAATGGATTTAGAAGAATAAAAGGTGGAGAAGAGTATTATTGTGAAGTAAAGCTCATCATGTTAATACATGATGATGGATATGAAGAAGTAGTATATCTAGGAAAGGAATTCCTTAATTAGAAGTCCAGGATTGTGAATTATGGAAGATAGGAATTCTTGGTAAACTCTAAACCCTAAATCTAGAACCAAACATAATATCCACTTTCTATGATTGATCTATCATTTTATTTCTACAAGGGCTTATAGGAATATTTTCCTATAGCAAATCACTTAAGCACATATTTATCATTTCCAATTATCATAACCATATGTGCTTAGGAGTTATATTTATCAATTCTTTTCCATATGACATTTCAAGAAAATAACTTTCTGTTTAAAGGGGGATATCATTAAAGATCACAAACATAAAGACAATATGTTTAGTCATTAACCTTTATTCACATTAATAAAAGAATATAAATAAAGTAAGTACCCTAAAACCTAGGGTAAGCAATTACAATTCAGAACCCTAAACTTATTAATGAGTTTTATCATCAACACCTCATAAATATTCAATCCATATTCGTTAGGAAAATTCCTTGATCCATTTCTCTAACCACTCATTCCATATGAGCATGGAATAAGTGGGGATACAATAATTATAAACCACCCTATATTTTACTATATGATTTAATACATAAAAATAAACCCTATGACTATTACTAAACATTTTAAAAACTTCTTTACTCCAAATAAAAGTAAAAGTAATGTTATAGTTAATTTTTAAGATCTTAAACAAATCCTAAAAACCCTAAATCCTACTTATTCTATTTAATAAAAGAATATCTCTATAATTATAAAGTTATAAAATAATAAATAAAGTACGCTATCAAAATACTAAATTCATACCAGAATTTGAAATCTCTTTTTATATGCTGCAATTATCTAGAAAATAAATTCTATAAAGAAATTTCAATCAAATGTGTAATAATCAAACCTGAAAAACAAAACAAAAAATGGAAAAAATAAGAACAATAAAAAAAAGTAGAGGCAACAGTCAATTCTGGCCCATGGCCCATTTCCCCTCTCTCTTATCCGTCGCTGACGAGCAACCACAGCGACCCAAAAGTGGCCCAAGCATAGCCCAAGCTCGGCCCGTACCCGTTCGCTATTCTGTTCGTCGTCTTTCTCACGTCGACGTCGACCTCCCGATGGAAGAAGTAGCTCGCTGGCGGCCGCACGGCCGTTGCCCGTGCCAAGATCCGCACCGCCGATCTTCAGGACCTATAAGGTGTACTCCTGCTGCAGTGAAGAAACCCTACACGCAAAATCCTTTCCTCTCTTCCCCATTTTTCCTCTGGTCGAAACCCTAGCTTCGAGATGCCACCGTTCTGAGCTTCCCCGTGCTCCGTTGATCAAGCACACGGCTTTGTCTTGTTCCCCTGAGCCTCCTAGTCAAAGGAATCGAAGGGGGGTGCCGGAAATCGACGCTACAAGGTCATCTTCCCGAGCTCCGGTTGTGCTCCGTCATGGTAACTGCCAGCGACTCCGACCTCCCCTGTCCACATCGACCTCCTCTACGCGTTCGTGGTGAGCCAGCGAACCCTATCATCCTCTCAAATCCCTCCTTTGCTTCTGCTATGGTTCTGTCGTCGTAGATCGACGTCCACCGCCGCAAAGCTCGTCGCCGACCACGCTCTGGCGACCAAATAGAAGCGACGCCGCTGCTAATTGGTTCCTCGGCGTGTGCTCTTTCGAACTATAACAACCGCACATGCCAAACTCCACTAGATCGCCGCCGCTGCTATCCACCTGACCATCACCGGCGAGATGACGTCACAGCGACGTCATGCTTGCATCATGTCTCCAGGGTTGACCAGTCTTCGCTGAGGTGGAGTGTGACGTGGCCTAGGTCCCAATAGTCAGTGACTGGGGCTAAGTGGGTTTGCGGTATAAAAAGTCAGTGCCTGTTTAGGAAATAATTAAAACAGTATAAATTCAAATATTAATATTCTAGAAATGAAATAAAATGATTAAATCTTGAATAATTAATAACTTTTGTTTTGTAATTCAGAAAAATATGTATAATATATGAAAATTTGTAGAAAAATAAAATCTATAACTTAAAAATATTATCAAACATTATTATGTGAACAATTTAAATAATTAGTATTTAATAAAGATTTTATAAGTAATAAAATTTTGATAATTCATAATTTAATATTGGTAAATGTTAAAAATATAAATAATATACCAAAAATCTTAGAAAAAATAAGAACTATAACTTAAAACTATAAACATGCACTATTTGTTACTTAATTAAATATTTATTATTTATTAAGTATTTATAAAGTAGTAAATCTTATAAAAATAATATCTTATTATTTATAAATCACAAAAATAAATGTAATATACCAAAATGATCACAAAAATAGTACATACATGTTAAAAATATAGTATTCCACTTTTAAGGTAAATGAAAATTTAAACACTTTAATAATTTGAATTTAAACCTATTTCCTTAATTAATAATTCATATAAGGGTAAATAAAATTTGCTAATATTTCAAAAATTAGCCAATTAAGGCCTAATAGATGGTATTAACATTAAATATTAATAATATGAACTCAAAATGGTCCAACACATTTTAAATACAAGTTGATTGAATTATCATTCAACCATATGTGTAGTGTATTTTCTAAAAAGATATTTATCAAGTATAAAATCTTCAAGAATAATATGGAATTAAATAAAACCTTTTTACTTACCTCAACCACAAGTTTATAAACAAATCAAAACACTATAGTGAATTTATAAGTAGTAAATAATATTGTTTACTTATTCACAAACCATAACCACACCCTTATAGGGAGATAAATCCCTTTATACATTTATAATGTAAAGAAACCACTACCAAATAAAAGTATAACCATTCTTAAGTGGCTTTAAGGAAACATTATAAAGTACACAAGGTACAAATAACATAAACATTACACCTTAAATCCATCCATGTTCTTAAAGTTAACTTTAGTCTACAATACTTTAAAATACTGTGCTAAAGACTTTGTTATGTGCTTATAGTTAACTTTGGTCTGTTATAATTAAGTTATAAAGCATCTCAAGTCCAGACTATTCAAGCAAGCATAAACAACATCAATCACATTCTATTAACTATATTCTAAAAACTATCAAAATTGTTTAAACCTTAATTAAGAAATCTTTTCTTCAAATGTTATTCCTTTTGCCACTTCAAACAACAAATAACAATTAATAATAATCACATTACATTGTGCTTTACTTGTATACTCAGGATTGTTAATACTTAAGTTACTTATAAGTGTCATTACTTGTAAAATAAAAATCTGAAGTTAAACAATTATAGTATAAGCAATCTTGAGAAGCATTTCACATTTATGTGTACCTCATTGTTTTATGGTATTATAATTACACGTTGTTTCACACACACTCACAAGCCTTAATAAGAAGCACATGTGTGAAACTTAATCTAAAAGGGCAACACATTCTAAAGAAACCATTCTTAGCATTCCAAAACCTAGATCAACGTTATCCCCGGGATTCGAGTTTATCAACTTGCATTACATTACTTATGCATAATAGCATCTTGCTTCTTTAAACATTAGTCCTTACCGGACCAATGATGTTGTTTTCAGATATTGGATCTTATATTGTTCCGGAGACCGTGAGTGCACAATCTTGCAATCACAAAAGGCAAGTTCACACTTGCTCATGTCCTTTGATTATTTTCTGTAAAGTATTTTACAAATCCAGTGTTGTCATCACCTGCATTTGAAAAAGGTCAGAAAACACTATTTTCATAATAATATGATTATAGGTTATTTACCATGAGGTAATAACCTACTATGAAAGTTCCGGTGGTAAAGGAACATATTATCTAGGACTTAACAACCAATGTCGCCAATGATTCATGCGTCGTATATTACGCGTTGACCATGAGATTTGGAATGGGACGAAGAAGTCAGCTGTATCTTTTCCCTCTCGCATGGAGCCGGATGTGCGAGTCGTGGCTGTTATCACTCATAGCCTGCATATTAATTGGTAATTCGTAGAGGATATGCAGCATATGGGTTGGAGCCCTCAACGTCCCACAATAGTTCCAGCATCTGAACGGTATGTACTGCCAATAGCCGTAATTCAATAGGTGGGCTGGCGTACACCAAGGAGACATGTGGGGTCGCGGAGAAGACAGTGATTGGCTTGGGTCTTAGTCTGGGCCTCACACCAAGGAAGTGTGAAGGGGGTCGCGGCCCGGATGTGCAACAAAGCTAAGATCTCTCATGGGTAAAGTAACGCACCTCTACAGAGTGTAATAACTGTAACTTGTTACTCCCTATTCCGGAAAGGAGCTGCGAACGCGGTGGGAAAGGAACTCCATGAAAGTTCTGGTAAACCCGTAAAGGCTGACGGACATAGCTTTTCAGAATAAAAGCAACCTTTGAAGAAATGTTTACGAAAATCTGCATTGCCTACGACCTATGGTCTGTGGCTATATATATAGTGCATCAAACACTCCTTTTCTAGTGAACTTGCTGAGTACGCTCGAACTCAACATATCTTTTTAACCCTTGCTAGATTCTAAAGCCATTAAGACGTCGTCTACATCAAGTCATGCTCCAAGAATCATCACCAGAAGCTAAAGTTCTTCAATGAAGTCAAGAAAGTCAACATATACAGCAACTCAAGTGAAGACGAAGTTACTAATTAGATAGGAATATAATCTCTAGCCATAGAACCTATTTCTTTAGTGTATTGCGATAGCAGCAATGCCAAACCATTAGTTAAGATACTAGTCTTAATAGTATGATAGTTTTTGAGTTATTTATTCCTGATTCTTCTTTGTAAGAAGTTTCTTTCTCTCTCTTTAACCTAGAGTGTTCTCTGGATCTTGTGTAAAGAGTTGAGTTGTAACCTATAGTCATGTCTTGGACCTGTTGTGTTTCTGTTGTACCACTCTGAGGGATGTAATACTAGTGAACGTTGTTTCATTGGTGTTATGTCGACGACTATAGTGTACTACATCATGCAGTGGTATGCTGGGTCACCGCACCTGATGCCTGTTGTTGTTGGTTGCTGGTCCTTCTTTCCTTGATCTTGTCCTGCTCCTCCTGGTGCTGCTGCTCCAGGCTCCTGTGTGCGCTTGTTGTCCACCTAATCCACCTCCTCCATCAGGTGACCATCTTGTGTGGTTTCTTGTTGAATTTTATGGTGGATTCTTGGTTGATCTAGTTAAGAATTGGTAAGATCTGCTGTGGTGTTGGTTGTGTTCTTGAGATATAGAACTATGGCTATGTTTGTGAGCTTGTGAGAAAAACATACTTTGTTGAATGCGTGTTGTGGTTTTGATCTTTCTCCTCCTCTTCCTGCTGTCGACATCACAGTGCATGCAGTTTGTTGTGTGAGCTGCTTCACTATGGCCTTTCTCCTTTGGATCAGATCAAGTGAAAAATGTTCACTACCCCTTCCCTTTTACTATTTTCTAATCTGGTGAAACTTGCCCCTTATGTAGCTTATGATGTTGTACTGAAGCTTTTTGGATTTATAAGAACATATGCTACCCTTTTGGTGAAACTTGCCCCTTTTTAATGCTCAATGAGGTAAAATGAACAGTGCATTTCACCGCTCAAATCTGAGAGCAAAACTAACAAAAATCACCTTCTTTGTGTTCTTTTATTTTCTTTGTTTTGCAAGTACAAAAGCTCTAGTGATCAAGATATATAGATTCGTATATAGATAGATAATAGTGTAGGATTTTAGTTTTTATCCCTTTTGTAATTTTTCATTTCTTTTCCTTGTAAAAGATCAATGTAATGTTATTCTATTATTCAATGAAGTTTCCTATTCTTTGAGAAATGTTTATGTAATGTTCTTACTTGATATACATTTGTATTTGTATTGTTGTAATTGAATAAAGGAAAGAATAAGAAGTATTTTCTTATTTGAGTTATTATATTTGTACTGTTTTCAATTTTCTTTATTGTTTTTCAATATTAAATATTTATAACAATCTTAACTAAATCATTTTGAAAAACAATAAAATACTAAATACTTCTAACTTTTAAATCTTTTCAAAGTGATTCAAATTTAAATATCGACTTAAATTATTCACCCAAAATCATTTTAATTCCTAAAGATCATGTCAAAATTTGTAACAATCACTATAAAGAGCTAAACCTATCTCTAAATAGTGAAGGAAACTTTGATCTCTCCAGGGTTTTGTTCGGCGAAAATTTTACCCCAGTTTTACAGATGAATGCATGCAAGTGCACTAATTTCTATTTCTACCCTTCATTGGTTCCTAAACGCTGGGATGTTATAATATATCTACCTTTTATAAAAGCAGTTTGATTACTTGAGATTAAAGTCTCACTCACCACACCACCTATTGGTAGCACACTTAGAAAATCTTAAAACTACAATTATACCATAAGGATTGCTTGAAAGAATGTGCCAAAATAAAAAATTATGATATTTAATCCAGCAAAATTCACAACATAAAAATGGATACAAAGTAATTATCTATATGTGGAAATTATGAAAACGGAGAAATTTGTGTCTAAGAACAAACTCCAAGATTGAGAACCATGGGGACCAATAAAAACTTTTGCTAGAACTTAGGTAGGTGGTAAGAACAGTCAAATGAGACCAGAGTGAAAAACCATTCCAGAAATAACGGATATATAAAATAACCATGTAGTTTGTTAAAGTTAAGAAAAAGATGTATAAGTAGAAAAAAAATCCGAGCAAGATAACACATAAAAAAGTGTGTGCCCACATAGTGTTGAAAATGTCCCCTAGAATCAACCATGTGATGATAAATATTTCCATGTGTCCATGAACTATTCAATACTATTATCCTTGAATATCATCGTTGATATTTATCAACAAGTATGCACCTGACTTTCTTCTACATTTGTTTTCTTGAATGGAGTAGGTAGGATTCTGGTAATGTTGAGCAAGAGGATAGCCACCCCTTGAAGTTTTCCTTTCTTGAAGAAAAAATGGAAACATGTGCAGCTAGTAATTCGGCGTCTGCGGATAGCAGCTGGGGAGCGTAGCTTCAGAATTTCACTAAGACGAGGTAAGGAGGTGGAGCGAGCCTTTGTGAATAAGTTCCAAGGATTGCACAAGGGATGCCAGAGGAATCAGAGAAAGATGAAGCATCGGAAGCTTCTCGGTCAGGTGAGCACTTTGATCTCGGTCTCTTCCACCATCATGTCCAGCACTTACATACAAACTGTTGTCTGTAGAAAAAAGTACAGGGTTTATGATGTACTCATCTTTTGTGTGGAGGGCATCTATCTCTGAATCTCAGATCATTCCGAATGTGGTAGAGGTGCCTGTTGCTGAGCATGTTCCCTCACCAGCATCTCGAATAATGTGAAATCCCACCACAGACTGAATAGGAAAATAACTTGAACTGAGAAATTGTATCATGGTACGCACATTTTTGTTCCAACAGCAAACACAACTCGACGGTAGAATAACATCACAATGTTCTCCACAACATACAACCACAGCCAATCCAGACGACCGACAAGGAAAGACTATGTGTAGATCACACTGCAGACCTACGACCTAGAAACTGGCTAAAACTGAGCAGCCAGATTAACCGCTGACAATCCGCTAAAAACGACACACAGCGGATGATTTGTTATTCGACCACTGAGAATTCAAAACGACACTACCGATAGTAACAGACATATCGGCGACGCTAAAATGACCAGCTTGCCGCTAAGCAGCTACAGGCCTCACAGGCAAACGACTCCAAGATAAAAGTAAAGCTGAGCATGTTCTATGACTCCAAAGGCAGCGGTGCCATCAGAACATGCGGGTCTAACTCTAATAGGTGCCATCAGAACATGTTCCGCTCCAGCTTACTGCTTAGGGTAGGAGGCCTCGACCTGCTTCTCCAGCTGCATTTGAGAACACACAAATAGGTCAGTTGCATGAAGTCTATCAATGCTATGACAATTCAGACGGAAAAAAAACCCTAATGACCTTTTAGAGCAACAGAAGCTTAATAAGTCAATGAATGTTTTCAGCTCAGCTTTACAGTAGTCCTAAATAGCGCTCTAGACACCACGTGGTGGTCTAAGTATAACTCAAAATTAGCACCGCAAATGCCACACGGACTTGCATATAAAGAACTGAAGATGGCATGACAATGCTTTGGTTATCTTCCAGAGTTATTAACAGTAATTTCATATATGTCAGGAAAACTAACTGCATTCATTTCATGAACATGATTCTCATTTGTTGTTATGCAGCAAACTAGCTGAATCCGTTCCATTAGCATCTTCTCTTCTGTCTACTTTAATATTTTGCATAACAAGAAAACTTCAGAATAAAAAAAAATCCTTCGAAGATGGATAATCCGCTTTACTGCAATGCTACCGAGAGGTAAACACGAGTGTCAGAAAAATCTAAGGTAAATACCCGAAGCAAATTCTGAAACTTGTTGCGCAGATCATAGAAATCATTCCTCAGAGCATACAATGCCTTGAGACACCTGACAAGGGGAACAGTTCAGTAAGTTGTCAAGCCCCCTTTCCATTAACAGATCAGAAAAAATCTCATGGTAGCTACAATTTTTAAGCATGAGTGGAATATAGTTTTCTACACATAATATAACATTTTTAAAGCACAGATTTGTTGTACTAAACAGTCACTCCTAACCCACCAAGCTTGGTAGAGTCAGCCAATATTTCTGCCAACACTGAATATTTTAGCAGTTTACAAAAGCAATGACCACGCAATTATATCGATAAATACTCTAATACCATTAATATAAAACTAGGCCATACCCAGTATGAAGATTTCTATAAGACGATGATAGAAAATACAATACTGTGACATAATGATACAAGATACTAACCCATCTCTGCTCTTCTCCTGAATAAACTCATGGAATTGAACGCAGGCGTTCTTCACTCTCTGAGCACCAACACTGTAAGATTTAATACTATACAATCAGGAAAATGCCACCAAATTTTCTTTAATAAATGTAAGAGAGCACTGTATTTCTTTCTCTTCACTTCTTATTGCCAACAATAAATACAACTATAGCACTATGATCATCCATATATGGGTTAACAAGTCAATTAGTTACAACCTATAATAAGCAAAGACATGTAGACTCATTGGCTAACAAAAATTGATTCCATATAACCACAGAGATACGGAAATAGGATGGTTTGCACATAATAATAGTAGTTCCTAAGAACAATAATACTAGTCTAGTAGTCTGTAAGTGTAATAAAATTAGTTTCTGTAATAATTTTATTTCCATAATTAATTATTAGTTAACTCTAGCAAACCTTCTGTATGAAACTACAAATACTATGGTCTGTCTGAGAACCTATACCAGCAGAACAAAGCCCCAAAACCAAAAAAAAAGCTGCTATATTTTTCGTAAACAAAGGAGAAACATGCAAACCTATCATATCCAGTTTAAAACACTACAATGGCAGAACGACTGTCAGCCCCTCCAATACAAATTGGGTGAAAAACTTGTCACGGGAGAATCTGGAGTGCTATGCCTTGAGCTATCCTATTTGAGCGAAGCCTCATATATGCCAGATCTAAATGATATACCAGCACAATGGCTAAAGAACCTGACGGATCTAAAACATAGAACAGTAAAATAGCCAAACAGTTTGTCATATCTATGACAACCGAAAGGTTTGCAGATAAGTAATAAAGTAGTATAACGACAAAAAGATTTGTCATATCTAAATCATAAAAAGGTAAAATGGCCAAATGGTTTGTCGGATCTCAATGATAAAACATTAAAACAGCCAAATGGATTGCCGGATCTACAACGGCCAAATAGTTTGTCAGATCTAAACCATAAAACATTACAACGACAAAATGATTTGTCGGATATAATTCACAAAACAGTAAAACGACAACTGATTTGTCGGATCTAAATCATGAAATGGTATCTCAACCTCTTCGCAAATTAATTGGAAGATGCCACCAATGTGTACGGAACGGATCAAGTTTGTCAGATGTAAATGATAAATCAATACAAGGGACAAACCAATCTCATCCCTCACTATATGGATCGGAAGCACTAGTCATAATGCACCAATACGTGAAATGGACCGCGTTTGCCAGATCTACTTCGTAAAACACTAGAATGATCAAACCGACGGTAAGTCTTCTCCAAGATGACCGTACGCCTTACAAAGGATCTATGTCCTTCCAATCTATGGGGATATAAACATGGTTAAAAAAATTATGGGGACATAATACCCGATATGCACCGCTAACAAGAACCATCACTCCTATGCTATTGCAGAAACACATAAGCTACAGCCTACAGGACATAAAAGACGAAGAAAAGAACCTCACCTTGTACTTCTGCCCCCGAGCTGGTGTACAAAAGCATCCACCTTGTCAAAGTCAACACATGGCTTGTCCCTGCAAGCAAAGCATCAAACATCTGATCTCACAGGACATGACAAGCGAGCCAATAGAGGAAACACAATTACAGTAGCTTGGCGAGCTCGTCGATGATCTGCTCGCCGTCCTCGAAGAAGAGCTTGAAGACATCAGCAACAAAGTTCGGGGTACTCCTCTCCTGGAGCAGCTGCAGCTGGTGGAACTGATCGTCCAACAAACCCTAACCCAGAAAATAAACGCAATAAACACATCAGATTCCCCAACAGTATTGAAATGGCACTGAAATAGTGAACTGCTCACCGTAGTGAACATGTTTGCTACATCGGGAAGGGTGTTGACCTGCATCGAAGCCGCCATGGCTACCTAAAGAGAGGACTAGGGCTAGCGGGAGGAAGCTAAGGGAGGAGAGTAGGGCGATGCAGAAATGGGAGTAAGGATGATGGTGATTGGGAATGAGCGGGTGTGGTATATATAGGGGAATTGGGCTCCCAAGCCACAACCACCTGCACTTACACACACCACACACACACACCGCAGGTTGGAGTGACAGCTATCATCCTCCTACTCTTTATTGCTCCCATTTATTTTTGTTGTCATCACCCCTTTCTCATTGAGAAAATGCCAAGCTTGTATTTATTGCGAAATTATCTTTTAGATAATTTAGGCCCTTAATCTATTTGGCTGGTGAAACGTAGGCATAGTTTAATTGGATACCTTTTATTGCCTATCTAATTTTAGAAAATAGGTTAGCGCAATAACGATGGGAAAACAGATGTCATTTCAGAAATGTTAAGTTTTAATTATTTTATTTTTTGTACTATCATTGAGTCTTACCTAATACAATTTTCCAAGCGTAGAAACAGTTTAATTCCATACCTTTTAAGCCTTAAACCGTGCCGATTGTCTAATTGCTTATTCATTTGCTTATTTCTTAGAAGTAGTTTTATTATGCATTTAAATCTGAAGAACGGCAGAGGCTCCACCTCTCAAAGGCGTCAACATGATTACCAATAGGCATACATATGAACCATATGTGTGCGCTAAATGTTGTGAACTGTTAGATACTATTTTATATATATATATATATGTATATATATATATCTTATTAAAATCCATCAATTAGTGAATGTGATAAATTTGAAGATGACACAAAATATATAAGATATTATAGACGAAGTGACTACCATGTCTTGTTCCAAGACGACGAGTATATTAGAGAATGAGGCAGCCAGAGATAAGGTGTGCAGCCAAAGGGGAAAATTTCTGCACCCAGCTAATTCAGCTCCGGACTCAGATTATAGGCTTATCCTGTTATAGAGAAATCAAGTCAGGGTACCGATCCCATGGCGGCGACTATGATCCGAGCGACGTGTCTTGTCCTGACACGACGATCTTGTGACATTTTTCTGAATTACTGTAACCAGCCGATGGGGTGCATGACGTGTGAGTGGCCATTAAAAATTCTGTTAATAACAAGGTAGCTAGATTTATGCGGGTTGTTATCGGTTCCTATTAGAAACACGACAATATCCGTACATCAGAAGCGACAAATTGAAATGTCCCTACAATATCTACTACTGCTGAGAGCACATTTCTAATTTTATTCACACATTTAGATTCATTGATAGCACATTTTCTATTATTTACGTCCACTGGAAAATTAATATAGACATTTTTTTCTTCATAATAGGTAAAGTGTCATGGTTCATTCACCACTATGGACATATTGTGGAGACAATCATGGTGACTAAATAAGAGCTACGAATACATATATTCACCTCACAAGAAATTACATATGATTTTGAACCTATCATGAAGATAACTTTAGTTTCTTCCACAGTGATCTAAGGAAAGTTATGTTTAGTTTCTCATTAGAAGGACATTGGTTAATGTTGGGACTAGTGGTTTATTATCTTTTAATTTATTTGATGGACTGGGCTATATGGATCGCCCTTCATAACTTCCACTGTATTTTCTTGTAAGCTACATCTTATTACGGTCTAACTCATTGATGGCACATAGAAATGGTGCAATGTATCAGATAGTTTCAAATGACAGCTAGCATAAATATGTCCAAAAATATGCCAGTAATTGACAGCAGAGCTCCACGGGTGCTTGTGACCACAAATTCTACTACAATACTACTTTCCTAGAGACAAAAGTGACAGCTGTATTTGACAGGCATATGCCTAGTTAATATTCAGTTATGCAAAGACCAGAGACCCAGCTTGTTGGTTTTGTCTGAAACAAAGCAACGACTGGACAGCAGAGCTCGCAGCCTTTGCTTTTGTAATCATCTGCCAGCCTATTTGGTGGTCTTTATATACTACATGCATCTTTTATTTACACATGAGTTCATTACTGTTCATGCAACAACAGCCGCTCCTTTCTGTCTACAAAAAACACAGTGATTTTTGGCTAATGCATCAGCTTCAGCATTTGTGGTGCGATGATATATATCTTTGCATACATGCTTCTTGGGTTAGCAGCAGAGTTGGCTTCGTTTGCCCCTATCTATTAATTGGACCTAGTGACATGAGGAGAATTGATACGGATTACTAATTATGTATACAGAGATTGATGTCCAAGAAAATATACCGGCAAAAAAAGTACCCACGGAATTACATAGCTTTGGTTTCAGAAACAAAAGATAACCATTTTTTCATGTACATTACCTTTGATTCCAAGGTGCTAACCATGCTGCAGGCCAGCACTTTAAACTAGCAACGTTGTCTCTTTCCTGAGCCGCCGGCAGCTCCTCCCGCAACTCGGCGCGCCACATTCCGTCCGTGGTTGCTACACGACACGCTCCGGCAGCCTCTCGTCCTCCTCTCCCGACGGCTGCTGGAGAAGCAGAGAGGAACGAAGGCGGCAGCGCCGGAGTGCAGGACGACGGCGACGGCCTGGCCACCGGCGGAGGAGCATGATTCCGGCTCCTCGCGTCAAGGAAGGGAGTACGGCGGAGGTGGAGGCGGATTCCGGGCGGCTCTGTCTCGGATTGGGGATCGGTCCATCGTCGCAGACGATGACGAGGCAGTGTATGCTTAGCGAATGCTAAGGCCCGAGACCACCTGGCCGGCAGGCCCAATACTTGCACTTTCGAGGCTTTTAATTTTTTTCCGAAGCTTTTAATCCATATATGTCCAATTCACGTGTACAAAATACAAATACGGTCTGCTAAAAAATACAAATACGAATACAGAAATTAGGGGGGAAATAAGAAGATAACTCATCATAAAAAAATTGTCAGCTAATATGAACCCTTCCCAGGAAACTATAAATGATCCTACAATTCATGACATGGTCATCGAACAAAATGCATTAGACCATAAGAATTGCTTCAAAGAATGTGCCAAAATAAAAAATTATGAAAATATATATTTTATCCTGCAAAATTCACAACATAAAAATTGATACAAAATAATTATTTAGAAATTATGAAATCAGAGAAATTGGTGTCTAAAAAAAACTCCAAGATCGAGAACCATGGATACCAATAAAAGTTTGTTAGCACTTTGGAAGGTGGTAACAACAGTCAAATGAGATCAGAGTGGAAAATCACTCCAGAAATAACATATATATAATAACCATGTAGTTGGTTTTATCATGACGCTGAGCACATTCCCTCATCAGCATCTCGAATAATGTGAAATCCCACCACAGACTGAATACGAAATAACTTGAACTGAGAAATTGTATAGCTTATATCATGGTACGCAAATTTTTGTTCCAACAGCAAACACAACTTGACAGTAAAATAACATCACAATGTTCACCAGAACATACAACCATGGCCGATCCAACCGACCAACGAGGAACGACTATGTCAAGATCACACTGCAGACCTACGACCTAGAAACTGGCTAAAACTGAACAGCCAGATTAACCGCTGACAATCCGCAAAGCGACAGCGGATGATTTGTTATTCAACCACTGAGAATTCAAAACGACACTACCGACAGTAACAGACATATCGGCGACCCTAAAATGACCAGCTTGACACTGAACAGCTGCAGGCCTCACAGAGGCAAACGAATCCGAGATAAAAGCAAAGCTGAGCATGTTCTTCGACTCCAAAGATAGGCGGTGCCGTCAGAACATGCAGGGCCCCACTCTGTTGCTCCAGCTTACTGCTTAGGATGGAAGGCCTAGACCTGCTGCTCCAGCTGTGCATTGGAGAACACAAAAGCAGGTCAGTTGCATGAAGCCTATCAATGCTGTGACAGTTGAGACGAAAAAAATTCTAATGACCTTTTTAGAGCAACAGAACCTAAGATTCAGATACAGACATACCCAAAAACAGTAATCAGTCAATGAACGGTTTCAGCTCATCTTTCCGGTAGTCCTAAATAGTGCTCTAGACACCATGTGGTGGTCTAAGTATAAGTGTATAACTCAAAATTTAGCACTGCAAATGCCACACGGACTTGCATATAAAGAACTGAAGATGGCACGTCCATGCTTGTTTATCTTCCAGAGCTGAATCCATTCCATTAGCATCTTGTCTTCTGTCGTTTAATATTTTGCAAAACAAGAAAACTTCAGAAATAAAATAATTCGTTTGAAGATGGTAATCCGGTTGACTGTAATACTACAGAGAGTTAAACACGAGTGTCAGAAAAATCTAAGGTAAATACCTGAAGCGAATTCTGAAACTTGCTGCGCAGATCACAGAAATCATTCCTCAGAGAATCCAATGCCTTGAGAAACCTGACGAGGGGAACAGTTCAGTAAGCTGTGAAGCACCCTTTCCATTAACAGCTCAGGAAAGGAGCATGTTAATAATTACAGAAAAAATCTCATGGTAGCTACAATTTTTAAGCATGAGTGGAATAGTTTTCTACATATAATATAACATTTTTAAAGCACAGATTTCTTGTACTAAACAGTCACACTCCTAACCCACCAAGCTCGGTAGAGTCAGCCAATATTTCTGCGAAGACTGAATATTTTAGCAGTTTACAAAAGCAATGACCACACAATTATATCGATAAATACTCTAATACCATTAATTTAAAACTAGGCCATATTCATTATGAAGATTTCTGTAAAACGATTAATAAAAAATACAATACTGTGACATAATGATACAAGATACTAACCCATCTCTGCTCTTCTCCTGACAAAACTCATGGAATTGAACGCAGGTGTTCTTCACTCTCTGAGCACCAACACTGTAAGATTTAATACTATACAATCAGGAAAGTGCCACCAATTTTTCTTTAATAAAGGTAAGAGAGCATTGTATTTATTTCTCTGCACTCCTTATTCCTAACAATAGATACAAATATAGCACTATGATCATCCATATATTGGTTAACAAGTCAATTAAATACAACCTATAGTAAGCAAAGACATGTAGACTCATTGGCTAACAAACATTGATTCCATATAACCACATGGATACGGAAATAGGACGGTTTGCGCATAATAATAGTACTTCCTAAGCACAATAATACTAGTTTGTAAGTGTAATAAAATTAGTTTCTGTACTAATTTTTAATTCCATAAGTAATTATTAGTTAACTCTAGCAAACCTTCTGTATGAAACTACAAATACCAGGGTCTGGGAACCTATACCAGCAGAACAAAGCCCCAAAACCAAAAAAAGAGCTGCTATATTTTTCGTAAACAAGGGCGAAACATGCAAACCTATCATATCTAGTTTAAAACACTACAATGGCAGAACGACTGTCAGCCCCTCCAATACAAACTGGGTGAGAAACTTGTCATGGGAGAATCTGGAGTGCTACGCCTTGAGCTATCCGATTTGAGTGAAGCGGCTCATATATGCCAGATCTAAATCATATACCAGTACAATAGTTAAACGATCTGACGGATCTAAAACATAGAACAGTATAATAGCCAAACAGTTTGTCATATCTACGACAACCAAAAGGTTTGCAGATAAGTAATAAAGTAGTATAACGACAAAAAGATTTGTCATATCTAAATCATAAAAAGGTAAAATGGCCAAATGGTTTGTCGGATCTCAATGATAAAACATTAAAACAGCCAAATGGGTTGCCGGATCTACAACAGCCTAATAGTTTGTCAGATCTAAACCATAAAACATTACAACGAAAAAATGATTTATCGGATATAATTCACAAAACAGTAAAACGACAACCGATTTGTGTTTCTAAATCATGAAATGGTATCTCAACCTCTTCAAAAAATAATTGGAAGATGCCACCAAGGATCAAGTTTGTCAGATGTAAATGATAAATCAATACAAGGGACAAACCGATCTCATCCCTTACTATATGGATCGGAAGCACTAGTCATAATGCACCAATATGTGAAATGGATCGAGTTTGCCAGATCTACTTCGTAAAACGCTAGAATGATCAAACCAACGATAAGTCTTCTCCAAGATGACCGTATGCCTTACAAAGGATCTATGTCCTTCCAATCTATGGGGATATAAACATGGTTAAAAAAATTATGGGGACATAATACCCGATTTGCACCGCTAACAAGAACCATCACTCCTATGCTATTGCAGAAACACATAAGCTACAGCCTACAGGACATTAAAGACGAAGAAAAGAACCTCACCTTGCACTGCAGCCCTTGAGCTGGTGTACAAAAGCATCCACCTTGTCAAAGTCAACACATGGCTTGTCCCTGCAAGAAAAGCCTTAAACATCTGATCTTACAGGACATGAAAAGCGAGCCAATAGAGGAAACACAATTACAGTAGCTTGGCGAGCTCGCCGATGATCTGCTCGCTGTCCTCGCAGAAAAGCTTGATGACCTCAGCAACGAAGTTTGGAGCACTCCCATCCTGGAGCAGCTGCAGATGGTGGAACTGATCGTCCAGCAAACCCTAACCCAGCAAATAAACACAACAAAAACATCAGATTCCCCAACAGTGATCGTCCAGCAAACCCTAACCCAGCAAATAAACACAACAAAAACATCAGATTCCCCAACAGTATTGAGTTACCCATCCACCTAAGGAGAAACTAAAAATCCGTACAAATGGCACTAAAATAGTGAACTTGTCACCGTAGTGAACATGTTTGCTACATCAGGAAGGGTGTTGACCTGCATCGAAGCCTCCATGGCTACCTAAAGCGAGGACTAGGGCTAGCGGGAGGAAGCTAAGGGAGGAGAGTAGGGCGATGCAGAAATGGGAGTAAGAATGATGGTGATTGGGAATGAGCAGGTGTGGTATATATAGGGGAATCGGGATCCCAAGCCACAACCACACATACACACCGCAGGTTGGATTGACAGTTATCATCTTCCTACTCTTTATTGCTCCCATTTATTTTTGTTGTCATCACCCCTTTCTCATTGAGAAAGTGCCGAGCTTGGATTTATTGCCAAGATAATTTAGGCCCTTAATCTATTTGGCTGGTCAAATGCAGGCATAGTTTAATTGGATACCTTTTATTGCCTATCTAATTTTAGAAAATAGGTTAGCGCAATAACGATGGGAAAACAGATCTCGTTTCAGAAATAAGTTTTAATTATTTTATTTTTCTACCAACATTGAGTCTTACCTAATACTTTGAAAATTGAGATGAAAAAATTCTAATGACCTTTTAGAGCAACAGAACCTAAGATTCAGATACTGACATACCCCAAAACAGTAAGCAATAAATGAATGTTTTCATCTCAGCTTTCCGGTAGTCCTAAATAGTGCTCTAGACACCATGTGGTGGTCTAAGTATAACTCAAAATTTAGCACCGCAAATGCCACACGACTTGCATATAAAGAACTGAAGATGGCGTGTCCATGCTTGTTTATCTTCCAAAGTTATTACTAGTAATTTCATGTATGTCAGGCAAACTAACTGCATTCAGTTCATGAACATGATTTTCGTTTGTTGTTATGTAGCAAACTAGCTGAATCCGTTCCATTAGCATCTTGTCTTCTGTGTAGTTTAATATTTTGCATAACAAGAAAACTTCAGAATAAAAAAATCCTTTGAAGATGGATAATCCAATTTACTGCAATGCTACCGAGAGGTAAACACGAGTGTCAGAAAATCTAAGGTAAATACCTGAAGCAAAGTCTGAAACTTGTTGCGCAGATCACAGAAATCATTCCTCAGAGCATTCAATGCCTTGAGACACCTGACAAGGGGAACAGTTCAGTAAGTTGTCAAGCCCCCTTTCCATTAACAGATCAGGAAAGGAGCATGTTAATAATTACAGAAAAAATCTCATGGTAACTACAATTTTTAAGCATGAGTGGAATAGTTTTCTACATATAATATAACATTTTTAAAGCACAGATCTTTTGTACTAAACCGTCACAGTCCTAACCCACCAAGCTCGGTAGAATCAGCCAATCTTCCTGCCAAGACTGAATATTTTAGAAGTTTACAAAAGCAATGACCACACAATTATATCGATAATACTCTAATGTCATTAATATAAAACTAGGCCATATTCAGTATGAAGATTTCTATAAGACGATGATAGAAAGTACAATACTGTGATATAATGATACAAGATACTAACCCATCTCTGCTCTTCTCCTGACTAAACTCGTGGAACTGAACGCAGGTGTTCTTCACTTTCGAGCACCAACACTGTAAGATTTAATACTACACAATCAGGAAAGTGCCACCAAATTTTCTTTAACGAATGAAAGAGAGCATCGTATTTCTTTCTTTCACTTCTTATTCCAAATAAATATAAATATAGCACTATGATCATCCATATATGGGTTAACAAGTCAGTTAGATACAACCAAGAAAACCTAGGGTAAGCAAAGACATGTTGACTCATTGGCTAAAAAACATCGATTCCATATAACCACATGGATACGGCAATAGGATGGTTTGGGCATAATAATAGTAGTTCCTAAGCATGATAGTACTAGTTTGTAAGTGTAATAAAATTATTTTATGTAATAGTTTTTATTTCCATATTTATTAGTTCTAGCAAATCTTATGCATGAAACTACAAATACCACAGTTTGGGAACTCGTACCAGGACAACAAACCCCCAAAACCAGAAAAATAGCTGCTATATTTTTCGTAAACAAAGGTGAAACATGCAAATTTGGTGAAACACTTGACATGGGAGAATCTGAAGCGCTACGCCTTGAGCTATCCGATTTGAGCGAAGCGGCTCATATATGTCAGATCTAAATCATATACCAGCACAGTGGCTAAACGGTCTGACGGATCTAAACCATAGAACAGTAAAACAGACAAACAATTTGTCGTATCTACAACAACCAAAAGGTTGTAGGATAGGTAATAAAGTATAATAATGACAAAAAGATTTGTCATATCTAAATCATAAAATGGTAACAGCCAAATAGTTTGTCGGATCTAAATGATACAATATTAAAATGGCCAAATGGATTGCCGGATCTACAACGGCCAAGCAATTTGTCAGATCTAAATCATAAAGCATTACAACGACAAAATGATTTGTCAGATTTAATTCAGAAAACAGTAAAACAACAACTGATTTGTCGGATCTAAATAATGAAATGGTATCTCAACCTCTTCGCAAATTAATTGGAAGATGCCACCGATGTGTACGGAACGGACCAAGTTTGTCAGATGTACATGATAAATCAATACAAGGGACAAAACGATCTCATCCCTCGCTATATGGATCAGAAGCGCTAGCCATGATGCACCAATACGTGACATGGATCGCTTTGCCGGATCTACTTCGTAACCGATGATAAATCTTCCCCAAGATGACCATACGCTTTTCAAAAAATCTATCTCCTTCCAATCTATGGGGAGATAAACATGGTTAAAAAAATTATGGGGATATAATACCCGATTTGCGCCACTAACAACAACCATCACTCCTATGATATTGCATAAACACATAAGCTACATGACATAAAAGAGGAAGAAAAGAACCTCACCTTGCACTGCTGCCCTTGAGCTGGTGCACAAAAGCATCCACCTTAACGAAGTCAACACATGGCTTGTCCCTGCAAGCAAAGAATCAAACATCTGATCTGCACATGACATGACAAGCGAGCCAACAGAGGAAGCACAATTACAGAAGCTTGGCGAGCTCGCCGATGATCTGCCCGCCGTCCTCGCAGAAGAACGTGACGACCTCAGCAACGAAGTTCGGGGCACTATCATCCTGGAGTAGCTGCAGCTGGTGGAACTGACCGTCCAGCAAACCCTAACCCAGCAAATAAACGCAAAACAAAAACCTCAAATTCCCCAACAGTGTTTGAGTTACCCATCCACCTAAGGAGAAACTAAAACTCCACACAAATGGCACTGAAATAGTGAAGTGCTTACAGTAGTGAACATGTTTGCTACATCGGGAAAGGTGTTGACCTGCATCGAAGCCGCCATGGCTACCTAAAGTGAGGACTGGAGCTAGCGGGAGGAGGCTAAGGTAAGAGAGTAGGGCGATGCAGAAGTGGGAGTAAGAATGATGGTGATTGGGACTGAGCGGGTGTGGTATATATAGGGGAATTGGAGTACCAAGCCACAACCACCCCCACTTACACACACCATACACACCGCAGGTTGGAGTGACAGCTATCATCTTCCTACCCTTTATTGCTCCCATTTATTTTTGTTGTCATCACCCCTTTCTCATTGAGAAAATGCCGAGTTTAGATTTATTGCGAAATTAATTTTTAGATAACTTAGGCCCTTAATCTACTTGATTGGTCAGGCATAGTTTAATTGGATACCTTTTATTGCCTATCTAATTTTAGAAAATAGTTTTGCGCAATAACGATGGGAAAACGGTTCTGATTTGAGAATGTTAAGTTTTAATTGTTTTATTTTTGTGCCATCATTGAGTCTTACCTAATATGATTAGGTTAGACGGGAAAATTTCTGCACCCGGCTAATTCAGCTCTGGACTCAGATAATGGGCTTATTCTGTCACAGAGAAATCAGGTCAGGGTACCGATCCCGTGGCGGCAACTACAATCCCAGCGCCGTGTCTTGTCCTGACCCGACGATCTTGTGATGTTTTCTGAATTACTGTAGCTAGCCGATGGAATGCATGACGTGTGAGTGGGCATGAAAAAATCAATTGATAACAAGGTAGCTAGATTTCTGCGGGTTGTTTTTTTGCGAAAACGCAAAAGCCTTGCGTTTCGATGCATTGATAGAATAAGAAGATTCATGTACAAGTCCGCAGAAGCGGATGAACACCCATGCCGTACAACTCAACCCAAGACAACTAGACTAGGGGAGTAGCTGGCGCAGCCCCCGAGCTCCAGCCTCCGCCCACGCCTTAGCTTCCGCTTTGATCGTGTCCACGAGGGGAGCCACCGAAGGGTATCGGTTCCAATTAGAATACGACAACCGTACATCATAAGCGACAAATTAGATTTCCGCGGGTTGTTATTGGTTCCAATTAGAAATACGACAATATCCGTACATCATAAGCGACAAATTGGAATGTCCCTACAATATCTACTACTGTTGAGAGCACATTATCTAATTTCATCACACATTTAAATTCATCAATAGCATATTCTGTATTATTTACATAAACTGCAAAAAATAATATGGACATTTTTTTTCTTCACAATAGGTAAAGTTCCATGGTTCATTCATCAGTATGAACATATTACGGTATACATCATGGTGACTGAACAAGAGATGCAAATACATATATTCACCTCACAAGAAATTATATATCATTTTCAACCAATCATGAATTATCCTGCCAAGTGAGAACTGAATGGGACTAAAGATAAGTCTCTCTTCCACAGTGACTTAAAGAAAAGTTCTCTTTAGTTTCTCATTAGAAGAAAATTGGTTAATGTTGGGACTAGTGGTTTATTATCTTTTAATTTATTTGATGGGTGGGGCTATAGGGATCACCCTTCATATCTTCCCTTGTATTTTCTTGGAGGCTACAGCTTATTACGGTCTAACTCATTGAAGGCACAAAGTAGAAATGGTGCAATGTATCTATTAGTTTCAAATGGCACCCAGCATAAATATATCCAAGAATATGCCAGTACAAAATACTTGTCTATTATCATTAATACACGCAAGGTATTGCATGCACATGTATACTCACCGTGTGTTTCTGGTTAATTTGAGTACAAAATACTTATCAATTGTCATTAATGACGTAAGATTTTTAAAAAATTCTTTGAAGTGCATAAATGCATGTGTGTTTGTGACCGCAAATTCTACTACAGTACTACTTTACTAGGGACAAAAAATGACAGCGAGCTATGCAAACGCAGGCATGTACCTAGTTAATATTCGTGTCCAGCTATGCAAAGACCAGAGACCCTTGTTGGTTTTTTCTGAAGCAAAGCAACGACTGGACAGCACAGCTCACAACCTTTGCTTTTCTGATCATCTGCCAGCCTATTTGGTGGTCTTTATATGCATGCATCTTTTGTTTTCACAAGTGCTCATTACTGTCCATGCAACAACTACCGCTCCTTTCTGTCTAGTCCGTTTATACAGAAATTAGGGTGGTGGAAGACCAAAACACGGTTGTTTAGTCCTTTCTCCGAGCAAGATAACACGTACAAAAGTGTGTACCCACATAGTGTTGAAAATATACCCTGGAATCAATCATGCGATGATAATTTTTCATGTACTCCCTCTGTTCAGAAATACAAGACATTTTAGCTTTGTGAACTGAATGTATCTAGATGCTTTTTAGTGTATATGTTCACTCCGAACCTCTACGAACCTATACACTAAAAGACGTCTAGATACATTCGATTCACAAAGCTAAAACGTCTTATATTTCTAAACGGAGGGAGTATTCATGAACAGTTTAATATTATCCTTGAATATCATCGTTGATATGTATCAAGTATATATACCTGACTTGTTTGTGAAATGTGAAACTATGTAATGTACGATGATAGTTCTAACTGTCCGAGCATAGAGATGCTAACCCGATATTATTAATTAATGATGGAGATATGATACATTGTAAATATATCTATTCTTTCAAAAGTTTAATTTTGTGTTATTCCTATTATTGACCAATATTCATATATTATTTGTACTAACCTATTAATACATGGTAGAAGTTAGTTCTTCGCCTCTATTTATGTTGGTTTTGGGTATTTCTGCAAAACAAGAAAATAAATGAAAAATATGTCGTAGGAAAGTAACAGATATAGCCATCAGGGAAGCTTATCGAGAGGAGAGAGGCAAGGCGAAAGACGGATGTCCAGGAACGTGATTGCCCACTATTTACCCACGTTCAGTTCTCGGCAGTGGAGCAAATCCCTACTCCTGCGCTTGTCTGTATTATGGATCTCTCGGCAAGATCTAGAGTATCGCGTAAAAGTTACAATGGTAGCTATTGTAGCTCAGATCTGTCTAAGTCTGAATGTGATCTGCCCCTCAAGGGGTAGCCTTGTCTGGCTATATATACAACAGTCGGTCCAAGGTTTTGCATGGTATCCGAATCGGCACGGATACTAGAGTTCTAGTCTGACTCAGCTTAATTCATTTCGTTGTTGTTGGACTAATTCATTCATACAGGAACAACTTCGAGTTTGTTCGTCCATGTGGCTGTTGTACCATTCCACTATACCTTACCATTTTGTTTTCATGGTAAAAGCTGCAAGGCATATGTATATGTGGTATTGACAGCGATAACAACAAATAGCTCCTGATGATGATGATGTTAATGACGTAACAATTTTGTAGTTCTGTTCTCGTATTCTTATGTTACATACTGATGTATAAACGCAGTTTGGCGAGATATATTCAGGAATGTTACAGTTGCTATCTGGGCAAAAATCCATTCAATGTTTACTCAACATTTTATCTCGAGTGATAGTCCCCGTGTGTTATCTCAGTGTGTGAGTTCTAAAATCTCTAAAATGTAGATTGACAGTCTTGACAAACAAACGGATTGCAAGCTTGTGCTGAAATTTGGGATGAGGCAGGTGTTGAGAGAGGTTTAAAATAGAGTTTTTCTTATTCTTTCCTTCCCCATATTCCAATACTACCACAATGACTAGTTGGTGTTAGATAAATGATCCTCCTATGTAAAATTATAAATAACATACACGTAAGCCAGAGTCACAGTTATTTTATATGAGATGAGAATATAGATAGTCATAGAAAACGTTGCAAAAAAAATACTCAAAGTTGAAATGACAAGCTCGAGCAACTGTGGCTAGCGACAGAGATGTATTTTCTGAATTCAACATTCGTCATATCATGCATAGAGATACGATTTTCGAGTACATACCTGGTGCCCCGTCTGGAAGGCCATCTACTTGATACCTTAGTCCAGGCACATAATTCAGTATTTCAGTTCCGGGTATACTTCTTGGTGCTATCAATGAACCAGCCTTAGTGCTTCTCTAGAGAATACTTTCATCTTATGTTTGTGGAAATTCAGGAACGGTTGTCCGTTCAACAGGAAAGCAGGTTCTCCTCTCCAAGTAACTCTTGCAGCACCGGTGATATCTCACACCCGGGAGCTTGCTGCGACAATCCAGGCCAACAGACAGTCTTCAGCCGCGCTCACCTCCCAAGGCAACACTTTCAGGTCTGACTTGCTGATCACAGGGACCAAGTTCTTTCCTGATGCTGCCCTACAAGTGTTCCAAAATTCCAGGGGGTTTCACAGGCCAGGTGGCCAGGGGTTTGGGATTCTACTTTCAGTACTTCTCTGGAGGCAACAACAACAAGAACATCATGATTCAGGCTCCTACCTCCAAGGCCTCTTCGCCATTGCAAGTCAAAGCTTCTGCCCTCTTGCTGTCGGTGAAGATGTCAAGCCTACCGAAGCTTCAGCAGCCAACCTTCTACGCAGTTAACTTCACGCTTGCGAAGGCAGCAGTGAGCATGAACTTTGTCTCAGCCCAAATTCACTGGGAAATCAGACAAGCCATTGCAGGCTACCTCATCACAACTGCAGATCTTCAGCCAGGAGTTTTATCACGTAGCTCACAATTGTGCTCATCAGGTTCTCGTGCCAGACCTGAGCCAACTTGTCTTCGACTGTGTAAACTCAACTCATAGGATTAGTTCATGCCCTGTAGCTCTGATGCTTCAAAATGCCTCTTGGCATGGCTATGTAATTCATGCAGCACTTTGCACTTGAGCTGAAATGAAATGGCGTCGTTAAAAAAGGCATAAAAAATCATTTATATTGCAGACAATGTAGATTTTCTGAATACAGCTTTTCATCATCTCAGAGACAACCAGTAACCTTAGTACAGAATCGGGTTCATCTGTTGCCTCGATCAAAAAAGTAGACCCAGGATACATGTGTATATCTAAGAACAAATAGAAAAACACATCAAAGAATCTGGCTGTTCCGAAGGTACAAAAATGCCCCTCCAGTAATGTTTCAGCAATGCAACTCTGTAGTTGAACAAATTGTAGTATATGGAACTTTGCTCAGCAGCTGAGCTGGTGTAGTACCTGCTAACTAGTGTATTCTGACAGTGGCAATACAATCTGTATAATAAGCCTACAATTACAGCTCAGTCATATTTGCTCTTCAGGGTGTAGACATTCCCGGCAACTCCGACAACACTGACGACAATGGCCAGCCCCAGCATCCCAAGTGCCAGGAGCTTCTCTCCACGCCCCAGGTGCTCCGCACCTTCCTTGTCCAGCCTCAGCGCCACGAGGGCTGGGAACATAAAGCCCAGGGCCAGCCCCGTCGTGGCGCCGGTGAACTTGAAGGCCATCCAGATGTTGGGTATCATGGTCGAGCCGAGGTAGATGAGGGCCAGGAGCACTGCCGTAAGGGCGAGCATCTTCTTCCTGCTGTGAGGCGCCGACTCGCCGAAGACCAGTGCGTCCACAGTCTGCCTCAGAGAGAAGTGCACGACCGGGAAGACGAGGACCAGGTGGATGATGTACCCAATCCTGACAATGTAGTTGAGCACCGAGCTAAACCTGATCCCGAGGTCCTTGTCAAAGTTGGTGAGCACGTCCGACTCCGTGTCGTCACCGAATAACAGGTACCCCGAGACGGCGGTCAGCGCGTACACAGCGACGCAGAGCACCGTAGAGATCCTCCCAACATTGTACATGTTGCTGGGCGTCTTCTCCTTGAGCTCGTTATAGATCGGCTGCACGTTGAAGTGGCAGATGAAGGCGTTGGTCATGATGGGTATCACCACGAGCAGGTCCAGCATCGCATCTCTGGAACTGAAATCCGGCCCCATCCTCGGCGCACTGATCTTGCCCTCAGCAAGCTTCACCGCCGCGATGACGCAGGAGACGAGCACGAAAACAATGGCGAGCGCCACCGACGCGGCGGACGACAGGCTCAGCGAGTCGATCCTCTCGAGCGCGCACAGCGGGGCGAGGAACAGCACGAGCACGAACAGGATGAGCAGCCTCCGGTTGTCCCACTCGCCGTCGTGGCCGATGAGCTGGTCGATGACGCCCATGTGCTTCAAAGATCCGGACATGACGTCCCCGATGATGATCAGGTACACCACGAGGACCCCTGCGTTGTTGATGATGATGCACATCTGCGCGACGACGCTGGCTGGGCGGCCGAGCGCGCGGTGCACGAGCTCGCCGTAGGAGAGGGCGCGGCAGCG
The DNA here is from genome assembly GCA_030063025.1 of Avena longiglumis. Taxonomy (NCBI): domain Eukaryota; kingdom Viridiplantae; phylum Streptophyta; class Magnoliopsida; order Poales; family Poaceae; genus Avena; species Avena longiglumis. The sequence goes on along the minus strand of CP125979.1, from coordinate 32,029,701 downwards.
CGCCGAGAAGCGCACCAGCAGCTCGATGGTGACCTCGGAGAGCACCCCCATGACGAGGATGGAGACGAGCCCGACGGCGACGCCCAGGACCTTCATGGTGGCCGGGAGCGCCATGATGCCCGCCCCGATGATGGAGGTGGCCAGGTTGAACACGGCCCCCGACACGCCCGAGCCCTCCGGGGGACCCGCGGGGGCGCCGCCGCCCATGAGCGGCAGCTCGTCGTGCTCGGTGTTGTCGGCGCCGTCGTCGTCGTCGACCTCGCCCAGGAACGAGTCCTGCTTGGTGAGCTTCTTGGCGTGGACGGCGCCATTGGCGGCCGCGGCGGCGCCAGATTTGGTGGGCGGGTGGCTGGACTGGAGCTCGATGGCGGGGGAGGTGAGCGGGAGCGCCGAGTAGTTGGAGTTCACCATGCCTCTTCCCGGCGCATCCAAGATCCAAGTTGGCGAGGAATTCTCCGGCGGAGGAAGAGAAGAACAAATTCCGCCCAAATCGGGGCACGGAAGAAGGGGGCAGACAGGGGAATGGAAACCTCCGCCCAATCTACCCTACGGCTCCAAGAACGCGGGATCGCGCGGAAAGGCGCCAAGAACCCCGAGTCCCCGCCACGGAAATCCGAGAGATCTCACGGAAAACCGGCTGGCATTGGGGACGGACTGCCGCTTCTCCCAAGAAAGAAAGAAGGAAATTTCCTGGCGAGATTTGGGCGGGGGGATAAAAAAACGGAGCTAGGATCCGTCTCCTTTATCGGAGCGAAGATTGAAGCGTCGGCACGGGGGAGCAGAGCGATCTTGCTCGGTATTTGGTGGGATCAATCGATCGAGGGAGCATACAGCTGCGAAGGGGAGATCTGGCTTCTGTGTCTCCCTCCTTCCTCCCCTGTTCTTGCTTCCTTCCCTCTGAAAAAATACTAGTAGGCGTGTGTACTAGTCAATTTACGTTAATTCCTTGCAAAGGTTAGCCGCACCAACCCGTGGGACCCGTGGGCGAGCCTAACTCTCGTTGACAAGTAGGGACAGATAACTCGTAGGCCCATGCGTCAGTGGAGCACGCGGGGAGTTTAGCTTTGGTGAGCGCGTGGCACCGCCGCCTGTGCACATCTCTTCCGATCCGATTGGCCGGAGAGTCACGTCTGGGGCACCTTGCGCCTAAACCTCCTACGGCGTGGCCCACCTGTCTGTGGGATACAAATCTATAGCGACAAATCTTATTACTAGTATCATTAGGGTAATGCAGATTGGGTGCAAAACTACCATTGAAAGAACTATGTACAGATATACGATCATCTTCTGTGTCCTTTACAAAAATCAGAAAATGAAACAAGTCGCATCACTTGTATTGAAGTAGCATCTTGTTATGTAACTGAGTTTGAAGTAGCATCTTGTTATGTATTGAAGTAGCATCTTGCAGAAATGCACAATAATAATTCCATACAACATGATTTCCTTGGAGCATCTCTAGCAGTGCTCGTAAACATCCCGAAATTGTAAAATAACTGTCAGTTTTCGCTAAAAACATGGTGCAGATCGGAGCCTATAAACATCCTCAAACCGTAAAAAGTTTTAAGGGGTTCCGAAAAACTCTCGCCCCGAAAAGGTAATTCCCAGGCTACGAAGCCCAAACCGAGCGCAGCCTTTATCCCCGCGGAGGCAGTTGTGGGGAGGGAAATTTCACCAACCGTCACCGGAACGGCATCGGAGCCACCGGAATCCAGACAAATTCTACCACTGTGCACCGATTTCGCTCAAAAAAATTCCCAATCTCTAACGAATAGCCTCATTTGGACAAATTTAGAACTGGTTAACTCTATTGGCCTTACGTATCTCTCATGGAGCCGGCGCTAGCCACGACTCTGGGTGCGTCGTCTGGCGTAAGCGCGTGCGCGTCGTGTGGCCAAAGCTCCCGACCTAAGCCCGCCTGTGGAGTCTGTGATGTGTGAAGGGGTGAGGTGGGAGCTGGCGAGGATGGGGAGGTTGCTCGAAGCGGTGTGATGCCCGTTGCGGAAGCCAGGGAGGCCAGCGGGCTGGCGTTGCGGGATAGGAGGGGCAGGGCAAAGGTCCAGGCGGGACGGTGGCAGGCCAAGAGGGACCGGGCGGAGTCCATGCGGGCAACACGGCAGGCTGTCGGTGTGCCATCGGGAGGAAGAAGATGAACGAGACAGGAAAAAAAAGCAATGGACCGAATATTCGTTTTTATGGTTTCTTTTTACGGCATTTGCTCTGCGCCGGCATAAATCGAAACGCAAAACACGTTTTCAGTGTCCTGCACTCACAAATTTACGGTTATGGTTTTAAGAGCAATGCTAGATCAGTGTCCTGCACTCACAAATTTACGGTTATGGTTTTAAGAGCAATGCTAGAGATGCTCTCATCCTGCAAAGCAGCGGAGAAGTAGTCTACATGTATACGGATGATTGTACCATGTTTCGTCTAGTTTGACCAAGAAATAGCACTTATAATAGTCTGCTCATCGAGTAACCAAATCTTCAGTTGACCAACCGCAGCCCGAAGCTACCTACGTGTACCTTTTCTTTTTTTGCAAAATTTCACCGTTCTATCATCAACAAAGTACAAAGACTGTCAATCAAAAATACGTAGTAAAAATTATAAATAGACCAGGCTACCTAGCCACGACTAAGCGAGCCGAATGAGTGTCACCTGTTTGCACAACAAAAAGATGTTAACTTAGAGGTCGAAAAGCATCTCGCTGTTCTTACAGAAACATCTCCTTCACAAACCTAAAACATCTTATATTTCCAAACGTAGGGAGTATAGAGCAACAGTAATTATCCTCGTCCTGCAAAGTAGCGGAGTAGTTGTATACACGTTTACGGATGATTCGTACCATGTTTCCTCTAGTTTGATCAAGAAATATGATGGTCTCAGCAATCAAATCTTCGGTTTGACCAGGCACAGCTCGAAGCTATACCAACTTGGCAATATATAGGAACCTTAAGAAAGTGGTACGTAACAGTTTCAATTTTTTTTAGTATATATATGGAGTACAGTACTCCAGAACAGATTATAATCACTAGTTGCAGTACATCATTTTAACTCGCTCTTAGAATTTGGGTTCCTCTGTCTGCGTGATTGCTTGTGTGGCGGGGCCGAGGAAAAATTACAGTGAAACGGCAGTAAAACTGTAAAAGGGTTTAGCCTTGTTTGACCACCGGATCGCCTTGAAATCCTCACTCAACGTTGCAAATCACCCTTGATAATCTTTTTATACACACATATGCCTGCCATTTCTTCAGCAGTGCGTAACATACTAACATGTGCCATGTGTGGAGATTTTTCAGAGCTACTCCACTGCTACGACTACTATTTTCTAAGCTATGACCTCTGAACCACATGCCTCTTGGGCTTTGGCATGGCAAGGCAAAGCAACCATGGCAGTCATATTACTACTAACCAACTCTGTTCTGTCCCCCCTATGCTGCCTTGATCTGCACCTAAAAAGCAAGTACCTTTGCAGCTTTGCTCCAACCTTACACAACACTATCTACTATACTCTTCATCTCAGAGGAAGTACCTATGCTTTCTAAGGAAAAGTTGTTCACAAGCACAGACTCTCAAGATCAATGCATTAGCTTGTGTGATATCTCCATCTACAATCACAGACCCTCAAAAGCACTGCATCTCTGAATACATCTCCTTTACTAAATTATACTACAGTACATAAAGACACTCCTTTGGCTTAAGATTCCTCCATGATCAGCGCAAGTCTGATGATCACAACCTAGCTTCAAGACGAGTGGATATCTGCTCCAAGAGCATCATGCTCAGTTGCCAACCTGCCCTTGCTTGTACCTCCACAGCAACGATTTCTTCGCTGGGTAAGAGATTTGGCGTGCAATCAGGTAGCATAAGCTTCGTAATTATGCGATTCATCTGGATCTGGAATGATGGACATCTGAGATTCTTTGGGAAGAGATTCGTCGTCCTCAGCAGTGGCTTCAACCTCAGCAACCAACTCGTTGCACTGGATGAAGAAGGTGCGCTTTTCCTGCTGAAACAACCTGCGAGCAGAAACAATGCAGTAGTGAGCTAAAACCTTCCAAGAAAAAAGGGTGGCGAGACTGTCAACGTGAGCCACTTACGGGTTCTTGCAGAGCATTGGGCTCTGAACTGTTAAAACATAATTGCAGGAAGATATCTCCTTTATTGAGCTGATCAGCACAGTGGGCTCCGAACAAACAAATCTAACCTGTAGGGAAGAAGGCAGGGTGTGCACGGTCAAACACACTACTCAACAGGACACCATAGTGATCAAACCACTTGAAGTTAGAACCACCGCCACATAGAACTATCATAGTACTACTTCCCTAGATTTTTCTTACCTCTGTGTACCGAGGTATATCCGTGAGATCACAGACAGTCCCATTTGTGTACAGGTGGACATGATACCTATAATGGCACAGAAACAGCAGCAATTCATTCAAGACAGGTCCGCTTCCGGATGCAGTTTATTGTTTGTACCCTCTCTTTCCAAAAAATTAAGATAATTACCTCTTAGAAGTATCTTTCACGTGATCCTCATCAGCAGAGTCAGAGGTGCGATTTTCATGGTAAGCATCAGTTGCATCAGCATCGAATTCACCTAGAACATATTCTTGGATAACCTTCGGCATAAGATACAAACTTAATTAATAAAGTAACCCCGAAATATTCTAGCAACTACGACATGCCTATATGACAGTATCAAAGCATGAAGATATGTAAGTAGTTGAAGCCATACTAATACTATTGGAGCTAAGGATTAAATTGTTTCTTTCTTTTACAATGTATAAATGAGTTCAGTTCTGGTTTCTACTGTTAAAGCTAGCAATTCTTGTATTGAGACAATTCAGAATTAGTTTTTGGTGGATGTGTAGAAAGATCAACAGAAGGACCATTATGAGCCTCTCCAGAGAAAATAGCTTACCTTCTCTCCCTCTACATGAACCTGTCGGATTTTCCCATAATAACAGAATTCATAAGACCACCAACCTTCATGCTGTGTCAACAACAATGGTAATGATTAGATTTTTTTTCAGGCATTCTATTCACACAAGACCGAAATACGATGCGCGCACTCCTGCATAAAGAAATAGTCGTTCGCTCACCCTGTAAAAGCACTGATCTTTGAGAATCTCCAGCAATTCATCTGGCTCCTTTGCCTTCACTTTCCTCTCGCTTTCTATTATCACATTAGTTGCATTTTGTGGGACAATTGACTTCATGGTCTTAGTTTCTTCGACTGGTAGGTAGCAGGTGTAATGTTTTCCCTCATGGGTAGCCATCGGTTCAGATTCCTGGCCATTCTCCTGCAGCAAAACAAGAAATACATTTAATGAGCAGTTAGAAATAGAGGAAGCAGGTTTGTCGAACAGCAACGACTTTAGGTAAAAGGCCGCTAAAATTCAGGGCTTCTGATGAAAATAGCATGGGATACACATGACTTAGTAGAAACATGGGTAAAAGAGAGGAAGGCAGTTCCTCCTGCTATTCTCATTCTTTTAATCCTATCTAGACCTATCTACATTAAGATACGAAGGATTGACTATTCCTAAATACCATCTTATTGTGGCTTATATCCTAACGCAATATACGGGCAATTCTGAACTAAAGAAAGCTAATGTTCTCCTGCAGATAAAGCACAGAAGGAGAAATCATCAGGAAACTCACCGGATGGTAGGGCGAGTCGACAGTGTGGAACTCCACACGGTACCTCGGCTCACGCGAGTTCTTCCCGAACGGCACACCTGACAATCATCAACAGGTTCAGAGCAAACCCTCCATCTAATTTCAGTAACCAACGAGAGCCAGACACGCCCGTCTACCAGATCGTCACAGATTCGCAACGCATGAGCACGTTGAACCAGTCTTCCCAAGTACAGTACATAGAGCTAGATCTGGCCAGGAAATGTGCAAGGACGCTGCAGGCTCCTGGCAACCTATCTAGAATCGGGTAGCCGTGAATGAATGAGCATCTACAGGTGGGGCGAGAAGCTGGTGGAATCTGGATTCGGAGAAGGCGATGCGAGACGGGGGGCCCTGGTGCGATTACCTGACGTGGTGAAGATCTGGTCGCTGGCGGCAGCCCCGGCGACCAGGAGAAGGAGGAGAAACGGAGGGCACGCCCGGACGGCGGCGAACCCCATCGGCGACGGCGTACGCAGAGGCTCCTGGACGGCGTCGCGTCAGCTGGGGGAGGAGATCGGGAGCGAGAGTCAGAGTGGGAGACGACCGACGCGCCGGGAAGAGCCTCTTCCGCCTTCAAAGTCTCGTTTCCGCTTTCCGAAGCCGTTCGCGTTGCCACGCATAATAAGCTTTCCCAGCGGCGTCACGTATAATCAGCTTCGGCCTTCCGATCGTGGACTGGTTTGGACTCATCGCGTGGCAAGGCACGCGTGGACCATACACACCCTTACACGTGTCGTAGAAAATCTTTTCATTACCACGGCACCTGCACAAACAACCATGAAAGAAATCAAAGCATGCAGCTATGCATTCATGCAGGGGGAAGTGTGTGTCGAGAGTCTTTGAGCCGGCGAGCCACATGAGTTACTCGACTCGACTGTGATGGGCAACAAGACACTTGTATTGTATGCATGTCCTTGTTTCCAAAGAGACACCATACCGAAGCTTAGCGGGTTCAATTTGGGAAGAAAACCTCAATGACGTCTCCAAGGAGAACCACAACATCAGTAAGAATAACTGTTGCTAGAACTGATCATTGACCTGGCAATGTTTTGCCCCAGCCAGCCGCAAAGCCTCTCAGAACCAGCAATTGGAAGATCACCAGGTTACCATAGGCTTGATCCACACACAAAAATCTCTATATCAGATCGAATCGGCCAACTGGCCTCCTGCATCCACTCGCCAGCATCAGGATTGAGAAGGACGATAACATATGTGAGCACTGCAGCCAAAGGGAAAGAGTTGACACCTCAAACATTACTCAAGACCACTCTTCTGCCTTCCATGCCATCGTCATCGGTCAAACAACATCGTGGAAGGACAACAAGAGCCCCTACCGTCGACGTCCACCACGAGCCGGAAGGACCAGCAACTTCTAGAAGTCTCGGCAAATGTGCATGTGATGCCACTTTCTTCTGGACAAATTTCTATAGGAAAATCATGGGATAGGGAAAGTTGTTATTGAGCACCATGATAAGTACCACACTTATAAGGAACTTCACTCACTAGCAATACGAAGGTTTTTAAGTTTCAACACACCTCTATAGAGGAGCGCGGTTTTTCTAGCGGAACCTGTCCCTAGCGGACAAGCATCGCCCACTGAAAACTGCTTCATAATTCTTGTTGTATTTTAGTGTATCTTTATTTTTTATTTGTGTCTAAAAGAAGCGAGATTGGTAGGAGTATATTATACCTATTAAATACAACATACTCCCTCTGTTTCACATTACCCTGCGCCTAAGCTTTTTTGCCTTTTTCCAAATTACTCTGCGCGGTCACATATCTTCCCGGAAATAGCCCTCCATTACCACTGCATGCACAGTTGGGTGAATATGGGCCATGCATTCCACGCAAAAGCAGGGGCAAGAAGGTGAACAACAAAATAAAACTACCATGCAGTAGTGCTTCTTGGTACGCGGGTCTTGCCTTATGCGCAGAGTAAAAGGGAACAGAGGGAGTATTTACCCATCTAGGTTCACACTCAATGACATGTGGGTACCAGCAGTTCCTGTCCCACATGTAAGCGAGTGGTGGGTACGTTTGCATTGAAGAGTGGAATTTTGCTGTCAGCACACCCATGCTTTTTAGTTTTGTTCTCAAAATTATATCGTTTTTATCTTTTGCACTGAAAGTCGGATTTTTTATCTGTTTTGTTATTTTAGTTTCTCGTGATTAAATCTTCAAAACAAGATCAATCTTGGACATATTTTGAAATATCTTAAAATTTGAATTTTGAAATTGCATTGGAATTGAAATGAAATAATTTATCATATTTGACTTATTTCATATCAATATGATATATTATGTTGGAGTATAATAGAGGTTCCATGCATATCGTGTTACATTTTATTTTGATAACACACATTTCATAATACTTCTCGCATATTTGTTCAAACTTAGATGAAACAGCATTGAAACTTGTAAAAAAAATCGACGAGTCTTGCTTAAATAGTAACTGACCGAAACAGATCTGAAATCATCCCCATATATGTGTGAAATCTTCTTGGAATGCTTTTCAATTTTGTGTGTCTATTTTTCAAATTTATTTGAAAAAATCAAAACAATGAGATATATACTCTAAAGTGAACTAAATCTATTTTTGAAATAAAAGAAATATAACAAAAATATGGATGAATCATTTTTTTAAAGAAATGTAACTTGAATATATGTGAGAAAAAATGAAATGTGAAATTATATTATTTTTCAGAATTACTCAAAGCAAGATTCCAAATTACATAAAAAATATTAGATACATTCACACTCAACTTGGATCAGCTACTAGCTTTGGTGGAGTCAACACAATAATCAAAGAGACAGAGAGAGCATTGAGTAGTAGCAGACACAACCACATGCGTGGGGTCCATAAAATAATCAAGATACACATATTACACCGGAAATACTAGCCCCAAGGTATATAGTTTGCACGAATCACGCCATCCATTTGTGGTAGATTCTTCACCGGTAGGAACCGGTTCCGTTATAAAAGACATTGTGCCTTAGTAGAAGAGTTTCACATTTATGTCAAGCACGTCTTGACCATCATCTTGACATTTGACGGTCTCGAACTCTTCCTTGGTCATGTCCATACTCCTCGTGTAGTCCTAGGGATACATTGCATGGTCCCATTATCTCCGACGTTTCATATGTAGCGAATGCAACAAAGGGGTGTGTTGTTATTGTGGTTATTTTTTCAAGCTTCAAGCACCACGACTAGAAATCATAACGTGCTCGAATGTGAGCACATTAAGAAAGGGAAAACACGCATTCCAAGTTTAATTGATTATATCGTAAGGAGAAACATGGATTGTTTTTCAAACAAACTATAACATTCTCGGATCTCTGAGGGAGAATATATAGTAGAGACGTACCTAATATGTCGCCACACCTTTGATGCTTCTACATATATGGATGCAATATGATATTGTGAGGAAGAAATTTAAATACATGGACACCAGGGGGGTGGAAGTGGGAGAGGATGTGAGAAGACTCTTAATCCATTTAGGCCTTGTTCGGTTAATCCAACTCCCTAGTGGATTGGGGTGGTATGGAGGGGATTTTGTCTTAGGTCTCGTTCTTTTAATCCTACCAAGTCATGGATTGACCTGGATCGAGGCGGATCCCGGTTTCTAGCCCAGTGATGTGCTTTTTTCCAGCCCAAGAAACTTGTTGTGTCTGTCACCGTTGACTTTGTTCGGAAAAATTATCCTCACTTCACGTTTGGATAAATTTCCACGACAACAAAGCGTGAGCCAGCGAACATTTCATGCAGCGATGGGTGGTGCTCGTAGGTTGTGTGGCCTGACAACAGAATAACTGAACAATTTTGACATATAGGACTGATTACAGGGATGGGTTTAAAAGGGGTGAGTGGGGATTGGGTGAAAAACAGGATACACCAAATCCCTGCACATGGATCTGGTCCACGTATGGATTCATTCTCAGCAAAACGAACGATTCCTTAGATGGGATTTATTCCCCTTCAATCCATACCAATACCGTTGAAACCCTAGGAAACCGAACAAGGGTTTAATAGGGAATTTGGAAAGGAAGCGAAATGGATGAGGAGAAACAACTCGAGGAAGAAAAATGTCAACTCTATCCATATGGCTTCGAATGCATGGAACCAACCGAGTTACATGAAGGATAAATGCTAGGAGACCATGTGGATGACAGATCAATTGAACGAGGATGAACCAATGCTAAACCCCAAGTGGTGTGATGGTTATTCCTTTCGGGGAAAATGACATGGCAAATGACGTGGCATCACTATGAATGCATGAAAAACTAATAGTGTGAGGCAGCTATTTAGGAATAGAGGACTTGCTTTTGGGATGTTAACCAAAGGAGAAGGGAGAACGTCCTTAGTGGAAATAACATGATGCATGTATAATAACTTTAGTTTTTTTAGGATAATAATTAATAACTTTAGTTAATCAATCAAGTGACTTGCACTCTACTCTACTCTTGAACTAGGGATCAAATGTTTTCAAGGAAATTGCTGGCGAGGTTGACAAAAGGGAAACAGAGAAGGTCAAAGTCGTTTTTCTTTGACATGTGTACTGTAAATAGCTCAAAGTCGCTGGTGTCTTTCGTGACTCCCACGGTACAGATTGTTATAACTTTTACCCTTGAGCGAACGAGGGACCGAACTGAAAATTTCCTCGGGACGGCTGGCACGAAGCACGCGCGCGGCACGTGAACCCCACCGGCCACCTCTAAACCCTTCTTCAGTTCTTCTCCTGTCCGAAGCCCAAGCTCGTAACTCATCCCCTTTCCGCCGCCGCCGCCGCCACCGCCGCGTCGCCCCCAAACCCTAGCCCCCCTCCACTCCCGCCGTCGCCGCTGCCGCTGCCGGTGAGCGGAGACCGGCCATGGAGGACGTGTGCGAGGGGAAGGACTTCTCCTTCCCGGCGGAGGAGGAGCGCGTGCTCAAGCTGTGGGCGGAGCTCGACGCCTTCCACGAGCAGCTCCGCCGCACGGAGGGTGGCGAGGAGTTCATCTTCTACGACGGGCCCCCCTTCGCCACTGGCCTGCCCCACTACGGCCACATCCTCGCCGGCACCATCAAGGACGTGGTCACCCGGCACCAGGCGATGCGCGGCCGCCACGTCTCCCGCCGCTTCGGGTGGGACTGCCACGGCCTCCCCGTCGAGTTCGAGATCGACAAGTCCCTCGGCATCACCAACCGCCAGCAGGTGCTCGACCTCGGCATCGGCAAGTACAACGAGACCTGCCGCGGCATCGTCACCAAGTACGTCGCCGAGTGGGAGGCCGTCATCACGCGCTCCGGGAGGTGGATCGACTTCAAGGACGACTACAAGACCATGGACATCAACTACATGGAGAGCGTCTGGTGGGTCTTCGGCCAGCTCTGGAAGAAGGACCTCGTGTACAAGGGTTTCAAGGTAATCCCACCCCCTGTTAATCTTCGAATTATGTGCATAGTCCTGAGCTCATAGTCTGGTACAAGCACCCATAGGATTAAGGTAGTGAAAATTTGACTATGCCACCACGACTAACTGTCTGATTTGCTTTTGATTTGGAATTTCTATGTCCGAATTTGGAACTACCCTGTAACCAGCACGACATTGCATTTCTGTTATGTCTCATTGAGAATATCAAGTTAAGGAGCCAATGTGTAGAAAGTAGAAACAATTAAGAAAACCACTTCTTATATCGTACTTGATGCTGTTGTGATGACATAGAAGTGTTAACCGTCTAGCAAATGTTCCATTTCTTGTGTGGTGACTGGTGAGTTAGGTGTTGTGTGTTTGGGGGTGGGGGTGTTCCACTAACACATTAAATTGATTCGCATTGAAGTCGCCTCTTCTGCAAAGAAAGTGTTGTTTCTGTAGAACTTACCTCACGCTTCTTTCCAAACGAGGAAGATAGTAAGACACACATTAAGTGTTAGGGATCAGAGTTTTGTTTCTTCATTTACTTTATTGTAAGAAATCCCTTGAAAGTCCTGAACTCCTGCTCTTGTTCCAGGTGATGCCTTACAGCACAGGTTGCAAAACTGCACTGTCAAACTTCGAGGCAGGCCTGGACTACAGGGTGAGTAATTCTCTTTGTTCCTGGTTTAGCTCATAATATGCTGTCGCAGTTTGTGGTAACTGTGTCTTTAATGGTGTCATAGACTGTCCCAGACCCAGCAGTGATGGTGTCTTTCCCTATTGTTGGTGATGCGGACAATGCAGCTCTAGTTGCATGGACTACAACACCTTGGACACTCCCGAGCAACCTAGCATTGTGTGTCAATGCCAATTTTGTGTATGCCAAGGTTCGTACTTCTCTAACTTTCCGCTCAATTTTTTCTTCATATTGTAATGCTATTTATTTTTTTGAGTTTCCTGACTGTTAGCACTAGTCTGCACTCCACACGTGATAACCGTGTTGTGCAAGGAACATATCTGTACTGAAAACAGATTAAAAAGTGCAGTGAAAAAATGAAGGTACCAGGAACCTTCTAACAGAAACAACTATCTGAAGTTTGAACCTTGGCATAGTGCAAGCATGACAACTTGACAAGGGCCTATCGATTAGCTTTTTAGATATCATGCTACACATGGTAGATTAGCAGTAATTACTTGATCTTACTCTTAAGGTTCTTTGCCTTGTTCTCTGTCTCTGCAATGCTCTTGCATGTACAATGCATCCGTCCTATCGTTCTTGTATAGTGGCATAATATAAGTTCTCCATCAATAGCTTATGTGCCAACTTCTGGCTAATTCCTGATGTTATCACAGTATCAATATTGAGAAGCATTTACTTTCCAGCAATGCCAATTATACATAGTGTTTGTGCAGACAGGCTGTTTAACATTTCTTAACTAAACACGTTGGACACTTGGACCAATGATTATGATATAATAATTAATCTCTTTTTGTGGTAACTGTATCAAGTTGGTTGCAAACAATAAGCATATTGTCATACTGCCTGTCTGGTCTGCTCCATGTCACCATGTGTAGGAAGGTCGCCTATAGGCATTGTGTCACAAGAGAATTCAATCTTTGACGCTCTTCTCTACTTGCGAACTGCTATTTGTTTCTGTGTTGAGAACGCGTGTACCGTGTTGCCAGGTTAAGGACAAGTCAAATGGAACAGTATACATTGTAGCAGAAAGTAGGCTTGGGCAGTTGCCAGTTAAAGCCAAAGCAGCTGGAAAGAAGCAAGCGAAAGGAAACACTGCTGAAGTTGTCCAGGGTGGTTTGGATACTGAATCATATGAATTATTAGAAAAGATTCCTGGCTCAAGCTTAGTAGGCAAAAAGTGAGTTATCTTCTACTTCTGTCTCAGCTCATTGGATTTGTTATGGACACTTATCTGTACTTGGAGGTAACTACTTAGATCATATGGATTTGTTAAGGACTGTAACTACTTAACTAAGATATTAAAAACTGGAAAGTAGTTATACTGCAGTATAGCAATTTTCCTTAGATTAGATGCATTTCTAAGCCTCAGAAAACATAATATAGTCTTAAGTTCAGTCAAATTGAATATCTTTATTGTTGGTAGCCTTTGATAGCTTTGTTTACCATGTTTTTGTTTTATCAGACTTCAGTGCTAATATCTGACAATCACCACATCAATTTTGGACTGTCTAGTGTAATCTTTAGAATTTGTTTCATTTGGAGAGATTGTTTTGGTTGCTAGTCCACCGATATGATATGTTCCACTTCCATAGTCCACCCATATGATGTGTTCCACTTCCATAGTTTGCTATAATTTTGTAATTGCTAACTGATCAACATTGGCTACTCTCTTTTGGTTACTGGAGTTGTTTGAGCAACCGCAGAATTTCATAGCCAAGACTATGTTGAGTTTTTCTTTGTGTTTTCATTTTTATTTTCTCTGGTTGCAGATACACTCCTCTGTTTGATTTTTTCTTGGAGCTCCAAGACACCGCCTTTAGGGTGATTGCGGATAATTATGTAACTGATGATAGTGGAACCGGTGTTGTCCATTGTGCTCCCGCGTTTGGTGAGGATGATCATCGTGTTTGCCTTAGCGGTGGGATAATTGAGGTTGGAATAATTCTCTCATATTATTGGAATATTGAGTAACTAACATATAACTATTTTTTAGTGTAAAGCTCAGGCCCCCAGCGATGCATTGTACTAAAATATGCTACACCCTCTGTCCTTAATTACCTGTCACAGATTTGTCTAGACACGCACGTATCTACACTAAAACGCGTCTAGATACAAGCGTATGTAGACAAATCTGTGACAAGTAATTCGGGACGTAGGGAATATTTTTTGGACTGGCAAAACTTGTAGAAGACAGAAGTGTTAACCATTGACTATGCCGGTTAATCTGGAATCTCCCGACTAACTTGATTAATACCCTGTATTTGACATGGTCACCAGGAGCAGCGACTAACTGATTAATCGCTGATTAACATTGATGCTGAAACTATTGGATAGTGTGAATTAAGTATTATCTCAATGTCTGTACTTTGTATTGAAGAACATGTTTTATGGGGTTTTGCCAAGCATTTGATGGCACACAATAGCGTCATCTGACTCACTTATTTTCATATTTTTGTGGGGTGGGGTGGGGCGGGACCTCACTGTCATGTGTTGCTTTTCTAAGCTCTAACCAGAATTTCGAAGTTATATATGCATCTTTCACATGTATTATGCTGCGAGGTGGCTTACTTGAATATCTTTTGTTTTCTGTCTGGTGGTATCTGCTTCACGTCCAGGCTAGTGGACTTGTTGTAGCTGTTGATGATGATGGTTGCTTCATTGAGAAGATATCTGAGTTCAAAGGGCGACATGTTAAAGAGGCTGACAAGGATATCATCAGTGCTGTTAAAGTAAGTCATTTTCCAGTGTTCGATGGGCTCTTAGCTGTAAAGAACACAATCCTGTTTAGTTGCTTGCTCAGCATTACTAGCAACTAGTACTATTTTGGAGACTTGGAGTTGAGTTCTAATCTAGTGCATAAGACATTACATCATATTTTTGAATTCTAGTATTGAACAACCTTATAAGCTTGTGCATACATCTTGATGATTATCATATTTCTTATTGGGGTATAGTTCATTGCATAAATTGGATAGTTATTTCCTACATAAACAGGATAAAGGAAGACTTGTTAGCAAAGGGAGCATCGAGCACTCTTATCCATTTTGTTGGCGCTCGGGTACTCCTCTTATTTACCGGGCTGTTCCAAGCTGGTAAGCATCTTCTGCTACTACTGTGTAAATTAATTTGTTCATGTGCTGACTGGTGACAACTGCTATTAAATATGAACTAAATCAGCACAAGAATTACATTTATTTGGGGAGGGGGCAACCTTTTACTTTGTCTTTGAATTCTGATTATTGGGGAACTCACCTCAAATGTGTAAATATATGAGCCTCTTTATGCTACAAATCATCAGTTGTTATCTTAAGTTTCTTCCATGAGATGCAAAGAACTGTGACTGAACCGACCAAATTTCTTTTCCTTGATATGTGAACTTCCACAATATGTGCATTCATTGTTCTTCCTGCTTTTAAGCTAGAACCAATGCTTTCATCTTCCTAACTCCTATTTCCAAGGCACCTGATATCCCGGTCCATTTTTATGTGCTCTTCTTTTACCACATGGAACAATCCATTTATGAAGTATGACTCTTGTCATTCTATCTTTCCATCATAGGATATGTTGAATCTTCTGGTTTCCTTTTGTTAGTTGTGTTTGTTTGCTTTTATGTCCATTACAGTTTTCCAGTTGCATTACTTATTTTGTTATTGAAGAATATAGGTCTGAAAGAGCTTTTCTGTAGGTTCATCAAGGTTGAAAAGATTAGGGACCAGTTACTAGAATGCAACAAGGAGACTTACTGGGTTCCAGATTATGTCAAGGTATGTTGCGGTTTCTAGCCTGTGACAGTGCTTTTAGGAAGAAACTTACGGCAACATAACTCATATGGGTGTGCCCTTAGCCACTTGATCTGTTCCAGCAGTTGCAAAAAATATGTTCACCTTTCCACCTTTTTAAATCTCGTCTTCGTTTTATTGTTTTTCGTCAATGCACACATTGTCGTGCCTCGTTCTATATCAGTTTCTGTTACCCACTCCCTGTAATTGCCTCTCTTCCAATTTTTCACCAAGTACTTGCATCTAATTTATTGAATGCTATGAAACTTGCCCTACGGTATGGCTGACCTATATTTTCCTGTAAACAATGAATACATGCAGGAAAAGAGATTCCACAATTGGTTAGAAGGTGCTAGGGACTGGGCTGTTAGCAGAAGTAGATTTTGGGGTACTCCACTTCCAGTATGGATCAGCGAAGATGGCGAAGAAATTGAGGTTATGGATTCCATTGAGAAACTTGAAAAATTATCTGGCGTCAAGGTTAATGCCTCTGCTGTGCAAGATAAATTTCATTGTTTGCGCTATTTGTGTACATATTCTTGCGATTTCATGATAAAAAATTGAAACAATAGTGAACTATTTATACACGTGTTTTTTCTTGGACATTGATGTTTATTGTTGATGTAAAGCATTCTTAATATTTTGTGCTCAGGTTAACGATCTTCACCGCCACCATGTTGATGATATTACGATTCCCTCTCGCAGAGGGGAAAAATTTGGGGTGCTCAAACGTGTTGAGGATGTAAGTTTGTTTTGACCCACAATTAGGGTGTCTTACCCTCACTTGTCCATTTGAAAATATAGTGCATATTAGTTTGGTCAAAGTCAAACTTTAGAAAAAGTTATCAACATCTTTGATATTTCTTTTTTTATACTTGGTCAAACTTGAGAAAGTTTGACTTTAACCAAAACTGATATGCACGACTTTAACAAAAACTAATATGCACTATATTTAACTTCAAAATAAATAAATAATATGCACTATATTTTGAAATGGAGGGAGTACATATTCTTTTATGTTGGTTCGTACTACATTTTTCCCATTTTCTGGTTGTATACCTCTTCGTTGTACTTTGTTCTATGTGCTCCAATAGAAAACTTTGTCAAACTCTCTCCTTAGTTATATATTTAAGAAAATAGAGGATTGGAAAGAAGTATCATGAAGAGAGGGAGGTTAGATTTGTATTGAATGGAATGCGGCAAAGGTGGATCTTCGGATAGTAGATCTATGGTCATTTAGATGCTAACTAATAGTCCTGTAATCTCTAATATATGCAATTATGTTCTGGAAAACATATTAATTGTACCAGTCAAGTAATGGAATTACTTTCTTAGGCTTGATGGACTAATATCTTGGGAATTTCGAGGTGCGAAGCCCTTATACAACCCATTTACACCTATTTATCTTATTGTTGCCTAATTTTTCATGGCATTAGAGGTGACAATGGTTTTGCGTAAGTGATTGCTAGCATTCAAATTCCTTATAGAAACGAGTCTGCCATAGCCATCGCTGGAACGATAGATGGCTAAATTTCCTAGTTAATTGCATGCCCTAAGGTTGTTTTCTATTTATACTTGTGTAGTTCATGTGCTATCCATGCCAAGATTATGGATGTGTTTGTTTTTTCCCATGGTTACCCACCAAAGATTTGGCTAGACAATTTTTTGTTGAGGTTTGCACCCTTGATTAGCCAGCATTGGCTAGAAAAATGAACTAAAGGTTGTAAAGTAGCTTGGGTATGCCAAAAGTGGACCAGAATATTGGTAGGGTACACACGGTATGGACTCAACTGTCGTGTATGTGAATGTTTGATAACTGTTAATCATTGTTTTCGTTTCAAATAGTTCTCATTCAGCAATGGTTGTGATGTCTTCAGGTTTTTGACTGCTGGTTTGAGAGTGGATCCATGCCATATGCCTACATTCATTATCCATTTGAGAACCGTGAACTATTTGAGAAGAATTTTCCTGGCAACTTCGTGGCAGAGGGCTTGGACCAAACACGCGGATGGTTCGTTTCTCCCTTCAGAATCTTTGGCAGTTATCGACTACATGTTCTCGCTAATAAATAAGAGTTTGTAGGGCCTTCGTTGTTTATTTAAGTCCTTTTGTGTACCACTCATGTGGTCTAGATCAACGCCTTGTTTGGGCATCAAATCAACATGGAAAATTCTGTTGTTGCTTTTATTTACTTAATTTTGGATGCACATATGACATAGCTCATCATTTGGCAATGATTAAATTTCAAAGACCAGCCCCAAAAACTACGAAATGTCCAACCCAGCTACACCCAGCACAAAAAACTAACAAAATACGCAGCACAACAGAAAATGCTGCTAGTTCCTGTAACACTATGTTGACATCTTCTAGAATCCTGATATCTTGTACAGAAGAGATCAGCTGTCTTTACTAAAATATGATTGTAATATTAACATGAATTATGTCCACAGCCATTGTCTCTGATACCCTTTCCTTCGCATGGTCCCTTTGGCATCCTTCTTTTTTGGGAATATAATTCTGTTATTTAATGTTGTACTTGTGTGAGTCTGTAACAATGATTTGGCTTCATGATGAGCAAAAAAAGTACAGTGCTTGCAACTTATAATGGTAGTCTCATTTCCATTGGTCTAGAATGTGTACAAGTATCGGTACTGGAATTCTGTAATATTAGCAATAGTATTATTTCCTTTTGTTACTCATTCATGTTATGATATCACCTTCATGAATTTGACTTCATCCTGCAGGTTTTATACTTTGATGGTGCTATCAACGGCCTTATTTGGGAAGCCTGCTTTTAAGAATCTTATATGCAATGGTCTTGTTTTGGCGGAGGATGGTAAGAAAATGAGCAAGAGTAAAAAGAATTACCCTTCACCTGTTGACGTCATTAATGAATATGGAGCGGTATGTGTTGTCTCTTCAAAAGTCAATGTTATACAGTCGATGCTTTAGTGTGTATACAGTATCATTTTTTTTCTGAAGATACATGCGTTTTGAGCTCTCAAGGACTGTGATCGTGTAATTTGTCTGAGTTATAATTGTTCTTTTCCTTCCAGGATGCTTTGAGGCTGTACTTGGTAAACTCTCCAGTTGTACGTGCCGAGTCTCTACGTTTTAAAAGGATTGGTGTTTTTGGTGTTGTAAGTGCCTTCCTTTAATATGTTGAACTCCATGCTCCATCATACAAATATGTTCATGCTACTGGTCTACTTGTAGATCATATCAGTTATTCTATTCTCCAATTATATTGTTTCTGTATGAAGAGTATAGTTTGTGGCCTAACATGTATTGATTTGATCAGGTGAAAGATGTCTTCCTCCCGTGGTATAATGCTTATAGGTTTTTTGTCCAAAATGCAAAGAGACTTGAAGTTGAGGGTCTCTCAGCATTTACTCCAATTGATCAAGCTTCACTTCGGGAGTCATCCAACGTGTTAGATCACTGGATACATTCTGCAACTGAAAGTCTTGTTAGCTTTGTTCACCAGGAGATGGATGCATATCGGCTTTACACGGTAGATTTTCCTGGGTATTTATTGGTCATGTCAATTCATCTTTCCATGTTACAGTCAAACTTGATAGGTTGTTTATCCCTTCAGGTCGTGCCATATTTGGTAAAATATATTGACAATCTCACCAATATATATGTGCGGTTCAACCGCAAACGTCTAAAAGGACGTACTGGCGAAGTAGACTGCAGAATTTCTCTGTCAACTCTCTACCATGTAAGTAAATATCCAGCATTTCACAGTTTCAACTTCTGTTGACAGTTAATACTGCAAATTGTTGATGGAGTTGCGGGATTTCTATCCTTCAGTGCTATACTCATACATTGATATTTACAACCTCTTAAGGGTCTGTTTGTTAGCGCTGTGGCTGCAGCTTCACGTTTTAGAATCTCTGGGAAAAACAAACAGCCAAATTTTGGGCCGCGCGGAAGAGAAGCGGCACGCAAAAATGGCCTGGCGAGCGCGGACGCGCGGAAGCGGAAGGAGGGCCGCTTCTACTGATTCCCGAGTTGCAGCGGACCAAACCGCCCTCGCCGCTTTGACGAAATTACACGAATCTGCCACCACGCGAAGGAAAAATCCCCAACCCGGTCCCGACCTCTCCTCCTCGCCATGGACGCGCTGGAGGGTTGCGGTTTCCGTCCCCGCCGCCTCCACGCCGCCGGTCGCCGTCCCCGTCCCCGCCAACAGAAATCTCTCCCGCCGGTCGTCGTCGCCGTCCTGCTCCGGTCTGGACCTCCCTTTAATCGACAGGCCCGGACCAAGGTCGAGTCGGCCTCGTCCCCGTTGTCGGCGCCGTTCCCTGTGGCCGACGCCACCGTTCCCTGCCTCCGTGGTGCAGGCTCTCCTCCCTCTACCCTGTTCCCAACCTCCTCCAACTCGCGCCGTCCTCGAATTGACCGGGTCGAGCTCATACCCGTTGGCCGCCGGAGACGGAAGCTAAGCCGCTGCCGTCTCGCCATTTTCTGTTCGCCGCCATGTGCTCGTGCTCGTCCCCAAGCCTCAATTTCCGCAAATCCTCATCCTCTCGACTCCTGCCCTCATGCTCGTCCCCAAATCCCTCCCTTTCTTCATGCGTTCATGTGGCGTTCAACAGAGATCTGTCCAGCGCTTGTCAAATAAGATTGAATTGAATCCTCACCACTTCATGTACATTGGACTGGGCGTATGTATGGTATATGGTCGTGTATTTGCAAGGATATGTTTAACAGAGATTTGTCAGTGCGTGTCATAATAAGTGAATTTGTAAATACTCCCTCAGTTCTAAAATAGATGTCTCAAATTTGTTAAAATTTAGACGAATCTAGACACTATTTAATATATAGATTCATCCAAAATTTAAAAAATCTAAGACATCTATTCTTAGACAGAGGGAGTATATCTTATGAAATATGGACGTATGTATGGTATATGGTCGTGTATTTGAAGAACATCTTTTAAAAATTATTTTGGTAAAAAAGCATGTTTATCATTATTTTAGACAAAAATAGACAATTTAAAATAAATCAGCCACTAAACATGGTATTTAAGTTAAAAACTTGTCAGAAACAGCTAATTCATTTCAAAACAATGCTTATGTAACATCTTCTGCACTCAGGGTCATTTCAGACATTTCAGTTTCAAAACCAGCCGCAGCAGCCATCAAAAGCATTTTTGCCAAACACCAAATCTCTGATTCCAACAACTGCTTCCCACAGCTGATTTTCCACAACTGATTTTCTACAGCTGATTTTTAAAAGCTACAGCCCAAACAAACACAGCCTAAGACTTAAGCTGCCTTTTTACCTGTTGCTGATTAGTATTTTTATGTACCTTCACTTCTGGAAGTAGTTCACGAGTGTAACCAGCATTGTGACGATTTTGTTGCCACTTCTCCTGTTTTAATATCAATATAAGACAATTAGTCAGTCTCTGGAATTATCTTCTGTTGCTCGATACCATCTACGGAGTATTACATTTTCTTGCAGTGGTTATGTATTGATAATCACCGATGATGCAAAGTATACCTTTTGGTTTTTAACTTATTTAACCATGAATTGTAGGCACTTGTGACAACTTGCGTGGCGATGGCTCCATTTACACCCTTCTTTACTGAAGTTCTTTATCAAAATCTGCGGAAGGTGTCAAGTAAATCAGAGGAGAGCATTCATTTTTGCACTTTCCCTTCCACAACTGGGGAGGTAACTTTTTCTCATCTGATAGTCTTTTTACTACTTTCAATTCTTTCTGTAGGGAACATAGTTTCCTTCTGTATTTTTCATCATATAAGGTGCATGCAAGGATCAAAGCAGATTTAAAGCTTTTATTTACCATTTCTTCCCTCTAATGCTTTCTCCCCCACATGATCAGAGAGATGAGCGTGTTGAGCAAAGTGTCAATAGGATGATGACCATCATTGATCTTGCACGCAATATTCGTGAACGGCACAGCAAAGCTCTCAAAACACCACTGAAGTATGTCCGGACTCTGTTCGATTTTTTTTGTTAACAATGTTTTTTGTAGGGTCATTTAGGTTAGGTAGGTTACATTGTATTATGTGATCTGTACTTTCCTGTTAATTAAGGCAGTGGTATGACAAGATTATTTCAAGGATTTTTTCAATGTGCATGTGTTGGTTATAACTTTTCCTCTTCACAACCATGGAAGTTTGTGTAACCTTTTTGGTTGTGGTAGTTTTCATAACATCACTGTACATACAAGTCATAATAATTGTGGTAGTTGTCATAACATTGGTGCAGTTCTATTGCAACCCGAAGAATAGTACTCCCTCTGTTCCACAATATAACCTTTTTAGCAGCTTAAAAGGCTTATATTGTGAACAGAGGGAGTATATATGTCAATATCAGATGGGCCAAGTTGGAATTTAGTTTATTACCATTTTTATTCAAATTGTGTTTTTCAAAACAGAGGATAACCCTACAGCCATTTTTATTCAAATTGTATGCACGTAATCCTTTTGCTTCATGCCTTTTGACATCATACTATAGTTCAAATTACAAGGCTGCTTAACTAGTTTAAATCCCAGGGAAATGGTGGTTGTTCATCCTGACAATGAATTTCTCGAAGACATCACGGGAAAACTAAAAGAGGTTTGTTTATAAGGCCAAAAGTTGTCCGATATACACCTATAATCTTTTTTATTCTGGAATTATGTAACTGCCTTGCTACTTGGTTATCATCATGTGGAGTGGCTGTTTGGTTTCCTTAGTGTTTAGTGTTGAAATTATCTACTTTCTACCATGTAGTATGTCATGGAAGAGATGAATGTTAAGATTGTTACTCCATGTAATGATCCCATGATGTATGCTTCTCTGCGGGCAGAACCCAATTTTAGGTATGTGTTCCTAAACGTGCAAGAATTGTTGCCATCTTTACCCATTGCTTATTACCTCTCATTTTCTCAGTGTGCTAGGTAAACGACTAGGGAAGGACATGGGCAAAGTATCAAACGGAGTGAAAAAAATGACCCAGGAACAAATATTAGCCTTTGAGCAAAGCGGAGAGATTTCGTTCTTTGGTCATTGCTTGAAGATAGATGACATTAAGGTAACATTATATGCTATCATAGGTTGTTAGTTTCAGGAAGGGAATGATTGATAGTAGATGTGAACTGAATTAAGAAGTTTCAGTTTATTTCAAAAAGATACATCTGTGATATTATCATAAGCTCATGACCCTTCATGAACTTAAGTTTTACATTAGTTAGCACAGAACCTACTGTATCACTATGTCTATGAAATTACCTGATGAACTTTGTATGTTTAGGTTGTCCGTGAGTTCAAGCGTCCTGCAGATGTGTCAGAGAAGGAAATTGATGCTGCAGGAGATGGTATTACATAAATATATGTCACTCCATCCTATTAGTTCTGCTCATGCTTAGTTTTGCTACTATGGATAAAATCAATGTCTTGTTTTTTATAGGTGACGTGTTGGTAATTTTGGATCTCAGAGCTGATCAATCATTGATCGAAGCTGGAGTGGCTCGAGAGGTAGTCACTTTTCTTTATTGATAATGTTTTTGTTATTTATTGATGTAGAGTTGGTGCTCTTGTGTTCTTTGTGTTTAACATAGATAGTTTTGATCTTTGGTGTATTGAAATAAAATTTATTTTGATGTTTGCTGCCTGGTAACGCGCTGGTTCATTTCTTTATGCCGAAAATTCACGTATTCTGCCTGACACACATCACGATATTTTAGTATTCCCTCTGCCCGGAATTAACTGACTCACATTTGTCTAGATTCACATGTATCTAGATTGCTGAAACTCTGGTAAGCTAATAATGGAATAGCATCTTTTTTTAGATGACTAGCATCTCATGTCATGAACTTTTCACGTCCGTTTGAGTGCACAAGTCTTCCTGGTACTCCTTTTGTTTTGATTCAGTAAATAGCGTGGTCTCCTAATTCAAAAGCAACTCTGTTCAGGTTGTAAACAAAATCCAGAAATTGCGCAAGACTGCTCAGCTAGAACCTACAGACTTGATCGATGTGTACTACAAATCAGCGGACGACGGCAGCAGTCGATTTGAGGAGATTTTGCAGTCACAGGTCAGTCAATTTTTCTGAAATAAAGTTTCTTGTTTCAGAGACTAGAACATCCTTTCACAAAAGCTATTATTGTTGTGTGCAGGATCAGAAAATTAGGGAAGTGCTTGGTAATTCACTAGTTCCGATGGCAGTGGCACCATCAGATTTGGTGAGCTTGGATCTTCAACCTTTAACCTTCATAAACCATCAAATAAATTTAAATTGCACATCCTAGTCAACAACTTTTTTGCATCTTTAATATGCTTGCATTAAAGAACCTTTATAGCATACTATATAATAATTTAAGCTCAAGTGTCATCATATCATAATAAAGCCAAAAGTACACCTGGTTTTGGCAAACTTTGTGAGCATAAACAGCTATACGGGGGCCGCTTTTGTGGTGTCAAGTTGAGAGCATTTTCAAGCATTTACTTTCGTATCTTGGTAATAGAGATGCACAAACTGGGCTTGCAGAAAATAGTATGTACTGATGTGTTTAAATGATTTTAAATGGCCATAACACTTTTCGTTGCAATGTCATTGTATTGTTTGCAGGTAGCTATCTGTGAGGAGTCTCACGAGGTACATGACATGTCTTTTGTCATCTACATTGCGAGGTGCATGCCTGTGCTTGCACCTGATCTCGTTTCCCATGCCTCAGGTAAATAAATATCCCTATTTCTGCTTAGGGGTGCAATTGTTAATCAGTGGTGTATGCACTTGCTATTTTTTTGGTGTTCATATCATGGTATTGTGTGAGAAATTCTGTGAGTAATGTCTGTGTACTTCGAACGGAACAGGCAACAGTGACCATGTTGATGCTCTAAGAGTGTATTTATCATCAAGGTCCATTTCCAGATTGAAGAACGAATTCCAGACTGGAAATGGCAAGGTAGGGAATCTATAGTGCTGTTAATAATTTCCATGGTGTGGGTGTATTCTCCGCTCTTACATGTTTTGACTCTTGCAGATTACGGTGCGCTGCATTGAAGGCTACCCGCCAATTGACCTGCAGCTAGGAAAGCATGTTTTTCTTAGTGCCGGCGATTTCTATCAGGCTAATCGATCTTGAATAGTCTTCAAGAATTGTACCAATTTTGAGTAGTTCATTTTTCAACCAGAGCCATTCTGACCAGGCTGATTATTTTGTGCCTTACAAAAGCATTGTGTTTACTTGAATGTGCTGCGGGCGATGGAAGGGAGATGAAATTGTGCAGTGTGTATTCAGACAACAGCTTATACCTGTGCTCATGTTATTACACATCAGCTATATGTTTGTACAACAGCTTAGTCAGTTGGCCGATGCCTTTATTTGTTGCCTTTTTTGTACTCAAGTTACTTAAATTTGTAATGAGTACATCACAATGTCATCGTTATCAAGTTTTGTACTCCCTCTGATCCATATTAAGTGTTGCTGAATTGGATGTATCTAGCACTAAAACATGTCTAGATCCATTTCAGCGACAATTAATAATGGATCGGAGGGAGTACTAAAATTCCTTAAATTCGTTAGGCTATATTTTATGGAAGTTTTTCTACGATAACATACATGATGTTGCAATGCTCTTAGATTGTTAAGATAGGTAAACAGAAGCTTGTGACGAAGTGCCATGCCGTGTAAGATTTGCATGCTGAGACTGATCAAGACTAGTTGTGAACTGAAAAATAGGTCTTCAAAGACATGCACATCATAGTTATAGAGAAATGATGCAAGTGCAAAGTTGCTCCAGCTGGAAATAAGACCGATGATTGTAAAATCTAAGTACCATGTTTCTAAGGACATCAACTTCCACATGTTTATAAAACATCAAACTTTCCAGAATAGCGGTGGGATGATGTTGGTATATCCGGTAGCAGCATAGGGAATTGGTAAATGGGGGTTCTGTGGCATCGCCTACCAGCTCGGCATTTGCTATTCAATCTTGCAATGGAGAGATGGAAACTAGGATTCCATATGCTGCAATCCTAACTGACTGTCTTTTGAAGATCAGTACAGTGTCAGACATCTCCTTCAAACATTGGCTTAGGGATGCCAATCGGCGGCGCACGAGTTAGCTTGATATTCTTGTAATTCTGGAAATAGGCTAGCTTGGGACGGTGATCCTTCAGACTTTATACAGTCTTTTCTAATCCATGATGTAACCGTCTTTGCAAATCAATAAAGCATCACCAGCCAAACTTTCAAAAAAACAAACTTTCTAGAATACCATGCTCTTTTGAGAACTTATGAAAACATGGTCTCGCCATCTGATATATTTTTGCTAGAGAACTTCGCAAAGAAAAGAATAAAATACTGAAATTACAGTATGCTGACTCAACATATTACTAGTAGATGATAATGCCAACATATTATCCACTCAAAACTCACATGACAACTCATCACAAAAATATAATAGGAGTACATATGTTGTTTCATCAACCAAATACAAGCTGAATTCACGGTTCATCAATGGCACACCACACCGGGTCAATGCACACACACATATGCACATGGCCGCTTATTGGCAGAACACACATCAAACCAGCTAGGCTGTGAACACCACACCAAGCCTCGAAGGTTGACAGTCCAGGTAGCAGCACAACACACCAATCCAAGCATACCAAGATCAAATATCTTGGTGAAAACCTCTCCATTTGATCGCCCCGAGTGCAAGTAGCATCAACACGGACCAAAAACTCCAGCACAGACACACCTTTGAAGACACACACGCCTTGGGAATACCTCGGAGCTGTGAGATCAGGTCTTGTAACAGCAACAAACAAATGCTTCATGCAAGCCCAACCTCCTCGCATCGTGAAGCGACACACGCTAGAGAAGCACACAAGATTACCTGAGAAGCAAAGAACGAGAAGAGAAAATATTACTACTTATTCAGAAATATAGAAGATACATGCCACCGTCTCTGTGTTTGCATATGCATACTAGAAATCTATGTGCAATGAACCTTAGAAACGAGACCCTCGGGAGGGTCTTCTTGTAGTAGGCCGAGTGGCGCGTTTCGAAGAGTGACGGGTGATGATCGGCATCCAAGCCATCCCACTCGAGCTTGTTCCACCAGTCCTTCTCGCAGTCCACCACCGGCTTGGGTCCTTCACGTGCTACCGCCGGTAGACGCCTGAGAGCCCAGCAGTCCCTAAGGCCGATCGTTTGTAGGGACGGCGCAGTCGACTTGGTCTCACATATCTGCTCCAGCTTGTGAAGATGGTACAACTTGATTTGCTTTAGGTGCAAGAATGTGACACCAGATTGTATTGGTGAAATTTCTCGAGGGTACTTGTTGTCCAATGGGAAAACATGTCGGAGATTTCCGCAGTATGCGATCTGGAGGGTCTCCAAGTTGAGCACGGTGAAGCAAATGGGGAGGGCAAACTCCATCCTAGGGCAGTTGTACAGGTACATGTGCTGCAGTTGTTGCAGATATGAAGTAGCAGTATTTCGAAAATTATTAATGCCTCTATTCCAGATGCAATAGACCACCAGGAGATCAGAAGCTGAAAATATCTTCATATGTGTAAATCTTGGGGCACTAGAAAACACAACGTGTAGCTTGGGGCACCTCTCAACATGACACCACTCTAGTCTGTTCCAATCTCTTTCATCCCTTGGACGGGTAGTTGTGATGGAGGAATTATCATGCACATGCAGTGATTGAAAAATTGTCAAAAACTCTGCAAAATATTTCTGATTTTCCCACACATTGTCTAAATTATAGCTTCCTTCACCAATCTCGATATGGGTATCCAAAGTTTGAAGTTGTCGGTGATTCCACACCAAGGACGAGCATGTTACATCTTTAGTAAGGGAAATATTATTATAAGGTAACAACGGACTTGTTGGAACCAAACCCTCTTGGCTAGAGCCAATCTCCTCGATACTTTTGGTAATGCTGGCTTGGGTGTGGCTCATACAAGAGATAAGGAGGTACATCTTGGACTGAAAGGAGGGCCATGTGCGGTTCAGGATTCCTCTTATGAATGACCAAGTGAATCTTGCATCTGTAAAAGCGATACATGCCTGAAATTCAAAGGATCCCTGTTCTCCCCAAGAGACCATTGATCTAGCCTCCGCCTGAGTGTCTACCTGTAGAACTTCCAAGCGAGGTGAGTCAGCCCAGATTACGCTACGGAGCTGCTCACAGCCTAGCAGGAATAACTTCTTCAGTTTTGGGACATCCATTGCACCAAGGTCAAGTGTTCTAATGGATGTACCAGAGAGGTCTAGTTCCTCCAGATTGGGCAATGCATGCAAGAATATGTTTTGCAGTCGACCACAACCCCGTAGGGAGATATTGGTCACTTGAGCTATTTCAACTGAATCTATACGAGACTTGAGGCGCGATTCCTTTTGTGGAAGATGTATGGTATGTGTCCAATTCTTTGTTGGGCCATAACCATCGAAGCTAAAACTTTCGAGCAGTGGAGGAGCTCTTTCCATGTCCACTACAATATTTTCCAAGCTAGAACAACCATCAAGAACAAGCATCTTCAGGCATCTTGCGGATGATAATGTGGGCAATGACTCCATGTGAGTATTTCCAGACAAGTCTAGGAGCTCCAAATTCATCATATCTACAGCAGAGCAACTATCCACTGTTACCACATCTGAAGATTCAGTGACTCGGAGCTTGTGAAGCTTATGTAGCTTTCTGCAAGCATGACTCATAGTCTTCCATGAGACCCCCTTTGTATTTAGCTCCCTGAGATTGGTCATCCGTTCAACCATCTGAGGAAACAAAACCCAGTATGTGAATCGTGAGTCAAACACCATCAGGTTCAGAAAAATTGGCACTCCACTTTGCTCCTTCTTCCCTGTGTTTGCACAATGGTCAAGCCAGAGGAATCTTAGGTTGTGGCAGCACTGGAAAGGAGGGGATTCAAAATCAAAGCTACAATTGCAGAGCATTAGCACACGAAGGTTGTTGCTGGCTAGTTGAAACAAATCATTGTGTACATTTAATGGACAATGTCCTTTAAATGTTAGGAAATAAGATGATGCATTATGAGGAACACTAGAGATATCATGTGTTGTTAGTTTGATTGAATACCATCCTTTTTTTTTCTGGTCAACAACACAACTCGCCAATAACAAATCTGTCGAATTGTCTAACCACGGTACCACTCCATACAATGCATTGCCAATGTCCCAAGCTTTTTCATCACCAAGTATTCCGTCACATATCCAGTAGTTGCAAGCATGAGTAGCCCAATCATAGTCAACAAGAGTATGCTCTGGTGTTGCCAGGAACAATGAGTACCTGAAGCAATCCAAAACTGTTTCTGGGTTGATTCCATCCATACCAGTGTCACCAATCACTCCAACAGCTTCTTCATGTAATACTCTTAGCAACGAAACTTGACCCATATTATGCCACCAATTTCGAAGGTAAAAACTAATATACATATTAGCAGAAGTGGGCATCAACTTGACTTCTCTCCAGTTGACAGGATAAAATCTTCTACTATTGGTCCATATCAGTTTACCTTTACCAAACGTAGGAATGCCACACTCTAACAGATCAATATCTTCAACTCCTCCATAATGAAAAAACATCAGAAATCTTTCATTTCTTAGAGAATCGTGAATCAAACTTCCAACACTTGATATCTCGCCTCTAGAGCTGTCATCCACACCTCTGAAATCGTCTTCGTCATCCTGGTTATCAAATATGTGCATCACATGGTGAAGGTTCAACTCCTCCGCGATTGCCTTCTGCATGTTCCTTCTGTTTTTCCACAGGGTGCAGTCCACGTTGAGAATTCTGCCAAAATTCTTTCTCGACTCAGAATCATCACATATTGTGTATTTTAGGAGATTGGCTGTAGCTTTAAGAATAGCAGATCCCCCCAGACCCATATCATCCCAGCCAAGACATAAGAATACTTGAGTTTTTCCTTCTGTGGCACCATAGCTTGCACGCAAAAGATCAACCAGTTCTTTGATGGCTTCACCAAAATCCTTTACCTCCTGAAGAATTTAAGGCTGATATATAAGGCTGCCACAGTACATATATTGGTACTATAAACTTCAAATATAACTATTCTGCATATTTATATACAAAGACTATGGATGAATAAACTAAATGAAGGCATGAATCTAGTTTAAAAGGTTTAATATAGTGGACATGTAAATGTATAAAATACCATGTTTACTGTGGGTTGCTGCAGTCCAAAATTGTACCAGTTCTAATCTAAACATCAGCTTGATCAACAAAAACAAATATATAAAATACCATGTTTATTTGATCAAATCCTGCCGCACTTTATCAGTAGTTTCAGTTAGCAGTAGTATGAACATTCAGTTCAGTTAACCGTTTTCAGTTAGCGTTTGTCCAGCTTGAGTCTAGCTGGGTGAGGACGCGGTCTATGCGTTCATGTCCAGGTTGGATGGTCGACATGGCCGCTTCGGCTGTGGATGGCAAGATCCAGTAGTGGAGTATGACTCACGACAGGAATCGCCGAATAAGTAGAGGAGCAAACAGAAAAACAGTTAAGTATTACGTTGCGCCAAAAAAATAGTCTCTTGTCCATCTTTCAGTTTCGTTAGTAAGTTAGAGAGAGAGAGCCGATGGTTCACGTTTTTTTTAATTGTTTCGAAAAACAATCTTCCCCACCGTGTTTGTATCTGGTAATATCCGTACTAAGGAATATGGCGCGGACACTGATCGATTAAAATTATTGCCGGAGATTATTTTTGTTTGAACTTACAACAGAAGACAATGGTAGCACTATTTGTAGATAAAAGAGGTTGCGGATTGTGCGATTAGTGTCGACGAATAAAAAGTATAACAAAATTGAATTGCCTATTGTGAATTACAGCCAAAAAATTACTCACCCATAAAAAATTACCAAAGGGTGACTACCGTGTGAAAATCACGGATGGAAAAGTGTGACCGAATAAAATAACCCTAAAAAACATTGATGGCGAAATGATATTAAACTGTCGTGTGTTATACCGATGAAAAATTATGTCTAGAAAGTTTTATCAGAAAATTATCATAGATGTATGATAACTACCGTTGCAAAGATAAATCCGAGATGTTGTGTCCGAAAATTAAGGAGAAAAATTCAGGTCGGAAAAGGTGGGCCAAAAAATCTAAGCTGAATAGTTAGAGAAGGTGATGCAGCCCGTCCTACGGACGCACCTCCATCTACAACACCTAGTCCCCCAAGTGGACCAATGACTCGCGCCCGTGCCAAGCTCCTACAAGCCAAGGTTAACTCGCTCCTTTCCTCATGTGATTTTGGCCTACCTTTGGATGGCTTGCTACTTCATGCATCTACGTTGTGTATCCTCAGATATGAAGCAACACCACCACACCAAGCCACCAAGGAAGCAGGACCAGGAGAAGAAGCCGCTGGAGCGCTGCACACCGGAGTCTCCGGTGTAGACCGGAGACTACACCGGAGTCTCCGGACCTTCCTCCGATCCAGACCGGAGACCCAAGCCCGAGACAGCCAGAAGCCCCCTCCGGAGACGGGTCCGGAGATTGACCGGAGTCTCCGGTCCAGACCGGAGTCTCCGGACCGACCGTCGCCAGGCATGTTATCTGGCCCATGTAACCCCCAATTTCGCCCAAAACTCCCAGTTTTATTCCAGAACTACCCCTGTTTATGTGGTTGGCCTATATATAGCCCCACTCCTCATATGTAAACCGACTTGGATAATGATAGATTAAGACACCCCTTTGAGGATCTTTTAATCTATTGGTCTCATGCTCCTACCAAGGAGCACCTATTGTCCACCCTCCTCCTGGATCTTGCCTAGTGCGTTCAAGTTGTACAAGGCCTTGGGTTCTCGATTTCTCGCCCCCAAGTCGTCAAGGTCTCGCCAAGCACCTCGTCCCCCGTTGTTGGCGTGGAGAGAGAGCTTCGCTCAACACCGGTCCTAGAGATTATGTTGGACCGGTTGCCACCGGCGTGAGTTATCGGCGTGTATCGTATTTTGTGTGCGTGAGTTCATCGGGATCTTTGCGTGTGTGTGTTCGTGGATTTCGTTACCTCTTCCTCTTCCACCGCTTTCCCCTCGATCCCGCGGAGATTCGTGAAAGATCGGGCCACCCCAAGGGGTTACCCCATAACAGAAGGTGACCGTCAAAAATATCGGTTAGGGCAGAAAATTTTGGCCAAAACGTTGTATTGCGTTTACATGACGTGACACACGATGGGCAAAATTAGACGATAAATAGTACACGCGCGGACGCGGACCGCGGGATTGAACGGACGGAAAAGGTGGGCCAAAAAAGTTAGGCTGAATAGCACAAAAGATAAACCTAAAATAATATCTGTTATGGTAAAAAAAATTTAGCCGAAAAGTTATATTATGACGTAAACACAACGGCCAGAAACGGCCCAAACACTGTTCATCCACGCGAACTGTTTCGTCCAATCAAGTGGCCGAAGCGCTGAGCGATAAATCCGGGACATGTTCGAAAATTAAGTAGTAAAATTCCAGTGGTGGGCCAAAAAATCTAAGTCATATAAACATAAAAAAATATCGGGCAAGAAAATTTTAGCCAAAAAATTATATTACATTTACATAACGTGGCATATGATGGGCAAAATTGTACGATAAATAGTACACGTCTCGACGTGGCCATCAGATCGAACGACAGAAAAGGTGGGCTAGAAAATTTAAACCGAATAGTTAGGAAAAAATAAATATAAAAATATTGTTTGTAATGTGGCACGAGTAAAATTAGACTATAAATAGTACATACGCAGACGCGGACCGCCGGATTGAACGGATGGAAAAGGTGGGCCAAAAAAATTAGATTGTTATAAAAGATGAACGTGAAAGAATATCGGTTAGAGTAAGAAAATTTTAGCCGAAAAGTTATGTTATGACGTAGCATGTGATTGGACAAAATTAGGCGATAAATAGTACACCGTCGGATCGGAAAACAATGGCCGAAACAGTCCAAACACTATTTATCCACGCGCACTGTTCATCCAATCGCCGAAGCGCTGAGCTTAATAGGGAACGTGCGGTCCGCGAGGAGCAATATTGTAAATTAATTGGCTAAAATTGTTACTAGAGAGTACGCCCTATACATTATATCATTATTGTTCGAAGTTGCGGCAGAAGAAAATAGTATTACTATTTGCAAATAAAGAAAGGCGACGAATGGTACAATTAGTGTGAAAAAAGAAAGTAACAAAATTGAATTCATGCTTGTTAATTGTAGCTGGAAAATTATTCACCCCTCGAAAATGTACCAAACGGTAACTACCGTATTGAAATTACAGATGAAAAAGTGTGAGAAAAAATTTACTCCTAAATAATATAAAATAACCTAAAAGAAACACCTCCGATAAAGAATATGAAATAACCATAAAAGAAATATTGCTGACGAACTAAGGTTATACAATTATACACCAGCGAGAAGTTACCATGGCTTAACTAACAAAGATATCTCAGAAAAGTACCTTCAAATAATAAAAAATGGAACCAGAAAATATTATCATACACATAGAATAATTGCCGCTGCAAAACTAAAGCCTCCGAAAATTAAGTAAAAAAATTACAGCCAAAAATGGTGGGCTAAAATATTTAAACCGATTAGTTAGAAGAGATGTACGCAAAAAATATAGGTTAGGGCAAGAAAAATGTTAGTCAAAAAGTTGCGCTGCAGCGTCTACATGACAAGCACGCGATTGGACATAATTAGACTATGGATAGTACATACGCGGACGCGAACCGTCGGATCGAACGGCCAGAAAAAGTGTGCCAAAAAAATTAAACCGAATAGTTATAAAAGATGTATGCAAAAAAAAGAAAAGTTAAAGCTAGAAAAGATGGGCCAAAAAATTTAAGCCGAATAGTTAGAAGAGATGTAGGCTAAAAAATATAGGTTAGGGCAAGAAATATTAGCTAAAAGGTTGCGTTGCGTCTACATGACATGACACGCGATTGGACAAAATTAAACGATGGATAGTACACGCGCGGACGCGGACCGTCGGATAGTTAAAATTTAAGCCGGATAGTTAAAATAAATATACGCAAAAAAACACGAAAATGTTAGCCGAAAAGTTGTGTTGTGTGTATGTGAGGTGACACATGATTGAATAAAATTAGATAATAAATAATACACAGCGCAAACAGTTGAATAAAATTAGATAATAACTAATACACAGGCGAACACGATCCATCGGATCAAAAATCTACCACTCGGAACAGCCCGTATGCACTGTTCATCCGCACACTGTTCATATAATTGATGAACAGTGGCACGACAGGCCGCGAATCGTGCGAGCCTTAATATATAGGTATATGATTTTCGTCTATATCCGGAATTTTAGACTCCGCTTTCTACTTTGAATAAAAGATTCTAAAGCAAAGCTTTCCACTCGATTATTTGCCATTTTCATCTCTAAGTGGCTTTTGACCGTGGAGCGCCCTCATAGACGTGCTAAAGCTGGCTGCAACACGCCATTGTACCATTTTCTGCACCTCTAAGATAGATATTCTTTCTCTTAGGTTGCAACTCATGGGTATATTTGCTAGTGTGTATTACATATTGGTGTTTAATCATGGGCCTCATGTGCCGGTGAGCACACATACAAACCAAAACAGCCGACAAAAACATACAATGTACTCCCTCCGATCCGTATCAAAACATAAGATGTTTTAGTTTTTATGAAACAAATAAATCTAGACATCTTATATTTCTAAAACAGAGGAAGTAAAAACAAATCACCAGAGTTTCGTTATGTTTTTTATTCTAGAGAGCGTGAGGTTAGTTAGGTACTAACCAGGAAGCGCTTCTGGGACATGTTGAAGTTGTCGAGAGAAAGCTAATACCACAAGTTCCACAAGAAAAAGGCCATGATAAGACAATCTAACCCATCGTCTGCAGAATTCTCCAGACCCCCTACAAAAGCAAGATGCTTGATGAGACGCTGTACAGAAATATGACAAGATAAGATTGTATTATATATTGTACAAGATGAAATTGCAGTACGTACCACTAGAGCTGCGAGGCTGCAGAGTTGAGGAGGAGCAAACTAATTAAGCCATGCAGAGATAATGGAAAAGTTATTTCAGTGAAATCCAATCCTAGAGCTGAAGATATATATCAGTCAATCTTGTTGGCCAGAACCTGGAAAACTATCACTTGGGCTTAGCCTGTTTCAGAGCTCAGGAATAGAATGAGTTCGATTGAAGATTGCTGTTTAGAAGATCGCCATTAAGCAGTACCCTGCTTAGCTCTCTTAGTAGTTTCAGTTAGCAGTAGCCCGAACGTTCAGTTCAGTTATCCGTTTTTAGATAGTGTTTTTTTAGCTTGAGTCTAGCTAGGCGAGGACACGGTCCGTGGGTTCATGTCCTTGTTGTAAGATTGACATGGCACATGCTTCGGTCATGGGATGGCACGATCCACTAGCGAAGTATGAGCCACGACCAGAATCGCTAAAAAAATACAGGAAGAAACAAAAAAGCATTAAGGTTTTACATTGCGCCAAAAAAGTCTCTTGTTCATCTTTCAGTTTCATCAGGAAGTTTAGAGAGAGAGAGAGATCTATAATACAAGTTTTTCTTGGATTGTTCAATCGGGTTTCTTAATTGTTCTGGAAATTATTCTCTACCGCACCATGTTCTTATCTGGCAATACCATATTTCTATCAGTATTCAGAGTTTTCGACTCCAATTCTACTTCGATCGAATAAAAGATTCTAAAACAAAATAGGTAGAGCTTTTCGACAGACTCTGCCCCATTTTCATCTCTAAGCGGGTTTTAAATGTGGAGCGCGTCCACGACGCAGCCTCCGTGATCCAGATTTTTCCTTTCCCTTTGCAACACATGATCATATTTTCTATTGGAGTACTATACTACATCTTGCTGTTTACGGGCCTCATGTGCCAGGGAGCACATATGCAAGCCAAAACAGCCAATAGAAACATACAATGTAAAAAAAAGAGCAAATTCCAGTTGTTACCCCCTAGTTTGCCATTTTTGACACTAATTAACCCATTTACCAATTTCTCATCCATTTTACTCCATTTAGTGAAACCTTTGCCGGTTTTTACCCCTTTCAAAG
Source organism: Avena longiglumis (assembly GCA_030063025.1). NCBI lineage: Eukaryota > Viridiplantae > Streptophyta > Magnoliopsida > Poales > Poaceae > Avena > Avena longiglumis. The sequence goes on along the minus strand of CP125979.1, from coordinate 31,994,075 downwards.
ATATCAGAGCATTTTAGCGCGTTGATTTAGGTTAAATTTGATAGTTGATTTTTTTCCTTTCTCAGATCTCAACCGACCTATGGTATAACAAAATTCCTCTTTACACCACTGGTCACACGATTCTTTGGAACCATGGATGCATGCAGTCTAACCTGAACTACCCACGCGATGCAATTGATGTAAGGAGCCAATTAGTTGGTGCAATATAGTATTAGTAGTAGCACTAGTTACGTATATTTCTGGTGTTATTATTCTACCAATTAGTTTGCACAACAAGCATATCAGGGTTTAATGTAATGTCATACTACAAAAGATGTGATCTGTATGGATGGATCAAACTGTCGCTGATCAGAGATATTCAGCCAAAAAACAAAACGCTTCGGCTCGTGCTATCATGCCAGTTCTTACTTGTAAATATACTAAGAAAATTGACGACGTGTCATGACAGTTAGACCCAGCTGCTGAAAGTCGAAACACTAAAAAAACTTTAGAAAGGGTAAAAATCGGCAAAGGTTTCACTAAATGGAGTAAAATGGATGAAAAATTGTTAAATAGGGCAATCAGTGTCAAAAATAGTAAATTAGGGGGTAAAAACTGGAATTTACTAAAAAAAAATTCTGGAGTTCTTGAGGTTTTTTTTTTCTAGAGAGCGTGAGGTTAGTTAGGAGAAGAGGTACCAACCAGGATACGAGTCTGGGACATGTTGAGGTTTTCGAGAGAAAGCTAACACCACCAAAAGAAGGCCATGATAAGACAATCTAACCCATCAGCTGCAGATTTCTACGCACCCTACAAAAGCAAGATGCTTGATGAGACGCTGTAAAAAATATGATAACGTAAGATTGTACTATTATATTACTGTACAAGATGCAATTGCAGTAGGTACCTCGCTCTAGAGCTGTGAGGCTGCAGATCAAGTTGAGGAGGAGCAAACTAATTAAGCCATGCAGATAATGGAAAAGTTATTTCAGTGAAATCCAGTCCTAGAGCTGAGGATATATATCAGTCAATCTTGTTGGTCAGAACCTGGAAAAATATCACCTGGGCTTAGCCGGTTGCAGAGCTCGGGAATGGAATGCAGTTCAACACAGAGCAGCAGAATTCTTTGGCAGATGGTAGGAGCCTTTTGGTGTTGCGCCACAGAAGCCTATATATGTATGTACAAGCTGTGATTGCAGTACCTCTAGAGCATCAAGGCCAAATCGAGTCGATGAAGAGCGAAGAACACTCGCAGAGAAAATGACAGTTATGTCGAAGAAATCCAGTCCGACGATCACTCCACCATCATGCTTAAAGTGGAAGAAGATTTCCCTTTTGTTCAAGTGGTGTGGTAGAGCTCCGGAGAAGAACGCAGTGCAAGAGATAGAGCAGACATATACTTGTGTTTCAGCAGATGTGATGGTGACCTTACGAGCTTTAATTTGGCATCTTGTTGCTTTCGTTTTGCCAAAGCATTCATGGTTCCTTGCTTGCATTCATGGTCCACTTTGTGACCTTTTCTTTTTCTCGTTTGTTTCTTTGGAGCAGAATCTGTCTGTTCCATTTTGTTCAAGGATCAGGGGACTTGCTTACACTTCATGAAAAACAGGAACATACTTGAGGACGGACGCGGTGTGACGGTTTGGTTGCCGGCCATATTTTGCCAAATCTAAGTTTGATCAGTATGACAGTCACAAAAGCATGATTGAAAACTTGATTGTTACTCTATGACACATGGCCAATATGTATTACAGCACCGCCAGTCGTTGGGCGAATCCAGGCCGAAATCTGGAACTTTTTTTAGCCGGACGAGACAAGTTTTTGATCAGGTGCGCGAGTTTCCAACTCGCGTACCCAGGCGAGTTTTCGTGTTTGGCTAAAATTTAACAAATTTCGGCAAACTTTGAACGAATATGCACGAACTTTGGGCGAATATGGTCGATACGTACGAACTTTGGGCGAATATGACGATATGCACGAACTATGAGCGAACTTTGGGCGATACGGGCGAACTCTGGGCGAATATGGTCTATATGGACGAACTTTGGGCGAAAATTGGGTGAATATGGGCGATACAGACGAACTTTGGGCAAATATGCCCGAATTTTGAGCGAACTTTAGGCGAATATGGTCTATATGGACGAACTTTGGGTGAAACTTGGGTGAGTATGGGCGATACAGACGAACTTTGGGCGAATATACCCGAACTTTGGGCGAATATGGTCTATATGGATGAACTTTGGGCGAAATTTGGGCGAATATGGACGATACAGACGAACTTTGGGCGAATATGCCCGAATTTTGGGCGAATATGGTTTATATGGACGAATTTTGGACGAATATGGTCTATATGGACGAACTTTGGACGAATATGGGCGAACTTTGGACGAATATTGGCGAACTTTGGATGAATATGGACGAATATATGCTGACTATATGCTGACTGGGCGGTCCACTCGCTGAATTTTCTTTGCCCGGCGTTCCCAGGGCGTACCCAGGATCCTGGGTATGGCCTGCATAGTCTGGACCACAGTTGGCCCAAATTTGACCAAAAACAGTTCTGAAATGCATCATGCGAAATTTTGGTGTCCGGACCTATTTTCGGCGTCCGGATCGGCCTCCTGGATAGCCGACTGGAGATGCTCTTATAATTAACTGTGACAAAAATCAAACCTTTTCCAAACTGTCAAACTTAGTCTTGGGCTTGGCAAAATGTGCCCAAAACCAAACACCCATATGGAGAGTTAGAGATAAAATAGGCAAGGACACGACGACGCGGCTCTTCCCCTGCTCCTGTATGGCAACCCATTGACACGACAACGCCACTCTTCCTCTTCTCCGGTGTGGTGGCCCGTCCGTTGCAGACTCCAGGCGGAGGATGACTCGAGGCCACTCCGACGATGACGGTCCCAATCGGACTCGTTGAAGAATAGGGGCGGACATGTGGGTACCGGCGAGTAGGTGGGTACTAGTGGCGGTGGCGGCGGTGGGTACTAGTGGCGGCGATAGTTTAGTTATTTCATTTTAATTTTATTTTTATTTAATATTTTTTCTTTTATATTTTTCTTTTATTTATTTAGATTTTTTATTTTCCTTATTGGTGGGTCCCGTTAGTCAGCCACGTCAGCAAACTAACGGAAACTGTCACGGCAGTGAGCAAAACGCTGGTGCATGGCAAATTTCTGGCCCGCTTTGGCATTTCGCGAATTGGTGACCAGAACGCTTATGCACGGTAAGTTGATAGACCATTTTGACGTTTTTTCTTTATTAGAAAAAAAGATTGTGCGACCTATATCGAACCCATACTAATGAATAAAATATCCTAAATGTGTGGAAAAGTGTCAATAGTATAAATATAGAGCCTTACCCTTTTCATCAGTTCGGACTTTCTGCGAAAGAGACAATGGTGAGGAGTCAAACAAGCAGAGGAGTGGGCTTGTTTATTGCTAGTTTACAGAGCATTTACTAATAAATCCGTGTTTATAGTACTTTTCTTAGAAATAATACTGGAATATATTGTTGCCTAGAAAGGTATTACTCCGTAGAATATATTTCACGTAAATAAAAAATTTAAACTGTGGAGGGGCCTACACCAAAGGCGATTAGAAACCCTAGGGAACCATTGTCAAAAAAAATAAACCCTAGCGGACCACCCCCTTTCATAGTGCCACCGGTGGTCGCCACCGAGCATGTCCTGCATGGTTGACGTTGATGGCGGAAGCAAGGCTCCCTCCTAATGCTTGTATGGACCGGTGGAAGACGAGAGCGCCCCCCGCGCAGGTAGGCCGATGTGCTTGGTAGGTGGTGGAGCATCACCTTGTAGGTTTGGGGAGGATGAAACGAGGGTTTGTCCGGTCAGTGCGGTCATAGACAAAGGGGTTCATGGCCGCCTTGTGTCCAATGGGTAGGGGCCTCGGGGCCTCTCGGGCCCATTGACCCCTCCTCTTATGGATATGGTGGCTTTAGCTGGGGTGGCTCCGGGCCTCCGTTCTTGTAGGAGGATCCCTCCCACACCAAGATCTAAGTGGGGGGTGATGGGGTTGCCAGTTAGGTCATGTGCTTTCCACCCAAGGTTTTTGAGGTCCTCGTGGCGGCGGTGTTTCTCGGCGTTCTGTTCACTTTGGCGACGTGAGGAGTTTGTCGTCCGGGCGGCGGCCCTGGATGGTGGGAACCACGTTGGTCAGCTGGAGAGCCCATGGTTTAGGTTTTGGCCGAAGGACATGTTCGTGTGGACATCGTTGTGACTGACGAGCTACATTCTGTGGCAACGCTTGTGGATGCCATTTTGGCGGTGTTCTTTTCCTTGTGTGGGAGGTGGATGGTCATGCCAAGGGAAAATCTTGCTCATGGTCTAGCATGGATGGCATCCCCTTCTTGAAGGCGTTGTTTCAGCATTTTTGCGTCTACCTGCTTTGAGTAAAAAACCATGATCCTCGGACCGAGCGGTGGCGGCGATCTGCCATTGTGTTCTTCCTAAAGATGCCAGATTTCAGTTCATGGTGTGTGGCTCTCTGTAGGTTGTGTGGCGGATGTTGGTGTGGTTGAATCTTTCGCAAAGCTTGTATCATGTTTTGCACCTTTGATGTTTCTTTGTTTGGAGGTGATGTCTACGATGATGTTGTGCATCTCTCGGCGGCGTGCAACATTTGTTGGCGCACCGTCCAGAGCTCTAGGCTGATCTCTGGCCCAACAGCTATGCCCATTTCAGCAAGTTCTCAGCCTCATGAAACTAGTTCTTCTTAGGCATTTGTCGTGTCCAATGTTCTGCGCTTCCGGCTGTAGGTTCTTCCGTAGTCATGTCTATTGGATATGCAGTTCTATATTGTAAGTTAGGTTCAACATCTTGTCTTTTTTGCTGTTTTTGGCGTTATTAATTTAAGGTTTTACAGTTGGCATTTTTATCTAAAAAAACTATCATGAGATAAGGAGCGAGAAAAAATGGTGCACACTAATGCACTAAGTAATTGATTAGCACCTTTGACTATTATGAAAATTTCAGAATTTTTTTGACAATATTGCCACAACATACATTTACCATGTCTTAAATTTCAACTATAAATCCAACTCGTAAAAAAGATAAAAATGACCGTGAATAGTTCTCACATAGTAATATTCAATCCATATTTGAATTTGGTACGATTTATGAACTAATTTGTCTTTTTTGAATTTTGAGATGCGTGTTGAATTTGAAGGTGAAATTTTAACACACGTATAGATGTGCATTTTGTGCCCGTCCTAATTTTTTTGCCAGAATTTTTCACAGTGTGTATCCTTCGGCAGCTCTTATATGTTTTGACTCTGCTGTTGCGGATTACGGTCAGGGCTATGTACCGATTGATCTGCAGTTACAAAAGCATGTTTTCCTCGGTCCTAGCGATTTTTATCCGGGGAATCGTTCTTGATTCTTGTCTTTAGGCATCATTTCAATTTTGAGTAGTTGTCATTTTTCAACAAGTCGTACTGATCAGCTAAATGTGCAAGCAACGGCTTAATCAATGAGTCAAATTTTGTACGGACTATGTATTGAGGTTTGATGCTTTTATTTGTTTGTCGTCTTTTGGTTGCTGTCAAATTGCTACCACTTATCGCTGTAAACGCCTCCACCCAACAATTTGGACACCACTCGAATCGATGGGTCGCAGTGCCATAGTTTTCTTTATTAGCAGCTGGGTAAACGTCTATAAAATCGGGGATGGTGTTGAGTGTTTGTTTGTCATCATCAAATTTTGCACTTCTGTAACTGTACTTCAGTTAATAGGATAATCTTGATCTCTCGTCGCCTAGGGTAGGAATTAGACTGAAACTTGTCAGAAAAACTAGTTGCACTACAGGCAATGTAAGTTGCTTGGGAAATAAGTACTCCCTCCGATTTATATTACTTGTCGCGGAAATGGATATATCTAAACATGTTTTAGCGCTAGATACATCCAAATTTCTCAGGTAATTTGGATCGAAGGGAGTACCATGTTTCTAAGAACATCACTTTCACTTATCTATAGATCATCAAATTTCTACTCCCTCTGTCCTGAAAAGATGTCGCAAATTTGTCTAAATTCCGATGTATCTATATACTAAATAGTGTCTAGATACATCTAAAATTAGACAAGTTACGACATCTTTTCAGGCCGAAGGGATACCTTGATAATTTCTAAAATTTTGAAAATGTGGTCTCTCGATGGAGTTCTCATTTGTAAACACTTTTGCTAGGGTATCCCCAGATACTTTATCAAGTAACAAAAAGTTTCCATCGTCAGATATGTTTGGTAAAGAAACTTGGCCAGAAAAATATAATGGAACAACGGGACGCTATCTCAACATATTAGTTGATGACAATGCCAACATATTATCCACTCAAAACTCATACAAAATCATATAATAACTCATCACAACAATAATAATATAGCATGTTGTTTCATCAACCAAACACAGGCTGAATTTACTGTTGATCAATAGCACACCACGCCAGGTCGATGCACACAGATATATGCACACCTCCTCTTATTAAGAAGTACACAAATCAAACCAACAAAAAGCAGCTAGGTTGCAAACACCACACCAATCGGCGGAAAGCTTTAGTGCTCCAGGCAGCAGCACATCACATCAATCCAAGGAGATCACGTATCTTGGTCGAAACTCAAACACATTATTTAGTCGCCGTGCGTGCAAGTAGCAGGAACACAAACAGAAGAGAACTCCAGCAAAAACACACTTTGCAGTTGGAAACCCTGTGAGATCAAGGCTTGTAACAACAATGAACTGACGCTTCACGTTAGCCAACCTCCTTGCACCGTGCAGCAACACACACCGGAGCAGCACAACAGATTACCTGAGAAACAAAGAACGAAAAGCGGGACAATGAAATTACTCCTTTTACCCCAAAGAACCCACCACTCTATCTATATTTAATTATTTATGCATAAAAGAAATCGATGTGCAAGAAACAAACCTTAGAACCGAGACCCTCGGGAGGGTCTTCTTGTAGTAGGCCGAGTGGCGCGTTTCGAAGAGCGACGGGTCATGTCCCCCATCCAAGCCATCCCACTCGAGCTTGTTCCACCAGTCCTTCTCGCAGTCCACCACCGGCTTAGGACCTTGACATGGGAAAATAGCTGGCAGACGCCTGAGACCCCAGCAGTCCCTGATGCCGATAGTCTGCAGCGCCGGCGCAGTCAACCTGGGCTCACATATCTGCTCCAGATTGTGAAGATGGTATAGCTTGATTTGCTTTAGGTTCTTGAATGTGACACCAGATGATATTGCTGGAGGGTACTTGTCGTCCAACGGGAAAACATGTCGAAGGCTCCTGCAGTATGCGATCTGGAGGGTCTCCAAGTTGGGCAAGCTGAAGGAAATGGGAAGGACAAACACAAGCCTGGGGCAGTTGAACAGGTATATGTGCTGGAGTTGTTGAAGTGGAATACGATTCTCAGAATCAATGCTTCTTCCCCAGATGCAATAGGCCGCCGGGAGATCAGAAGCTGAAAATATCCTCATATATGCAAACCTGACTCCATCCCGGCCAGGAAACAGAGTGTGTAGCTTGGAACACCTCTCAACATGAAACCATTTTAGGATGCTCAAATTCATTCCCGTTATAGGGATAACAGTGATGGCGGAATTGTCGTGCAGATGCATTGATCTAACTTTTTGCATAAAAGATAAAAAATCTGGATTATCATTCATTCTCTCTAAATTATAGCTTCCTTTGCCAATCTCCATATGTAAGTCTGAAGTTTGAAGCCGTTGATGGTTCCACGCCAAGGAAGAGCATGTTACATCTTTAGCAAGGGAAGTATCATTATTATATGGTAATAACGATCTTGTTGGAACCAAGCCCTCTTCGCTAGAACCAATCTCCTTGATATCTCTGGTGATGTTGGCTTGGCTATGGATGGTACAAGAGATGAGGAGGTACACCCTAGATGGACTGTATGTGTACCGAATGAGTCCCCTTGCGGCTGACCAAATGAACCTTCCATCTGTAAACGCAATAAATGCCCCATTGCCAATGGATCTCTGTTCTCCAGGACATGATCTAGCTTCCCTCTCTGTGTCTACCTGTATCACTTCCAACTTGGGGTATCCATCCCAGATCAGCCTACGGAGCTGCTGACAACCTAATAGAAATAGTTTCTTGAGTTCCGGGACATTCATTGCACAAAGGTCCAGTATGTTAATGGCTGTACCAGAGAGGTCCAGTTCCTTCAGATTAGGCAATGAACGCAAGAATAAGTTTTGCAATCGACCACAGCCCTGTAGGGAGATCTTGGCCACCTGGACTCTTTTAGGATACTTCAAGCGCAATACCTTAACTGTGGAATAATGTGTCCAATTCTCTGCTTGGCCATAACCATCAAAGCTAAAACTTTTGAGCAGTGGAGGATCTCCTTCCAGTATAACATCCTCCAAGCTGGAACGACCATCAAAGCTAAAACTTTCGAGCAGTGGAGGATCTCCTTCCAGTATAACATCCTCCAAGCTGGAACAACCATCAAGAACAAGGATCTTCAGGCTTCTTGCGGATGATAATGTCGGCAATGACTCCATGTGAGTGTTGTGAGACAAGTCAAGAAGTTCTAAGTTCATCATATCTATGGAAGAACAACTGTCCACCGTGATCACGTCTGAATATTTGGTTATTCGAAGTTTGTGAAGTTTCTTTAGCTTTTTCCAAACATGACTCATATTCTTCCATGAGACTCCCTTTATATTTAGCTCCCTGAGATTGGTCATCAGTTCAACCATCTGAGGCAACAAGACATAATCTGTGAAACGTAAGTCAAACACCAGCAGGTTCGGAAAAATTGGCACTCCACTTTGCTCCTTCCATGTGTTTGTACAATTTTCAAGCCAAAGGAATCTTAGGTTGTGGCAGGACCGGAAAGGAGGGGATGCAAAATCGAAGCTGCAGTTGCAGAGCTTTAGCACACGAAGGGTGCTGGCTAGTTGAAACAAATCATTACGCACATATACTGGATCTTTCCTGTGCGATGTTAGAAAACAAGATGATGCATCATGAGGAACACGTATATATTTTTGTTGTTGTTTGTTGGAGATGACTGAATACCAGACTATTTTATAGGATCTTTTTCTTCGATCCAAGTAATATGAAATAAAATCTGGTTTTGTACTAGGATTTCCTAACCTCGGTATAACTCCATACAATATATTGCCAATCTCCCAAGCTTCTTCCTCACCAAGGATCCCGTCACATACCCAGTAGTTGGAAGCGTGAGCAGCCCAGTCATAGTCAACACCAATAGAGTTTTCATATAGTTGTATTGTCAGGTACACCATATACAAGAAGCAATCAGAAACTATTTCTGGGTTGATGCCATCCATACCGGTTTCACCAATCACTCCAACAGCATCTTCGTGCAATATACGATCTATCATTTCTGAAGTACCTAGATGTTGTACAATATGAATAGAAATATCAGAAACAGTCTGCATCAACCTGACTTCTCCCCGTTTGATCTGAAAAAATCTTCCAGCACTAGTCCATAACAATTTACCTTTACCGAAAAAAGGAATGCCAAACTCTGCCAGATCAATATCTTCTATTCCTCCGTAATGAAAAATCATCAAAAATCGTTCGTCCCTTAGAGACTTATTAATCAATCTTCCGATAACTGGCATCTGTTCTCTAGAGATGTCGTCTACCCCTCTGAAATCATCTTCTTCATCCTGTTTATCAAATATGGAAAATACATGGTGAAGGTTCAACTCATCCGCGATGGCCCTTTGCATGGTCCTTTTGTTTTTCCAAAGGGAGCAGTCCACGTGGACAATTCTGTCAAATTGCTTTCTCCTGTCAGAATCTTCACATATTGTTGATTTTAGGAGTTTGGCTATAGCTCTAAGAACAGCAGATCCCCCATCGTCAAACCATTCAAATGATTTAGTTTTGCCTTCTACAGCACCCACGTCACTTTCATGCAACAAATCAACCGATTGTCTGATGGCGTCATCAAAATCCTTTACAAACTGCAGTAATTAATGACTGTTATATGACTGCACAATACATATATTGGTATGTAGTAAAATTTCACTTATTAGCTAATTTGAATATGAAATTCTGAATAAACTAAACCAGCAAATGACACGGTCTTAATTATAAGATTATTGAACGCATGCAACTATTTTGAAAGTTTAAAGTGCACGTACATGCCAGTTTCCATACATATATTCTCGCTAGTATACAGTGCTTCTGTCTAAAATTGTATTAGTGCTAATCTGAACATTAGGATGGTTGACAGTCAAGTTCTCGGGCTTTCAAGAGAGATGAATATCAAAGAATGCAAGGGAATGGGCGACCCTGAGGGCGATTCGAGGGTGTTACATCCTACCGCCTCCCCAGACTCCAATAGCTCGAAGTGCGGCGAATCGAGGCCAGCGGAGCCCTATTTGCACCAAATCGGGGCGGCGGCTGGTGAAAACGAGCTCACCCCGTCGATTTTGGCCACGGCTAGAGGCGGCGAGTGAGGGAGAGTTGGGCCGGAGGGCGGCGGGGTATGGCGGTCACAGGCGGCGAGGACGGCGGGAATGTGTATGGCAGGTCAGGAGGCGGGAGTTTTTCTCAGAAGTGGTGGCCGAGGAGTAAATTTAGGAGTCTGCCGCTCGGTTTACTCCTCCGATGAGTAAAAATATACTTCTCTATCCGTTTTGGAAATCAGTTAGGTGCAGCACCTCCAGATGGAATCGGTTAGAGATGCCCTAAGGAGAAGTTGTCTTGGATCCCGCCGGCAGAAACAGGTTATGGTTGATCTAGTGGCAACAAGCGTAGAGAAGAAAGTGTGCAGTTGCACGTGCTGCACAATAGGATGGAAATTATGTGAGCGTTGCACAAGGGGCCATGGCTCATTGGTAGGTCCAAGTGGAGGAGGCATGAGAATTGCAGTTGCTGGAACTACTGGGTGTGGGGTGCAGAGAAGAAGTGAGATGGCTGCTTGGGGTGCGAGACTTGCTTTCTCCATTCTGCAATGTGCTATTTGTGTTGGGTTGTTGTCGTGAGTTTATCCCGTCCCTAGAATCTTCACAATGCTGGAAGTAACAAGGTGATTTTGACAGAGAAGGAATCAAATGGGGTGCTCCAGATCTCATCCAACGAGTTAGAGAAACTGAGACAATCAAAGGGGATGGAGCAAGTTTGGATCCTGAACATAGTGGGAAAATGACAACTCTTTTGCAATATTTTGTCAATCTTGCTCAGAATAAAAGAGGTATGTTAGACCAGGCTCCTACTTAAAATGAAAAGTTTCGTTTAAATTTGATAGTAGATTTGACAATATCGACACATATCACAGGAAAGTGGTGTGAGTTTGCATTTTATGCTCCTCATCCACCCATGCATAACGAACCTGCCCAAACCGCTAGTAGAACTTATCAACCTTTCAAACTGGTAGACACAATGAAATGCACTCCATATATGGCATTGTATTTAGTCTTATATGCTTGTCATGACGATGATGATAGGGAGGCGGTAAGTGAACATGAGGAGAATTATTTTCATGTGGAAGGGTTGAGTAGGAACCCCGCTAAGTAGAAGGCCAACTTTGAGGTTTAAAGAGAGAATTCTACCCTCCTCGGAAGCGCAATGTTTTGACTATCCGTCTTCCTGTTAGGGGAGAGGGAGGAAGGCAAGTGAGTGCCTTTTGTTTTTTTTCGAAATAAGGGAAGATTGACCAACCTATGCATCCAAGAGATGCACACAGCCTATTTATTAGATTATTCTCAAAAACCTTACAAGAGGGATTACAAATATCAAACCGAAGCCCACCAAAACAAGCGACAATTCACTAATCCTACAACCCTGATGAAGGGGGTGTATATGAACAGGACCAATATCCCTGACATTCCACCGACGCACATCATCTAAAACAGAAGGTCTCGATAAGTCACCCAATGGCGAGCAAGAGGCACAACCGATCTGCTATACCCCAGTGCGTACTAGCATACACACTCTGAAAAGTCCTAGCCGCCTTCTTCTTCCGTATACCCAACTTCTGGAGAGATCAATACACTGACCTTGCAAGGCCTGCCATCGAGGCCACCATGCTGCCAGACGACGCCACCGTCATGCGCGCATCCATCCAAGCACGCATGATCGCCATCGAGACCTCTCGACAGCATGTCGCTGGGTACCATCAACATACACAACTAGAGACCTCTGGAAGATCTGTCGTGCGTAGAACCTACCGTACCAGGCATGACTAAGCGTAGCACCTAGCGGCTAGGCATGACTTAAAATGTCCGCTGAAGACTCCGTGAAATACGAAGCCGCTAGGACTTCGTGCCTAGAGAGAACAAGACACCTCATGCCTCCACCCTCCAGCGTTGCTCCACAAACGATGCTCCCAAGAGAGAACAAGACACCGCAACGCCGCCATCGCCCGACCCGAAGATCTTAGGGTTTCCACCGAAGCAGCACGATTGAGGTCGACACTAGTTGCACGACGATGCCTTCATTATGGTAACGACGTAGTAACGCCACCATCATCTGCCAACGGCTCGGTTTTCACCGACACCTAGGTCTCCCCGCCTTGCTGCCGAGACTAGATGATGGATTCTGAGATCCGCCAAACCAGCCTCAGGCTGACCACCTCCAAAGAAGAAGAAAGCCACCTCCACCATCATACCTAGGGCTGCTTTCCTAGGCGTCCTCGTGTTGTGGGAGAAACCTCGATGTCTCGTGCCATCGTCTAGCAGGAGGTCACCAGGCCGCCGCCTCCCCACAGTGTGCCGCCGCCGAAACATCAGGATCTCGTGGCTGCCCAGCCTCCGAAACCGCCTCCTTCTGGGTAGCACAAGGTCGCACCATCGTTGAGGGCCGCCACTAGCACCACCAGTCGGGGAGTGCCGCCATGACCACGCCGTCGGGGCGAGAGAGGCGCCGACATGGGGAGGATCTTCACCGCCAGGGTAGGGCCAAGCCGCCATGGGGAGGGAGAGGCCACATCTCCCGGGAGATGCCAACGGTGGCCGCCGCCACCGCCATGCTGTCCAGGCTTTGCCTGCTGGTGCATCCGGCAGCGGCGGCGGGATCTAGGTTACGGGAGGGGTTGGGAGGGAGAGGTGGGTTACGGGAAGGGAGGGAGGTGGGTCAATTTCCTTGGTATGTGTAAAACTCCCTTTTGTGCTAAGGAAAAACCCTTCTATCAAAACCCAGGTTTCCATATCAATCTGTTTGAGCAGCCCAACAATCCCACAGATGGGAACTTCCACCCTTTGGTTGAGAAAGACATCTATGAGAGCATCTTTTTGAAGAATTCCATAAAGGTTGTCTTGCAAAAGGCAATCGGTGCTGAGTTTATGGGCGTGTATTCAGATAATTTGAGCAATGTCATCAATGAGAGTAAGCATACATCGTACCATCACGGTTGGTTTGATGAGCTTATCATGCAGTTTTATGCCACATACTACTTTTCGGTGATGATGCAAGTATTAAGTTTCACGCACCAACTAGTAGAACCAAATCCCGAACCTATGGAGAAGGTTGGGAAATCCACACATACTTCAACAACTTCTCTCATGTATTACCCAATGAGGCTAATCATGAACATATAAATTGCAAAAGTCAGGACTTGATGCCAAGACCTATGCTCTGACACCATATTAATTTTTATGCTCCAACCATTAGAATTAGCAAGGGCTTCACATTGAATGTCAAATGGAACTCACCACAGAACAAAATTCAATGACTTTCCAAAGTATTATGGGATTTTTTGAGAGATATCACAAGAAGAAGGCCATGATAAGACAATCTAACCCGTGATTTTTTGCAGATGAGGACACCATATAATACAAGATTCATTCATTGATCAAATGAAGCCGGATCAACTTGAGAGACTGCATGATGATATCTTTGTTGGGACGATTGCTGCGACGCTACTGGGATGCGACCTTTCTATCTAATTGTGAACAAGCTTTTCCGCCACACCCTCACACGTTCACACAAACGGTTAGAGATTATTGGATGGTTCATAGCTATGATATCAATATCCTTTAGCACATCTAGTTTGATCACCCAATTCGTGTGATGGATTTCATCTTCGGTAATATATAGTATTAGTCTTGCTTTTATTGAGCAAAGGCTATTTCCACATTTGTACCCTTCATTTAAACCCTCATTGTTGTTGGTAAAGTCCCTTTTGTGAAAGGTGTACACCACGAGGTTTTGATGAGATTCCCAAATCCAAAACGAAGACTTAGAAACCAAGCGGAGTTGCCATGGGTTCTTCATGACATGGATGGTGCCTCAAATAGGTCTTACTTCGTAAGTTGAGAAGAACATAATAAAATTTAAAAATGACATAATTTCTTTTATTTACATGTCGTATAAAAATTCGATGTAAAATACGTATTTTTGGTGTGTTTTACACTATAATGACTCATAAACTCTATTTTTTGTCGATTTTTGTTGTTGTGCTGAATATATGAATATAATTATTCGTATATAAAATATAATAATTTCAATATAGAAATATAAAAATATGTTGGGTGTAAAATAACTATTTTGCATCCAAGGTGCTGAATAGGGTTTCTATGGCGCTATTTGACACCCAGGGTGTAGAATAATTATTCTACACCTAATTATTCTACACCCACCCTCTATCTTTAGAACCGTATATTATTTTTACGTCACGTAAATTTTGTATTACTTTAAGTCGAGAAGAACATAATAAAATTTAGAAATGACATAATTTTTTTGTTTATATGTCGTAAAAAAATTCGACGTAAAATAAATATTTTTGGTGTTTTTTACACTATAATGACTCATAAAATTTATTTTTGTGTCAAATTTATTGGTTACGCTAAATATATGAACATAATTAATCGTATACAAAACATAACTTTTTTAATCCAACAACATAAAAATATGTTGGATGCAAGATAACTCTGAATAGGGTGGCGCTATTTGACATCCAGGGTATTCTACACTATTCTACACCCTGGGTGTCAAAATAACTATTCTGCACCCTGGATACCTGGGAGCAGCTGCACGTACAGGTCCATTATATCTCCACGATGCCCCCAGCGGAGAGGCTGTTGTCGTAGAGCTTGCTGAGGAGGTATCCCCGTGCAAACCCATACCGCCCCATGCCAGCGCACCGGCAGCTCCATGTCGATGTGCACCATCGACGAGCTCGTCGGCGGTCAGCCAGGTGGATGCTGAGGCCTGACACGCTGCCCAAGACACCGCCCTCCGCTGCGTGCACTGCGAGCCCACCCACTTTTGGCCCTCCATCAGTGGCACGATGTCACCAACCTAGAGACCGGAGACGACCTGGACACGACGAGCCTGGTTCCCGGACGGGAGATCAGGAGGCCGGATTCTAGGTTGGACTGTCCAGGTTTCAAACTCAGACTGTCGAGTGTCCACAGATTATGTTCCTTCCTCTTTGACTCGGCTTTGATTGTTCATTGACCTGTTTCACCGGTCAGTTTAACTATTCATACAACAGCCATGTTTTCACCTTTCACAAGGGATACTCTTCACCTTAATTCGTGGGTGAAGGACAGAAAGGTACTATTTGGGAGTTATCAAGATCCAAGAACCAAAAGCACTCATCCATGATTCAATTCGAGTCCTCCCAAGTTAGGGAAGTTACATTCTCAAAAAAAAAGTTATGGGAGTTAAGAAAATTATATATAGTAGGGTGGGCCTTCAGGTACTTCAGGTTTTTTCACTTTGGCCAGTTGGGTTTTTTCTAGAAAGTTTATTTATTATTCGAGAACCGAACTCATATCCGTCAAGCGAAGAACCGAACTCGTATAAGCTGAAATTCTTGGTTTGGTCGATATAGGAAAAAGGAGAAAGAAACCCAAGGGCTTAAGAGTATCTCCACCCGGAGCTCTAAAGCTTCCCAAACGGATATTGGGGGTGCCGGTGGCCAAAACCGCCCCCTCCCCCCGCCCCCAATTTAATTTTGGCGTAGGTGTGGTCCATTTTGTTATTAGGCGCCTCAAAACCGAACCTAACCTACAGGGGCTAGCAAGAGCACCAGATGGACGACAAAACGCGTAGAACATCGTGGCCCGCCCTAGTAGTGAGAGGGACAAACTCATCTCTAGATCCCTGCCGGTCAGGCGACATGCCCCGTCAAAGGGCCACGCGGCGCCGAGCCCTTTCGTTTCCTCCCTTTGCACTGCTTCCTGCCCTTTTCTTCTATATCTAGGCGTGGCCGCCATTGCCATCGACTGATCTACACTTTTTTCTCTTACCATGGCCACTCCTCACTGGGCCTATCTCGCCCACGAGGATACGGAAGCGCTTCGCTACTCCAACTACCCATGTTCGCCGGGCTACCGGTTGCCAACCAACTGAAGGCTGAGCATCGGAGGCGTGCTGGTCCCCCCTGTACCTCATGTCACGGCCAGTCGAGCGGCAATCATGAACCACTACTACCTTTTGCTCACGCCAGAGCAGCGGATGGATCCCCGATGGGATCCCAACAACACCACGACCTGGAACGCCTTTTACGCCAATCATGGGGAGATGGAGCTCGCTACATACGAGGGCGACGGCCTGCCTCTTGTGAACAACAACGAGGCCGTCCGACGTCTATA
Source organism: Avena longiglumis (assembly GCA_030063025.1). Classification (NCBI taxonomy): domain Eukaryota; kingdom Viridiplantae; phylum Streptophyta; class Magnoliopsida; order Poales; family Poaceae; genus Avena; species Avena longiglumis. The sequence goes on along the minus strand of CP125979.1, from coordinate 31,977,527 downwards.
GTGGGGGAGCCAGACTCTGGTGGGTGTGATGCACCACATCACCAAGGGCGATCACCCATGCCTGCGGTACCCCACTTTTAGCCGTCGCCGCAGAGCCAGAAGAAGGGTGGCAGTGGCCGTTGGCATGGCCGCATCGCCCTTCGGGACCTTTCACCTCCGCGCGGTCACCTTCGCCTCGTGCATCCGAGGCCGGAGTGGCAGGTGCCCCCGGTATACGCCCTAGTCGTGCACCAGTTGAGGCACGCTGGCGACCCAGAGGAGTACCCGGGGCAGCGTGTAGCCATATGCGCCTCCTTGGACCCCATGCCGCCAGCACCGCACGACACCATGGCCTGATGGGACAAGGTGGAGCAGGCTCACTGTGAGCGTCGCGGCGAGGGCTGTAGCCACTTTAGCCACTGGTCCCCGCATGGTGCGCTGATCGACGACCTCCGATTCCCGCATGTGCAGACCGTGGTAGGCCAAAGGTTCGAACTGCATGCACCAAGAGATGACGACGACGAAGTTGTCTACTACAGTGCTAGGAAAGAATGTTGAAGTTTAGGCTATGTTTCTCCAAATTTCAGAACTTTTGAATTGTTATGGGGCCACGACTGGGAGTGTAGACAGGGAGAGGGGAATTGTAGTGCACCACAGTGCTATTGATTGTATTGTATTGCCTCTACTTATATAGTACAACGGGATGCCGTCAGTGCAGACGTGCAAGAGTGGAGATCGTGTGCAGTTATGCATGTACTCCCTCCGTTTTAAAATATAAGATATTTTAGCTTTGTAAAGCAAATGTATCTAGACTTGTTTTGATATGTAGGTTCACTCAGATTTGAAATGAACCTACACATTAAAAGAAGTCTAGATTCATTTTTTTTATAAACCTAAAACATCTTATATTTTGAAACGGAGGGATAAACCCCATATTAACCCCGCGCGCATGTGAACTCATCGAGGCCGTAGAGATGGAAGTCGACCATGTACGCACAGATGAACAGACTTGTACACACCCTTACGAAGGCTCTGGGCGGCAGAACCAAATTCATCGAGTTGCATCAGTAGATTGGTGTACAGAAGATCACCATCAAGAAGCAGGTTTGAGGGGGAGAAATATTGATCAAATCCTGCCGCACTTTATCAGTAGTTTCAGTTAGCAGTAGTATGAACATTCAGTTCAGTTAACCGTTTTCAGTTAGCGTTTGTCCAGCTTGAGTCTAGCTGGGTGAGGACGCGGTCTATGCGTTCATGTCCAGGTTGGATGGTCGACATGGCCGCTTCGGCTGTGGATGGCAAGATCCAGTAGTGGAGTATGACTCACGACAGGAATCGCCGAATAAGTAGAGGAGCAAACAGAAAAACAGTTAAGTATTACATTGCGCCAAAAAAATAGTCTCTTGTCCATCTTTCAGTTTCGTTAGTAAGTTAGAGACAGAGAGAGAGCCGATGGTTCACGTTTTTTTTAATTGTTTCGAAAAACAATCTTCCCCACCGTGTTTGTATCTGGTAATATCCGTACTAAGGAATATGGCGCGGACACTAATCGATTAAAATTATTGCTGGAGATTATTTTTGTTTGAACTTACAACAGAAGACAATGGTAGCACTATTTGTAGATAAAAGAGGTGGCGGATTGTGCGATTAGTGTCGATGAATAAAAAGTATAACAAAATTGAATTGTCCGATTGTGAATTACAGCCAAAAAATTACTCACCCAACAAAAATTACCAAAGGGTAACTACCGTGTGAAAATCATGGATGGAAAAGTGTGACCGAATAAAATAACCCTAAAAAACATTGCTGGCGAAATAATATTAAACAATCACACATCATCGTAAAATTGTCGTGTGTTATACCGATGAAAAATTATGTCCAGAAAGTTTTATCAGAAAATTATCGAGACGATGATAACTACCGTTGCAAAAATAAATCCGAGATGTTGTGTCCGAAAATTAAGGAGAAAAATTCAGGTCGGAAAAGGTGGGCCAAAAAATCTAAGCTGAATAGTTAGAGAAGGTGATGCAGCCCGTCCTACGGACGCACCTCCATCTACAACACCTAGTCCCCCAAGTGGACCAATGACTCGCGCCCGTGCCAAGCTCCTACAAGCCAAGGTTAACTCGCTCCTTTCCTCATGTGATTTTGGCCTACCTTTGGATGGCTTGCTACTTCATGCATCTACGTTGTGTATCCTCAGATATGAAGCAACACCACCACACCAAGCCACCAAGGAAGCAGGACCAGGAGAAGAAGCCGCTGGAGCGCTGCACACCGGAGTCTCCGGTGTAGACCGGAGTCTCCGGTCTCCTACACCGGAGTCTCCGGACCTTCCTCCGATGAAGGACATCTTGTTTATTAGAAATGATGTATCTTTTATTGACAAAGGTTAAGAATTTCATTTCGATGAAAGACTTAGGCAAAACCCGAATATTTAGCGTAAATGTCTATAGTGGATAGACTGTAACGCCAATATGGTTGTGCCAAACGTACATATATGAGATATTGAAGGAGTTCAATATAGAATCAACAAGAAACGGTTCTTGTCGCATGGAAAGGAATTGAATCAAGATTCAAGTGTATCGACACTTGATAAGTGAAACAAGATTCAAGTGCTTTGACACTTGATGAGTGAAATCACGAGAATGTTTTGATCAATCATACCATGATATGTACACATCCAGATATGTCCTATGCTCTAAGTGTTATGAGCAAATACCAGAATGAATCATAAAATGATCATTGGATGATAGTAAGGATATTCTTATGATCTTTTGGAAGAACTAAGAATATATTTGTGTAGAGGTGACAAACAATTATAAATAGTTCATTGTAAAGCGTTACATTGATACTAGTTTTGTCACAAGATACAAATTAAGTTTATCTCAATTTAAACTATGAGTGGCACAATGAAATGGAAAGAAAGTTTTCATGATGGATTTGGAAGAGTTCCAAAGTTAAGACATTGTGACGGATACTACAACAAAAGGCTAAGTATATGACTGCTATAGTAGCAGCAAAGGAGGGAATTTGTGTCAAGTAGTTTGTTATCAAACTAAGGTGTGGTTCGTAACGGGCTAACACTAAAGATATATTGTATGACAATAGTATCGACATGATTTAACCCCAAGGAACTAAAGGTCTCACCGAAAGACCAAATTTATACAATGCCATCTCATTGGAGAATGAGTGATGCGTGAAGACGCAAAGACATGCAAATACACGGACTGAAAGCGTCGGATCCAGAGATTATGTTAACCACTTGCAATTGCGTATATGGTACACCAGAAAGCCATAGGTGTTCAATACGCAAAGTTCTCAAACTAGATTATTGTCTCTAGTGCAAGTGGGAGACTGAAGGGAATATGCCCGAGAGGCAATAATAAAGTGGTTATTATCGTATTCCTTATTTATGATAAATGTTTATTTTACATGCTATAATTGTATTAATACGGAAACGTTAATGCATGTGTGTTTAATAAACAAACAGAAAGTTCCTAGTTATGCCTCTCTCATAAACTAGCTCGTTGATTAACAAGATGATCAAGGTTTCCTGATCATGGACATTGGATGTTGTTAATAACGGGATCACAACATTAGTGTAATGGTGTGATGAACATTCATCCGAAGTATAGCATTACGATCAAAGTCATTGAGTTTATATTGCTATAACAACTTACGAAGTGATCCTAATCCTTAGACCATGAGATCATGTCAATCACTAACACCGGAAGAGTTTCTTGATAACATCAAACGTCACACCGTAACAGGGTGATTATAAAGATGGATTCAGAACTAATAAAGTGTTATGTTGAGGCCCATGGATCGAGAGTGGAATTTGTTCATCCCAATGACGGATAGATATGCTCTGGGCCCTCTCGGTGATATCACATTGATTAGCTTGCAAGCAAGTGATTTGATCACTAGAATGTTATATCACGGGAACGAGAAAAGAGTGCATGTCGGTAACGAGATCAAACTAGGTATGGAGATACCGATGATCGAATCTCGGACATGTAATATATCGCGAAACAAAAGGATTAAGATACTAGCGTAAAAGGTTCCGACGATCACAAGAAAGTCATCGTTGAATGTGGGAGTCGATGGGTCTCCAGATCCCGCTTCTGATTATTGATCTGAGAGGGGTCTCGATCATGTCCACATTATTCGCGAACCGTAGGGTGACACACTTAAGAGACACCGACATCCAATTGGAGCAAAATATTCATGCCGAAAAGAAAAGGAAAGCGCAGGAATTTATTTCACTAGACACCAAACTGCTTGGTTGAAATTGTCAAACTGGTTCTGCATGTGAAATGGAATACTAGCAAGGGGTTTTATGTGAATGTTTGTTAATTAAAGTAATTAACAAAATTCTGAATAAATAAATAAAAGAGTTTTATTTAATGAGAGCTTGCATTAAATTTGGTGGAAATTTAATGCATGTGAGTGGATTTTGAGTGGAGGCTTTTTAATGGGAGTGGAGGCTTTTCATTTTGAGTGGGAGCTCCACCCACATGAATGTGGAAGAGGTGGGGGCAGCCCATGGCTGGGCGCCATGCCCCTTGGGTGCCCCCTCTCCCCTATAAAAGGCCCCCCTCTCCTCCTCTCACAACACACCTCCTCGTGAAGGATCTCTCTCTCCCCCTCTAGAATTTATCCCCCATGGTCTCGGACTAGCGAGATACATGTTCCCGGTGGCTATTCGGCAAGAAAGAGTTGTGCTTCCGCTGCATCGCTGGAGCGAGGAGGCGGAGGTTGCTCGGTGCCTCGAACGTGTGTGCGAGCACGGATGCGCTGCTGTTTTGCGGCGCTAGGACTTCCTCTCGATCTTGAGATCGGCAAGAGATCGTCTACATCAACCACGAGTTTGGACTCGTTAAGCTTTGTCGGTCTTCAAGGGTATGTTCTCTATGGATATACATCCGCCCGTTGTTTGTATCTAGTAGATAGATCTTGGTACATAGTTGTTCCCATCGTAGGAAAATTTTTGTTTTCTATGCTGCGAACCCTACAGTGGTATCAGAGCCGGATCTATGCGTAGATACTTTGCACGGGTAGTACACATATGAGTATGTGGGCGATGATGATCATTTTATTGCTTCTTAGTTGTACTTTGGATATTGGTGGCATAGTGGGATGAAGCGGCCCGGACAAACTTTACATGTCCTCGCACATGAGACCTGTTCCACGCTTGACATGCAACTAGTTTTGCATAAGTGGCTAGCGGGTGTCTGTCTCCTACTATAGTCAATATCTAATTTGCAACGAGTTGTCAACAATTTGGTTATCCTCGTTGTGGTTCATGTTCATAGGTAAGAACGGTTCTATCTTCGAAAGCCCTAAGCCACGTAAAATTTGCAATGGATAAATTAGAGGCGTCTAGTTTAGATTGTTGCTGGGCTAGTGTTATGATATGGTGATGTTGTAAGTAGAAGTATGAGATGATACTCTTACAACACACATAACGTGTAATCTCCATAGACCTTGGACTTACACATATAGGTATGATAGTGATCATACCACGGTGCACATGATAGAGATCATATGCGGGAACCATATCATTCCACTAATAAACATGTGATGTTTGATAGCATCTTATATTGCTTGTTTGGCGTTTTATTAGCAAAATAAGATGATCCCTCATTTAGATATCAAGATAAGAATGTGTTCTTCCTTAAGTATGCACCGACAATGTTTCGTCGCTTCAAGACATCACGTGATGATCGGGTGTACTTGAATCCACGAGCATATCTCGGGTGTAAAGACGATTACACATTGAATACTAAGGTTCTTACTTGACGAGCCTAGCATGTACAGACATGGCCTCGGAACACGGACCGAAAGGTTAAGCATGAGTCATATGTTTTGATATGATGACCATATGGATGCTCGCCTTTGAAGCTATGCCGACTCACGTGATGATCGGACTTGGTGTAGTGGATTTGGTTCATGTAATCACCAAAAGGACACGAGGGATGTCGTTTTTGAGTGGGAGTTCATTTCTAATTTGGATTAGTAGAACTCAATTTATCATAAATTAAATCAAAGTGAATTTGCATAATTTGTTGTAGTCATTGGCATTCGTTCGCCACCTTATGCATAGTTGTAATTGAGATAATAGAACTATAGAATTCTGGATATATACTTTACGAACTGGTATCTTATTATGTTGAGTGTCAATCTAAAGTTTAAAGTCCTATTGCAAACTTTCAGCAAAATTCTATTTACTCCGTGAAATTTAATAATTGGTATTAAATCGAGAGTAACAATTCCAGTGTTAGTATCTTAAGTATCATGTTTGCCTCCATGATTCTTGATTTAAACATCAAGTTTATCTAGGAGCTGAAAGAATTGTTTCAGAAACCATCATGTGTGGAAGATATAACGATATCTGAAACAATGTTTGTTGCAATATGATAGAGTATAATATATGTTCTCATATTGGATGAGAATTTACGAAGGTTGGAGATGCTAGACATCCTAATCATCCAAAAGGATTTTGGAAAGTAATGTTATACTCACGATTCTCCTTTATAAGCTAAATTGGCTTGATCATGAAAGTCGTCATGATAAGGATGAATAGAAGATGTATGTAAAGTGTTTACTACACTAAAAGATTACTAAAGAATGGATTTTGAAAGAATACCGATCATTTTGATGATGGTGATCTACTTCAAAGTGCAAGTCCAAAGGTATTATTATTTGAATATACACGCTTTGGACTATGTGTCATGTATATGGCGCCACTTTTAATGTTGATAGATTCTTTTAAAAGGAAAAGGAAATGCTGAAAGAGAATCTATAAAATATATTTGGCAGAAAAGAAAAGATTGGAAATATCCAATTTAGGTATATAGATGATATACATGTTATGGTTGTATTCTTTGCTTGTTAAACAATGTGGTTCTTGGGTATTGGATACCGAATTGGTTGGTATGAAATTTCATACGGAATGACGCAATTCATGAACCACAATGGCCTAAGTAACTAGCAAGAGAATATGTGATGATGTTCATCGAAAACAAACAAACCGTTGTTTGTATTTCTCGTTGACATCAAAGCTTGACTTCAAGATTTGTTTTAATAATTGTTATTTGAATCAGGTATTATAAGAACAAAGGTTGTTCAAATAATTACCGTATTCCATATAAGATGGATGATTTACAAATCTAGTTGAAGAAATCACATCCATAAAACCTAATGCTAAAATGTTGCAAGACAAATGATTGAAAGATCACTTATGAAGTGACATCGCTGTTTAAATTATATTGGAAAGAAAACATGAAGAATCTCCATATTCGTGGATTTTTGGAGTCTTTGATTTGATCAAGTGACGCTTGTGAGACTTTCCACGTGATAATTAAAACTTCGTTCAAAGGCCAAAGAAGAACGACTAAATTATTGGAATTTATACATATCGATGTATGTAGTCCATTATGTATAGTCGTAAGCGATGGGTTTCAACTTCATATGCTTTCTCTGAAAATTTGAGTGAATGTTCACTTAATGAGAAAGAAGTATGAAATATTTGAAAAATGTTTCAAAGACTTTCAAGATGAAGTAAAAAAAAATCATTGTAACAAGAAAAATAAATGGTTTATGATTTTATCATAAGGGATTTATTTGAGTTACAAGTGTAACAAGAAAAATAAATGAATTATGATTTTATCATAAAGGGATTTATTTGAGTTACAAGTTTAGCAAAACACCTAGATTTACATCTCCCGAAACACCATAGGAATATGGAGTGTTTGAGATTTGTAATGAAACCTTGTTTGACATGGTTGGATCAAAGGTGTTATTTATAAAACTGCCATTATGTTTTAAAAGATTAAAGCTTTAGAGACTTCCGCTTTTACACTGAAAAGAGCTCCATCTTGATCCGTTGAAATGACACCATCGAAGTTATGGTTTGGGGTAAAACCCAAGTTGTCATTTCTTAAATTTTGGTATGCTAAACATAAGTAAGATGTTTACAACCAAAGTCGGATGAGCATGTCTTTGTAGGTTATTTCGAATAACAATTGGTTATTCCTCCATAACACCAAGGACAAAAGGGTTTGTCGCTTGAAACATGAAGTTTCTTGAAGAAGGAATTTTTCATAAATGTTAAGTGGGAGGACAATAGAACTTTGATAAGGTTAACGAACCTTAGCTATATGTGATGAGTTGCGCAGCACCAGAAAATGTTCCGGAGGCTGCCATAATGCTCATAGCTTATGTGCCTCAAAGGTTGTGGTCACGGAGATCTAAGTTCTTATTGAACCAAGTCGGTCGGATAAACAATCAAATACTAAGATTTGAGAGTAAATCATCATTGTTTGACAATGATTAACCGACTATATGCAAAGAAGCGATGATGGGCCCTGGCTCCGTCAAATGGCTTGAAGCCATAAAATCCGTGATAGTTCCATACACGAGAAATCAAGTTTTGAACTTGGAAGACCCTCCGGAAAGGTGTAAAAACCTATCGGTCGTATTTGGATCTATAAAGAAACAGACATGGATCTCTCACATCTATGAAATATTCGACATGTCGTAAAGTATTTTATGACAATGTTCAAAGAGTTGACTATGACAAGATTTGATCTTTCATAGCGATATTTAGTCTGAACGGATTAAAGTAGCAACCACTACATATAATTTGGTATATGGTAGATGAATAAACAAAACAAAGTTCTTCTAATAGAATAGTTGCCTAGGACGTGTACATGACACGGTCCAAAGGGTTTTGTTAAATTCAAAGGATGCTAAAAGGGCATGCAAACTTCAATGGTTGAAGTAAGCATCGCGGAGTTGGAATCTTCACCATGATGAAAAATGAGTTTTTCATCTGGGGAGACGATGAAGATGCTTGCATTTGCAAGAAATTAAGTGGGAGCGTTGAGACATATTTCTAATACATTATGTGAAGGACATCTTGTTTATTAGAAATGATGTATCTTTTATTGACAAAGGTTAAGAATTTCATTTCGATGAAAGACTTAGGCAAAACCCGAATATTTAGCGTAAATGTCTATAGTGGATGGTATGCGCCAATATGGTTGTGCCAAACGTACATATATGAGGTATTGAAGGAGTTCAATATAGAATCAACAAGAAACGGTTCTTGTCGCATGGAAAGGAATTGAATCAAGATTCAAGTGTATCGACACTTGATAAGTGAAACAAGATTCAAGTGCTTTGACACTTGATGAGTGAAATCACGAGAATGTTTTGATAAATCATACCATGATATGTACACATCCAGATATGTCCTATGCTCTAAGTGTTATGAGCAAATACCAGAATGAATCATAAAATGATCATTGGATGATAGTAAGGATATTCTTATGATCTTTTGGAAGAACTAAGAATATATTTGTGTAGAGGTGACAAACAATTATAAATAGTTCATTGTAAAGCGTTACATTGATACTAGTTTTGTCACAAGATACAAATTAAGTTTATCTCAATTTAAACTATGAGTGGCACAATGAAATGGAAAGAAAGTTTTCATGATGGATTTGGAAGAGTTCCAAAGTTAAGACATTGTGACGGATACTACAACAAAAGGCTAAGTATATGACTGCTATAGTAGCAGCAAAGGAGGAATTTGTGTCAAATAGTTTGTTATCAAACTAAGGTGTGGTTAAATGGGCTAACACTAAAGATATATTGTATGACAATAGTATCGACATGATTTAACCCCAAATAACTAAAGATCTCACCCAAAGACCAAATTTATACAATGCCATCTCATTGGAGAATGAGTTATGCGTGAAGACGCAAAGACATGCAAATACACACGTACCTGAAAGCGTCAGATCCGTAGATTATGTTAACCACTTGCAATTGCGTATATGGTACACCGTAAAGCCATAGGTGTTCAATACATAAAGTTCTCAAACTAGATTATTGTCTCTAGTGCAAGTGGGAGACTGAAGGAATATGCCCGAGAGGCAATAATAAAGTGGTTATTATCGTATTCCTTATTTATGATAAATGTTTATGTTACATGCTATAATTGTATTAATACGGAAACGTTAATACATGTTTGTTTAATAAACAAACAGAAAGTTCCTAGTTATGCCTCTCTCGTAAACTAGCTCGTTGATGAACAAGATGATCAAGGTTTCACGATCATGGACATTGGATGTTGTTAATAACGGGATCACAACATTAGTGTAATGGTGTGATGAACATTCATCCGAAGTATAGCATTACGATCAAAGTCATTGAGTTTTTATTGCTATAACAACTTACGAAGTGATCCTAATCCTTAGACCATGAGATCATGTCAATCACTAACACCGAAGAGTTTCTTGATAACATCAAACGTCACACCGTAATGTGGTGATTATAAAGATGGATTCAGAACTAATAAAGTGTTATGTTGAGGCCCATGGATCGAGAGTGGAATTTGTTCATCCCGATGACGGATAGATATGCTCTGGGCCCTCTCGGTGATATCACATTGATTAGCTTGCAAGCAAGTGATTTGATCACTAGAATGTTATATCACGGAACGAAAAGAGTGCATGTCGATGCGAGATCAAACTAGGTATGGAGATACCGATGATCGAATCTCGGACATGTAATATATCGCGAAACAAAGGATTAAGATACTAGCGTAAAAGGTTCCGGATCACAAGAAAGTCATCGTTGAATGTGTGGGAGTCGATGGGTCTCCAGATCCCGCTCGATTATTGATCGAGAGGGTCTCGATCATGTCCACATTATTCGCGAACCGTAGGGTGACACATAAGAGACACCGACATCCAATTGGAGCAAAAGTTTCATGCCGAAAAGAAAAGGAAAGCGCGAATTTATTTCACTAGACACAAACTGCTTTGGTTGAAATTGCTAAACTGGTTCTGCATGTGAAATGGAATACTAGCAAGGGTTTTATGTGAATGTTTGTTAATTAAAGTAATTAACAAAATTCTGAATAAATAAATAAAGAGTTTTATTTAAATGAGAGCTTGCATTAAATTTGGTGGAAATTTAATGCATGTGAGTGATTTTTAGTGGAGGCTTTTTAATGGGAGTGGAGGCTTTTCATTTTGAGTGGGAGCTCCACCCACATGAATATGGAAGAGGTGGGGCAGCCCCATGGCTAGGCGCCATGCCCCTTGGGTGCCCCCTCTCCCTATAAAGGCCCCCCTCTCCTCCTCTCACAACACACCTCCTCGTGAAGGATCTCTCTCCCCCTCTAGAATTTATCCCCCATGGTCTCGGACTAGCGAGATACATGTTCCCGGTGGCTATTCGGCAAGAAAGAGTTGTGCTTCCGCTGCATCGCTGGAGCAGGGAGGCGGAGGGTGCTCGGTGCCTCGAGCGTGTGTGCGAGCACGGATGCTGTCATTGTTGCGGCGCTAGGACTTCCTCTCGATCTTGAGATCGGCAAGAGATCGTCTACATCAACCACGAGTTTGGACTCGTTAAGCTTTGTCGGTCTTCAAGGGTATGTTCTCTATGGATATACATCCGCCCGTTGTTTGTATCTAGTAGATAGATCTTGGTACATAGTTGTTCCCATCGTAGGAAAAATTTTGTTTTCTATGCTGCGAACCCTACAATGACCACGCCGTCGGGGCGAGAGAGGCGCCGACATGGGGAGGATCTTCACCGCCAGGGTAGGGCCAAGTCGCCATGGGGAGGGAGAGGCAACATCTCCCGGGAGACGCCAACGGTGGCCGCCGCCACCGCCATGTTGTCCAGGCTTTGCCCGCTGGTGCCTCCGGCAGCGGCGACAGGATCTAGGTTACGGGAGGGGTTGGGAAGGAGAGGTGGGTTACGGGAGGGGAGGGAGGTGGGTCAATTTCCTTGGTATGTGTAAAACTCCCTTTTGTGCTAAGGAAAAACCCTTCTATCAAAACCCAGGTTTCCATATCAATCTGTTTGAGCAGCCCAACAATCCCACAGATGGGAACTTCCACCCTTTGGTTGAGAAAGACATCTATGAGAGCATCTTTTTGAAGAATTCCATAAAGGTTGTCTTGCAAAAGGCAATCGGTGCTGAGTTTATGGGCGTGTATTCAGATAATTTGAGCAATGTCATCAATGAGAGTAAGCATACATCGTACCATCACGGTTGGTTTGATGAGCTTATCATGCAGTTTTATGCCACATACTACTTTTCGGTGATGATGCAAGTATTAAGTTTCACGCACCAACTAGTAGAACCAAATCCCGAACCTATGGAGAAGGTTGGGAAATCCACATACTTCAACAACTTCTCTCATGTATTACCCAATGAGGCTAATCATGAACATATAAATTGCAAAAGTCAGGACTTGATGCCAAGACCTATGCTCTGACACCATATTAATTTTTATGCTCCAACCATTAGAATTAGCAAGGGCTTCACATTGAATGTCAAATGGAACTCACCACAGAACAAAATTCAATGACTTTCCAAAGTATTATGGGATTTTTTGAGAGATATCACAAGAAGAAGGCCATGATAAGACAATCTAACCCGTGATTTTTTGCAGATGAGGACACCATATAATACAAGATTCATTCATTGATCAGATGAAGCCGGATCAACTGGAGAGACTGCATGATGATATCTTTGTTGGGACGATTGCTGCGACGCTACTGGGATGCGACCTTTCTATCTAATTGTGAACAAGCTTTTCCGCCACACCCTCACACGTTCACACAAACGGTTAGAGATTATTGGATGGTTCATAGCTATGATATCAATATCCTTTAGCACATCTAGTTTGATCACCCAATTCGTGTGATGGATTTCATCTTCGGTAATATATAGTATTAGTCTTGCTTTTATTGAGCAAAGGCTATTTCCACATTTGTACCCTTCATTCAAACCCTCATTGATGGTGGTAAAGTCCCTTTTGTGAAAGGTGTACACCACGAGGTTTTGATGAGATTCCCAAATCCAAAACGAAGACTTAGAAACCAAGCGGAGTTGCCATGGGTTCTTCATGACATGGATGGTGCCTCAAATAGGTCTTACTTCGTAAGTTGAGAAGAACATAATAAAATTTAAAAATGACATAATTTCTTTTATTTACATGTCGTATAAAAATTCGATGTAAAATACGTATTTTTGGTGTGTTTTACACTATAATGACTCATAAACTCTATTTTTTGTCGATTTTTGTTGTTGTGCTGAATATATGAATATAATTATTCGTATATAAAATATAATAATTTCAATATAGAAATATAAAAATATGTTGGGTGTAAAATAACTATTTTGCATCCAAGGTGCTGAATAGGGTTTCTATGGCTATTTGACACCAGGTGTAGAATAATTATTCTACACCTAATTATTCTACACCCACCCTCTATCTTTAGAACCGTATATTATTTTTACGTCACGTAAATTTTGTATTACTTTAAGTCGAGAAGAACATAATAAAATTTAGAAATGACATAATTTTTTTGTTTATATGTCGTAAAAAAATTCGACGTAAAATAAATATTTTTGGTGTTTTTTACACTATAATGACTCATAAAATTTATTTTTGTGTCAAATTTATTGGTTACGCTAAATATATGAACATAATTAATCGTATACAAAACATAACTTTTTTAATCTAACAACATAAAAATATGTTGGATGCAAGATAACTCTGAATAGGGTGGCGCTATTTGACATCCAGGGTATTCTACACTATTCTACACTATTCTACACCCTGGGTGTCAAAATAACTATTCTGCACCCTGGATACCTGGGAGCAGCTGCACGTACAGGTCCATTATATCTCCACGATGCCCCCAGCGGCGAGGCTGTTGTCGTAGAGCTTGCTGAGGAGGTATCCCCGTGCAAACCCATACCGCCCCATGCCAGCGCACCGGCAGCTCCATGTCGATGTGCACCATCGACGAGCTCGTCGGCGGTCAGCCAGGTGGATGCTGAGGCCTGACACGCTGCCCAAGACACCGCCCTCCGCTGCGTGCACTGCGAGCCCACCCACTTTTGGCCCTCCATCAGTGGCACGATGTCACCAACCTAGAGACCGGAGACGACCTGGACACGACGGGCCTGGTTCCCGGACGGGAGATCAGGAGGCCGGATTCTAGGTTGGACTGTCCAGGTTTCAAACTCAGACTGTCGAGTGTCCACAGATTATGTTCCTTCCTCTTTGACTCGGCTTTGATTGTTCATTGACCTGTTTCACCGGTCAGTTTAACTATTCCTACAACAGCCATATTTTCACCTTCCACAAGGGATACTCTTCACCTTAATTCGTGGGTGAAGGATAGAAAGGTACTATTTGGGAGTTATCAAGATCCAAGAACCAAAAGCACTCATCCATGATTCAATTGAGTCCTCCCAAGTTAGGGAAGTTACATTCTCAAAAAAAAGTTATGGGAGTGAAGAAAATTATATATAGTAGGGTGGGCCTTCAGGTACTTCAGGTTTTTTTCACTTTGGTCAGTTGGGTTTTTTCTAGAAAGTTTATTTATTATTCGAGAACCGAACTCATATCAGTCAAGCGAAGAACCGAACTCGTATAAGCTGAAATTCTTGGTTTGGTCAATATAGGCAAAAGGAGAAAGAAACCCAAGGGCTTAAGAGTATCTCCACCCGGGGCTCTAAAGCTTCCCAAACGGCTATTGGGGGTGCCGGCGCCCAAAACCGCCCCCTCCCCCCGCCCCCAATTTCATTTTGGCGTCGGTGCGGTCCATTTTGTTATTAGGCTCCTCAAAACCGAACCTAACCTACAGGGCTAGCAAGAGCACCAGATGGACGACAAAGCGCGTAGAACATCGTGGCCCGCCCTAGTAGTGAGAGGGACAAACTCATCTCTAGATCCTCGCCGGTCAGGCGACATGCCCCGTCAAAGGGCCACGCGGCGCCGAGCCCTTTCGTTTCCTCCCTTCGCACTGCTTCCTGCCCTTTTCTTCTATATCTAGGCGTGGCCGCCATTGCCATCGACTGATCTACACTTTTTTCTCTTACCATGGCCACTCCTCCGGGCCTATCTCGCCCACGAGGATACGGAAGCGCTTCGCTACTCCAACTACCCATGTTCGCCGGGCTACCGGTTGCCAACCAACTGAAGGCTGAGCATCGGAGGCGTGCTGGTCCCCCCTGTACCTCATGTCACGGCCAGTCGAGCGGCAATCATGAACCACTACTACCTTTTGCTCACGCCAGAGCAGCGGATGGATCCCCGATGGGATCCCAACAACACCACGACCTGGAACGCCTTTTACGCCAATCATGGGGAGATGGAGCTCGCTACATACGAGGGCGACGACCTGCCTCTTGTGAACAACAACGAGGCCGTCCGACGTCTATAGTGGGGGAGCCAGACTCTGGTGGGTGTGATGCACCACATCACCAAGGGCGATCACCCATGCCTGCGGTACCCCACTTTTAGCCGTCGCCGCAGAGCCAGAAGAAGGGTGGCAGTGGCCGTTGGCATGGCCGCATCGCCCTTCGGGACCTTTCACCTCCGCGCGGTCACCTTCGCCTCGTGCATCCGAGGCCGGAGTGGCAGGTGCCCCCGGTATACGCCCTAGTCGTGCACCAGTTGAGGCACGCTGGCGACCCAGAGGAGTACCCGGGGCAGCGTGTAGCCATATGCGCCTCCTTGGACCCCATGCCGCCAGCACCGCACGACACCATGGCCTGATGGGACAAGGTGGAGCAGGCTCACTGTGAGCGTCATGCGAGGGCTGTAGCCACTTTAGCCACTGGTCCCCGCATGGTGCGCTGATCGACGACCTCCGATTCCCGCATGTGCAGACCGTGGTAGGCCAAAGGTTCGAACTGCATGCACCAAGAGATGACGACGACGAAGTTGTCTACTACAGTGCTAGGAAAGAATGTTGAAGTTTAGGCTATGTTTCTCCAAATTTCAGAACTTTTGAATTGTTATGGGGCCACGACTGGGAGTGTAGACAGGGAGAGGGGAATTGTAGTGCACCACAGTGCTATTGATTGTATTGTATTGCCTCTACTTATATAGTACAACGGGATGCCGTCGGTGCAGACGTGCAAGAGTGGAGATCGTGTGCAGTTGTGCATGTACTCCCTCCGTTTTAAAATATAAGATATTTTAGCTCTGTGAAGCAAATGTATCTAGACTTGTTTTGGTATGTAGGTTCACTCAGATTTGAAATGAACCTAAACATTAAAAAAAGTCTAGATTCATTTTTTTATAAACCTAAAACATCTTATATTTTGAAACGGAGGGATAAACCCCATATTAACCCCGCGCGCATGTGAACTCATCGAGGCCGTAGAGATGGAAGTCGACCATGTACGCACAGATGAACAGACTTGTACACACCCTTACGAAGGCTCTGGGCGGCAGAACCAAATTCATCGAGTTGCATCAGTAGATTGGTGTACAGAAGATCACCATCAAGAAGCAGGTTTGAGGGGGAGAAATATTGATCAAATCCTGCCGCACTTTATCAGTAGTTTCAGTTAGCAGTAGTATGAACATTCAGTTCAGTTAACCGTTTTCAGTTAGCGTTTGTCCAGCTTGAGTCTAGCTGGGTGAGGACGCGGTCTATGCGTTCATGTCCAGGTTGGATGGTCGACATGGCCGCTTCGGCTGTGGATGGCAAGATCCAGTAGTGGAGTATGACTCACGACAGGAATCGCCGAATAAGTAGAGGAGCAAACAGAAAAACAGTTAAGTATTACATTGCGCCAAAAAAATAGTCTCTTGTCCATCTTTCAGTTTCGTTAGTAAGTTAGAGACAGAGAGAGAGCCGATGGTTCACGTTTTTTTTAATTGTTTCGAAAAACAATCTTCCCCACCGTGTTTGTATCTGGTAATATCCGTACTAAGGAATATGGCGCGGACACTAATCGATTAAAATTATTGCTGGAGATTATTTTTGTTTGAACTTACAACAGAAGACAATGGTAGCACTATTTGTAGATAAAAGAGGTGGCGGATTGTGCGATTAGTGTCGATGAATAAAAAGTATAACAAAATTGAATTGTCCGATTGTGAATTACAGCCAAAAAATTACTCACCCAACAAAAATTACCAAAGGGTAACTACCGTGTGAAAATCATGGATGGAAAAGTGTGACCGAATAAAATAACCCTAAAAAACATTGCTGGCGAAATAATATTAAACAATCACACATCATCGTAAAATTGTCGTGTGTTATACCGATGAAAAATTATGTCCAGAAAGTTTTATCAGAAAATTATCGTAGACGTATGATAACTACCGTTGCAAAAATAAATCCGAGATGTTGTGTCCGAAAATTAAGGAGAAAAATTCAGGTCGGAAAAGGTGGGCCAAAAAATCTAAGCTGAATAGTTAGAGAAGGTGATGCAGCCCGTCCTACGGACGCACCTCCATCTACAACACCTAGTCCCCCAAGTGGACCAATGACTCGCGCCCGTGCCAAGCTCCTACAAGCCAAGGTTAACTCGCTCCTTTCCTCATGTGATTTTGGCCTACCTTTGGATGGCTTGCTACTTCATGCATCTACGTTGTGTATCCTCAGATATGAAGCAACACCACCACACCAAGCCACCAAGGAAGCAGGACCAGGAGAAGAAGCCGCTGGAGCGCTGCACACCGGAGTCTCCGGTGTAGACCGGAGTCTCCGGTCTCCTACACCGGAGTCTCCGGACCTTCCTCCGGTCCAGACCGGAGACCCAAGCCCGGGACAGCCAGAAGCCCCCTCCGGAGACGGGTCCGGAGATTGACCGGAGTCTCCGGACCCCAGACCGGAGTCTCCGGACCGACCGTCGCCAGGCATGTTAAAGCCTTTTGGGCCTGGCCCATGTAACCCCCAATTTCGCCCAAAACTCCCAGTTTTATTCCAGAACTACCCCTGTTTATGTGGTTGGCCTATATATAGCCCCACTCCTCATATGTAAACCGACTTGGATAATGATAGATTAAGACACCCCTTTGAGGATCTATTAATCTACTGGTCTCATGCTCCTACCAAGGAGCACCTATTGTCCACCCTCCTCTTGGATCTTGCCTAGTGCGTTCAAGTTGTACAAGGCATTGGGTTCTCGATTTCTCGCCCCCAAGTCGTCAAGGTCTCGCCAAGCACCTCGTCCCCCGTTGTTGGCGTGGAGAGAGAGCTTCGCTCAACACCGATCCTAGAGATTATGTTGGACCGGTTGCCACCGGCGTGAGTTATCGGCGTGTATCGTATTTTGTGTGCGTGAGTTCATCGGGATCTTTGCGTGTGTGTGTTCGTGGATTTCGTTACCTCTTCCTCTTCCACCGCTTTCCCCTCGATCCCGCGGAGATTCGTGAAAGATCGGGCCACCCCAAGGGGTTACCCCATAATAGAAGGTGACCGTCAAAAATATCGGTTAGGGCAGAAAATTTTGGCCAAAACGTTGTATTGCGTTTACATGACGTGGCACACGATGGGCAAAATTAGACGATAAATAGTACACGCGCGGACGCGGACCGCGGGATTGAACGGACGGAAAAGGTGAGCCAAAAAAGTTAGGCTGAATAGCACAAAAGATAAACCTAAAATAATATCTGTTATGGTAAAAAAAAATTTAGCCGAAAAGTTATATTATGACGTAAACACAACGGCCAGAAACGGCCCAAACACTGTTCATCCACGACGAACTGTTTCGTCCAATCAAGTGGCCGAAGCACTGAGCGATAAATTCGGGACATGTTCGAAAATTAAGTAGTAAAATTCCAGTGGTGGGCCAAAAAATCTAAGTCGTATAAACATAAAAAATATCGGGCAAGAAAATTTTAGCCAAAAAATTATATTACATTTACATAACGTGGCACATGATGGGCAAAATTGTACGATAAATAGTACACGTCTCGACGTGGCCATCAGATCGAACGACAGAAAAGGTGGGCTAGAAAATTTAAACCGAATAGTTAAAAAAAATAAATATAAAAATATTGTTTGTAATGTGGCACGAGTAAAATTAGACTATAAATAGTACATACGTAGACGCGGATCGCCGGATTGAACGGATGGAAAAGGTGGGCCAAAAAAATTAGATTGTTATAAAAGATGAACGTGAAAGAATATCGGTTAGAGTAAGAAAATTTTAGCCGAAAAGTTATGTTACGACGTAGCATGTGATTGGACAAAATTATGCGATAAATAGTACACCGCCGGATCGGAAAACAATGGCCGAAACAAAACAGTCCAAACACTATTTATCCACGCGCACTGTTCATCCAATCGCCGAAGCGCTGAGCGGCCGAGAATCCTACGCCCCTTAATAGGGAACGTGCGGTCCGCGAGGAGCAATATTGTAAATTAATTGGCTAAAATTGTTACTAGAGAGTACGCCCTATACATTATATTATTATTGTTCGAAGTTGCGGCAGAAGAAAATAGTATTACTATTTGCGAATAAAAAAAGGCGACGGATGGTACAATTAGTGTGAAAAAAGAAAGTAACAAAATTGAATTCATGCTTGTTAATTGTAGCTGGAAAATTATTCACCCCTCGAAAATGTACCGAACGGTAACTACCGTATTGAAATTACAGATGAAAAAGTGTGAGAAAAAATTTACTCCTAAATAATATAAAATAACCTAAAAGAAACACCTCCGATAAAGAATATGGAATAACCATAAAAGAAATATTGCTGACGAACTAAGGTTATACAATTATACACCAGCGAGAAGTTACCATGGCTTAACTAAGAAAGATATCTCAGAAAAGTACCTTCAAATAATAAAAAATGGAACCAGAAAATATTATCATACACATAGAATAATTGCCGCTGCAAAACTAAAGCCTCCGAAAATTAAGTAAAAAGTTACAGCCAAAAATGGTGGGCTAAAATTTTTAAACCGAATAGTTAGAAGAGATGTACGCAAAAAATATAGGTTAGGGCAAGAAAAATGTTAGTCGAAAAGTTGCGCTGCAGCGTCTACATGACATGGCACGCGATTGGACATAATTAGACTATGGATAGTACATACGCGGACGCGAACCGTCGGATCAAACGGCCAGAAAAAGTGTGCCAAAAAAATTAAACCGAATAGTTACAAAAGATGTATGCAAAAAAAAGAAAAGTTAAAGCTAGAAAAGATGGGCCAAAAAATTTAAGCCGAATAGTTAGAAGAGATGTAGGCTAAAAAATATAGGTTAGGGCAAGAAATATTAGCTAAAAAGTTGCGTTGCGTCTACGTGACATGACACGCGATTGGACAAAATTAAACGATGGATAGTACACGCGCGGACGCGGACCGTCGGATCGAATAACCTGAAAAGGTGGGCCAAAAAATTTTAGCCGGTAGTTAAAAAAATATACGCAAAAAAACACGAAAATGTTAGCCGAAAAGTTGTGTTGTGTGTATGTGAGGTGACACATGATTGAATAAAATTAGATAATAAATAATACACAGCGCAAACAGTTGAATAAAATTAGATAATAACTAATACACAGGCGAACACGATCCATCGGATCAAAAATCTACCACTCGGAACAGCCCGTATGCACTGTTCATCCGCACACTGTTCATATAATTGATGAACAGTGGCACGACAGGCCGCGAATCGTGCGAGCCTTAATATATAGGTATATGATTTTCGTCTATATCCGGAATTTTAGACTCCGTTTCTACTTTGAATAAAAGATTCTAAAGCAAAGCTTTCCACTCGATTATTTGCCATTTTCATCTCTAAGTGGCTTTTGACCGTGGAGCGCCCTCATAGACGTGCTAAAGCTGGCTGCAACACGCCATTGTACCATTTTCTGCACCTCTAAGATAGATATTCTTTCTCTTACGTTGCAACTCATGGGTATATTTGCTAGTGTGTATTACATATTGGTGTTTAATCATGGGCCTCATGTGCCGGTGAGCACACATACAAACCAAAACAGCCGACAAAAACATACAATGTACTCCCTCCGATCCGTATCAAAACATAAGATGTTTTAGTTTTTATGAAACAAATAAATCTAGACATCTTATATTTCTAAAACAGAGGAAGTAAAAACAAATCACCAGAGTTTCGTTATGTTTTTTATTCTAGAGAGCGTGAGGTTAGTTAGGTACTAACCAGGAAGCGCTTCTGGGACATGTTGAAGTTGTCGAGAGAAAGCTAATACCACAAGTTCCACAAGAAAAAGGCCATGATAAGACAATCTAACCCATCGTCTGCAGAATTCTCCAGACCCCCTACAAAAGCAAGATGCCTGATGAGACGCTGTACAGAAATATGACAAGATAAGATTGTATTATATATTGTACAAGATGAAATTGCAGTACGTACCACTAGAGCTGCGAGGCTGCAGAGTTGAGGAGGAGCAAACTAATTAAGCCATGCAGAGATAATGGAAAAGTTATTTCAGTGAAATCCAATCCTAGAGCTGAAGATATATATCAGTCAATCTTGTTGGCCAGAACCTGGAAAACTATCACTTGGGCTTAGCCTGTTTCAGAGCTCAGGAATAGAATGAGTTCGATTGAAGATTGCTGTTTAGAAGATCGCCATTAAGCAGTACCCTGCTTAGCTCTCTTAGTAGTTTCAGTTAGCAGTAGCCCGAACGTTCAGTTCAGTTATCCGTTTTTAGATAGTGTTTTTTTAGCTTGAGTCTAGCTAGGCGAGGACACGGTCCGTGGGTTCATGTCCTTGTTGTAAGATTGACATGGCACATGCTTCGGTCATGGGATGGCACGATCCACTAGCGAAGTATGAGCCACGACCAGAATCGCTAAAAAAATACAGGAAGAAACAAAAAAGCATTAAGGTTTTACATTGCGCCAAAAAAGTCTCTTGTTCATCTTTCAGTTTCATCAGGAAGTTTAGAGAGAGAGAGAGATCTATAATACAAGTTTTTCTTGGATTGTTCAATCGGGTTTCTTAATTGTTCTGGAAATTATTCTCTACCGCACCATGTTCTTATCTGGCAATACCATATTTCTATCAGTATTCAGAGTTTTCGACTCCAATTCTACTTCGATCGAATAAAAGATTCTAAAACAAAATAGGTAGAGCTTTTCGACAGACTCTGCCCCATTTTCATCTCTAAGCGGGTTTTAAATGTGGAGCGCGTCCACGACGCAGCCTCCGTGATCCAGATTTTTCCTTTCCCTTTGCAACACATGATCATATTTTCTATTGGAGTACTATACTACATCTTGCTGTTTACGGGCCTCATGTGCCAGGGAGCACATATGCAAGCCAAAACAGCCAATAGAAACATACAATGTAAAAAAAAGAGCAAATTCCAGTTGTTACCCCCTAGTTTGCCATTTTTGACACTAATTAACCCATTTACCAATTTCTAATCCATTTTACTCCATTTAGTGAAACCTTTGCCGGTTTTTACCCCTTTCAAAGATATCAGAGCATTTTAGCGCGTTGATTTAGGTTAAATTTGATAGTTGATTTTTTTCCTTTCTCAGATCTCAACCGACCTATGGTATAACAAAATTCCTCTTTACACCACTGGTCACACGATTCTTTGGAACCATGGATGCATGCAGTCTAACCTGAACTACCCACGCGATGCAATTGATGTAAGGAGCCAATTAGTTGGTGCAATATAGTATTAGTAGTAGCACTAGTTACGTATATTTCTGGTGTTATTATTCTACCAATTAGTTTGCACAACAAGCATATCAGGGTTTAATGTAATGTCATACTACAAAAGATGTGATCTGTATGGATGGATCAAACTGTCGCTGATCAGAGATATTTAGCCAAAAAACAAAACGCTTCGGCTCGTGCTATCATGCCAGTTCTTACTTGTAAATATACTAAGAAAATTGACGACGTGTCATGACAGTTAGACCCAGCTGCTGAAAGTCGAAACACTAAAAAAACTTTAGAAAGGGTAAAAATCGGCAAAGGTTTCACTAAATGGAGTAAAATGGATGAAAAATTGTTAAATAGGGCAATCAGTGTCAAAAATAGTAAATTAGGGGGTAAAAACTGGAATTTACTAAAAAAAAATTCTGGAGTTCTTGAGGTTTTTTTTTTCTAGAGAGCGTGAGGTTAGTTAGGAGAAGAGGTACCAACCAGGATACGAGTCTGGGACATGTTGAGGTTTTCGAGAGAAAGCTAACACCACCAAAAGAAGGCCATGATAAGACAATCTAACCCATCAGCTGCAGATTTCTACGCACCCCTACAAAAGCAAGATGCTTGATGAGACGCTGTAAAAAAATATGATAACGTAAGATTGTACTATTATATTACTGTACAAGATGCAATTGCAGTAGGTACCTCGCTCTAGAGCTGTGAGGCTGCAGATCAAGTTGAGGGAGGAGCAAACTAATTAAGCCATGCAGATAATGGAAAAGTTATTTCAGTGAAATCCAGTCCTAGAGCTGAGGATATATATCAGTCAATCTTGTTGGTCAGAACCTGGAAAAATATCACCTGGGCTTAGCCGGTTGCAGAGCTCGGGAATGGAATGCAGTTCAACACAGAGCAGCAGAATTCTTTGGCAGATGGTAGGAGCCTTTTGGTGTTGCGCCACAGAAGCCTATATATGTATGTACAAGCTGTGATTGCAGTACCTCTAGAGCATCAAGGCCAAATCGAGTCGATGAAGAGCGAAGAACACTCGCAGAGAAAATGACAGTTATGTCGAAGAAATCCAGTCCGACGATCACTCCACCATCATGCTTAAAGTGGAAGAAGATTTCCCTTTTGTTCAAGTGGTGTGGTAGAGCTCCGGAGAAGAACGCAGTGCAAGAGATAGAGCAGACATATACTTGTGTTTCAGCAGATGTGATGGTGACCTTACGAGCTTTAATTTGGCATCTTGTTGCTTTCGTTTTGCCAAAGCATTCATGGTTCCTTGCTTGCATTCATGGTCCACTTTGTGACCTTTTCTTTTTCTCTTTTGTTTCTTTGGAGCAGAATCTGTCTGTTCCATTTTGCTCAAGGATCAGGGGACTTGCTTACACTTCATGAAAAACAGGAACGTACTTGAGGACGGACGCGGTGTGACGGTTTGGTTGCCGGCCATATTTTGCCAAATCTAAGTTTGATCAGTATGACAGTCACAAAAGCATGATTGAAAACTTGATTGTTACTCTATGACACATGGCCAATATGTATTACAGAACCTCCAGTCGTTGGGCGAATCCAGGCCGAAATCTGGAACTTTTTTTAGCCGGACGAGACAAGTTTTCGGTCTGGGTACGCCGAGTTTCCAACTCGCGTACCCAGGCAAGTTTTCGTGTTTGGCTAAAATTTAACAAATTTCGGCAAACTTTGGACGAATATGCACGAACTTTGGGCGAATATGGTCGATACGAACGAACTTTGGACGAATATGACGATATGCACGAACTATGAGCGAACTTTGGGCGATACGGACGAACTTTGGGCGAACTTTGGGCGAATATGGTCTATATGGACGAACTTTGGGCGAAAATTGGGTGAATATGGGCGATACAGACGAACTTTGGGCAAATATGCGAGAATTTTGAGCGAACTTTGGGCGAATATGGTCTATATGGACGAACTTTGGGCGAAACTTGGGTGAATATGGGCGATACAGACGAACTTTGGGCGAATATACCCGAACTTTGGGCGAATATGGTCTATATGGATAAACTTTGGGCGAATATGGACGATACAGACGAACTTTGGGCGAATATGCCCGAATTTTGGGCGAATATGGTTTATATGGACGAATATGGTCTATATGGACGAACTTTGGACGAATATGGGCGAACTTTGGACGAATATTGGCGAACTTTGGATGAATATGGACGAATATATGCTGACTATATGCTGACTGGGCGGTCCACTCGCCGAATTTTCTTTGCCCGGCGTTCCCAGGGCGTACCCAGGATCCTGGGTATGGCCTGCATAGTCTGGACCACAGTTGGCCCAAATTTGATCAAAAACAGGTTCCTGAGTACGCTACTGTGCGAAATTTTGGTGTCCGGACCTATTTTCGGCGTCCGGATCGGCCTCCTGGATAGCCGACTGGAGATGCTCTTATAATTAACTGTGACAAAAATCAAACCTTTTCCAAACTGTCAAACTTAGTCTTGGGCTTGGCAAAATGTGCCCAAAACCAAACACCCATATGGAGAGTTAGAGATAAAATAGGCAAGGACACGACGACGCGGCTCTTCCCCTGCTCCTGTATGGCAACCCATTGACACGACAACGCCACTCTTCCTCTTCTCCGGTGTGGTGGCCCGTCCGTTGCAGACTCCAGGCGGAGGATGACTCGAGGCCACTCCGACGATGGCGGTCCCAGTCGTACTCGTTGAAGAATAGGGGCGGACATGTGGGTACCGGCGAGTAGGTGGGTACTAGTGGCGGTGGTGGCGGTGGGTACTAGTGGCGGCGATAGTTTAGTTATTTCATTTTAATTTTATTTTTATTTAATATTTTTTAATTTATATTTTTCTTTTATTTATTTAGATTTTTTATTTTCCTTATTGGTGGGTCCCGTTAGTCAGCCACGTCAGCAAACTAACGGAAACTGTCACGGCAGTGAGCAAAACGCTGGTGCATGGCAAATTTCTGGCCCGCTTTGGCATTTCGCGAATTGGTGACCAGAACGCTTACGCACGGTAAGTTGATAGACCATTTTGACGTTTTTTCTTTATTAGAAAAAAAGATTGTGCGACCTATATCGAACCCATACTAATGAATAAAATATCCTAAATGTGTGGAAAAGTGTCAACAATATAAATATAGAGCCTTACCCTTTTCATCAGTTCGGACTTTCTGCGAAAGAGACAATGGTGAGGAGTCAAACAAGCAGAGGAGTGGGCTTGTTTATTGCTAGTTTACAGAGCATTTACTAATAAATCCGTGTTTATAGTACTTTTCTTAGAAATAATACTGGAATATATTGTTGCCTAGAAAGGTATTACTCCGTAGAATATATTTCACGTAAATAAAAAGTTTAAACTGTGGAGGGGCCTACACCAGAGGCGATTAGAAACCCTAGGGAACCATTGTCAAAAAAATAAACCCTAGTGGACCACCCCCTTTCA
Organism: Avena longiglumis; assembly: GCA_030063025.1. NCBI lineage: Eukaryota > Viridiplantae > Streptophyta > Magnoliopsida > Poales > Poaceae > Avena > Avena longiglumis. The sequence continues at coordinate 31,951,649 of CP125979.1, read as the reverse complement.
TAGTGCCACCGGTGGTCGCCACCGAGCATGTCCTGCATGGTTGACGTTGATGGCGGAAGCAAGGCTCCCTCCTAATGCTTGTATGGACCGGTGGAAGACGAGAGCGCCCCCCGCGCAGGTAGGCCGATGTGCTCGGTAGGTGGTGGAGCATCACCTTGTAGGTTTGGGGAGGATCAAACGAGGGTTTGTCCGGTCAGTGCGGTCATAGACAAAGGGGTTCATGGCCGCCTTGTGTCCAATGGGTAGGGGCCTCGGGGCCTCTCGGGCCCATTGACCCCTCCTCTTATGGATATGGTGGCTTTAGCTGGGGTGGCTCCGGGCCTCCGTTCTTGTAGGAGGATCCCTCCCACACCAAGATCTAAGTGGGGGGTGATGGGGTTGCCAGTTAGGTCATGTGCTTTCCACCCAAGGTTTTTGAGGTCCTCGTGGCGGCGGTGTTTCTCGGCGTTCTGTTCACTTTGGCGACGTGAGGAGTTTGTCGTTCGGGCGGCGGCCCTGGATGGTGGGAACCACGTTGGTCAGCTGGAGAGCCCATGGTTTAGGTTTTGGCCGAAGGACATGTTCGTGTGGACATCGTTGTGACTGACGAGCTACATTCTGTGGCAACGCTTGTGGATGCCATTTTGGCGGTGTTCTTTTCCTTGTGTGGGAGGTGGATGGTCATGCCAAGGGAAAATCTTGCTCATGGTCTAGCATGGATGGCATCCCCTTCTTGAAGGCGTTGTTTCAGCATTTTTGCGTCTACCTGCTTTGAGTAAAAAACCATGATCCTCGGACCGAGCGGTGGCGGCGATCTGCCATTGTGTTCTTCCTAAAGATGCCAGATTTCAGTTCATGGTGTGTGGCTCTCTGTAGGTTGTGTGGCGGATGTTGGTGTGGTTGAATCTTTCGCAAAGCTTGTATCATGTTTTGCACCTTTGATGTTTCTTTGTTTGGAGGTGATGTCTACGATGATGTTGTGCATCTCTCGGCGGCGTGCAACATTTGTTGGCGCACCATCCAGAGCTCTAGGCTGATCTCTGGCCCAACAGCTATGCCCATTTCAGCAAGTTCTCAGCCTCATGAAACTATTTCTTCTTAGGCATTTGTCGTGTCCAATGTTCTGCGCTTCCGGCTGTAGGTTCTTCCGTAGTCATGTCTATTGGATATGCAGTTCTATATTGTAAGTTAGGTTCAACATCTTGTCTTTTTTGCTGTTTTTGGCGTTATTAATTTAAGGTTTTACAGTTGGCATTTTTATCTAAAAAAACTATCATGAGATAAGGAGCGAGAAAAATTGGTGCACACTAATGCACTAAGTAATTGATTAGCACCTTTGACTATTATGAAAATTTCAGAATTTTTTTGACAATATTGCCACAACATACATTTACCATGTCTTAAATTTCAACTATAAATCCAACTCGTAAAAAAGATAAAAATGACCGTGAATAGTTCTCACATAGTAATATTCAATCCATATTTGAATCTGGTACGATTTATGAACTAATTTGTCTTTTTTGAATTTTGAGATGCGTGTTGAATTTGAAGGTGAAATTTTAACACACGTATAGATGTGCATTTTGTGCCCGTCCTAATTTTTTTGCCAGAATTTTTCACAGTGTGTATCCTTCGGCAGCTCTTATATGTTTTGACTCTGCTGTTGCGGATTACGGTCAGGGCTATGTACCGATTGATCTGCAGTTACAAAAGCATGTTTTCCTCGGTCCTAGCGATTTTTATCCGGGGAATCGTTCTTGATTCTTGTCTTTAGGCATCATTTCAATTTTGAGTAGTTGTCATTTTTCAACAAGTCGTACTGATCAGCTAAATGTGCAAGCAACGGCTTAATCAATGAGTCAAATTTTGTACGGACTATGTATTGAGGTTTGATGCTTTTATTTGTTCGTCGTCTTTTGGTTGCTGTCAAATTGCTACCACTTATCGCTGTAAACGCCTCCACCCAACAATTTGGACACCACTCGAATCGATGGGTCGCAGTGCCATAGTTTTCTTTATTAGCAGCTGGGTAAACGTCTATAAAATCGGGGATGGTGTTGAGTGTTTGTTTGTCATCATCAAATTTTGCACTTCTGTAACTGTACTTCAGTTAATAGGATAATCTTGATCTCTCGTCGCCTAGGGTAGGAATTAGACTGAAACTTGTCAGAAAAACTAGTTGCACTACAGGCAATGTAAGTTGCTTGGGAAATAAGTACTCCCTCCGATTTATATTACTTGTCGCGGAAATAGATATATCTAAACATGTTTTAGCGCTAGATACATCCAAATTTCTCAGGTAATTTGGATCGAAGGGAGTACCATGTTTCTAAGAACATCACTTTCACTTATCTATAGATCATCAAATTTCTACTCCCTCTGTCCTGAAAAGATGTATGAATTTGTCTAAATTCGATGTATCTATATACTAAATAGTGTCTAGATACATCTAAAATTAGACAAGTTACGACATCTTTTCAAACGAAAATACCTTGATAATTTCTAAAATTTTGAAAATGTGGTCTCTCGATGGAGTTCTCATTTGTAAACACTTTTGCTAGGGTATCCCCAGATACTTTATCAAGTAACAAAAAGTTTCCATCGTCAGATATGTTTGGTAAAGAAACTTGGCCAGAAAAATATAATGGAACAACGGGACGCTATCTCAACATATTAGTTGATGACAATGCCAACATATTATCCACTCAAAACTCATACAAAATCATATAATAACTCATCACAACAATAATAATATAGCATGTTGTTTCATCAACCAAACACAGGCTGAATTTACTGTTGATCAATAGCACACCACGCCAGGTCGATGCACACAGATATATGCACACCTCCTCTTATTAAGAAGTACACAAATCAAACCAACAAAAAGCAGCTAGGTTGCAAACACCACACCAATCGGCGGAAAGCTTTAGTGCTCCAGGCAGCACATCACATCAATCCAAGGAGATCACGTATCTTGGTCGAAACTCAAACACATTATTTAGTCGCCGTGCGTGCAAGTAGCAGGAACACAAACAGAAGAGAACTCCAGCAAAAACACACTTTGCAGTTGGAAACCCTGTGAGATCAAGGCTTGTAACAACAATGAACTGACGCTTCACGTTAGCCAACCTCCTTGCACCGTGCAGCAACACACACCGGAGCAGCACAACAGATTACCTGAGAAACAAAGAACGAAAAGCGGGACAATGAAATTACTCCTTTTACCCCAAAGAACCCACCACTCTATCTATATTTAATTATTTATGCATAAAAGAAATCGATGTGCAAGAAACAAACCTTAGAACCGAGACCCTCGGGAGGGTCTTCTTGTAGTAGGCCGAGTGGCGCGTTTCGAAGAGCGACGGGTCATGTCCCCCATCCAAGCCATCCCACTCGAGCTTGTTCCACCAGTCATTCTCGCAGTCCACCACCGGCTTAGGACCTTGACATGGGAAAATAGCTGGCAGACGCCTGAGACCCCAGCAGTCCCTGATGCCGATAGTCTGCAGCGCCGGCGCAGTCAACCTGGGCTCACATATCTGCTCCAGATTGTGAAGATGGTATAGCTTGATTTGCTTTAGGTTCTTGAATGTGACACCAGATGATATTGCTGGAGGGTACTTGTCGTCCAACGGGAAAACATGTCGAAGGCTCCTGCAGTATGCGATCTGGAGGGTCTCCAAGTTGGGCAAGCTGAAGGAAATGGGAAGGACAAACACAAGCCTGGGGCAGTTGAACAGGTATATGTGCTGGAGTTGTTGAAGTGGAATACGATTCTCAGAATCAATGCTTCTTCCCCAGATGCAATAGGCCGCCGGGAGATCAGAAGCTGAAAATATCCTCATATATGCAAACCTGACTCCATCCCGGCCAGGAAACAGAGTGTGTAGCTTGGAACACCTCTCAACATGAAACCATTTTAGGATGCTCAAATTCATTCCCGTTATAGGGATAACAGTGATGGCGGAATTGTCGTGCAGATGCATTGATCTAACTTTTTGCATAAAAGATAAAAAATCTGGATTATCATTCATTCTCTCTAAATTATAGCTTCCTTTGCCAATCTCCATATGTAAGTCTGAAGTTTGAAGCCGTTGATGGTTCCACGCCAAGGAAGAGCATGTTACATCTTTAGCAAGGGAAGTATCATTATTATATGGTAATAACGATCTTGTTGGAACCAAGCCCTCTTCGCTAGAACCAATCTCCTTGATATCTCTGGTGATGTTGGCTTGGCTATGGATGGTACAAGAGATGAGGAGGTACACCCTAGATGGACTGTATGTGTACCGAATGAGTCCCCTTGCGGCTGACCAAATGAACCTTCCATCTGTAAACGCAATAAATGCCCCATTGCCAATGGATCTCTGTTCTCCAGGACATGATCTAGCTTCCCTCTCTGTGTCTACCTGTATCACTTCCAACTTGGGGTATCCATCCCAGATCAGCCTACGGAGCTGCTGACAACCTAATAGAAATAGTTTCTTGAGTTCCGGGACATTCATTGCACAAAGGTCCAGTATGTTAATGGCTGTACCAGAGAGGTCCAGTTCCTTCAGATTAGGCAATGAATGCAAGAATAAGTTTTGCAATCGACCACAGCCCTGTAGGGAGATCTTGGCCACTTGGACTCTTTCACGATACTTCAAGCGCAATAACTTAACTATGGAATAATGTGTCCAATTCTTTGCTTGGCCATAACCATCAAAGCTAAAACTTTTGAGCAGTGGAGGAGCTCCTTCCAGTATAAAATCCTCCAAGCTGAAACGACCATCAAAGCTAAAACTTTCGAGCAGTGGAGGATCTCCTTCCAGTATAACATCCTCCAAGCTGGAACAACCATCAAGAACAAGGATCTTCAGGCTTCTTGCGGATGATAATGTCGGCAATGACTCCATGTGAGTGTTGCAAGACAAGTCAAGAAGTTCTAAATTCATCATATCTATGGAAGAACAACTGTCCACCGTGATCACGTCTGAATATTTGGTTATTCGAAGCTTGTGAAGTTTCTTTAGCTTTTTCCAAACATGACTCATATTCTTCCATGAGACTCCCTTTATATTTAGCTCCCTGAGATTGGTCATCAGTTCAACCATCTGAGGCAACAAGACATAATCTGTGAAACGTAAGTCAAACACCAGCAGGTTCGGAAAAATTGGCACTCCACTTTGCTCCTTCCATGTGTTTGTACAATTTTCAAGCCAAAGGAATCTTAGGTTGTGGCAGGACCGGAAAGGAGGGGATGCAAAATCGAAGCTGCAGTTGCAGAGCTTTAGCACACGAAGGGTGCTGGCTAGTTGAAACAAATCATTACGCACATATACTGGATCTTCCCCGTGCGATGTTAGAAAATAAGATGATGCATTACGAGGAACACTAGAGATATCATGTTCTTCTTGTTTGTTGCAGGTGACTGAATACCAGCCTTTATAGGATCTTTTTATTTGATCCAAGTAATATGAAAAATAACCTGGTTCTGTAGTAGGATTTCCTAACCTCGATATAACTCCATACAATGTATTGCCAATCTCCCAAGCTTCTTCCTCACCAAGGATCCCGTCACATACCCAGTAGTTGCAAGCGTGAGTAGCCCAGTCATAGTCAACACCAATAGAGTTTTTATGTAGTTGTATTGTCAGGTACACATAGTACAAGAAGCAATCAGAAACTATTTCTGGGTTGATGCCATCCGTACCGGTTTCACCAATCACTGCAATAGCATCTTCGTGCAATATACGATCTATCATTTCTGAACTTGGTGAACTTTCTACCATATTAATAGAAATATCAGCAACAGTCTGCATCAACCTGACTTCTCCCCGTTTGAAGTGAAAAAATCTTCCAGCACCAGTCCATAACAATTTACCTTTACCGAAAAAAGGAATGCCAAACTCTGCCAGATCAATATTTTCTATTCCTCCATAATGAAAAATCATCAAAAATCGTTCATCCCTTAGAGACTTATTAATCAATCTTCCAATAACTGGCATATGTTCTCTAGAGATGGCGTCTACCCCTCTGAAATCATCTTCTTCATCCTGTTTATCAAATATGGGAAATACATGGTGAAGGTTCAACTCATCCGCGATGGCCCTTTGCATGGTCCTTTTGTTTTTCCAAAGGGAGCAGTCCACGTGGACAATTCTGTCAAATTGCTTTCTCGTGTCAGAATCTTCACATATTGTTGATTTTAGGAGTTTGGCTATAGCTCTAAGAACAGCAGATCCCCCATGGTTAAACCATTCAAATGATTTAGTTTTGCCTTCTAGAGCACCAACGTCACTTTCATGCAACAAATCAACCGATTGTCTGATGGCGTCATCAAAATCCTTTACAAACTGCAGTAATTAATGACTGTTATATGACTGCACAATACATATATTGGTATGTAGTAAAATTTCACTTATTAGCTAATTTGAATATGAAATTCTTAATAAACTAAACCAGCAAATGACACGGTCTTAATTATAAGATTATTGAACGCATGCAACTATTTTGAAAGTTTAAAGTGCACGTACATGCCAGTTTCCATACATATATTCTCGCTAGTATACAGTGCTTCTGTCTAAAATTGTATTAGTGCTAATCTGAACATTAGGATGGTTGACAGTCAAGTTCTCGGGCTTTCAAGAGAGATGAATATCAAAGAATGCAAGGGAATGGGCGACCCTGAGGGCGATTCGAGGGTGTTACATCCTACCGCCTCCCCAGACTCCAATAGCTCGAAGTGCGGCGAATCGAGGCCAGCGGAGCCCTATTTGCACCAAATCGGGGCGGCGGCTGGTGAAAACGAGCTCACCCCGTCGATTTTGGCCACGGCTAGAGGCGGCGAGTGAGGGAGAGTTGGGCCGGAGGGCGGCGGGGTATGGCGGTCACAGGCGGCGAGGACAGCGGGAATGTGTATGGCAGGTCAGGAGGCGGGAGTTTTTCTCAGAAGTGGTGGCCGAGGAGTAAATTTAGGAGTCTGCCGCTCGGTTTACTCCTCCGATGAGTAAAAATATACTTCTCTATCCGTTTTGGGAATCGGTTAGGTGCAGCACCTCCAGATTTTTACTCCTCTAACCGATTTTATGGAATCGGTTAGAGATGCCCTAAGGAGAAGTTGTCTTGGATCCCGCCGGCAGAAACAGGTTATGGTTGATCTAGTGGCAACAAGCGTAGAGAAGAAAGTGTGCAGTTGCACGTGCTGCACAATAGGATGGAAATTATGTGAGCGTTGCACAAGGGGCCATGGCTCATTGGTAGGTCCAAGTGGAGGAGGCATGAGAATTGCAGTTGCTGGAACCACTGGGTGTGGGGTGCAGAGAAGAAGTGAGATAGCTGCTTGGGGTGCGAGACTTGCTTTCTCCATTCTGCAATGTGCTATTTGTGTTGGATTGTTGTCGTGAGTTTATCCCGTCCCTAGAATCTTCACAATGCTGGAAGTAACAAGGTGATTTTGACAGAGCACTTTTGCTTCGGTCCTCACCCCCTCCCCCACTTCTTTTCAAACTTTAACAATCAAAAATTTGATAACGATTGTTTAGAGGACACTCATTGTACACTATACTTATATGCCCGTGGAAGACGAAAACTGGAAGTTATATAACAGCTATAACAAAAAATTTAAACATGACGCGATAATGGGAGGTGGGATCAGTACACATATATAAAGATATAAAAATAAAACAGCCCATGCGGTTTAAGTTTAGGGGGGACCGAAGCACACCTCTTGACAGAGAAGGAATCAAATGGGGTGCTCCAGATCTCATCCAACGAGTTAGAGAAACTGAGACAATCAAAGGGGATGGAGCAAGTTTGGATCCTGAACATAGTGGGAAAATGACAACTCTTTTGCAATATTTTGTCAATCTTGCTCAGAATAAAAGAGGTATGTTAGACCAGGCTCCTACTTAAAATGAAAAGTTTCGTTTAAATTTGATAGTAGATTTGACAATATCGACACATATCACAGGAAAGTGGTGTGAGTTTGCATTTTATGCTCCTCATCCACCCATGCATAACGAACCTGCCCAAACCGCTAGTAGAACTTATCAACCTTTCAAACTGGTAGACACAATGAAATGCACTCCATATATGGCATTGTATTTAGTCTTATATGCTTGTCATGACGATGATGATAGGGAGGCGGTAAGTGAACATGAGGAGAATTGTTTTCATGTGGAAGGGTTGAGTAGGAACCCCGCTAAGTAGAAGGCCAACTTTGAGGTTTAAAGAGAGAATTCTACCCTCCTCGGAAGCGCAATGTTTTGGCTATCCGTCTTCCTGTTAGGGGAGAGGGAGGAAGGCAAGTGAGTGCCTTTTGTTTTTTTTTTCGAAATAAGGGAAGATTGACCAACCTATGCATGATGCACACAGCCTATTTATTAGATTATTCTCAAAAACCTTACAAGAGGGATTACAAATATCAAACCGAAGCCCACCAAAACAAGCGACAATTCACTAATCCTACAACCCTGATGAAGGGGGTGTATATGAACAGGACCAATATCCCTGACATTCCACCGACGCACATCATCTAAAACAGAAGGTCTCGATAAGTCACCCAATGGCGAGCAAGAGGCACAACCGATCTGCTATACCCCAGTGCGTACTAGCATACACACTCTGAAAAGTCCTAGCCGCCTTCTTCTTCCGTATACCCAACTTCTGGAGAGATCAATACACTGACCTTGCAAGGCCTGCCATCGAGGCCACCATGCTGCCAGACGACGCCACCGTCATGCGCGCATCCATCCAAGCACGCATGATCGCCATCGAGACCTCTCGACAGCATGTCGCTGGGTACCATCAACATACACAACTAGAGACCTCTGGAAGATCTGTCGTGCGTAGAACCTACCGTACCAGGCATGACTAAGCGTAGCACCTAGCGGCTAGGCATGACTTAAAATGTCCGCTGAGGACTCCATGAAATACGAAGCCGCTAGGACTTCGTGCCTAGAGAGAACAAGACACCTCATGCCTCCACCCTCCAGCGTTGCTCCACAAACGATGCTCCCAAGAGAGAACAAGACACCGCAACGCCGCCATCGCCCGACCCGAAGATCTTAGGGTTTCCACCGAAGCAGCACGATTGAGGTCGACACTAGTTGCACGACGATGCCTTCATTATGGTAACGACGTAGTAACGCCACCATCATCTGCCAACGGCTCGGTTTTCACCGACACCTAGGTCTCCCCGCCTTGCTGCCGAGACTAGATGATGGATTCTGAGATCCGCCAAACCAGCCTCAGGCTGACCACCTCCAAAGAAGAAGAAAGCTACCTCCACCATCATACCTAGGGCTGCTTTCCTAGGCGTCCTCGTGCTGTGGGAGAAACCTCGATGTCTCGTGCCATCGTCTAGTAGGAGGTCACCAGGCCGCCGCCTCCCCACAGTGTGCCGCCGCAACATCAGGATCTCGTGGCTGCCCAGCCTCCGAAACCGCCTCCTTCTGGGTAGCACAAGGTCGCACCATCGTTGAGGGCCGCCACTAGCACCACCAGTCGGGGAGTGCCGCCATGACCACGCCGTCGGGGCAAGAGAGGCGCCGACATGGGGAGGATCTTCACCGCCAAGGTAGGGCCAAGTCGCCATGGGGAGGGAGAGGCCACATCTCCCGGGAGACGCCAACGGTGGCCGCCGCCACCGCCATGTTGTCCAGGCTTTGCCCGCTGGTGCCTCCGGCAGCGGCGGCGGGATCTAGGTTACGGGAGGGTTTGGGAAGGAGAGGTGGGTTACGGGAGGGGAGGGAGGTAGGTCAATTTCCTTGGTATGTGTAAAACTCCCTTTTGTGCTAAGGAAAAACCCTTCTATCAAAACCCAGGTTTCCATATCAATCTGTTTGAGCAGCCCAACAATCCCACAGATGGGAACTTCCACCCTTTGGTTGAGAAAGACATCTATGAGAGCATCTTTTTGAAGAATTCCATAAAGGTTGTCTTGCAAAAGGCAATCGGTGCTGAGTTTATGGGCGTGTATTCAGATAATTTGAGCAATGTCATCAATGAGAGTAAGCATACATCGTACCATCACGGTTGGTTTGATGAGCTTATCATGCAGTTTTACGCCACATACTACTTTTCGGTGATGATGCAAGTATTAAGTTTCACGCACCAACTAGTAGAACCAAATCCCGAACCTATGGAGAAGGTTGGGAAATCCACACATACTTCAACAACTTCTCTCATGTATTACCCAATGAGGCTAATCATGAACATATAAATTGCAAAAGTCAGGACTTGATGCCAAGACCTATGCTCTGACACCATATTAATTTTTATGCTCCAACCATTAGAATTAGCAAGGGCTTCACATTGAATGTCAAATGGAACTCACCACAGAACAAAATTCAATGACTTTCCAAAGTATTATGGGATTTTTTGAGAGATATCACAAGAAGAAGGCCATGATAAGACAATCTAACCCGTGATTTTTTGCAGATGAGGACACCATATAATACAAGATTCATTCATTGATCAGATGAAGCCGGATCAACTGGAGAGATTGCATGATGATATCTTTGTTGGGACGATTGCTGCGACGCTACTGGGATGCGACCTTTCTATCTAATTGTGAACAAGCTTTTCCGCCACACCCTCACACGTTCACACAAACGGTTAGAGATTATTGGATGGTTCATAGCTATGATATCAATATCCTTTAGCACATCTAGTTTGATCACCCAATTCGTGTGATGGATTTCATCTTCGGTAATATATAGTATTAGTCTTGCTTTTATTGAGCAAAGGCTATTTCCACATTTGTACCCTTCATTCAAACCCTCATTGATGGTGGTAAAGTCCCTTTTGTGAAAGGTGTACACCACGAGGTTTTGATGAGATTCCCAAATCCAAAACGAAGACTTAGAAACCAAGCGGAGTTGCCATGGGTTCTTCATGACATGGATGGTGCCTCAAATAGGTCTTACTTCGTAAGTTGAGAAGAACATAATAAAATTTAAAAATGACATAATTTCTTTTATTTACATGTCGTATAAAAATTCGATGTAAAATACGTATTTTTGGTGTGTTTTACACTATAATGACTCATAAACTCTATTTTTTGTCGATTTTTGTTGTTGTGCTGAATATATGAATATAATTATTCGTATATAAAATATAATAATTTCAATATAGAAATATAAAAATATGTTGGGTGTAAAATAAATATTTTGCATCCAAGGTGCTGAATAGGGTTTCTATGGCGCTATTTGACACCCAGGGTGTAGAATAATTATTCTACACCTAATTATTCTACACCCACCCTCTATCTTTAGAACCGTATATTATTTTTACGTCACGTAAATTTTGTATTACTTTAAGTCGAGAAGAACATAATAAAATTTAGAAATGACATAATTTTTTTGTTTATATGTCGTAAAAAAATTCGACGTAAAATAAATATTTTTGGTGTTTTTTACACTATAATGACTCATAAAATTTATTTTTGTGTCAAATTTATTGGTTGCGCTAAATATATGAACATAATTAATCGTATACAAAACATAACTTTTTTAATCTAACAACATAAAAATATGTTGGATGCAAGATAACTCTGAATAGGGTGGCGCTATTTGACATCCAGGGTATTCTACACTATTCTACACCCTGGGTGTCGAAATAACTATTCTGCACCCTGGATACCTGGGAGCAGCTGCACGTATAGGTCCATTATATCTCCACGATGCCCCCAGCGGCGAGGCTGTTGTCGTAGAGCTTGCTGAGGAGGTATCCCCGTGCAAACCCATACCGCCCCATGCCAGCGCACCGGCAGCTCCATGTCGATGTGCACCGCCGACGAGCTCGTCGGCGGTCAGCCAGGTGGATGCTGAGGCCTGACACGCTGCCCAAGACACCGCCCTCCGCTGCGTGCACTGCGAGCCCACCCACTTTTGGCCCTCCATCAGTGGCACGATGTCACCAACCTAGAGACCGGAGACGACCTGGACACGACGGGCCTGGTTCCCGGACGGGAGATCAGGAGGCCGGATTCTAGGTTGGACTGTCCAGGTTTCAAACTCAGACTGTCGAGTGTCCACAGATTATGTTCCTTCCTCTTTGACTCGGCTTTGATTGTTCATTGACCTGTTTCACCGGTCAGTTTAACTATTCCTACAACAGCCATATTTTCACCTTCCACAAGGGATACTCTTCACCTTAATTCGTGGGTGAAGGACAGAAAGGTACTATTTGGGAGTTATCAAGATCCAAGAACCAAAAGCACTCATCCATGATTCAATTCGAGTCCTCCCAAGTTAGGGAAGTTACATTCTCAAAAAAAAAGTTATGGGAGTTAAGAAAATTATATATAGTAGGGTGGGCCTTCAGGTACTTCAGGTTTTTTCACTTTGGTCAGTTGGGTTTTTTCTAGAAAGTTTATTTATTATTCGAGAACCGAACTCATATCCGTCAAGCGAAGAACCGAACTCGTATAAGCTAAAATTCTTGGTTTGGTCGATATAGGAAAAAGGAGAAAGAAACCCAAGGGCTTAAGAGTATCTCCACCCGGAGCTCTAAAGCTTCCCAAACGGATATTGGGGGTGCCGGTGGCCAAAACCGCCCCCTCCCCCCGCCCCCAATTTAATTTTGGCGTAGGTGTGGTCCATTTTGTTATTAGGCGCCTCAAAACCGAACCTAACCTACAGGGGCTAGCAAGAGCACCAGATGGACGACAAAACGCGTAGAACATCGTGGCCCGCCCTAGTAGTGAGAGGGACAAACTCATCTCTAGATCCCTGCCGGTCAGGCGACATGCCCCGTCAAAGGGCCACGGCGCCGAGCCCTTTCGTTTCCTCCCTTTGCATTGCTTCCTGCCCTTTTCTTCTATATCTAGGCGTGGCCGCCATTGCCATCGACTGATCTACACTTTTTTCTCTTACCATGGCCACTCCTCACTGGGCCTATCTCGCCCACGAGGATACGGAAGCGCTTCGCTACTCCAACTACCCATGTTCGCCGGGCTACCGGTTGCCAACCAACTGAAGGCTGAGCATCGGAGGCGTGCTGGTCCCCCCTGTACCTCATGTCACGGCCAGTCGAGCGGCAATCATGAACCACTACTACCTTTTGCTCACGCCAGAGCAGCGGATGGATCCCCGATGGGATCCCAACAACACCACGACCTGGAACGCCTTTTACGCCAATCATGGGGAGATGGAGCTCGCTACATACGAGGGCGACGACCTGCCTCTTGTGAACAACAACGAGGCCGTCCGACGTCTATAGTGGGGGAGCCAGACTCTGGTGGGTGTGATGCACCACATCACCAAGGGCGATCGCCCATGCCTGCGGTACCCCACTTTTAGCCGTCGCCGCAGAGCCAGAAGAAGGGTGGCAGTGGCCGTTGGCATGGCCGCATCGCCCTTCGGGACCTTTCACCTCCGCGCGGTCACCTTCGCCTCGTGCATCCGAGGCCGGAGTGGCAGGTGCCCCCGGTATACGCCCTAGTCGTGCACCAGTTGAGGCACGCTGGCGACCCAGAGGAGTGCCCGGGGCAGCGTGTAGCCATATGCGCCTCCTTGGACCCCATGCCGCCAGCACCGCACGACACCATGGCCTGATGGGACAAGGTGGAGCAGGCTCACTGTGAGCGTCGCGGCGAGGGCTGTAGCCACTTTAGCCACTGGTCCCCGCATGGTGCGCTGATCGACGACCTCTGATTCCCGCATGTGCAGACCGTGGTAGGCCAAAGGTTCGAACTGCATGCACCAAGAGATGACGACGACGAAGTTGTCTACTACAGTGCTAGGAAAGAATGTTGAAGTTTAGGCTATGTTTCTCCAAATTTCAGAACTTTTGAATTGTTATGGGGCCACGACTGGGAGTGTAGACAGGGAGAGGGGAATTGTAGTGCACCACAGTGCTATTGATTGTATTGTATTGCCTCTACTTATATAGTACAACGGGATGCCGTCGGTGCAGACGTGCAAGAGTGGAGATCGTGTGCAGTTGTGCATGTACTCCCTCCGTTTTAAAATATAAGATATTTTAGCTTTATAAAGCAAATGTATCTAGACTTGTTTTGGTATGTAGGTTCACTCAGATTTGAAATGAACCTATACATTAAAAGAAGTCTAGATTCATTTTTTTTTATAAACCTAAAACATCTTATATTTTGAAACGGAGGGATGAACCCCATATTAACCCCGCGCGCATGTGAACTCATCGAGGCCGTAGAGATGGAAGTCGACCATGTACGCACAGATGAACAGACTTGTACAGAAGATTCATCGAGTTGCATCAGTAGATTGGTGTACAGAAGATCACCATCAAGAAGCAGGTTTGAGGGGGAGAAATATTGATCAAATCCTGCCGCACTTTATCAGTAGTTTCAGTTAGCAGTAGTATGAACATTCAGTTCAGTTAACCGTTTTCAGTTAGCGTTTGTCCAGCTTGAGTCTAGCTGGGTGAGGACGCGGTCTATGCGTTCATGTCCAGGTTGGATGGTCGACATGGCCGCTTCGGCTGTGGATGGCAAGATCCAGTAGTGGAGTATGACTCACGACAGGAATCGCCGAATAAGTAGAGGAGCAAACAGAAAAACAGTTAAGTATTACATTGCGCCAAAAAAATAGTCTCTTGTCCATCTTTCAGTTTCGTTAGTAAGTTAGAGAGAGAGAGAGAGCCGATGGTTCACGTTTTTTTTAATTGTTTCGAAAAACAATCTTCCCCACCGTGTTTGTATCTGGTAATATCCGTACTAAGAAATATGGCGCGGACACTAATCGATTAAAATTATTGCTGGAGATTATTTTTGTTTGAACTTACAACAGAAGACAATGGTAGCACTATTTGTAGATAAAAGAGGTGGCGGATTGTGCGATTAGTGTCGATGAATAAAAAGTATAACAAAATTGAATTGCCGATTGTGAATTACAGCCAAAAAATTACTCACCCAACAAAAATTACCAAAGGGTAACTACCGTGTGAAAATCATGGATGGAAAAGTGTGACCGAATAAAATAACCCTAAAAACATTGCTGGCGAAATAATATTAAACAATCACACATCATCGTGTGTTATACCGATGAAAAATTATGTCCAGAAAGTTTTATCAGAAAATTATCGTAGACGTATGATAACTACCGTTGCAAAAATAAATCCGAGATGTTGTGTCCGAAAATTAAGGAGAAAAATTCAGGTCGGAAAAGGTGGGCCAAAAAATCTAAGCTGAATAGTTAGAGAAGGTGATGCAGCCCGTCCTACGGACGCACCTCCATCTACAACACCTAGTCCCCCAAGTGGACCAATGACTCGCGCCCGTGCCAAGCTCCTACAAGCCAAGGTTAACTCGCTCCTTTCCTCATGTGATTTTGGCCTACCTTTGGATGGCTTGCTACTTCATGCATCTACGTTGTGTATCCTCAGATATGAAGCAACACCACCACACCAAGCCACCAAGGAAGCAGGACCAGGAGAAGAAGCCGCTGGAGCGCTGCACACCGGAGTCTCCGGTGTATACCGGAGTCTCCGGTCTCCTACACCGGAGTCTCCGGACCTTCCTCCGATCCAGACCGGAGACCCAAGCCCGAGACAGCCAGAAGCCCCCTCCGGAGACGGGTCCGGAGATTGACCGGAGTCTCCGGTCCAGACCGGAGTCTCCGGACCCCAGACCGGAGTCTCCGGACCGACCGTCGCCAGGCATGTTAAGGCCTTTTAGGCCTGGCCCATGTAACCCCCAATTTCGCCCAAAACTCCCAGTTTTATTCCAGAACTACCCATGTTTATGTGGTTGGCCTATATATAGCCCCACTCCTCATATGTAAACCGACTTGGATAATGATAGATTAAGGCACCCCTTTGAGGATCTTTTAATCTATTGGTCTCATGCTCCTACCAAGGAGCACCTATTGTCCACCCTCCTCTTGGATCTTGCCTAGTGCGTTCAAGTTGTACAAGGCCTTGGGTTCTCGATTTCTCGCCCCCAAGTCGTCAAGGTCTCGCCAAGCACCTCGTCCCCCGTTGTTGGCGTGGAGAGAGAGCTTCGCTCAACACCGATCCTAGAGATTATGTTGGACCGGTTGCCACCGGCGTGAGTTATCGGCGTGTATCGTATTTTGTGTGCGTGAGTTCATCGGGATCTTTGCGTGTGTGTGTTCGTGGATTTCGTTACCTCTTCCTCTTCCACCGCTTTCCCCTCGATCCCGCGGAGATTCGTGAAAGATCGGGCCACCCCAAGGGGTTACCCCATAACAGAAGGTGACCGTCAAAAATATCGGTTAGGGCAGAAAATTTTGGCCAAAACGTTGTATTGCGTTTACATGACGTGACACACGATGGGCAAAATTAGACGATAAATAGTACACGCGCGGACGCGGACCGCGGGATTGAACGGACGGAAAAGGTGGGCCAAAAAAGTTAGGCTGAATAGCACAAAAGATAAACCTAAAATAATATCTGTTATGGTAAAAAAAATTTAGCCGAAAAGTTATATTATGACGTAAACACAACGGCCAGAAACGGCCCAAACACTGTTCATCCACGCGAACTGTTTCGTCCAATCAAGTGGCCGAAGCGCTGAGCGATAAATCCGGGACATGTTCGAAAATTAAGTAGTAAAATTCCAGTGGTGGGCCAAAAAATCTAAGTCGTATAAACATAAAAAAATACCGAAAATTTTAGCCAAAAAATTATATTACATTTACATAACGTGGCACATGATGGGCAAAATTGTACGATAAATAGTACACGTCTCGACGTGGCCATCAGATCGAACGACAGAAAAGGTGGGCTAGAAAATTTAAACCCAATAGTTAGAAAAAAATAAATATAAAAATATTGTTTGTAATGTGGCACGAGTAAAATTAGACTATAAATAGTACATACGCAGACGCGGACCGTCGGATTGAACGGATGGAAAAGATGGGCCAAAAAAATTAGATTGTTATAAAAGATGAACGTGAAAGAATATCGGTTAGAGTAAGAAAATTTTAGCCGAAAAGTTATGTTATGATGTAGCATGTGATTGGACAAAATTAGGCGATAAATAGTACACCGCCGGATCGGAAAACAATGGCCGAAACAGTCCAAACACTATTTATCCACGCGCACTGTTCATCCAATCGCCGAAGCGTTGAGCGGCCGAGAATCCTACGCCCCTTAATAGGGAACGTGCGGTCCGCGAGGAGCAATATTGTAAATTAATTGGCTAAAATTGTTACTAGAGAGTACGCCCTATACATTATATCATTATTGTTCGAAGTTGCGGCAGAAGAAAATAGTATTACTATTTGCAAATAAAAAAAGGCGACGGATGGTACAATTAGTGTGAAAAAAGAAAGTAACAAAATTGAATTCATGCTTGTTAATTGTAGCTGGAAAATTATTCACCCCTCGAAAATGTACCGAACGGTAACTACCGTATTGAAATTACAGATGAAAAAGTGTGAGAAAAAATTTACTCCTAAATAATATAAAATAACCTAAAAGAAACACCTCCGATAAAGAATATGAAATAACCATAAAAGAAATATTGCTGACGAACTAAGGTTATACAATTATACACCAGGGAGAAGTTACCATGGCTTAACTAAGAAAGATATCTCAGAAAAGTACCTTCAAATAATAAAAAATGGAACCAGAAAATATTATCATACACATAGAATAATTGCCGCTGCAAAACTAAAGCCTCCGAAAATTAAGTAAAAAAATTACAGCCAAAAATGGTGGGCTAAAATATTTAAACCGAATAGTTAGAAGAGATGTACGCAAAAAATATAGGTTAGGGCAAGAAAAATGTTAGTCGAAAAGTTGCGCTGCAGCGTCTACATGACATGGCACGCGATTGGACATAATTAGACTATGGATAGTACATACGCGGACGCGAACCGTCGGATCGAACGGCCAGAAAAAGTGTGCCAAAAAAATTAAACCGAATAGTTACAAAAGATGTATGCAAAAAAAAAGAAAAGTTAAAGCTAGAAAAGATGGGCCAAAAAATTTAAGCCGAATAGTTAGAAGAGATGTAGGCTAAAAAATATAGGTTAGGGCAAGAAATATTAGCTAAAAAGTTGCGTTGCGTCTACATGACATGACACGCGATTGGACAAAATTAAACGATGGATAGTACACGCGCGGACGCGGACCGTCGGATCGAATAACCTGAAAAGGTGGGCCAAAAAATTTAAGCCGGATAGTTAAAAAAATATACGCAAAAAAACATGAAAATGTTAGCCGAAAAGTTGTGTTGTGTGTATGTGAGGTGACACATGATTGAATAAAATTAGATAATAAATAATACACAGCGCAAACAGTTGAATAAAATTAGATAATAACTAATACACAGGCGAACACGATCCATCGGATCAAAAATCTACCACTCGGAACAGCCCGTATGCACTGTTCATCCGCACACTGTTCATATAATTGATGAACAGTGGCACGACAGGCCGCGAATCGTGCGAGCCTTAATATATAGGTATATGATTTTCGTCTATATCTGGAATTTTAGACTCCGTTTCTACTTTGAATAAAAGATTCTAAAGCAAAGCTTTCCACTCGATTATTTGCCATTTTCATCTCTAAGTGGCTTTTGACCGTGGAGCGCCCTCATAGACGTGCTAAAGCTGGCTGCAACACGCCATTGTACCATTTTCTGCACCTCTAAGATAGATATTCTTTCTCTTACGTTGCAACTCATGGGTATATTTGCTAGTGTGTATTACATATTGGTGTTTAATCATGGGCCTCATGTGCCGGTGAGCACACATACAAACCAAAACAGCCGACAAAAACATACAATGTACTCCCTCCGATCCGTATCAAAACATAAGATGTTTTAGTTTTTATGAAACAAATAAATCTAGACATCTTATATTTCTAAAACAGAGGAAGTAAAAACAAATCACCAGAGTTTCGTTATGTTTTTTATTCTAGAGAGCGTGAGGTTAGTTAGGTACTAACCAGGAAGCGCTTCTGGGACATGTTGAAGTTGTCGAGAGAAAGCTAATACCACAAGTTCCACAAGAAAAAGGCCATGATAAGACAATCTAACCCATCGTCTGCAGAATTCTCTGGACCCCCTACAAAAGCAAGATGCTTGATGAGACGCTGTACAGAAATATGACAAGATAAGATTGTATTATATATTGTACAAGATGAAATTGCAGTACGTACCACTAGAGCTGCGAGGCTGCAGAGTTGAGGAGGAGCAAACTAATTAAGCCATGCAGAGATAATGGAAAAGTTATTTCAGTGAAATCCAATCCTAGAGCTGAAGATATATATCAGTCAATCTTGTTGGCCAGAACCTGGAAAACTATCACTTGGGCTTAGCCTGTTTCAGAGCTCAGGAATAGAATGAGTTCGATTGAAGATTGCTGTTTAGAAGATCGCCATTAAGCAGTACCCTGCTTAGCTCTCTTAGTAGTTTCAGTTAGCAGTAGCCCGAACGTTCAGTTCAGTTATCCGTTTTTAGATAGTGTTTTTTTAGCTTGAGTCTAGCTAGGCGAGGACACGGTCCGTGGGTTCATGTCCTTGTTGTAAGATTGACATGGCACATGCTTCGGTCATGGGATGGCACGATCCACTAGCGAAGTATGAGCCACGACCAGAATCGCTAAAAAAATACAGGAAGAAACAAAAAAGCATTAAGGTTTTACATTGCGCCAAAAAAGTCTCTTGTTCATCTTTCAGTTTCATCAGGAAGTTTAGAGAGAGAGATCTATAATACAAGTTTTTCTTGGATTGTTCAATCGGGTTTCTTAATTGTTCTGGAAATTATTCTCTACTGCACCATGTTCTTATCTGGCAATACCATATTTCTATCGGTATTCAGAGTTTTCGACTCCAATTCTACTTGATCGAATAAAAGATTCTAAAACAAAATAGGTAGAGCTTTTCGACAGACTCTGCCCCATTTTCATCTCTAAGCGGGTTTTAAATGTGGAGGCGCGTCCACCGCAGCCTCCGTGATCCAGATTTTTCCTTTCCTTTGCAACACATGATCATATTTTCTATTGGAGTACTATACTACATCTTGCTGTTTACGGGCCTCATGTGCCAGGAGCACATATGCAAGCCAAAACAGCCAATAGAAACATACAATGTAAAAAAAGAGCAAATTCAGTTTTACCCCTAGTTTGCCATTTTGACACTAATTAACCCATTTACCAATTTCTCATCCATTTTACTCCATTTAGTGAAACCTTTGCGGTTTTACCCTTTCAAAGATATCAGAGCATTTTAGCGTTGATTTAGGTTAAATTTGATAGTTGATTTTTTCCTTTCTCAGATCTCAACCGACCTATGGTATAACAAAATTCCTCTTTACACCACTGGTCACACGATTCTTTGGAACCATGGATGCATGCAGTCTAACCTGAACTACCCACGCGATGCAATTGATGTAAGGAGCCAATTAGTTGGTGCAATATAGTATTAGTAGTAGCACTAGTTACGTATATTTCTGGTGTTATTATTCTACCAATTAGTTTGCACAACAAGCATATCAGGGTTTAATGTAATGTCATACTACAAAAGATGTGATCTGTATGGATGGATCAAACTGTCGCTGATCAGAGATATTCAGCCAAAAAACAAAACGCTTCGGCTCGTGCTATCATGCCAGTTCTTACTTGTAAATATACTAAGAAAATTGACGACGTGTCATGACAGTTAGACCCAGCTGCTGAAAGTCGAAACACTAAAAAAACTTTAGAAAGGGTAAAAATCGGCAAAGGTTTCACTAAATGGAGTAAAATGGATGAAAAATTGTTAAATAGGGCAATCGGTGTCAAAAATAGTAAATTAGGGGGTAAAAACTGGAATTTACTAAAAAAAAATTCTGGAGTTCTTGAGGTTTTTTTTTTCTAGAGAGCGTGAGGTTAGTTAGGAGAAGAGGTACCAACCAGGATACGAGTCTGGGACATGTTGAGGTTTTCGAGAGAAAGCTAACACCACCAAAAGAAGGCCATGATAAGACAATCTAACCCATCAGCTGCAGATTTCTACGCACCCCTACAAAAGCAAGATGCTTGATGAGACGCTGTAAAAAAATATGATAACGTAAGATTGTACTATTATATTACTGTACAAGATGCAATTGCAGTAGGTACCTCGCTCTAGAGCTGTGAGGCTGCGGATCAAGTTGAGGGAGGAGCAAACTAATTAAGGCATGCAGATAATGGAAAAGTTATTTCAGTGAAATCCAGTCCTAGAGCTGAGGATATATATATCAGTCAATCTTGTTGGTCAGAACCTGGAAAAATATCACCTGGGCTTAGCCGGTTGCAGAGCTCGGGAATGGAATGCAGTTCAACACAGAGCAGCAGAATTCTTTGGCAGATGGTAGGAGCCTTTTGGTGTTGCGCCACAGAAGCCTATATATGTATGTACAAGCTGTGATTGCAGTACCTCTAGAGCATCAAGGCCAAATCGAGTCGATGAAGAGCGAAGAACACTCGCAGAGAAAATGACAGTTATGTCGAAGAAATCCAGTCCGACGATCACTCCACCATCATGCTTAAAGTGGAAGAAGATTTCCCTTTTGTTCAAGTGGTGTGGTAGAGCTCCGGAGAAGAACGCAGTGCAAGAGATAGAGCAGACATATACTTGTGTTTCAGCAGATGTGATGGTGACCTTACGAGCTTTAATTTGGCATCTTGTTGCTTTCGTTTTGCCAAAGCATTCATGGTTCCTTGCTTGCATTCATGGTCCACTTTGTGACCTTTTCTTTTTCTCTTTTGTTTCTTTGGAGCAGAATCTGTCTGTTCCATTTTGTTCAAGGATCAGGGGACTTGCTTACACTTCATGAAAAACAGGAACATACTTGAGGACGGACGCGGTGTGACGGTTTGGTTGCCGGCCATATTTTGCCAAATCTAAGTTTGATCAGTATGACAGTCACAAAAGCATGATTGAAAACTTGATTGTTACTCTATGACACATGGCCAATATGTATTACAGCACCGCCAGTCGTTGGGCGAATCCAGGCCGAAATCTGGAACTTTTTTTAGCCGGACGAGACAAGTTTTCGGTCTGGGTACGCGAGTTGGACGTACCCAGGCGAGTTTTCGTGTTTGGCTAAAATTTAACAAATTTCGGCAAACTTTGAACGAATATGCACGAACTTTGGACGAATATGGTCGATACGAACGAACTTTGGGCGAATATGACGATATGCACGAACTATGAGCGAACTTTGGGCGATACGGACGAACTTTGGGCGAATATGGTCTATATGGACGAACTTTGGGCGAAAATTGGGTGAATATGGGCGATACAGACGAACTTTGGGCAAATATGCCCGAATTTTGAGCGAACTTTAGGCGAATATGGTCTATATGGACGAACTTTGGGTGAAACTTGGGTGAGTATGGGCGATACAGACGAACTTTGGGCGAATATACCCGAACTTTGGGCGAATATGGTCTATATGGATGAACTTTGGGCGAAATTTGGGCGAATATGGACGATACAGACGAACTTTGGGCGAATATGCCCGAATTTTGGGCGAATATGGTTTATATGGACGAATTTTGGACGAATATGGTCTATATGGAAGAACTTTGGGCGAATATGGGCGAACTTTGGACGAATATTGGCGAACTTTGGATGAATATGGACGAATATATGCTGACTATATGCTGACTGGGCAGTCCACTCGCCGAATTTTCTTTGCCTGGCGTTCCCAGGGCGTACCCAGGATCCTGGGTATGGCCTGCATAGTCTGGACCACAGTTGGCCCAAATCTGACCAAAAACAGGTTCCTGAGTACGTGACTGTGCGAAATTTTGGTGTTCGGACCTATTTTCGGCGTCCGGATCGGCCTCCTGGATAGCCGACTGGAGATGCTCTTATAATTAAGTGTGACAAAAATCAAACCTTTTCCAAACTATCAAACTTAGTCTTGGGCTTGGCAAAATGTGCCCAAAACCAAACACCCATATGGAGAGTTAGAGATAAAATAGGCAAGGACACGACGACGCGGCTCTTCCCCTGCTCCTGTATGGCAACCCATTGACACGACAACGCCACTCTTCCTCTTCTCCGGTGTGGTGGCCCGTCCGTTGCAGACTCCAGGCGGAGGATGACTCGAGGCCACTCCGACGATGGCGGTCCCAGTCGGACTCGTTGAAGAATAGGGG
Organism: Avena longiglumis; assembly: GCA_030063025.1. Taxonomy (NCBI): domain Eukaryota; kingdom Viridiplantae; phylum Streptophyta; class Magnoliopsida; order Poales; family Poaceae; genus Avena; species Avena longiglumis. Next base: position 31,928,601 of record CP125979.1, on the reverse strand, counting down.
CGGACATGTGGGTACCGGCGAGCAGGTGGGTACCAGCGGCGGTGGGTACTAGTGGCGGCGATAGTTTAGTTATTTCATTTTATTTTTATTTTTATTTAATATTTTTTCTTTTATATTTTTCTTTTATTTATTTAGATTTTTTTTTATTTTCCTTATTGGTGGGTCCCGTTAGTCAGCCACGTCAGCAAACTAACGGAAACTGTCACGGCAGTGAGCAAAACGCTGGTGCATGGCAAATTTCTGGCCCGCTTTGGCATTTCGCGAATTGGTGACCAGAACGCTTATGCACGGTAAGTTGATAGACCATTTTGACGTTTTTTCTTTATTAGAAGAAAAGATTGTGCGACCTATATCGAACCCATACTAATAAATAAAATATCCTAAATGTGTGGAAAAGTGTCAACAATATAAATATAGAGCCTTACCCTTTTCATCAGTTCGGACTTCCTGCGAAAGAGACAATGGTGAGGAGTCAAACAAGCAGAGGAGTGGGCTTGTTTATTGCTAGTTTACAGAGCATTTACTAATAAATCCGTGTTTATAGTACTTTTCTTAGAAATAATACTGGAATATATTGTTGCCTAGAAAGGTATTACTCCGTGGAATATATTTCACGTAAATAAAAAGTTTAAACTGTGGAGGGGCCTACACCAGAGGCGATTAGAAACCCTAGGGAACCATTGTCAAAAAAATAAACCCTAGTGGACCACCCCCTTTCATAGTGCCACCGGTGGTCGCCACCGAGCATGTCCTGCATGGTTGACGTTGATGGCGGAAGCAAGGCTCCCTCCTAATGCTTGTATGGACCGGTGGAAGACGAGAGCGCCCCCCGCGCAGGTAGGCCGATGTGCTCGGTAGGTGGTGGAGCATCACCTTGTAGGTTTGGGGAGGATCAAACGAGGGTTTGTCCGGTCAGTGCGGTCATAGACAAAGGGGTTCATGGCCGCCTTGTGTCCAATGGGTAGGGGCCTCGGGGCCTCTCGGGCCCATTGACCCCTCCTCTTATGGATATGGTGGCTTTAGCTGGGGTGGCTCCGGGCCTCCGTTCTTGTAGGAGGATCCCTCCCACACCAAGATCTAAGTGGGGGGTGATGGGGTTGCCAGTTAGGTCATGTGCTTTCCACCCAAGGTTTTTGAGGTCCTCGTGGCGGCGGTGTTTCTCGGCGTTCTGTTCACTTTGGCGACGTGAGGAGTTTGTCGTTCGGGCGGCGGCCCTGGATGGTGGGAACCACGTTGGTCAGCTGGAGAGCCCATGGTTTAGGTTTTGGCCGAAGGACATGTTCGTGTGGACATCGTTGTGACTGACGAGCTACATTCTTTGGCAACGCTTGCGGATGCCATTTTGGCGGTGTTCTTTTCCTTGTGTGGGAGGTGGATGGTCATGCCAAGGGAAAATCTTGCTCATGGTCTAGCATGGATGGCATCCCCTTCTTGAAGGCGTTGTTTCAGCATTTTTGCGTCTACCTGCTTTGAGTAAAAAACCATGATCCTCGGACCGAGCGGTGGCGGCGATCTGCCATTGTGTTCTTCCTAAAGATGCCAGATTTCAGTTCATGGTGTGTGGCTCTCTGTAGGTTGTGTGGCGGATGTTGGTGTGGTTGAATCTTTCGCAAAGCTTGTATCATGTTTTGCACCTTTGATGTTTCTTTGTTTGGAGGTGATGTCTACGATGATGTTGTGCATCTCTCGGCGGCGTGCAACATTTGTTGGCGCACCGTCCAGAGCTCTAGGCTGATCTCTGGCCCAACAGCTATGCCCATTTCAGCAAGTTCTCAGCCTCATGAAACTAGTTCTTCTTAGGCATTTGTCGTGTCCAATGTTCCGCGCTTCCGGCTGTAGGTTCTTCCGTAGTCATGTCTATTGGATATGCAGTTCTATATTGTAAGTTAGGTTCAACATCTTGTCTTTTTTGCTGTTTTTGGCGTTATTAATTTAAGGTTTTACAGTTGGCATTTTTATCTAAAAAAACTATCATGAGATAAGGAGCGAGAAAAATTGGTGCACACTAATGCACTAAGTAATTGATTAGCACCTTTGACTATTATGAAAATTTCAGAATTTTTTTGACAATATTGCCACAACATACATTTACCATGTCTTAAATTTCAACTATAAATCCAACTCGTAAAAAAGATAAAAATGACCGTCAATAGTTCTCACATAGTAATATTCAATAATCCATATTTGAATTTGGTACGATTTATGAACTAATTTGTCTTTTTTGAATTTTGAGATGCATGTTGAATTTGAAGGTGAAATTTCAACACACGTATAGATGTGCATTTTGTGTACGTCCTAATTTTTTCGCCAGAATTTTTCACAGTGTGTATCCTTCGGCAGCTCTTATATGTTTTGACTCTGCTGTTGCGGATCGGATTACCGTCAGGGCTATGTACGGATTGATCTGCAGTTATGAAAGCATGTTTTCCTCGGTGCTAGTGATTTTTATCAGGGGAATCGTTCTTGATTCTTGTCTTTAGGCATCATTTCAATTTTGAGTAGTTTGTCATTTTTCAACAAGTCGTTCTGATCATCTAAATGTGCAAGCAACGGCTTAATCAATGAGTCAAATTTTGTACGGAGGACTATGCATTATTGAGGTTTGATGCTTTTATTTGTCGTCGTCTTTTGGTTGCTGTCAAATTGCTACCACTTGCCTCCTCCCAACAATTTGGACACCACTCGAATCGATGGGTCGCAGTGTCATAGTTTTCTTTATTAGCAGCTGGGTAAATGTCGCTATGTTGACACACCATCATGAACGAGCAGTAATGACGTCTGTAGAATCTGGGATGGTGTTGAGTGTTTGTCTGTCGTCATCAAATTTTGCACTTGTGTAACTGTACTTCGGTTTTAATAGGATAATCTTGATCTCTCGTCGCCTGGTACGTAGGAATTAGACTGAAACTTGTCAGAAAAACTAGTTGCACTACATGCAACGTAAGTTGCTTGGGAGTTGGGAAATAGGTAAGTACCATGTTCCTAACAACGTCACTTTCACTTCTATATAAAGCTAGCATCAACTTTGTACTCCCTCCGTCCTAAAAAAGGATGTCACAAATTTGTCTAAATTCCGATGTTTATATACTAAATAGTGTCTCTAGATATTAGACAAATCTACGACATCTTTTTAGGACGAAGGAGATACCTTGATAATTTCTAAAAAATTGAAAATGTGGTCTCTCGATGGAGTTCTCATTTGTAAACACTTCTGCTAGGGTATCCCCGAGATACTTTATCAAGTAACAAAAAGTTTCCATAGTCAGATACGTTTGGTAAAGAAACTTGGCCAGAAAAATATAATGGAACAGGACGCTGTTAGATGTATATATCTGTATATTGTATTTTCCCCATATGTTAGGGGGCTTCCTGCATATTTGCCCTGTACCTGTACTATATATTGTGGCCTTTGGCTCCCAGAGGAATACATGTTGCATATTCCTGACATGGTATCAGAGCTAGGTTAGACAATTTTTGCAACATCGTCATAGCCGTCACCGTCCCTGTCGTCGTTCCTCCGACGTCGCCGCCGCCGGTTGCCGCTGTTTCCGGCCATCTCGGATCTGTCGTCTTCTTTCAGATCGATCTGTGTCCGGTTTCGATCTGTGTCCGGTTTCAGATCCGGTCGCCGTCTTCATAAATTCCTGGCGGTCCCGTCTCCCGCCTGCCACGCCGCCTGCCACCCGCCAGGTCTCCCTGTCCCCGTCTCGTCGCACCTCGTGGGACAGCTTCTGCGCCCTCGTCTCGTCAACGCGACACCGCCCAGTGTCGTCCTCGCCTCGTGACGCGACACCTCCAGCAGGTCGCGTCCTTGCCTCGTGGCCTGCCGCTGACGCCCCGCTCTGGACGTCCTCCTCCAGGCACGGGACCCGACGCCCCTCGTGGCCTCGTGGCCGCTGTGACCCCGCGCCCGCCCGTCTCCTGGATCGACGCGCCGCCGGCCCTCTGCTTCCTGACAACTGCCCGCCTGGCCCGCTGCTCGTCAGATATGATCCGCCCGCCATCTGATCCGTCTGCTGCCTCTGATCCGCGTGACACTAGGCCCCGTCTGCTCCGTCTGCTTCCTTCCACACGAGAGCCTCGGCTGCCCATGCAGCGGGCGGCCTGGCGTGGCTCCCACGCGCCCGGGCTGTCACGCTCTGCTCACGGCGCTCCACCTCCTGAAGCTTCGCCCGTGTGGCCCCCTCCTGCCTGGCGCGCCGCCGGCTGTCTCTAGATCTGATAAAAAAAATATTGAGAGAGATGTCTTCTGCATCGGGCTACGTTGCGATTCCTCGCTGCCCGGTGATCTTCGATGACGCGAATTATCCTGATTTCGCTGCCTTTATGCGCGTTCACATGCGCGGTCTCCGTCTTTGGGGTGTGCTCTCTGGCGAGGTCCTCTGTCCGCCATGCCCGCCTGCTCCTGTGGCTCCTCTGCCTCCGACGCCGATTGTGCTTGTTGCTGATGCTTCTCAGGAGGCCAAGGATGCTGCTCAGAGCGCTGATGATAGTGATGTTGCTGCCTATGACCTGAAGTTCAAGCAGTATTCTGCTGATCTCGAGTCCTATCGCTACGCTCTGACTGCCTACACTCAGTGGGTCGATGAGGATGCTCGTGTTGCTGCTGTTCTCACCTCCGATGTTACCTTGATATGCGGCTGAGTTCATGAGTCTCCCCTCTTGTTGCTGCTCGGTGGGCCCATCTTCGTCGGTAGCTATCGGTCTGGGGATGCTCTTTACCTGTCTGTGGTTCGCTAGGAGCATGCTCTTCAGTAGGGTGATTCCACTATTGATGAGTTTTATACTCAGAGTGTTGCTATCTGGCGTCAGCTTGATTCTCTCCGTACTGCTGTTTGTGGCACATGCTCGTGCTGCCAGATTGTGCGCTCGGACTTGGAGTTTCACCGCATTTATGAGTTTCTGTCTCGGCTTCGCCAGGAGTTTGAGCCCCGGCGTGCCCAGCTGAATGCTCGTGGTCGTGTTCCGCTCTCTGAGGTGTTGTCTGACCTTCGGGCTAAGGAGACCGGTCTCCATGGTGCTGGTCTTCTTGCGGTTCCATCTGCGCTTGCTACTCGTGGTGCTCCTTTGCCGTCTGCTCCCTCGCCTCAGCCGCGGTCCCCTGTGCCGCCGCCGCCGATACTACCCACTCCTCTAGGTCAGGGTCAGGGTCAGCTTCAGCACCAGCAGGCTCGTGGTCAGGGTCGCCGTGGTTCTCTTAAATCCTTGCTCTTCTTTGCAACAGGATGGTCACACTTGGGCCACTGTTATACACGGGACCCAGTTTACGTCGGCACAGGCTCGTGGGCGGTCGGCTCCTTCCGGATCTTCAGCGGTTGCTCTCTCGATCAGGACATTATCGAGTCTTGGCAGTGCCTTGCTGCTGAGCTCTTCTTCGACGGCACTGCTGGTTACATGGTCGACTCTTGAGCCTTGTCGACCACCACCTTATACCACGTCAGTGCGTCTCCGTGGTATCCGGATTACGGAGCTTCTTTTCATATGACCTTTGAGTCTTCTTCTCTGTCCGCTCTTCTCTTCTCTCCTTTCCTTCGTGTTTTTCGGCCGATGGTACATCTCTCCTAGTTTCTAGTGGCACCCTTTCTACTTCTTCCTTTTTGTTCTGATATTTCTCATGTCCCTCTTCTTAAGATGAATCTGTTTCTCTTAGCCACTTCTTGACTCTGGTTGTCGCGTCATTCTTGATCTTGATTCTTGTGTTGTCCAGACCGTCGCACCTGGTTGGGTAACCCTCGCTCGCCGTGATTCTTGAGGACTTTGGGAGTTAGGCGGTTTCGTTCTTCCACGCCACTTCATCTCGGTTCTTCTCCGGTTGTCGCCTCTACTACCGGCTCTTTTCAGCGGTGGCATCATCGTCTTGGTCACCTCTATGACTCTACTTTGTCGTCATTAGTTCATCGTGGTCTTAAGGGTGCATCTCAGGAGATGGGTCTTTGCATTGTCAGGGCTGTAGGTTGGGTAAACAGATTCAGCTTCCCTATCCTACGAGTGCGTCTGTATCTCAGCGACCTTTTGATTTAGTTCATTCCGATGTTTGGGGTCCTGCTCCTTTCGCTTCAAAAGGGGGCCATCGCTACTATATTTTATTCATCGATGATTTTTCTCGGTACACTTGGTTATATTTTATGCGCTCTCGTAGTGAGGTGCTCTCCATATATCAGCGTTTTGCGGCCATGGTTCGTACTCAATATTCTACCCCCATCCGTGTGTTTCATGTTGATTCTGCTGGTGAGTATATCTCCCAGATGTTGCGAGGTGTTCTTCTTGGCGAGGCACTCTTCAGATTCTTACGTCTGGAGCACATGCCCGAATGGCGTTCTTGGCGTAAGCATCGCCATCTTCTTGAGACCACTCGGCTATGATGATTGCTTCTTCTCTCCGCCGCATTTACGGCCGAGGTCTTCGTCCACGCCGGCTTACCTCATCAATATTCAGCCTTCGTTGCCTTGCGAGGTGGTATCCCTCTTGAGCGCCTCTGGACAGTCTCCAGTTACTCCATGCTTCGCTTGTTTGGTTGTGTTTGCTATGTTCTCCTTGCTCCTCATGAGCGCACTGACCGCTCAGTCTGTTGAGTGTGTCTTCCTCGAATACAGTGATGAGCATAAGGGCTATCGCTGTTGGGACCCTATTGGTCGTCGGATGCGTATCTCTCGTGATGTTACTTTTGATGAGACACGTGTTGGAGATATGCCCTAGAGGCAATAATAAATGTAGTTATTATTATATCTTTGTGTTTATGATAAATGTTTACATTCATGCTATAATAGTATTAACAAGGAAACATTAATACTTGTGTGATTTGTAAACTTAATTTGAAGTCCCTAGTATAGCCTCTATACTTCACTAGCTTGTTGGTTAATTAAATGATTGTGGTTTCCCTATCATGAACATTGAGATGTTATCAACAACAAGATCATATTGTTAGGAGAATGATATGGTGGACATACTCCTATTGATAAGCGTAGCATAAAGATCAAGTCATTTCAATAGTTCAATTGCTATATGCTTTCTGATACATAGTAACCTAATTCCTTCGACCATGAGATCATGCATATCACCTTTACCGGATGGATGCTTTGATGACATCAAACACCACACCGTGGCGAGTGGCTATAAAGGTGGCATTGAGTGTTCGGAAAGTATTGGTTGAAACACATGGATCAAGAGTGGGATTTGTCCATCCATATGACGGATAGATATACTTTGGGCCCTCTCAGTGGAATGTCATCCAATTAGCTTGCAAGCATGTGACTGGATCACAAGGGATCACATATCAGGGCGAGAAAAGAGTACTTATCGATACGAGGTTGAACTAGGTATGCGAGATCTGGGCGATCATAACCTCGGATAAGTAAACTATCGTGAGACAAAGGGAAATTGGTATCGTATGTAAGTGGTTCATTCGATCGCAAAGTAATCGTAGAAATATGTGGGAGCCATATGAATTTCCAGATTCCTCTATTGGTTATTGTTCAGAGAAGTGTCTCGATCATGTCCGCATAATTCACGAACCGTAGGGAGACACACTTAAGGATTCGACGTTGTTTTAAGTAGTTATGGTGTTATGAGAAAGAGACCGAATGTTGTTCGGAGTCTCGGATGGGATCCGGGATATCACGAGGTGATCCGGAGAATAAGATTCATATAAAGAAAGTCCCGTTTCGGAGTTCGGGAATGATTCCGGTGTTTTCATCGGGAATGTTCTAGAAGGGTCCGGATTGTCCGGCACTCCGGGGGGGAGGGTACATGAATGTGTCATTGAATGATTGCATCATGTACTAAGTGTTCTTGCTGTTCCAAAACTTGAAAGTCAAAGCGCGGTTTGAAAGTCAAGCAGCTAAAGCAGAAACTGGAAAGCAGAAGAACTGTGGGAAACAAGCAAGAGGAGGTTGAAACCAACTTGGAGGAGGAGTTCCTCTCCTCCAAGCCGGCCAGCCCTAGGCCGAGTTGGGGAGGGACTCCTCCCTCCTGGCGCCTAGCCCCTCCACCTATAAAAGGAGGGGCAGGGCCTCCTCCTTGAGACACACAAGTTTCTACCTCTAATCTCTGGTTTAGAGCCGTTTGGTTTAGAGCTTCTAATTGCTTTAGCCTGCGGTTTAGAGCCTTCTAATTGGTGTGTCTAATCTCTAGACCACTAATAGCCCTCTCCATAATCCACCATACTGCTCGGCTTAAGGCGAAGCCTGGGATTTCCTCTACTTAGGTACCGCCACTTGTCTTCTTGGAATCGCGAGAGAGTGCTACAACCTCCATTTTCTTTGGAACAAGGGAGAGGAAGGTCTTCGAAATCTGAACGTGTGACCGATCATGGAAGCGCTGCAGGAGCAGCTTGGGAAGGATCGTCCACACGATCTTGAGATCGGAAAGAGTACGACTACATCACCCACGAGAATCCGTTCTCGTTAAACACTTTGGAATCTTCGAGGGTAAGTTATTCCATCGACTCGTTGCTACAATCTAGTAGATAGATCTTGGCTTGTTTGTTTGTATGCGATAGAAATTTTTTGTTTTCCATGCTACGAACCCCTACAGTGGTATCAGAGTCGTGTCTATATGTAGATCTGTTGCACGAGTAGAACACAATGGTCATTGTGGGCGTTGATGCTTTTATTGTCAATTGCTTTTTGTGTACTTTGCATCTTGCGGTATGTTGGGATGAAGCGGCCCGGGCTAACCTTACATGACATCGTTCATGAGACTTGCTCCACGCTTAACATGCAACTTGTATTGCATAAGTGGCTTTGCGGGTGCCTGTTTCTCCTAGCATAGTTAAGATCCAATTTACAACGGGTGATCAACAATGCTAGTATCAATGTTGTGGTTCTTGTTCGTATGTTAGAACGACACTTATTGAAAGCCCCAAACCACGTAAAATATGCAAAGAAAGTAGAGGCGTCTAACTTTGTTTTGCAGGGGTGTCTTGATGATGTGATATGGCCATGATTGTGATTATATTTGATGTATGCAATGTTCCTTATTGTAAGTTGGCAACCGCAGAGCCATATGGTTGTCTTTAATTTATGTTAAGACCAGCGTGTCTATTCAAAGTAGTTGTAATAGTTGAAGCCGTGGGCGACAACCATGGTGAAGCGTCATTGACCTTGATGCAATGCCGGTGATGATGGAGATCATGTTCGTGCTTGAAGATGGAGATCGGAAGCACAAAGAAGAAAGGCCATATCATATCACATATTATGAATTGCATGTGATGTTAATCCTTTATGCATCTTGTATTTCTTAGTAGACGACGGTAGCATTATAAGATGATCCCTCATGCACATGAATTTCAAATCATAAAGTGTTCACCCTTAGTTAGCACCATTGCTAAAGCTTGTTGTTTCGAAGCACCACGTGATGATCGGGTGTGTTAGATTCTGCAAGTGTATACAACGTGAGCAAGCCAGATTTGCTCATGCAGAAACTAAGGTTTGATCTTGACGAGCCTAGCATGTACAGACATGGTCTCGGAACACGGATCACCGAAAGGTAAAGCATGAATCATATAGTAGATATGATGAACATGACGATTGTTCGCCATTGAAACTATATCAACTCTCGTGATGATCGGTGTTGATGTGGTGGATTTGGTTCGTGTGATCACTAAAACAATGTGAGGGATGTTGTTTTTAGTGGGAGTTCACCTAGTTTAATTTCATTAATTAATTTGAACTCAATTTGTCATAAACTTAGTCTAAACTATTGCAAATATGTTGTAGATCAATGGCAGCCCCTACCATCAATTTTAATGCGTTCCTAGAGAAAGAAAAGTTGAAAAACAATGGAAGCAACTTCGCGGATTGGTTCCGCAATTTGAGGATTGTCCTCACGACTAGTAATTTGACCTATGTCTTTGGATGCACATTTGGGTGACCCACTGCGGTGATGCTTCCGATGAAGTAAAGAATGTTTACCTCGCTCGGAAGAATCGGTACTCCATAGTTCGATGTGCTATCTTGTATGGTTTAGAATCGGAGCTTGAGAAAAGGTTTGAAGAGCCGACCCATATGATATTGTCGAGGATCTCAAATTGATTTTTGAGACTCATGCGGCAATTGAAAGCTATGAGGCTTCAAAAGTTCTTTAAGCGCAAGATGGAAGAGGGCAGCTCAAGTCGGTGAGCATGTGCTTAAGATGTGCAGGCACGCAAACATACTTCAAAGCTTGGGTATAGTGATTCCTAATGCTTTGGGGATTTAACGTCCTCCGATCACGCCACCAAGTTACGAGAACTTTGTGATGAACTACAACATGCGAACATGAACAAAGAGTTGCGAACTGTTTGCTATGTTAAAGTCTGCGAAGTGGAGATCAAGAAAGAGCACCAAGTGTTGATGGTCAATAAGACCACCAAACTCAAGAAAGGCAAGTCTAAGCAAAAGGGACACTTCAAGAAGGGTGGTAAGAAAGTTACCACGCCGGCAAAGAAGACCAAGGCTGGACCCAAGCCTGAAACTGAGTGCTTTTACTGCAAGGGAGAAGGTCACTGGAAGCGGAATTGCCCAAAGTACTTGGCGGATCTGAAGAACGGCAACATCAAGAAGAAAGGTATCTCTGATATACATGTTATTGATGTGTATCTCACTAGTACTCGTAGTAGTGCCTGGGTATTTGATACTGGTTTGGTTGCTCATATTTGTAACTCGAAACAGGTGCTGCAGAATAAATGGAAGCTAGCGAAGAACGAGGTGACGATGCGCGTGGGAAACGGATCAAAGGTTGATGTGATCGCGGTCGGCACGCTACCCCTTCATCTACCATCGGGATTAGTTTTATACTTAAATAATTGTTATTTAGTGCCTGCGTTGAGCATGAACATTATATCGGGATCTTGTTTATTGCGAGACGGTTACTTGTTTAAGTCAGAGAATAATGGTTGTTCGATTTATATGAGTAATATGTTTTATGCACATGCACCTTTGATAGATGGTCTATTCTTATTGAATCTCGATAGTGGAAATACACATATCAACAACATTGAGGCTAAACGTTTGAAATCAAGCGATAATTTGACCTATATGTGGCACTGTCGTCTTGGTCACATTGGAGTGAAGCGTATGAAGAAACTCCATTCCGATGGACTTCTTGAATCACTTGATTTTGAATCACTTGAAAGATGCGAAGCATGTCTGATGGGAAAATGACTAAGACTCCATTTTCTGGTACGATGGAGCGAGCTACGGACTTATTGGAAATCATACATACCGATGTGTGTGGTCCAATGAGTGTAGCATCGCTGATGGTTATCGTTATGTTCTTACCTTCACAGATGACTTGAGTAGATATGGGTATATCTATTTTATGAAACATAAGTCCAAACTTTCGAGAAGTTTAAGGAGTTTCAAAGTGAGGTAGAGAATCAACGTAACAAGAAGATTAAATTTCTACGTTACGATCGTGGAGGTGAATATCTAAGTTACGAGTTTGGCGAGCATTTAAAGAAGTGCGAATACTTTCACAATTGACACCCGGAACACCACAGTAATGGTGTGTCCGAACGTCGAATCGAACTCTCTTAGATATGGTTCGTTCTATGATGTCACTTACAGTTACCGCTATCATTTTGGGGTTATGCATTAGAAACAGCCGCATTCACTTTAAATAGGGCACCGTCTAAATCCGTTGAAACGACCGTATGAATTATGGTTTGGGAAGAAACCTAAATTGTCGTTCCTTAAAGTTTGGGGATGCGAAGCCTATGTAAAGAAGTTACAGCCGGACAAGCTTGAACCCAAAGCGGAAAAATGCGTCTTCATAGGATACCCGAAGGAAACTATTGGGTATACCTTCTATCATAGATCCGAAGGCAAAATCTTCGTTGCCAAGAATGGATCCTTTCTAGAGAAGGAATTTCTCTCGAAAGAAGTGACTGAAAGGAAAGTAGAACTCGACGAGGTTGTCGAACCTTCTCTCGAAATTGCGAGTAGCGCAGCACCGGAATAAGTTCCTGTGGTGCCTGCACCAATTAGAGAGGAAGCTAATGATGTTGATCATGAAACTTCGGTTGAAGTTGCTACAGAGCCTCGGAGGTCAACGAGAACTCGTACCATTCCAGATTGGTATGATCCCGTTATGAGTGTCATGTTGGTGGACAACACCGATGACCCCGAGACATATGAGGAAGCGATGATGAGCCCAGATTCTAATAAATGGCAAGAAGCCATGAAATCCGAGATTGGATCCATGTACGAAAACCAAGTATGGACTTTGGTGGACTTACTGGGATGGCGGAAGGCTGTCGAGAACAAATGGATTTTCAAGAAGAAAGCAGATCTTGATGGTAATGTTCGCATCTATAAAGCTCGACTTGTCGCAAAAGGGTTTCGACAAATTCAAGGAGTTGACTACGATGAGACTTTCTCACCAGTAGCGAAGCTAAAGTCTGTGAGGATTATGTTAGCAATCGCTGCATATTACGATTATGAGATATGGCAGATGGATGTCAAAACAGCATTCCTCAATGGAGATGTTGATGAAGAGTTGTATATGATGCAACCCAAAGGTTTTGTCGATCCTAAAGATGCTAACAAGGTATGCAAACTTCAAAGGTCCATCTATGGATTGAAGCAAGCGTCCCGAAGTTGGAATCAACGTTTTCATAAGGTAATCAAAAGTTCTGGTTTTATACAAACTTATGGAGAAGCTTGTATTTACAAGAAAGTGAGTGGGAGCTCTGTAGCATTCTTAATACTATATGTGGATGACATATTGTTGATTGGGAATGATGTAGACCTTTTTAATAGTGTCAAGGAATATTTGAATAATAGTTTTTCAATGAAGGTTCTTGGCGAAGCAGCTTACATATTAGGCATAAAGATTTATAGAGATAGATCGAAACGCCAAATATAATTGTCACAGAGTACATATTTGGACAAAGTTCTAAAGAGGTTTGGAATGAAAGAAAGCAAGAAAGGGTTCTTGCCCATGTTGCTAATCGACCTTGAGTAAAACTCAAAGTCCGACATCGGCGTAAGATAGAGAAAGGATGAGTAAGACTCCTATGCCTCGACCATAGGATCTCTAATGTATGCCATGCTATGTACTAGACCCGGCATTGCATATCTTTGTTAGTTTAACTAGCAGATATCAAAGTGATCCGAGTGGATCATTGGACGTGATCAAAACATCCTTAAGTACTTGAGAAGAACTAAGGATATGGTTCTTTCTTATGGAGGTGATGAGCATTTCGTTGTTAATGGTTACACCGATGCTAGTTGGAACACCGATCCGGATGATTCTAAATCACAATCTGGATACGTATTTATTTTGAATGGTGCAACGATTAGCTGGAGGAGTGCAAAGCAAAGCGTTGTGGCGAGATCTTCAACCGAATCGGAATACATGGCTGCTTGGAGGCTTCACAAGAAGCGATATGGATGAAAGAGTTCATTACAGAGCTGGGTGTGGTTCCTAGTGCGCTGTTGGACCCAATGTCTATCCTTTGTGATAACATGGCGCCATAGCCAATGCGCAAGAACCAAGGTCACACAAGTGAAGCATATCAAGCTGCGTTTTCACGCTATTCGAGAACATATCCGGATGGGGATATAAAGATTTGCAAAGTACACAGATCTGAATGTGGCGGATCCGTTGACTAAACCTCTCTCGAGGCAAAACATGACCAACACCAAACTGCCATGGGTGTTCGGTATATTACCCTGTAATCTAGATTAGATGACTCTAGTGCAAGTGGGAGGCTGTTGGAGATATGCCCTAGAGGCAATAATAAATGTAGTTATTATTATATCTTTGTGTTTATGATAAATGTTTACATTCATGCTATAATAGTATTAACAAGGAAACATTAATACTTGTGTGATTTGTAACTACCTCGGTGAACTACGCCTCCTAGATACAAGCTGGATGAGAGATAGCGGTTGAAATAGTACTGCGGGCCCCAAAAGCCACTCCTTTGGTAGTCCTTTCAGACGTCCCAACCGCTAACCTCTCAACGGGACTGTCTGGCGGCGTGAGCAGCGAAGGGATCAACTACGTACACAAGTGGGTATGTCGCAAGCCACCATACAAGAGTACATCGAGCCACACCATCTAGAAAGAAAGGAAATATACCAACGCCATACGGCAAGATTCAAATGACCTAGATACATCTATAATTTAGGATATCTCCTCATACACACATCGAGTATCATGCGGGCGGCAAACAAGATCCGAGTACGGATAAGAAGCAAATAGGCATAAGATGCGGAGAAAATAAGCACATCCCAACTCAGGTCTCACGGATCCCGTGCGGAATCTCTACACCATACGGTCGTTGCCCCATCATCGGCTTCTTCCACCCAAGATCCGTCACGAGAAGGTACTGTTCATCAATCAAGAATTTATCGTGTGAGACCCTAAGGGTACTCGGCAAGACTTAATGCCTCTAAAGGGGACACAACACAGGGTGGCGAATTGCAGCAAAAGATAAACCCTAGCAATTCTACAGATAAGCGCTAACCATCCGCCTAACCAATGATAAGCGGATGTCCGTGAATTTAAATGCAATGATTATAATGGTAATCTCATCCGATCCATCCTCCTCACCTTACCAACAAGGAAGCGGACAACCCCCTTCCGCTTGGCAATTTTATTAACCATTCCATGAGTATTGCACTATTTACTAGTCAAGTTACTTAGTCAAATTAAGCGGTACTTTAGTTATGCTTGTCTATGATCAAGCTGTGCTCCAAGTCGTCCATAACATGGACACGGCTTTCAGAAAGTTTTACCGGGGGTGCACCAATAGCAACACACGCTCGATCAACCTCGGAAAAACCAAATCAAAACCCAACGAGGCTTTCACGGTGAACAATCACAGATTGAGAGATATTTCAGGGCCACCTCGAAGTATACCATAGCAGTAAGCAAGCTTCGAGACGGACTCAAGGTTTGCGACAATGGCTGTAAACGACAGCAGGTCCCCAATCGGGGACTGTCGATACCGCGAAAACATTACGCTTACCTAAACAGCATATACAGAAGTAGCATGGCATAGGTACAGGATCGTAAATAAAACCTCAAACTAGTTTGTGGCCCCAAGGAATAAAACGGAATCAAGCTCTGGCCCAGGGGGGTCCCATATACCTCCCGGATGTGGATAGCGCGATAATTCAAGGAACAGGAATCAAGTACTCGGGGTCTTACGGGACACAAGTGAGCAGGAAAAACCAAATAGCAGATATTGCCCACCGATGCCACTTTCTTTAGTTATCCCAGAACTACTCAGGTTAAGTTGTTTAAGTACCTCGTTATCCATCGACTCTCAAACCCTACACATGCTTTTCTCGACTCGCATGGCTCAAACAACTCCTATAGTAGTGGCTCATGGGATGGAGGATACAAGCTTGGTGGGGTTTAAAAGTAAAGGCTATGCAGACTTGGGATTCAATTTAATGCAATCGCGACTCAATGATGCAAGAATAAGATAGAGGCAATAGGTACTGTATGTATGCGAGCATGTGGTAGTGCTTGCCTGGTATCTCTGTTGAAGCAAGGGACGGTACTGGGTAGTGCTCCTGGTGCTCTTGATACAACCCCTGCTCAGTGTCTATCCGAGAAAAACCAAACAAACAAGGCCAACATGAATATAGAGCACAAGCATATGAATAAGATGCGTCAAACAAACAATCATGCCATGATGAATGATGCACAATTTACATGGCAAGGAAGGTAGCATGGCATGGTGAGGTGTGAAGAACAAGAAAGTAACATTTAATGGGTTTTAGAACCACATTTGTTGTCATAACATTTGTTGTTCATTATATAGTTATATGATGCATGCTGCAATTGAAGTCAAAGATAGTATAAACAGGAAGGTCTCGTCGAGCTGATCATTTTAGACTATTTATTTGCCAAATTTGGATTTACAAAACAAAAGTTATTAATTGTTGAAGTTCCAGTGGCATTTGGTGTAATTAACATGAACTTGGAATTTTACTTGAGCAAAATACAAAACAGATGGCATATTTGAATTCCTCTCATTTTTCTGAATCAAATACATATATCATTTGCCTAATTTGGATAAAGCATACAAAAGTTATTAAATTCTGAATTTGAATTTGCATTTTAAATTATTTAAAACAAATTTGAATTTGAAATCCAGCTCAGAAACGTCTTATCACACAGCCCCAGCCAGTCTGAGCCGCAGACAGGTGGGGTCAGACACTCCTGGGGCCACATGTCAGCGGATAGGAGGGGGCTGGACCGCGGGTTGAGCTCCAGGAAGCCCAGGGACCTACTTGCAAGATCTGCAGGCCGACAAGGGGCAGGCGGACCGCGGGTTGATGATCCAAAAGGAGGGGCTCGAGCAAGATTGCCCGCGGACACGCTAGCGAACTATCGCGACAGTGGCGTCGGGGAGGGACCATGGGTTGATTACAGAACAACAGGATCCTTTTGCAAAGTTCACGGGTCCTTTGGCGGGTGGGGCTGGACCGTGGATTGAGGCGGAAAAGGGGAAGGCGTCTGCCAGCGACCTTGTTGTCGGACAGCAATGGCCTTGGCCAGCTGGCTAATGGCCGGACTTTGGCCGTCGTTGGCGGCAATTCTTGCTCTAAACGACATGGACCAAAAACAAGAAAGCGGAGGGACCTAGGCCTACAAGTTTGCTACAGGATACGAGCGGAGGTGGGCGGTGGCGTCTGGGCAGGCCTGAGCGTGGCGGATCTCTGGCCGCCACATGCCAGGCGCTTGGCCTTGTGTAGGTGTTCGGCGGACAAGGCGGCACTACGGTGACGGGCGGGCAAGGAGCATGTCGGGGGTCGAGGCCTCACCGAAGCTTGCCGGGCGAGAGGCTTGGCCGGAGATGCTGCGGATCGGCGACGGGCTGGATCTGGGCGTCTGGTCCTCATGGCCGGCGGCGGAGCTCCTCGGAGGTCTGATCCACGGCGCGTCACGGCGGGCGGTGGAAGGCGGGAGCTCACAATGCTTGGCGTGCCTCGGGAGCCTGGAAGAAGGGGTCTTTGGGGCGTCGCTAGGGCTTAGGGTTAGGCAGGCATGGCGATCTGGGGCGGGGAAGGAGGAAGGGAGGAGGAGGCAGAGGGCACAGGGGTTGCTTGGGGATCTGGGAAAAGTAGGGGAAGGTGAGGGATAAGAACGAGGAGGGTGGTAGATGGCGTGGGGAGGGTGAGGTTGCACCTCACGTGCATGGGGTGGTGGTGGTGGCGTGGCACGGGCTAGGTGGGGCCAGCTGCAGGTGGGCCGGGGACCATGGTGAGGCCCAAGGGAGGGGATGGTCGGGCTAGGGCTAGGGTGAGGTTGGGCACTAGGGTTTTGTTTAGAAAAGGAGGGTAGATTAGAGGGTTAAGGGGGTGGTTTAGGGTTTGTTGTTAGAGTAGAGAGGAAGAGAGGGAGAGGGGCAAGGTGCCCATGCTAGGTAGAAGAGAAAAGGGAGGGTAGGTTTAGTTGGGGTTTTGTTTAGAGGTAGAGGTAGGATAGGAATTATTTTTGGGTATGTGTAAAAATAGGGTTTAGTTTTAGGATGGATTGAATTATGGTTTTAGGGTTTAGGGAAAGAAAAAGAGAGATGGCATGGTGGACACCAAGCTTGCTAAGAGGTAAGAAAAAGGGGTGGAGGTACTTGTTCTAGATCATGCATGCTTCAAAAACAATACACATGATCAAAGGAAAAAGGAAAGAAAAAGGATAGGAAGAGGTGCCTAAGATGATGGGGTGGTTTAAGATTTAGCAATGCTCATTAGCACATGTGGGTGCAAGGTCCAAAGGTTTTGATGTAGCCAAAGGAGAAGGAGAGAGAGGTATAGCACTACCAACACTAGATCAAACAAGCAAGAATGAAACCATTTAGAATGCCAACAAAACCAAAAACTAGGAAAAAGGATACTTGCATGGCCCATGCAAGACAATTAATGCCAAGTGGATATATTGTGAAAACAACATGATTCCATGTGGCTTTACTCCTTGCATGCACAAAAGGTGGCAAAGGCCAAGCAAATAGATTATGAGTGGATCCAACCAACAACATGGGTTAGGGAGAACTCAACAAAAGCCCAGCCCATATTATTAGATGGTGGAATTATAAGGTGGTGAGGAAAAAGGTGGTGGAGGCAAAAGAGAGATGCCCCCAACTCAACTTGGGCATTTAACAATTTAGTAAGAACCAAAATACAATATCAAGAAGCAACTACAATTAATCATGCACATGAGATAAGAAGCAAACAAGAAAAGGTTTTATATGATGCTCAATGCAAGGGGACATGATGACATGAGCATGATATGATGATGATGCAACAATTATATGTTGGAAGTGGCCCATTTTATTATTAAACTTAGTAGCATTACAGTGGTTAGACAACTGGGATGCTACAACTCTCCCCCACTAAACAGGAATCTCGCCCCGAGATTCTAGGAAGAAGAAGAAGAAGACACAAAAAGAGAAGGATGGTTGGCACGGAGTTCATCTTCACGCTCCCAAGTTGCTTCATCAACAGAATGGTGTGACCACCACCTTGCGTAATTTGATGGACTTGTTGCGAGTCCTTCGCTCATGCGGTCTCGAGGATTTTGGTGGGGTGCTCTTGATAAGAGATCTTCTTGGAGGTCGATTAGCTCGTGATCCACAGTCTTGCCGGGGTCTTTGAAGCACTTCTTGAGCTGCGAGATGTGGAAAACATCATGGACTTTGAGTTTTTCCGGAAGCTCCAGTGCATAAGCAACTTCTCCTCTTCTACCACGTATCTTGAAAGGACCGATGTATCTAGGCCAACTTTCCTTTGATACCGGCGGTGTGTTCCTCTCATGGGAGTGACACGAAGGTAGACGAGATCCCTGAGGGCATATACCATATCTGTGTGCTTCTGTCATAGTTGCTCTTCCGACGACTCGAGCAATCTTCGTGTTCTCCGAATGATATGCACCTTCTCCTCTCGAGTCACAATGTCGAGCCAAACCAGATTCTTTCTCCTGCACCGACCAACCAATGGGAGTTCTGCACTTCCGACCATAGAGAGCCTCGAATGGTGCCATCTTGAGACTCTTCCGAAGGCTGTTGTTGTAGGAGAATTCAGCATATGGAAGGCATTCTTCCCACTTCATGCCAAACGAGATGACGAAGCTCTAAGCATGTCCTCGAGAATCATTGATCCTCTCCACTTGTCCTTGAGGCGAGGGTGGTAGCATCTTTGAAGTTCAACTTCGTTCCCAAAGCTTTTGGAAACTCTCCCCGAACTTTGAGGTGAAGATGCTCCCACGTGCAGGCGATTTCGGTGGAACCCCATACAAAGAGACAATCCTGTTGATATAGAGCTCAGCCAACTGAAGCCCAGAAATTGTTTCTTTGACTGGGAAGAAGTGTGCCACTTTGGAAAGCCTGTCGATGACAACAAAAATTGCATTGTTGCCCTTCTGCGACCTAGGAAAGCCCGTGATGAAGTCCATCTCAACTTTCTCCCATTTCCATTCTGGAGGTTGCAATGGCTGTAGAAGACCAAATGGTTTCTGATGAGCGACCTTGACTCTGCGGAACATCACATTCGAGACGTGCTTGGCACAATACCTTTTCAACCTGTGCCACCAAGATTGTGTTTTCAAGTCCATATACATCTTTGTGCTGCCGGGATGGATAGAAAGGACCGAATCATGTGCCTCCTTGAGCAATTGATCTCTCGACCGGGTAGTTTGGAACAAACATCCGGTGGTCAAAGAAGAGCGTGCCACGATCATCAACATGGAAGGATTCATACTTGAGTGCCAAGCTTAGCGATGAGCTTCTTGGTGTCGGATCACCACCGACGAGACCGAATCTGTTCTTCCAAGAGAGGAGTAGCGGAAGGTTCGAAGGTGCCCTTGTTCCACAATCTCGAGTTGAGTGACGGAATTCCTCGCACAAGAGAGGTCACGCTCTTCTACCATGAGGTTGTTGACATAAGCTTTACGACTAAGCGCATACGCCATGACATTTGCTTTGCACAGGGTGTAGTTGATGGTCACATCAAGTCATTGATGGCTTCAATCCATCTCCTTTGCGAAGATTGAGATCCGGTTGAGTGAAGATATACTTCAAACTCTTGTGGTCGAGAAGATCTCTAGCGGTTCCCAAGCAAGTAGTGCCTCCACGACTTCAAGGCAAAGACCACTGCTGCTAGCTCGGATCATGTGTGGGATAGTTGACCTCATGCGTCTTCAATGACGAGAGGCATAAGCAACCACTGTCTCTCTTGCATAAGGACCGCACCCAATCCTTGCAAAGAGGCATCGCAGAAGATCTGGAAAGGCTTGGATGTATCCGGAGGAACCAAGACTGGTGTGGAAGTGAGCTTCGCTTTGAGTGTCTCAAAACTTTCTTGGCAAGCAGGTGTCCACAGGTACTTCTTGCCTTTCTTGAGGAGATCGGTAAGAGGCTTTGCTATCTTGAGAAGTTACGCACAAAGCAGCGACAATAGCTAGCCAAGCCGAGAAAACTCCGCACTTCCTTGACATTAGCAGGAGGAAGCCATTCAACTATTGTCTTCACGGTTTCCGGGTTGACTGCAATGCCCTTGGCAGAGATAACATGCCCCAGATAGGTTACTTCAGGCAACCAGAACTCACACTTTGAGAACTTGGCATACAAGCGGTTCTCACGAAGCTTGTTCAAAACACACCTCAGGTGCTCTTCATGCTCCTCCTTGGACTTGGAATAGACGAGAATGTCATCCAGATATACCACCACAAACTTGTCAAGATACTCCATGAAAACGGAGTTCATCAGCCTCGAGAAGGTAGCAGGTGCGTTGGTGAGGCCGAAAGACATGACCGTGTACTCATACAGGCCATAGCGAGTGGTGAAAGCTGTTTTGGGCACATCCTCCTTGCGAATTTTGATTTGGTGATAACCACTTCTCAAATCGAGCTTAGAGAACACCACAGCTCCTGCTAGCTGATCAAACAGATCATTTATCCGAGGAAGAGGATATTTGTTCTTGATGGTTTTGGCATTTAGAGCCCGGTAGTCAACACAGAGCCTATCGGTTCTGTCACGCTTCTTCACGAAGATTGTTGGACTACCCCAAGAAGAAGTGCTATGCTGAATGAAACCCAACTTCTCTTGTTCATCAAGTTGTCGTTTGAGTTCACCAGCCTCGAAGGACCCATTTTGTATGGCCTCTTGGAGATAGGAGCCGTTCGGTTCAAGCTCGATCACGAATTCAACCTCGCGATCCGGAGGCATACAGCAACTCTTCGGGAAAAACATCCGAAACTCACGGACCACTGGTACCTTGAATAGCTTCCATAGCATCATCATTCGAGCAGCCAAGGAATAGATTTGGACATCGAGTCGACTTGGAGAAAAGACTATGTGGCCTTGAGGATCTTGAGAGATCTTGGCGTTCAGACAATCGATCACAGCTGCATTTGTCAACCAATCCATGCCGAGGATGACATCAATGTCGAGTTGCCGAACAATCAAAGAAGCCAAGAATGAAGAACCACCAATCTCCACTTTGTTGCCATGGTGATCTTAGATGCTACCATATTTGCTCCGGAGAAAGAACCATTAGCCGCTTGGGAAGAGGATCGGCGCTAACCCATTCTCACTTGCAAACTTGTATGACACAAAGGAATGCGATGCACGAATCAAAGAGAACTCGTGCGAGGCGAGTTAGCGAGAGCATACCCATGACGACTCCAAGTGCGAGCTCGGCTTGAGGCGTTGACGCGATTAGCTCGAACAACCGCAGACCCGGGCTTAGTGTTGATGTTGAGAGCCCGAGGCGGTGGTGCGAACCGAGGGAGAGCTTGCTGCGATCTTGGCGGGGTGGAGGAGAGCTTTGTTCTTCATTGGGCAGTTCAGTTTTGATGTCCAGATCTCCACATGTGAAGCGAGCACCGGTGGGCGTGGAAGCGAGTGGCGAGGACTCGCCAGCGCTCAGGTAAGGGTTGTTGTAGCCCCAGGAGCGGTGAAGTTTGATGGCCTTAAGCGCGTCGTTGCAGATCTTGGTGGGCCGGGAGCGACGGTGGGGTGTTAGGAACCCGGACACGCCGCTTAGAAGGAGTTGCCATTGTTGCGAACTTGATGCATCCTGCTATGTTTCTTGGACTCCTCGAACATCGCCTACTAGCCTCCTCTTGTAGTGCCATATCTGCAGTTCAGAAGGTTGCGGTCTTGCATGCGTGAGTGCATACTTGATCGACGCATTGAGCCCTTGCAGAATCTCTTACGCTTTTTCTTGTCATCGGATACCTCATCACCACCATAGCGAGACAAGTTCATGAAATTCTGATGTAGGTGTTGGCGTTATCATTGCCACTGCTTCAAGTTGAGAAAACATCCTTCATCCGTTCCATCACAATCTCTGAGAAAGCTGCTCCTTGAAAGCTCCAGAACCTCTCCCAAGTAGGCTGGGGCCCGGTGCATTAGCCTTCAAATAGTTTTCCCACCATAGAGCGCATCTCCCTTGAGCAAGTGAGTAGCACACTTTACCCATTCCATTACGGCACATCGCCAGTCTCTAGCAGCCTTGAGATCTCATGCGACCAATCATCGACATCAAGAGGTCGGTCGGACACATCGAATGGGCGGGCTGAACTTGAGGAAGCTCTTGATGTCACCACGCTTGGGAGGTGGAGGAAGTGGAGTGAACTCGTTCCTTGGACGCTCTCCTCAAAGCGCAATTGGTTCTCTTGCATGGCTGCCAAAGCAGTAGCTATGCTTGAGCCGAGCCAGTTACGGAGGAATGTCCTCCTCACCGGCGTGGGGAGCCATCCTTGATATAAAACTCAAGTCGATACTATAATGGAGAATGATAATAATCCAAAATAGTACCAAAATGGAATTAACCAAGATTAAAGGATACAATTCTTGAGATGATATGAAAATATCAACAAAGTTCATAGCACCTCAAAGATATTAAGCATATCGCACACGACTGAAAAGGAGTGTGGTACACAAACATATCAAAGAAAAATTTTCCACAAATTTCGGCATTAAAATACCAATAGATGCGCAAAATCGCTTAACGAATCAAGATTAGTGACTCTACCGATCCAATATACAAAAGCGAATGATACAAGTAGTGGTATGGTCGCGACTCCATCCCGCACTCAAATCATTACTCCGCACATGAACAAGTTGAACACATATCCTAACCCCTTCTTCTCACGACGAAACCTACAGGTTGGTACTACAGAAACGAACACCCCAAACAAGATAGCGTCGGATACAAAAGGAAGATAGATTGCGTCGGATACAAAAGCCTGTTTGTATGGAATGTACCAACAGTTGATAACCAAAGGCAGATAAGATAACAACTTGGATGCAACAGATAGACAAGGGACTACACACACACACACACACACACACACACATCCTATGGTACTACGGAAACCCCGAACACGTGAATCCTAGTTTGAACTTTGAGAAGAGAATTGAAAACGTTGCACTTCCTTACCAGAAAAGGGTGGGTGGGAGGTAAAGAAAAAATGGAAGCAGTCCTACACTCGCGTTTTGTTTTTCCTAATATACATAACTACTCAAAATATTTGCTAGGATGACAACGACCGTTTGGCTGAAACCACGAAGGTCGGGATGGCTCGATACCAATTGTAACTACCTCGGTGAACTACGCTCCTAGATACAAGCCTGGATGAGAGATAGCGGTTGAAATAATAGTGCGGGGCCCCAAAAGCCACTCCGGTAGTCCTTTGACGTCCCAACCGCTAACCTCTCAACGGGACTGTCTGGCGGCGTGGTCGGCGAAGGGATCAACTACGTACACAAGTGGGTATGTGCAAGCCACCATACAAGAGTACATCGAGCCACACCATCTAGAAAGAAAGGAAATATACCAACGCCATACGGCAAGATTCAAATGACCTAGATACATCTATAATTTAGGATATCTCCTCATACAAAGACACATCGTAGTATCATGCGGCGGCAAACAAGATCCGAGTACGGATAAGAAGCAAATAGGCATAAGATGCCAGAGAAAATAAGCACATCCCAACTACAGGTCTCACGGATCCCCGTGCCCGGAATCTCTACACCATACGGTCGTTGCCCCCATCATCGGCTTCTTCCACCCGAGATCCGTCACGAGAAGGTACATTCATCGAATCAAGAATTTATCGTGTGAGACCCTAAGGGTACTCGAAGACTTAATGCCTCTAAAGGGACACAACAGGGTGACGCAATTGCAGCAAAAGATAAACCCTAGCAATTCTACAGATAAGCGCTAACCATCCGCCTAACCAATGATAAGCGGATGTCCGTGAATTTAAATGCTTGATTATAATGGTAATCTCATCCGATCCATCCTCCTCCACTTACCAACAAGGAAGCGGACGAACAACCCCTTCCGTTGGCAATTTTATTAACCATTCCATGAGTATTGCACTATTTACTAGTCAAGTTACTTAGTCAAATTAAGGCGGTACTTTAGTTATGCTTGTCTATGATCAAGAAAGCTGTCCAAGTCGTCCATAACCGCGGACACGGCTTTCGAAAGTTTTACCGGCCGGGTGCACCAATAGCAACACACGCTCGATCAACCTCGGAAAAACCAAATCAAAACCAACGAGGCTTTCACGATGAACAATCACAGATTCGAGAGATATTTGAGGCCACCTCGAAGTATACCCATAGCAAGTAAGCAAGCTTGAGACGGACTCAAGGTTTGCGACAATGGTACAGCGGACAGGTCCCCAATCGGGGGCTGTCGATACATGAAAACATTACGCTTACCTAAACAGCATATCTGATAGCATGGCATAGGTACAGGATCGTAAATAAAACCTCAAACTAGTTTGTGGCCCCAAGGAATAAAACGGAATCAAGCTCTGGCCCAGGGGGGTCCCATATACCTCCCGGATGTGGATAGCGCGATAATTCAAGGAACAGGAATCAAGTACTCGGGGTCTTACGGGACACAAGTGAGCAGGAAAAACCAAATAGCAGATATTGCCCACCGATGCCACTTTCTTTAGTTATCCCAGAACTACTCAGGTTAAGTTGTTTAAGTACCTCGTTATCCATCAGACTCTCACAAACCCTACACATGCTGTTCTACGACTCGCATGGCTCAAACAACTCCTATAGTAGTGGCTCATGGGATGGAGGATACAAGCTTGGTGGGGTTTAAAAGTAAAGGCTATGCAGACTTGGGATTCAATTTAATGCAATCGCGACTCAATGATGCAAGAATAAGATAGAGGCAATAGGTACTGTATGTATGCGAGCATGTGGTAGTGCTTGCCTGGTATCTCTGTTGAAGCAAGGGACGGTACTGGGTAGTGCTCCTGGTGCTCTTGATACAACCCCTGCTCAGTGTCTATCCGAGAAAAACCAAACAAACAAGGCCAACATGAATATAGAGCACAAGCATATGAATAAGATGCGTCAAACAAACAATCATGCCATGATGAATGATGCACAATTTACATGGCAAGGAAGGTAGCATGGCATGGTGAGGTGTGAAGAACAAGAAAGTAACATTTAATGGGTTTTAGAACCACATTTGTTGTCATAACATTTGTTGTTCATTATATAGTTATATGATGCATGCTGCAATTGAAGTCAAAGATAGTATAAACAGGAAGGTCTCGTCGAGCTGATCATTTTAGACTATTTATTTGCCAAATTTGGATTTACAAAACAAAAGTTATTAATTGTTGAAGTTCGTGGCATTTGGTGTAATTAACATGAACTTGGAATTTTACTTGAGCAAAATACAAAACAGATGGCATATTTGAATTCCTCTCATTTTTCTGAATCAAATACATATATCATTTGCCTAATTTGGATAAAGCATACAAAAGTTATTAAATTCTGAATTTGAATTTGCATTTTAAATTATTTAAAACAAATTTGAATTTGAAATCCAGCTCAGAAACGTCTTATCACACAGCCCCAGCCAGTCTGAGCCGCAGACAGGTGGGGTCAGACACTCCTGGGGCCACATGTCAGCGGATAGGAGGGGGCTGGACCGCGGGTTGAGCTCCGTGAAGCCTGTGGACCTACTTGCAAGATCGCATAGAGGACACAGGGCAGGCGGACCCGGGTTGATGATCCAAAAGAGGAGGGCTACGAGCAAGATTGCCCGCGGACACGCTAGCGAACTATCTGCGCGACAGTGGCGTCGGGAGGACCGCGGGTTGATTACGTAACAACAGGATCCTTTTGCAAAGTTCACGGGGTCCGGCGGGTGGGGTGGTGGACCGTGGATTGAGGCGGAAAAAGGGAAGGCGATCTGCAGCGACCACGCTTGTTGTCGGACGGCAATGGCCTTCTTGGCCAGCTACGCGGCGGACTTTTGGCCGTCGTTGGCGGCAATACCGCTTCTAAACGACATGGACCAAAAACAAGAAAGCGGAGAGGGACCTAGGCCTACAAGTTTGCTACAGGATACGAACGCGAGGTGGGCGGTGGCGTGCGGGCAGGCCTCTGAACGTGGCAGATCTGGCCGCGACGCTTGGCGCTGGGCCATGTGCGGCTGTAGCAGGTGTTCGGCAGACGGCGGCACTACGGTGACGGGCGGGCAAGGGAGCATGTCGGGGGGTCGAGGGCCTCACCGTGAAGCTTGCGGCGAGGAGGGCTTGGCGGAGATCTGCGGATCGGCGGGGCTGGATCTGGGCGTCTGGTCCTCATGGTGGCGGCGGAGCTCCTCCGGCGAGGTACGGTCCTGGCGCGTCCTGCAGCGGTGGGCGGGGAGCTCTGCTTCTGGCGTGCCTCGGGGAGCCCTGGAAGAAGGGGTGTTGGGGGCGTCGTCGCTAGGGCTTAGGGTTAGGCAGGGCATGGCGATCTGGGGGCAGGAAGGAGGAAGGGAGGAGGAGGGAAGCGAGGGCAGGGGTTGCTTGGGGATCCGGGAAAAGTAGGGGAAGGTGAGGCGGATAAGAACGAGGAGGGTGGTAGATGGCGTGGGGAGGGTGAGGTTGCACCTCACGTGCATGGGGTGGTGGTGGTGGCGTGGGGCACGGGCTAGGTGGGGCAGGCTGCGGGTGGGCAGGGGCCGCAGTGAGGGCCCAAGGGAGAGGGGGATGGTCGGGCTAGGGCTAGGGTGAGGGTTGGGCACTAGGGTTTTGTTTAGAAAAGGAGGGGGTAGATTAGAGGGTTAAGG
This sequence comes from Avena longiglumis, assembly GCA_030063025.1. Classification (NCBI taxonomy): domain Eukaryota; kingdom Viridiplantae; phylum Streptophyta; class Magnoliopsida; order Poales; family Poaceae; genus Avena; species Avena longiglumis. The sequence continues at coordinate 31,901,551 of CP125979.1, read as the reverse complement.
GGGTGGTTTAGGGTTTGTTGTTAGAGTAGAGAGGAAGAGAGGGAGAGGGGCAAGGTGCCCATGCTAGGTAGAAGAGAAAAGGGAGGGTAGGTTTAGTTGGGGTTTTGTCTAGAGGTAGAGGTAGGATAGGAATTATTTTTGGGTATGTGTAAAATAGGGTTTAGTTTTAGGATGGATTGAATTATGGTTTTAGGGTTTAGGGAAAAAAAAAGAGAGATGGCATGGTGGACACCAAGCTTGCTAAGAGGTAAGAAAAAAGGGGTGGAGGTACTTGTTCTAGATCATGCATGCTTCAAAAACAATACACATGATCAAAGGAAAAAGGAAAGAAAAAGGATAGGAAGAGGTGCCTAAGATGATGGGGTGGTTTAAGATTTAGCAATGCTCATTAGCACATGTGGGTGCAAGGTCCAAAGGTTTTGATGTAGCCAAAGGAGAAGGAGAGAGAGGTATAGCACTACCAACACTAGATCAAACAAGCAAGAATGAAACCATTTAGAATGCCAACAAAACCAAAAACTAGGAAAAAGGATACTTGCATGGCCCATGCAAGACAATTAATGCCAAGTGGATATATTGTGAAAACAACATGATTCCATGTGGCTTTACTCCTTGCATGCACAAAAGGTGGCAAAGGCCAAGCAAATAGATTATGAGTGGATCCAACCAACAACATGGGTTAGGGAGAACTCAACAAAAGCCCAGCCATATTATTAGATGGTGGAATTATAAGGTGGTGAGGAAAAAGGTGGTGGAGGCAAAAGAGAGATGCCCCCAACTCAACTTGGGCATTTAACAATTTAGTAAGAACCAAAATACAATATCAAGAAGCAACTACAATTAATCATGCACATGAGATAAGAAGCAAACAAGAAAAGGTTTTATATGATGCTCAATGCAAGGGGACATGATGACATGAGCATGATATGATGATGATGCAACAATTATATGTTGGAAGTGGCCCATTTTATTATTAAACTTAGTAGCATTACAGTGGTTAGACAACTGGGATGCTACATAAACTTAATTTGAAGTCCCTAGTATAGCCTCTATACTTCACTAGCTTGTTGGTTAATTAAATGATTGTGGTTTCCCTATCATGAACATTGAGATGTTATCAACAACAAGATCATATCGTTAGGAGAATGATATGGTGGACATACTCCTATTGATAAGTGTAGCATAAAGATCAAGTCATTTCAATAGTTCAATTGCTATATGCTTTCTGATACATAGTAACCTAATTCCTTCGACCATGAGATCATGCATATCACCTTTACCCGATGGATGCTTTGATGACATCAAACACCACACCGTAACTGGGTGGCTATAAAGGTGGCATTGAGTGTTCGGAAAGTATTGGTTGAAACACATGGATCAAGAGTGGGATTTGTCCATCCATATGACGGATAGATATACTCTGGGCCCTCTCGGTGGAATGTCATCCAATTAGCTTGCAAGCATGTGACTGGGTCACAAGGGATCACATATCACGGGAACGAGAAAAGAGTACTTATCGGTAACGAGGTTGAACTAGGTATGCAGAGATACCGACGATCATAACCTCGGATAAGTAAACTATCGTGAGACAAAGGGAAATTGGTATCGTATGTAAGTGGTTCATTCGATTGCAAAGTAATCGTAGAAATATGTAGAGCCATATGAATTTCCAGATTCCTCTATTGGTTATTGTTCGGAGAAGTGTCTCGATCATGTCCGCATAATTCACGAACCGTAGGGAGACACACTTAAGGATTCGACGTTGTTTTAAGTAGTTATGGTGTTATGAGAAAGAGACCGAATGTTGTTCGGAGTCTCGGATGGGATCCGGGATATCACGAGGTGATCCGGAATGGTCCGGAGAATAAGATTCATATAAAGAAAGTCCGTTTGAGTTCGGGAATGATTCCGTGTTTTCATCGAATGTTCTAGAAGGGTCCGGATTGTCCCAAGACTCCGGGGGAGGTACATGAATGTGTCATTGAATGATTGCATCATGTACTAAGTGTTCTTGCTGTTCCAAAACTTGAAAGTCAAACCGCCGGTTTGAAAGTCAAACAGCTAAAACAGAAGCTGTGGAAAACAGAAACTGTGGGAAACAAGCAAGAGGAGGTTGAAACCAACTTGGAGGAGTTCCTCTCCTCCAAGCCGGGCCAGCCCTAGGCCGAGTTGGGAGGGACTCCTCCCTCCTGGCCGCCTAGCCCCTCCACCTATAAAAGGAGGCGGGGCCTCCTCCTTGAGACACACAAGTTTCTACCTCTAATCTCCGGTTTAGAGCCGTTTGGTTTAGAGCTTCTAATTGCTTTAGCTCATGGTTTAGAGCCTTCTAATTGGTGTGTCTAATCTCTAGACCACTAATATCCCTCTCTCATAATCCACCATACTCGCTCGGCTTAGCGAAGCCTGGGATTTCCCCTCTACGGTACTTGCCAGTTGTCTTTGCGGAATCGCGAGAAGAGTGCTACAACCTCCGCCTGCTGCAACAAGGAGAGTAAGGTCTTCGCCAGTACAACGTGTGACCCATGAAGCGAAGCCGAGCAGCGCCGGAAGGATCGTCCACACGATCTTGAGATCGGAAGAATGCGACTACATCACCCACGAGAATCCGCTCTCGTTAAACACTTTGGAATCTTCGAGGGTAAGTTATTCCATCGACTCGTTGCTACAATCTAGTAGATAGATCTTGGCTTGTTTGTTTGTATGCGATAGAAAATTTTTGTTTTCCATGCTACGAACCCCTACAACACGTCCTTTCTATCCTCGTCCCACCGCTGGTACTTACCCGGTGGAAGATATCTCTTTTCTTCTCTTTCCTGACACACCTTCTTCTACCCCTATTGTGTCTTCTTCTGGATCTCCTCCCCCTGATGTCTCTTCTTCGACACCGTCCGTTTCTGCTCCGTCTAGTTCTCCTAGTTCTCCTCGTTCTCCGGAGTCTTCCTCTACTATTCCCTCTTCTTCATCGTCGTCTCCTGCGTCGTCTTCCTCTGATGATCTTCCCTCTACTCGTCACATTGCGTCGTGCCGTTACTCTCCTAGTCAGTATGGTATTTCTGTTGCCTCCGAGCCGACCTCTTATCGGGATGCTGAGCATCATCCTGAATGACAGCTGGCCATGGCTGAGGAGATTGCTGCGCTTGAGCGCACTAGTACCTGTGATCTTGTTTCTCCTCCTCCCGGTGTTCGTCCTATCACGTGTAAGTGGGTCTATAAGATTAAGACTCGCTCTGATGGATCTCTTGAGCGCTATAAAGCGCGTCTTGTGGCTCGTGGTTTTCAGCAGGAGCATGGTCGTGACTATGATGAGACCTTTGCTCCTGTCGCTCATATGACCACTGTGCGTACTCTTCTTCTTGTTATACATTGCGTCACAGTGCGTGTCCCGACTTGATGTTCGTAATGCCTTTCTCAATGGTGAGTTGAGTGAGGAGGTTTATATGCGCCTCCTCCCGGGTACTGTTCCTGAGGGATGGTTTGTCGTCTTCGACGTTCTCTTTATGGCCTCAAACAGCCCCTCGTGCTGGTTTGGCGCTTTGCCTCTGTAGTGACCGCTGCTGGTTTCTCCCCTAGTGCTCATGATCCAGCGTTGTTTGTTCACACTTCTCCTCGTGGACGCACTCTTCTTCTTCTCTATGTTGATGATATGATCATTTGGTGATGATCCCAGTATATCGTCTTTGTTAAGGCTCGTCTTCGTGATCGCTTTCTTATGGACCTTGGTCCTCTTCGATACTTTCTTGGGATTGAGGTTTCCTCCACTTCGGATGGCTTTTATATCTCCCAGGAAAAGTATATTCAGGATCTTCTTGCTCGTGCTGCTCTTGGGGATGAGCGCACTGTTGAGACTCCTATGGAGCTTAATGTTAATCTTCAACTTACTGATGGTGATCCTCTTTCTGATCCGACGCGTTATCGTCATCTTGTTGGGAGTCTTGTTTATCTTGCTATCACTCGTCCTGACATCTCTTATCCTGTTCATATTCTGAGTCAGTTTGTTTCTGCTCCTACCACTGTTCACTATAGTCATCTTCTCCGTGTTCTTCGTTATCTTCGTGGTACGATCCCTCGTCGTCTTTTCTTTCCGCGGTCTAGCTTCCTTCAGCTCCAGTGCTATTCGGATGCTACGTGGGCGAGTGATCCTTCGGATCGCCGTTCCCTTTCTGCTTACTGTGTGTTTCTTGGTGGTTCGCTTATTGCTTGGAAGACGAAGAAAGCGAGCGGTTTCGCTCGAGTGTTGAGGCTGAGTTGCGTGCTATGGCCTTGTTGATCGCTGAGGTGACCTGGTTACGGTGGTTACTTGCGGATTTTGGGGTCTCTATTACCACACCCATCTGGTTTTGTCTCGACAAGACAGTGCTATTAGTGTTGCACGTGATCCGGTCAAGCATGAGCTTACCAAGCATATTGATGTTGATGCTTTCTATACACGTGCTCAGGTGCAGGCTCAGGTTGTTGCGCTTCAGTATGTGCCTTCAGATTTACAGTTGGCGGGCACAGACCAGAGCGCAGCATGATTTCTTACTCTCCAAACTCAGTGTTGTGGATCCACCATGAGTTTGAGGGAGGGGGTGTTAGATGTATATATCTGTATATTGTATTTCCCCCATATGTTAGGGGGCTTCCTACATATTTGCCCTGTACCTGTACTATATATTTTGGCCTTTGGCCCCCAGAGGAATACATGTTGCATATTCCCGACAGACGCTAACTCAACATATTAGTTGATGACAATGCCAACATATTATCCGCTCAAAACTCATACAAAATCATATAATAACTCATCACAACAATAATAATATAGCATGTTGTTTCATCAACCAAACACATGCTGAATTTACTGTTGATCAACAGCACACCACGCCAGGTCGATGCACACAGATATATGCACACCTCCTCTTATTAAGAAGTACACAAATCAAACCAACAAAAATCAGCTAGGTTGCAAACACCACACCAATCGGCGGAAAGCTTTAAGTGCTCCAGGCAGCAGCACAGCACATCAATCCAAGGAGATCACGTATCTTGGTCGAAACTCAAACACATTATTTAGTCGCCGTGCGTGCAAGTAGCAGGAACACAAACAGAAGAGAACTCCAGCACAAACACACTTTGCAGTTGGAAACCCTGTGAGATCAAGGCTTGTAACAGCAATGAACTGACGCTTCACGTTAGCCAACCTCCTTGCACCGTGCAGCAACACACACCGGAGCAGCACAACAGATTACCTGAGAAACAAAGAACGAAAAGCGGGACAATGAAACTACTCCTTTTACCCCAAAGAACCCACCGCTCTATCTATATTTAATTATTTATGCATAAAAGAAATCGATGTGCAAGAAACAAACCTTAGAACCGAGACCCTCGGGAGGGTCTTCTTGTAGTAGGCCGAGTGGCGCGTTTCGAAGAGCGACGGGTCATGTCCCCCATCCAAGCCATCCCACTCGAGCTTGTTCCACCAGTCCTTCTCGCAGTCCACCACCGGCTTAGGACCTTGACATGGGAAAATAGCTGGCAGACGCCTGAGACCCCAGCAGTCCCTGATGCCGATAGTCTGCAGCGCCGGCGCAGTCAACCTGGGCTCACATATCTGCTCCAGATTGTGAAGATGGTATAGCTTGATTTGCTTTAGGTTCTTGAATGTGACACCAGATGATATTGCTGGAGGGTACTTGTCGTCCAACGGAAAACATGTCAAGGCTCCTGCAGTATGCGATCTGGAGGGTCTCCAAGTTGGGCAAGCTGAAGGAAATGGGAAGGACAAACACAAGCCTGGGGCAGTTGAACAGGTATATGTGCTGGAGTTGTTGAAGTGGAATACGATTCTCAGAATCAATGCTTCTTCCCCAGATGCAATAGGCCGCCGAGATCAGAAGCTGAAAATATCCTCATATATGCAAACCTGACTCCATCCCGGCCAGGAAACAGAGTGTGTAGCTTGGAACACCTCTCAACATGAAACCATTTTAGGATGCTCAAATTCATTCCCGTTATAGGGATAACAGTGATGGCGGAATTGTCGTGCAGATGCATTGATCTAACTTTTTGCATAAAAGATAAAAAATCTGGATTATCATTCATTCTCTCTAAATTATAGCTTCCTTTGCCAATCTCCATATGTAAGTCTGAAGTTTGAAGCCGTTGATGGTTCCACGCCAAGGAAGAGCATGTTACATCTTTAGCAAGGGAAGTATCATTATTATATGGTAATAACGATCTTGTTGGAACCAAGCCCTCTTCGCTAGAACCAATCTCCTTGATATCTCTGGTGATGTTGGCTTGGCTATGGATGGTACAAGAGATGAGGAGGTACACCCTAGATGGACTGTATGTGTACCGAATGAGTCCCCTTGCGGCTGACCAAATGAACCTTCCATCTGTAAACGCAATAAATGCCCCATTGCCAATGGATCTCTGTTCTCCAGGACATGATCTAGCTTCCCTCTCTGTGTCTACCTGTATCACTTCCAACTTGGGGTATCCATGCCAGATCAGCCTATGGAGCTGCTGACAACCTAATAGAAATAGTTTCTTGAGTTCCGGGACATTCATTTCACAAAGGTCCAGTATGTTAATGGCTGTACCAGAGAGGTCCAGTTCCTTCAGATTAGGCAATGAATGCAAGAATAAGTTTTGCAATCGACCACAGCCCTGTAGGGAGATCTTGGCCACCTGGACTCTTTCACGATACTTCAAGCGCAATACCTTAACTGTGGAATAATGTGTCCAATTCTCTGCTTGGCCATAACCATCAAAGCTAAAACTTTTGAGCAGTGGAGGAGCTCCTTCCAGTATAACATCCTCCAAGCTGGAACGACCATCAAAGCTAAAACTTTCGAGCAGTGGAGGATCTCCTTCCAGTATAACATCCTCCAAGCTGGAACAACCATCAAGAACAAGGATCTTCAGGCTTCTTGCGGATGATAATGTCGGCAATGACTCCATGTGAGTGTTGCAAGACAAGTCAAGAAGTTCTAAGTTCATCATATCTATGGAAGACCAACTGTCCACCGTGATCACGTCTGAATATTTGGTTATTCGAAGCTTGTGAAGTTTCTTTAGCTTTTTCCAAACATGACTCATATTCTTCCATGAGACTCCCTTTATATTTAGCTCCCTGAGATTGGTCATCAGTTCAACCATCTGAGGCAACAAGACATAATCTGTGAAACGTAAGTCAAACACCAGCAGGTTTGGAAAAATTGGCACTCCACTTTGCTCCTTCCATGTGTTTGTACAATGTTCAAGCCAAAGGAATCTTAGGTTGTGGCAGGACCGGAAAGGAGGGGATGCAAAATCGAAGCTGCAGTTGCAGAGCTTTAGCACACGAAGTGTGCTGGCTAGTTGAAACAAATCATTACGCACATATACTGGATCTTCCCTGTGCGATGTTAGAAAATAAGATGATGCATTACGAGGAACAGAGATATCATGTTTTTCTTGTTTGTTGGAGGTGACTGAATACCAGACTTCTTTATAGGATCTTTTTTTTCTATCCAAGTAATATGAAATAGAATCTGGTTTTGTACTAGGATTTCCTAAGCTCGGTATAACTCCATACAATGTATTGCCAATCTCCCAGCAAGCTTCTTCCTCACCAAGGATCCCGTCACATACCCAGTAGTTGCAAGCGTGAGTAGCCCAGTCATAGTCAACACCAATAGAGTTTTTATGTAGTTGTATTGTCAGGTACACATAGTACAAGAAGCAATCAGAAACTATTTCTGGGTTGATGCCATCCATACCGGTTTCACCAATCACTGCAATGGCATCTTCGTGCAATATACGATCTATCATTTCCAAACTTGGTGGACTTTCTACCATATAAATAGAAATATCAGCAACAGTCTGCATCAACCTGACTTCTCCCCGTTTGATCTGAAAAAATCTTCCAGCACTAGTCCATAACAATTTACCTTTACCGAAAAAAGGAATGCCAAACTCTGCCAGATCAATATTTTCTATTCCTCCATAATGAAAAATCATCAAAAATCGTTCATCCCTTAGAGACTTATTAATCAATCTTCCGATAACTGGCATCTGTTCTCTAGAGATGGCGTCTACCCCTCTGAAATCATCTTCTTCATCCTGTTTATCAAATATGGGAAATACATGGTGAAGGTTCAACTCATCCGCGATGGCCCTTTGCATGGTCCTTTTGTTTTTCCAAAGGGAGCAGTCCACGTGGACAATTCTGTCAAATTGCTTTCTCGTGTCAGAATCTTCACATATTGTTGATTTTAGGAGTTTGGCTATAGCTCTAAGAACAGCAGATCCCCCATGGTCAAACCATTCAAATGATTTAGTTTTGCCTTCTACAGCACCAACGTCACTTTCATGCAACAAATCAACCGATTGTCTGATGGCGTCATCAAAATCCTTTACAAACTGCAGTAATTAATGACTGTTATATGACTGCACAATACATATATTGGTATGTAGTAAAATTTCACTTATTAGCTAATTTGAATATGAAATTCTGAATAAACTAAACCAGCAAATGACACGGTCTTAATTATAAGATTATTGAACGCATGCAACTATTTTGAAAGTTTAAAGTGCACGTACATGCCAGTTTCCATACATATATTCTCGCTAGTATACTGTGCTTCTGGAGTTGTCTGCGATGGCTGTCACTCGAAAAAAAACCCTATCCCCTCGCATCGCTCCCGCGAGCGACCGAGGGGCGCCGCCGCCCTCCCTCCCTCCTCCTCGCCTCCCTCCTCCTCGCCGCCACCGGGCCGCGCCGGCGGCGAAGCCGCTCGGTGTCGGTGGCGGCGGGGCTTCCTCTCCCCTCGCTCTCGGAGCTGGCGCGGGCCTGCAAGGTGGCGCGGCGCTGCTACACGAGCGCGGGCGGCGTGTGGCGCCGCGGCAGCCAGCGGTGTGGCGCCGCCCGGCAGCCAGGTGTGGCGCCGCCGGCAGCCGGGCGCGGCGATCGCGCGACATGGTGGCGCGAAGGTTTGTGCGTCGGGCGCGTGCTCGGGCCTCGCCTCGTGGCCGGGTAGAGCCCCGGCTTTCCGGCGGTCCTAGGACGGCGGCGCTCCGGCGTGGCGGGTGGCGGCGAGGCGGCGAGCTCTGCCCTTGGCGGCGCAGGTGGTGGCGGCGGGGTTCTGAGGCTGGGCTGCTCCCCCAGATCTGGGATCTCTAGGCCCGATCTGGACTGGGGCAGGCCGGGTCGGGCCCGACAGCGCCGGTTCTGGTTGGACCTAGGTAGGAACCGTGGTGAGGGGGGAGGCGCTGGTGCCACGTCTGCTGCAGCAAGGCGGCGAGAGCCTCATGGGCACGCCCGGCCGGGCCTAGGGGGCTGTTGGGTAGCGGCGACATGCCTACGTGCTGCAGCGTGGCGGCGAGGACTTCACGGACCCTTCTTGGGTCCGGTCGGGCCCCGGCCTAGTTTTCTTTGCTGCTGCGTCCGGCCGGCACCTGCTTTTAGCGGTGGAGGATGCCCTCCAGCTGGCTTTGCCGCTGCCGTCCTTGCTCGAGGGCACAGTGGTCTCGTTCTTTGTGTCCGGCCGGCTATCGCCTATGGCGATGGAGGTTGTTCCCTCCCACGGGGTGGCGGCTCTGCTCCTCCTCGTCTACGGTTGTTTGCTTTCGGTTCAGACGGCCTCGCTTAGCTTGCCACGGAGAGACGGCGGTGGTATCCTCAAGACCGTAGTGGTGCATGTTCGTGGGCGTCAAGCTTTGGGGGGCGCTTCGGTCTGTCCGGGTGATGGGTTCTGGGGGACGGGAGAAATCCTTGCCGACGGTGTCGGCACTGACTCGGTGACGCCTGTGGGCGCCACCTTCCTTGTGCAGGGCGTCAGGTGTACCCCATCCCATTCCCTTCCGTGTACCGGGAGAAATCCTAGGACCAGTCCGGGCAGCAACGTCATCGTCGTTGCATCCCTTCTTGAAGGTGTTGCTTGGTACATGGCGGTTCGAAGGAAGAGGGGTGTGGTGGGAATTCTCCGAAGGGCACAACGGTCACGAGCCACCAGCGCTTTCGTCGATCCGGCGTTGTCGGCATTCTTTTCTCTTTTATTTCTCTTGTTTTTTCTTTTTGGGCTTTGATGTGCTGTCTGCCCCAACAGTGGTCTCGTGTGTGTTCCGGTTTCTTTGGGCGATGTGCTGTCTGGCCCAGCAGCGGTGTCACCAGTTTGCTTTATTTATAAAGCGGGGCGAAAGCCTATTTCGAGAGGGAATATACTGTGCTTCTGTCTAAAATTGTAATAGTGCTAATCTAAACATTAGGATGGTTGACAGTCAAGTTCTCGGGCTTTCAAGAGAGATGAATATCAAAGAATGCAAGGGAATGTGCGACCCTGAGGGCGATTCGAGGGTGTTACATCCTACCGCCTCCCCAGACTCCAATAGCTCGAAGGTGCGGCGAATCGAGGCCAGTGAAGCCCTATTTGCACCAAATCGGGGCGGCAGCTGGTGAAAACGAGCTCACCCCGTCGATTTTAGCCACGGCTAGAGGCGGCGAGTGAGGGAGAGATGGGCCGGAGGGCGGCGGGGTATGGCGGTCATAGGCGACGAGGACGGCGGGAATGTGTATGGCAGGTCAGGAGGCGGGAGTTTTTCTCAGAAATGGTGGCCGAGGAGTAAATTTAGGAGTCTGCCGCTCGGTTTACTCCTCCAATGAGTAAAAATATACTTCTCTATCCGTTTTGGGGATCGGTTAGGTGCAGCACCTCCAGATTTTTACTCCTCTAACCGATTTAGGGAATCGGTTAGAGATGCCCTAAGGAGAAGTTGTCTTGGATCCCGCCGGCAGAAACAGGTTATGGTTGATCTAGTGGCAACAAGTGTAGAGAAGAAAGTGTGCAGTTGCACGTGCTGCACAATAGGATGGAAATTATGTGAGCGTTGCACAAGGGGCCAGGGCTCATTGGTAGGTCCAAGTGGAGGAGGCATGAGAATTGCAGTTGCTGGAACTACTGGGTGTGGGGTGCAGAGAAGAAGTGAGATGGCTGCTTGGGGTGCGAGACTTGCTTTCTCCATTCTGCAATGTGCTATTTGTGTTGAATTGTTGTCGTGAGTTTATCCCGTCCCTAGAATCTTCACAATGGAAGTAACAAGGTGATTTTGACAGAGAAGGAATCAAATGGGGTGCTCCACATCTCATCCAACGAGTTAGAGAAACTGAGACAATCAAAGGGGATGGAGCATGTTTGGATCCTGAACATAGTGGGAAAATGACAGTTCTTTTGCAATATTTTGTCAATCTTGCTCAGAATAAAAGAGGTATGTTAGACCAGGCTCCTACTTAAAATGAAAAATTTCGTTTAAATTTTATAGTAGATTTGACAGTATCGACACATATCACAGGAAAGTGGTGTGAGTTTGCATTTAATGTCCTCATCCACCCATGCATAACGAACCTGCCCAAACCGCTAGTAGAACTTATCAACCTTTCAAACTGGTAGACACAATGAAATGCACTCCATATATGGCATTGTATGTAGTCTTATATGCTTGTCATGACGATGAGGAGAATTGTTTTCATGTGGAAGGGTTGAGTAGGAACCCCGCTAAGTAGAAGGCCAACTTTGAGGTTTAAAGAGAGAACTCTACCCTCCTCGGAAGTGCAATGTTTTGACTATCCGTCTTCCTGTTAGGGGAGAGGGAGGAAGGCAAGTGAGTGCCTTTTGTTTTTTCGAAATAAGGGAAGATTGACCAACCTCTGCATCCAAGAGATGCACACAGCCTATTTATTAGATTATTCTCAAAAACCTTACAAGAGGGATTACAAAGATCAAACCGAAGCCCACCAAAACAAGCGACAATTCACTAATCCTACAACCCTGATGAAGGGGGTGTCTATGAACAGGACCAATATTCCTGACATTCCACCGACACACATCATCTAAAACGGAAGGTCTCGATAAGTCACCCAATGGCGAGCAAGAGGCACAACCGATCTGGCATACCCCAGCGCGTACTAGCATACACACTCTGAAAAGTCCTAGCCGCCTTCTTCTTCCTCCGTATACCCAACTTCTGGAGAGATCAATACACTGACCTTGCAAGGCCTGCCATCGACGCCACCATGCCGCCACCGTCGCCACATGCGCCAAGCATCCATCCAAGCACGCATGATCGCCACCGAGACCTCTCGACAGCATGTCGCTGGGTACCATCAACATACACAACTAGAGACCTCTGGAAGATCTGTCGTGCGTAGAACCTACCATACCAGGCATGCCTAAGCGTAGCACCTAGCGGCTAGGCATGACTTAAAACGTCCGTCGAAGACTCCGTGAAATATGAAGCCTCTCCACCTCATGCCTCCACCCTCCAGCATTTCTCCACAAACGATGCTCCCAAGAGAGAACAAGACACCGCAGCGCCACCATCGCCCGACCCGAAGATCTTAGGGTTTCCACCGAAGTAGCACGATTGAGGTCGACACTAGTTGCACGACGATGCCTTCATTATGGTAATGACGTAGTAACGCCACCATCGTCTGCCAACGGCTCGGTTTTCACCGACACCTAGGTCTCCCCGCCTCGCTGCCGAGACTAGATGATGGATTCTGAGATCCGCCAAACCAGCCTCAGGCTAACCACCTCCAAAGAAGAAGAAAGCCACCTCCACCATCATACCTAGGGCTACTTTCCTAGGCGTCCTCGTGCTGCGGGAGAAACCTCGATGTCTCGTGCCATCGTCTAGCGGGAAGTCACTGTGCAGCCTCCCCACAAGGTGCCGCGAAACATCAGGATCTCGTGGCTGCCCAGCCTCCGAAACCGCCTCCTTCTGGGTAGCACAAGGTCACACCATCGTTGAGGGCCGCCACTAGCACCACCAGTCGGGGAGTGCCGCCATGACCACGCCGTCGGGGAAAGAGAGGCGCCGACATGGGGAGGATATTCACCGCCAGGGTAGGGCCAAGCCGCCATGGGGAGGGAGAGGCCACATCTCCCGGGAGATGCCAACGGTGGCCGCCACCGCCATGTTGTCTGTGCTTTACTGGTGCATCCCGGCAAGGCGGGATCTAGGTTACGGAGGGTGGGAGGAGAGGTGGTTACGGGAAGGAGGAGGTGGGTCAATTTCCTTGGTATGTGTAAAACTCCCTTTGTGCTAAGGAAAACCCTTCTATCAAAACCAGTTTCCATATCAATCTGTTTGAGCAGCCCAACAATGCCACGGATGGGAACTTCCACCCTTTGGTTGAGAAAGACATCTATGAGAGCATCTTTTTGAAGAATTCCATAAAGGTTGTCTTGCAAAAGGCAATCGGTGCTGAGTTTATGGGCGTGTATTCAGAGAATTTGAGCAATGTCATCAATGAGAGTAAGCATACATCGTACCATCACGGTTGGTTTGATGAGCTTATCATGCAGTTTTACGCCACATACTACTTTTCGGTGATGATGCAAGTATTAAGTTTCACGCACCAACTAGTAGAACCAAATCCCGAACCTATGGAGAAGGTTGGGAAATCCACACATACTTCAACAACTTCTCTCATGTATTACCCAATGAGGCTAATCATGAACATATAAATTGCAAAAGTCAAGACTTGATGCCAAGACCTATGCTCTGACACCATATTAATTTTTATGCTCCAACCATTAGAATTAGCAAGGGCTTCACATTGGATGTCAAATGGAACTCACCACAGAACCAAATTCAATGACTTTCCAAAGTATTATGGGATTTTTTGAGAGATACCACAAGAAGAAGGCCATGATAAGACAATCTAACCTGTGATTTTCTGCAGATGAGGACACCATATCATACAAGATTCATTCACTGATCAGATGAAGCCGGATCAACTGGAGAGACTGCATGATGATATTTTTGTTGGGACGATTTCTGCGACACTACTGGGATGCGACCTTTCTATCTGATTGTGAACAAGCTTTTCCAACACACCCTCACACGTTCACACAAACGGTTAGAGATTATTGGATGGTCCATAGCTATGATATCAATATCCTTTAGCACATCTAGTTTGATCACCCAATTCATGTGATGGATTTCATCTTCGGTAATATATAGTATTAGTCTTGCTTTTATTGAGCAAAGGCTATTTCTACATTTGTACCCTTCATTCAAACCCTCATTGATGGTGGCAAAGTCCCTTTTATGTAAGATGTACACCACGAGGTTTTGACGAGATTCCCAAATCCAAAACGAAGACTTAGAAACCAAGCAGAGTTGCCATGGGTTCTTCATGACATGGATGGTGCCCCAAATAGGCACATGTGTATATATACCTCCGTTCCATAATATAAGCCTTTTTAGCAAACTAAAACAGCTTGCTAAAAAGAAACGGAGGAGGGAGCACTCACAAGAAGGACAACAAATATCCAGAAGCATATACGTATATAGTAGCTGCACGTACAAGTCCATCATATCTCCACGATGCCCCCAGCGCCGAGGCTGATGTCGTAGAGCTTGCTGAGCAGGTATCCCCGTGCAAACCCATACCACCCCGTGCCGGCGCACCGGCAGCTCCATGTCGATGTGCACCGCTGGTCAGCCAGGTGGATGCTGAGGCCTGACACGCTGCCCAAGACACCGCCCTCCGCAACGTGCACTGCGAGCCCACCCGCTTTTGGCCTTCCGTCAGTGGCACGATGTCACCAACCTAGAGACCGGAGACGACCTGGACACGACGGGCCTGGTTCCCGGACGGGAGATCAGGAGGCCGGATTCTAGGTTGGACTGTCCAGGCTTCAAACTCGGACTGTCGAGTGTCCACAGATTATGTTCCTTCCTCTTTGACTCGGCTTTGATTGTTCATTGACCTGTTTCACCAGTCAGTTTAACTATTCATACAACAGCCATGTTTTCACCTTTCACAAGGGATACTCTTCACCTTAATTCGTGGGTGAAGGATAGAAAGGTACTATTTGGGAGTTATCAAGATCCAAGAACCAAAGGCACTCATCCATGATTCAATTCGAGTCCTCCCAAGTTAGGGAAGTTACATTCTCAAAAAAAAAAGTTATTGGAGTGAAGAAAATTATATATAGTAGGGTGGGCCTTCAGGTACTTCAGGTTTTTTTCACTTTGGTCAGTTGGGTTTTTTCTAGAAAGTTTATTTATTATTCGAGAACCGAACTCATATCAGTCAAGCGAAGAACCGAACTCGTATAAGCTGAAATTCTTGGTTTGGTCAATATAGGCAAAAGGAGAAAGAAACCCAAGGGCTTAAGAGTATCTCCACCCGGGGCTCTAAAGCTTCCCAAACGGCTATTGGGGGTGCCGGCGCCCAAAACCGCCCCCTCCCCCCGCCCCCAATTTCATTTTGGCGTCGGTGCGGTCCATTTTGTTATTAGGCTCCTCAAAACCGAACCTAACCTACAGGGGCTAGCGAGAGCACCAGATGGACGACAAAACACGTAGAACATCGTGGCCCACCCTAGCAGTGAGAGGGACAGACTCATCTCTAGAGCCCTGCCGGTCAGGCGACATGCCCCGTCAACGGGCCACGGGGCGCCGAGCCCTTTCGTTTCCTCCCTTTGCATTGCTTCCTGCCCTTTTCTTCTATATCTAGGCGTGGCCGCCATTGCCATCGACTGATCTACACTTTTTTCTCTTACCATGGGCACTCCTCACTGGGCCTATCTCGCCCACGAGGAGACGGAAGCGCTCCACTCCTTAGGATACATAAACGATCATTCTTGAAGAGGTAGCCATCTTGCACCAAATAGTCGTTACCTAATGGTTGATCTCTCAAGTGCTTCATCCAAACATGGCCAAAGTCTTCATCATCTTCGTACAACTCTTTTATTTGATCCATACCTAGAAGATCATCCTCGAAGGAAGAAGAGGCATGCACGCCGACTCAAAGCATCTGCTACCTTGTTGGTTACTCCAGACTTGTGCACCATAAGGTAGTTAAACCTCTCTAGGTACGCTTCCCATCTTGCTAACATGCGATCCACATGCTTTTGATTTCTAAAATGCTTTAAGGATTGATGGTCAGGTAAACAATGAATTCCTTAGGCGGCGAATAGACTTCCCAAGTCTTCAAAGCCCTGAAAACAGCATACAAATCTTGTTGATCGGTACTCCACTTTTGTCTTGCTTCGCTTAGCTTCTCACTGAAGAAAGCAATGGGTTTTCGTTCTTGTGATAGAATAGCCCTAATGCCTACTCCACTTGCATCGCATTCCAGCCCCAATGCCTACTCCACTTGCATAGCATTCCAGCTCAAATGTCTTAGTAAAATCAGGTAGTACCAAGACGGGAGCTTGTGAGAGCCTTTCCTTTATCTCCTTGAAACTAGCTCCAGCGGATTCATTCCATTGAAACTTTCCTTTCATCAAGCATTCAATGATTTGTCGGGGGAATAACCCCCGGTAGGGTCATAAGGGGTAAAACATTGCCCAGCTTGGCTTATGCCGAGTAAAGAATAACTCTGGCCGGGATACAACGGCCGGGTAACAAGTTCGAGTACGGCCGACATAAGAATTATGTCGGCCCGTATAAGACAGGTTTGTTTACCTTGCAGGAAGCAACAAGCCGAGTCTCACGAAGAAAGGCCGAGTCAAAAAGGACGCATAGCAGCTTTCTGAGTGAGATTCAGGAGGGACCATGGTAAAGCACGGTCAAAAGAGAAGGGCGACGCCGGGTGACACAAAAGGAGCCAGGTGACGCCTAAAGCAAGGGCTAGCGTACAAGGTCACTGTATGACGCCAAAAGAACTGGAGGCTACGTACGAATAGACAGTTAGCTGTATAGCTTTGTGGACTGGGTCAAGGGGCTCAGGGCTAGCCCATGACCCGGGCCGCATAGTAAGGACCAAGATCCAAACAGTAACCCTAGAACCCAAAGGGATGTAACCTAGCTGGCCATCGCCTATATAAGGAGGGGCATAGCTAGAGTTTAAGGAGGTTGGACCAAGTAGGAAACGAGAGCCCTAAGGCTATGCGAAAACAGCTCTAGGAGCACTTGTAAACCTCAAGGATCAATAAAAATCCTAAGTGCGGAGAGTTCATCTTGTTCTTCGTGCGCGGCTAAACCGTGCACTTCCTCCCCGGTTACCTCAAGCGTCCATTCGGCCCCCAACTTAAGCCTACCCATGGCATCTTCCGTGACACCACCACAACATGATTGGTGTCATAATGGTACTGAAATTTTTCACAAACCGCCTATAGAAAGTTGCAAGACCGTGAAAACTCCTCACCTCTGAAATAGTTTTTGGAGTTGGCCATTTCCGTATTGCTTCAACTTTAGAGTCATCAACATGGATGCCCTTACTTGTGATGACAAACCCCAAGAAAAGAAGTCGTGTTTGAAGGAAAACGCATTTCTTCAAGTTGACATAGAGTTCGTCTTCCCTTAGCACCCGTAGCACCTCACGAATGTGACCCAAGTGTTCATCTTCATCTTTGCTATATATCAAGATGTCATCAAAATAAACCACAACAAAGTGGGATAAGAAGGGTCTAAGTACCTGGTTCATCAAGTGCATAAAGGTACTTGGCGCATTTGAGAGTCAAAATGGCATGACCAACCATTCAAACAACCCTTCCTTTGTCTTGAAAGATGTTTTCCATTCATCCCCAGGTCTGATGCAAATTTGATGATATCCGCTTTTTAAATCTAGCTTTGTGAACACCCTGGCACCACTGAGCTGATCTAACATATCATCCAGACGGGGAATAAGGAATCTGTACCTTATGGTGATCTTGTTGATAGCTCCACTATCCATACACATGCGCCAAGATCCATCTTTCTTTGGCGTGATCAAAGCTGGTACAGCACATGGACTAATACTTTCTCGTATGTGTCCTTTTTGTAATAACTCCTCCACCTTTTCCTTTAGTATATCATGCTCCTTTGGGCTCATTCGGCAATGTGTAAGATTAGGAAGATTTGCTCCTTGGATCAAGTCAATTCGATGTTGTATTCCTCTCTTTGGTGGTAGGCCTTGTGGTTCTCCAAGAATGCCTTCAAATTCAGCTAGTAGGCCATGTACCTTTGCTGGAATTTCAACCGTCGGTTCCTCTTCACCTTTAACAATGAGTGCAACACACATATCTACCTCCTTCAAGTCTTCCATAAACTCCTTAGAGGTGTGGGAGATTTAACATGTTTTTCCCTCCTCCTTAGAGGCATCACCATTTGATTGGTTTGGTAGGATGATGATCTTTCTCTTGTTCCAAGTGAAGGAGTAAGAATTTTCTTTTCCTCTATGTGTCGTATCCACATCAAAATGCCAAGGTCTTCCAAGAAGAACATGGCTTGCATCCATATCAACAACATCACACATCACATTTAAGCAGTAGTACTTACCCAAAGAGAGTGCCACGTTGCATTGTTTGGTGACCCTCATATTAACCCCTTTCTTGATCCACCCAATAGTGTTGGGAGTTGGATGGTCATGTGTCTCAAGCTTTAAATGGTTCACCAAATTCTGAGAGATAAGGTTCTCACGGCTGCAACTGTCAATCACTAATTTACATACCTTGCCATTCACCGTGCATTTGCTCTCAAATATCTTCTTTATTTGTGTGTTGTCGGGCTGTGGTGTTGAGCACAAGAGACACTGAATCACGCACACCACTTCTTCACCCTCTCCCTCACAAACATCTTGTCTTATTTCCTCAGATTCATATTCTTCGTCATCTTCGCCATCATGGATTGTTGTGTTGACAAATTTCCTCAATGGACAGTTGCCAAATACATGTCCATCTTCACCGCATTTATAGCATATCCCTGACTTTGCCTTACCCTTGCCTTCAGTTTGCTTTGGGGCAGGTTGCTTAGCCTTGGGTTGGGTGATCTTCTCTTCCACCTTGTGGGAGTGACTCCTAGCTGAACCTTCCGTATGAGAATATGGGGACTTGCTTGATTTCCTTGTCTTCACCAACCTCTCGGCCTTTAAGGCTAGAGCTTGTGCTTGGTCAATGGACCAAATTTCTTGCATCCCCAAACGATCTTGAATAATGTCATTGAGACCATCGATGTATCTTGCAACTTGCTGATCTTCAGTTTCAGCGAGGTTGCACCTCACTTGTAGCCTTAGAAACTCTTTCGTGTACTCTGAAACAGTCTTGTTTCCTTGAACACGGTTCTAAAACTGAATGAATAGGATCTGATCATAATCTTCAGGTAAGCCTGGGCAAAAACGGTGTGGCCGGTTTCACCGTTTGGGCTAGTTCAAAATTTTGTACTAGTTTCAAAGTTTAGATTGGATTTATGAATGAGATTGAACTAGGAAATGTTTGGCCGGTTTGAGCGGTTTCACTTTTTGCACAGGCTTATCTGCAGGCAAAAACCTCCCTTCCAAAAGATTCTTCATTTGTAGCCAAGATCTCACACGCGGTTCTCCTCTTAGTCGGCGGTCTTATTGAAGGCAATGCCACCATGCACCAGCTCCTCCTTTCAGCTTGTATGCAACCAAAGAAACTCTTCGGTCTTCCGGAATATTCATGACCTCAAAGAAAGTCTTGACCTCATAAAACCAATCAAGGCACCCTTCAATATCAACATTTCAATTGAAAGTAGGGATTTCAGCTTTCACCTTGTATGTATCTCTTGAATATGTAGAGTTGGGTACTCTTGGGTATGTATAGAGATCAGGTTCCTCAAGGGCATCGTCATATTCTTCCTCTTCAGAAGCTTCCGTATAAGTTGGCCTTCTCGAGGTATGCTGATATGTGTGTCGTCGGGTTATTTGGGATTGAAGATGACCTCCTCTTATTTGTTGTTGAACATCTCTTCTCTCCTTTGATGAATCTTCTTCATCGGCAGTAGGAGGAACACCTTTTTATCATCTCAACAAGCTGAGCATCTTGATCTCAATGAGAGAACCAGCAACTAGAACGGATCAGCAGGGCTCTGATACCACCCGATGCAGCACAAGGGTTGTGGAGGAACAACTCCACCTTGCTGCTATAATTTGAACAACACAAATGTTGAAGGAACCACTTCAACGTGTTGCGCTAGATATCGCTCTAGGGTCGTGAGCTAGATATCGCTCTAGAGGCGGGGCTGTCAAGAGTTCAGTCCAAAACTCTTAACACACAAGATCTAGTCCAAGATCTTAAAATAGGAACACAAAGTTCTTTATTGATAGGTATAGGTTACATAGTCTGGTTTCCTAGATAGAGGAGTGCTCCTATATTTATAGGATGTATAAGTCTTCACTATTTAGTTCTACTTGTAGCTGGAACATTCTAGAGGACACTATTTAAAGCTAATAAATAATACAAGAAACATGACTACAGCTAGAACACTCTGGAAACTGCTACAACACATATGACTAAAGTATCAAATTATGTAGAATAGAGTAGAACTGTGTAGAAGTCAGCATTGTATTTGACTTCTGCTTTATTTTCTTTTATTTTCCCTGCTGTTCTCCATCAGCGTGCGTGTGCGTGTGTGCGTGTGTGTGATTGTTGTGGTGTTTGGCCCTTGTGGAACTCATTTATGTCTAGCAAATAGAGTAATAGAGATGAAAAGGATTATAGAACTTTCCCCCCAAAATATGACATGGTACCAGAACGAGAGGTGGCGCTTGTTCTTCACCGACAGCGGATCAGCCGCTGGCGATGGAGCTCCAAGCAATAAGTGGAGAAAGGGGCATTCCCTAGGCTAGGGGCAGCAGGTCCCTCAGAGGAAACCAGACGAGGAGTGCGACGAGCTACAGGAGTGGAACCGTGGTGCTGGGGCTGGGACGCTGTGGACTAAGCTGCAAGGAGGCAGTTCGTGGTGGTGGCTGCAGCAAGAATCATCGAAGATGATGCCAGGAAGCTAGGAGGCTACTGTGTCAGTGCTTGGTGAAGAGGGGTTGGTTTTGGTGTGGGAGAAAGGAGAAGTTGTTTGGGTTCCTGCCGGAAGGAACATGTTATGCTTGATCTGGTGTCAAGCATAGAGAAGAAACCGGCAGCTGCATGAGCTGTAGCATACAGGGGCGAAGGACCCCTTTGGGCAAGGTATGGCAGCTGCCCTACCTTAATTTTTGCAAAAAAATCGCATATATATACACTTCTATTCGACATACATACAATTTCCTGCAAAGTACAATGAATTCTGAAGAAAAAACTATCTCCTCTAACCCATATTAGTTGACTTAAATTTGTCTAGATTTGAATGAATCTAGACACTATTTAATGCTCCCTCCGACCCATATTAGTTGATTTGCATTTGTCTAGATTTGGATGAATCTAGACACTATTTAGTATATAGGTTCATCTAAATTTTGACAAATCCAAGTCAATTAATATGGGTCGGAGGGAGTATATAGATTCATCCAAATTTTGACAAATCCACGTCAAGTAATATGGTTCGGAGGGAGTACTAGAAAATGGCTACGTAAGAGGGGATTCGGCTGTACTGGACCTTTGCTGGGCCGCGCACTAAGCAGCAGTAGCCCCTGATCCGTGTGTCGTGTGTGCGCGTGTGGCTGGTGCCCCTCTGTGTCTTGGCCCCTGTGCAGTATCCGAATCTAACAAGTCTAGGACTCAAGCGACGAGCAGGCAGGTGCGCCGCCGTCTTCTACTGATCTACTCCCCGCCAGCAAACCTACCCGCCGATCCGGCCGCCCTCTCCCTGGTCCTCCTCCAACCTTCTCATCTTCTCAAATTCTCAATTCTCGGTCTCATGGTGCACGGTTTTATCCAGCTAGGGCTTCTTCTCATCTCAATTATAATTTCTAATCCTCCTTCAAAATATAGGTTACGCTTCTTCCCATTAATGGCCTCTAGGCTCGATGTATTTGTGGTAGAAATGGACAAGAAGGGGAAGAAACCTGCAGTTTCAAATAGGACAGGTATAATTTCTGATTTTATGGTCAATTGAACTATTGAATCAAATTTGAATTTGTGGTCAATTGATTATTCTATTACCATTGTAAAATCGATACAATTTTGATTTTTTGCATCAATTTTTTTTTTATGCTTTAGATTTGCCCGACCTTAAATTTTTTTCGTCCTTCGCCACTGGTAGCATAGGAAGGAGGAAAGTTGTGTGAGCGCTGCACAAGGCGGCTGATTGGTAGGTGTCCAAGCTAGGAGGCTGGACGCAGCCTGTGAGGTACAGGGAAGAAGTGAGATAGCTGAGTGTAGCTTGGTGCTGCTAAACCACGGGTTTGCTACAGACAAGTCAAGCGAGAGAGACTTGCTTCCTCCGTGGTTTGCTGTGAGGTGCTATTGGTGTTGGACTGCTGTCGTGTGTTTATCTTGTCCCTGGAATCTTGACAATGGAAGAGAGCAAAGGGATTGAGAAGTTACTTGAAATTTTCATCGATTAATACTAGTGTCAAATATGGACAAGGCAATTTTGGCAGGAAAGGAATCAAGTGAGGTGCTTCAAATCTCATCCAACGAGTTAGAGCAATTGAGACAATCAAACAGGAGAGTGTTTGATCACGAACAGAGCGAGAAAACGGCAATTCTGGGCATTTTTTGTTAATCTTGCTCAGATAGAAAGAGGTACATCAGATCAGGCTCCTACTTCAAATGAAACTTTTCGTAAAAAATGGATATTAGATTTTCGGGAGCATCGACACATGTCACATGAAAGTGGAGTGAGTTCCCCCGTAACTGTTGTTTAATCAAGTTGCTAGTAGTTTTTGCTTTTGGCTACGTAAGTAAGAACACTAGTACTAGTGCATGGCGGCTCAGAGCAGCAATGCATGCCTATCACGTGAAAAATGTTAGGATAGCATTCAGGATAGATTAGCTTGATATGCTAGTAGTAGTTTGCTTGTGGCTACGTAAGTGTATGTCTGATACAGGGGGTATCGTCAAGGACTCAAGGTTGTACCATTCGCGATGGATGTGCATACATCTAGGGTACGCCCAACGGAGATGGTTTGTTACCATCAGAAAAGCCTAGCGCAAGGATCATTCCATCGTGTGGCGCCACTCGAAAAAGATTATCCGACAGAGAATGTTGTGTCAGGATATTCTGGTAGAATATTCTCATAAGATTATCTTTAGAGATGAATATAATCCTCGATGTATGTTGTATGTTGTATCTCGAAGGACAAAAATGTAATCTCACACTCATATCCTCCGTTCCCTATGAACAAAGAAGACCCGCTCCATTCAAAGGGGTCAAAATCTGAAATATGTTAGAGTTTTGTTCCCTCCTTGCTCTGATTGTATTGGTGTTTGGCCCATAAAACCCATGCACAACTCATTTTATAGAAAAAAGAGTAATAGAGATAAGCAGGATTCCACAATTTCCCCCTAAATACGACATAAGGCATACATCTAGTCTGAAAGTTAAAATAGAGTGGAACTGTATAAAGTGTACATGTATCAGTTATCATACATACTCACTTATGATAATGTGAGTTGTTGCTATCCAAAATTGTATTCGTACTAATCCAAACACCATCATGATTAGCAAAAAAAATATTGAAACATACAATTTAAATCAATCACTAGACTTCGTGAGGCTAGTTAGGAGAAGAGGTACGAACCAGATAACGTTTGGACATGTTGAAGTTCTTAACAGAGAACTAATACCAGCAGAAGAAGGCCATGATAGATAGTCTAACCCGTCGGCTGCAGATTTCTCCACCCCCTACAAAAAGCAAGACGCCTCATCAGACGTTGTGCAAACATATGACTAGAGAAGATTGCATTATATGTCGTACAAGATGTGGTTGCAGTACGTACCTCGGGAGCTGCGAGTAAGCAGATCAAGTTGAGGAGGAGCGATCTAATTAAGACTTGCAGATAACGGCAGTGCGTGTTACTTCAGCGAAAACCAATATTTGAGCTGAATATATATCACTAAATCATCTTGCTCAGAACCTGAAAAATATCACTTGGGCTTAGCCAGACGCAGAGCTCGGGAACAGAACGCACTGCAAAACAGAGCAGCTAAAATTCTTTGGCAGATACGTGTAATGGCAGGAGCTTTTGGCATCACCACGCAGAAGATTACACATTGTATGTACAAGATGCAACTGCAGTGCCTCTAGAGCTGCGAGGTCGATCAAATTGAGGAGGAGCCAACTAATTAAAGACTTGCGGAGAAACGAAGAATTGTTCCAGTAAAATCAGTATCAGAGGTGAAGACATATCATTCAATCATCTTGCTCAAAACAAAGAGAAAAAACACTTAGGCATAGACAGTAGAAAGCCTCGGAGCAAAATGTACATCAATATAGAGCTGAAGTTCTTTCAGATGTGTGTAATGGTAGAGCTTTTAGCATCATCTCACAAGCTTACACGGGAATGTAGTACAAGGTGCAAGTGCAGTACCTCTAGAGCCGTCAAGGCCAAATCAAGGCCCAGGCGAGAAGGTATACGATCACTCGACCATCTTGCTTAGAACAAAACAAATTTCACTCTGTCGTGTGGTAGAGCTCTCTCTCTGGCTGCAACAGATGGAGCACACATGCGGCAGATAGGTGGTGTAATGATAATGCCACGAGCTGTTGGCATCTGGCTGCATTCCTTTTGACAAAGCATACATGGTTCCTTGCTTGCACCTGCAGGTTACGCCATGCCGATGCTGATCCACTCTGTAACCTTTTCTTTTCTCCCAATATCCTTTCCTTCTTTCGAGCAGAATCTATCTGTTCCGTTTTGTTCAAGCATCAGGGGACTTCAGGCACCAGGCATTGCCATAAAGGGAAAAAACAATACCGCCTATGCTTTATGGTTGATTCTTGATACTGGTGCTGCCTCCTCCAGTCCTGCCCAAATAACGAAGGTAGGAGTAATTAAAATCCAATTCCATGGCCATTCTTGATGCAGAGAGTCATCGTGCAATGGCGATGTTGCTGGTCGGTCGAGCACATTTGGTGGCCTCCACTCGGAACCCATCCAGTACCAAACGACGACGTTCCACGCCGACGCCGTCTTGGAGGGGTCAAGGACGGCCGGCCGCGGCCACTAGGGCGCTCGCACGGCACGCTTGCCGTCGCCGGCGTGCTCTCGGAAGCGACGAGCAGGGCAAGGACGGAGGGAGGCATAAGATGAGAGGGCGGAAGGCAGCGCCTAGGCTAGGCGACATCCGCCACGCCAGTGAAAGTGGCGGCTAGGCTCCTCCCAGATCTGCCCCAGGGGGAGGGCCATGGGAGGGGAGGGGAGGAATGGAGATATGCGTGTCTCGGGTTATTCTCCCGCGACCACCGAGGTCTTGCCGGCTTGCCGCCGTCGTGCTTGCACGCCATCGCTCGAAGGCACGCGAGATCACGGCCATGGTTTTCACAGGCGAGAGATTGCAGGAAGAATCAACGGGCCCGCGAGACTGAGAGAGACATGGATGGTGAGGAAGAAGGGAGAAAGTTCAGACGTCTGTTGCTGGGACCCACCACGAGTAGGATTTTTACTTCACAAATAATAAAAACACCCTGCTTATATTCAAGGGGTAGCAGTAATTTATACTCCCGCGGTTCCAGAAAATTGAGGTTTAAGTTAAATTTCTCTAGGTTTGATCTAGCTTATATTAAATTGGGCAAATGTCTACAATTCAAATCTGTAAATAGTACTTAAATATATTTGTATGATAAAGCTAATGAAACACAATGGGTATGTTAGACATGGATATACTTTTCTATAAACTCGGTCTAACTTAGAAGTACTATTCTGCTACTTGTAAGTTTGCATAAGTTTGACTTAGGACTGTTGGAAATATGAGTAGTTTGCCTAAGATGAACTGTCTGTGTTGATGTTGGTATTGGTTCCAGTCATGTCGTCGAAGAGGTTGTTGGTATCGGGGAAGAAGTCGTCTTTGGGGACGCTGCTATCCATGAAGGAGTCCTTGATTAAGCCAGTAATCGTGTGTGAGCGCTCCCAAAAACAGTATCGTCCTTCTCCCGTACAGGACTTGAAGCAGCAGAATCTCAGAGGCCTACTATCCCGGCTCGCGGTGCATGCTACAAGACGTGATGTGGAAGACCGATGACTGCTCAAAGCTCTATAACTGGAGGCGTTATCCGATGGCTTCGGTGTGTCTAAGAGGAGAAGCGACCTCTCTCTCTTATAGGTACATGTCGAGGAGCCGGACAGGTAGCACGAGGAGCCAGATAGGTAGCGCGAGGAGACGAACGGAAAGACTGGAGGCAAACCAAACATGCTGCAGCCAAAGCCGAGCAACCTCCACTGAATTCAGATTAATTAGCCACTCTCCCTCCACAAAGTTTGTATTAAAAGTCCACTAGCGCAAACTATCCAGTTTTCAGTCATGCGTGACAAAAATAAACTCGGCTCGACGAGATTCCCATAACCCACAACCCATGAGCGGGTGCGTCATGACATGGTGAGGTGGGAGATAGATGAGGAGGAGAGCGCGTGTAGGTCTCTCTCCTTCTCATCCCTTTTACAAGTTACAGAGCCCCCTTATAAGGAGTTCAAACTCTTTCTCAACTAGCAATGTGGAACTAAATTTTTATCTCACATCTTTTTATGCATGAATGGACCAAATGCGGGTCTTCAGAATTTCACGAATTATTGCAAAAGATTAATTGGAATGGGCAATTTTAGGCAAAAATCCAAAAATCCCCCACCAGATTCTAAAGACAAGTACAGTTTACCTATGGTTTTAAAGCATTGTTTTATATAGTGGTGCTACAATAAAGACTGTTAAGTTAAACTTCCACCTAGACTACATGTTACACTAGTTTATAACTTGTATAATTGACTATGCATCAAACTGCAAGTTTGCTACAAATCTAGTCTTACATGAAGCCTTGACCAATATCGGGCAGTCGTAGGACTTCCCCGTGGTTGGAGCCTATATGTCATACTCTGTGGATTTTATGATTTTATTAGAGAGAACCCAACTCGCATTGACGGTGACGTTTAACAATCAGACACATACATGTATGTTCTTTAAAATATGTTATACAAGAGAACATATCTGCTTAAGAAATAATCCATTTAGAACACATTAAATCAGTCTGTCATGCGGAATAGAATAGTATTTCATAAAGGTAAGAATACTCTTCTCAGAGTTGACCAAACAACTTGTCTCTACCACTTATTAAAGGGGAAGCCGACGTGATGGTGGTGGTACGTCGTAACCTTTCCTCCCACCCCGCTGTGAAGAAAAAAATCAGCGCATCCTTGCTCGAAGCATGCCACCCTGAAAAGAATCGGTAAAAAACCAGGAACAAACCACCCCACTACTGCACGATCTGATCGCCTTGAGCGAAAACCAATGACGCAGATTCCCGGAAAATCTCCATGACTCATCCATAGATATCCCTCTCCTCGCCTCCTAGCGCGGCGAGCGTACGCGTCCCCTCCGTTGCCTGTGCTTACTCCTCCACCACGGCGGTGACGGTTCTCCCAGTGTGATGCCGCCTCCGACCAAGCCACTGTTGATGCCATCCTTGTCAAGTCTTGCCCGCGCTCACCATTACAGATCGGCTACTCTTTGCCGCCGCCGGGGGGAACGAGTTCCCGCACCACTCAAGTTTCGAACTCCGGTGGTGCTCTTTCTGCTGCTCTGTCCTAGCCATCGCCACATGAAGACCCTCGTCCTCAATGAAGTCCGAGGTCATGCCCCTACGTGAAGCCTAGAGAAATCAAGCTGCAGCCCTCTGTCGAGGAGCTACCGAATGGTCTCTAGGGAAATTGAGGGGGAAGGGTGGTGGAGCAGCGACCACGATTGAGGGTGGAGGTACGGGGCCCGCCGCGTGAACGGCAGGCCAACACCACCGGCGACCCTCCTGGGATCTCCCGCCCCCCGGTGCCCTCCCCAGATCTCCCGCACCGTCGGCCGCCCTCCTCCTCCTCCGTGGTCTAGCGCTGGGTCCGATAAGACGGAAGCCCTGCCCTTCCTTGTACTTCTGCGCCACCGTCATTTGGGAGAGTATCGAGGGTCGTCCCTCTACCCTCTTGGACTCCTGCTCCAAAGCCACTCCTCCGAATCCCTGGCCTGGACTCCCGCGTGCGCTGCATCGACGAGGAGTCTTGATCTCCTTGCAGTCGTTTGGTTTCAGAGGTATGTGTTCTCGCTCTATCCCATTGGAGTTATCTTTTCTCTATATACTATACAGTTTCGTTCTCTTATCTTCTTATTGTTATTATCAATCCTTGTATGATATTGGTTACAATAATATTAAATTGTTTTTATTAATTCATCTGCTAATCCATTCAATCTTCTATTAAAAATCTCAATGGAATTGAATATTGCAAAGAATAGTGTACTGTTTGTCACATCTAAAGATTGTAAAGATTCATGAACCAAAGTCCCCTTGATTTCATTCTTGGTTTCAGTGGGTCTCTGAGGAGCTAGCAGTGTGGAGATGGACGAGAGAGGTCTAAAAGAGCGAGGCGAGGAACCGCAAATGAGGAGGATGTCAGGTTGGAACAATTGTCTGCAGGAGGAGATTATCAGCTATCAGCACTAGCAGTCAAGTCTCGGCTGCACTCCCTTCCCCTGATTTCTCACTCTTGCATTGCCGAACAGATCTGAAAACCTACCTAGCCTTTGACCATGTTACCATCGTCAACATAAATTTCCATGGCAGCACATCATGGCCCCATTGTTTGTTCTTTGCCATGCTGTTGTTGTCCTTCCATGTTCGTCTTATTTCTTTTGCATAACGTTGTAGTCAGAGGTGTGAGAAGGGCAGCTAGCATATCACTTGCATCTATTTGTGAACTTGTTCTCCAAGGTAAATAAATCTCGTGCTGGTAGTTATTGCCTGATATTGGGTACTGTTAGATTTTACACATCTATAAATTCTCTAGATAACCATATGCATTGATTACACAGTATTCCTGATTGTGATGCTATATTCAGTACAAGAGGTTGCTTAGCTGTTGTAGGGCACATCAATTCGTGTATATAGCAGTATATCCCTTGCTCTGTCATTGATTTTCCTTATTCAGATGTCAGTGTGATTATATAGTTCTCATATGTGTACATTGCAAAAATCTCAATGGAATTGAATTGCAAAGAATAGTGTACAATTTGACGCATCTGAATGTCATAAAGATTCATGAACCAAAGTCCCCCTGATTCACTGTCTTGATTTCATTCTTGGTTTCGGCGGGTCTCTAAGGAGGAGAAATGTGGAGATGGACGGGAGATGCCTAAAAGAGCGAGGCGAGGAGCCGCATATGAGGAGAGATGACCAGCTAAATTGCTAACCAGTTTTATAAACTAGAATATGCATTCCCCGGTAGAACACAGGGCCTATTTCCTGTTTATTCAAAAGGATCACTGTGTTCTAACTTCTAGACGTAAGGTAACCATTTCACAACAGACCTATATATTTATTTCGGCTTCCACTACTATCAAGTATACCTGCTAAAATACTTTACGGTGAGCTTGATGTAATATTTTACCAGCTTCTGAGATATGACATTAGGGAAATCTTCATTAGACAATAGGTTTTATGGTGGTGAATATATATATATATAGTAATGTTTTTTCTTTCCGCAAACCTCGGTTGAAGTTCGTGATTCAGAGTAGCGAGGTGATTAGCCTAGGGAAGCACCTTGAGTGGAAAAGCATTGATGTCTTCATGGTTACTTCAGTTTGTGGTTCGACCCTTCTAGGTAGATATCATGGATTGATGGAACCATTACATATGCATTATATGCTTCTGGCATTTTCTCGGAACCATCCCATTACCCTCTTCATTCTCTCTAGAAGCATGAACATGTCGCTCCGACTTCAGTATATTTTGGCCATCGCATTTGAAATCATTAGAAATTTCTTGGTCAATTGCTCTCTTCTGAACTATCAGATGTATACTGATATTTTTCATGACACATATTTATTTTGTTGTTGTTGTTGTGCTATACCCCAGTATTTCTTGAAGCCAAAGGTTGCAAAGGATCCTCTTCCAGTATTTCTTGAGGAACACCGTCTCCTTGATACCGTCAGAAGAGTGTCTACCTAACATACAGATCTTGGATGGACCTCTCTGCCGAAGCTACAAAGTAAGTTCTCACCTTCTCCTTGTTTTTTCTGAGATAAACATGCTTGTAAAGGATTATTTTCTCAAGGTTACAGTAACTTCAGGTTGGATCTGGCATCTCACTATCTTTGTTTTGTCATTTTTAGAAGATGCATAAGTGCTTGATGGTATTGTACGCCATCACAGTTTTACACACTATTTGCATAAACTCAAATTCGAAGTTTGCTTTAAAGTTAACAATACAATTCTAACATAAATGAACCTTAAGATAAATCTACGTGCAAAGGAACAATTAGACAGTATAACGGGGAAGAATAGAATTGGGTGCTTTTTTTTGTTTGAACAAAAACAATGCGCACATGTTGCTTCTTATGGTGTAACCACTTCTACACTATGTGCATAATGACTAAATCTTTTTAGACGTGCTATTGTGGGCTCTTTCATATCTTGGAATTGATCAATATTTTATAACTTATTATTGTAATATATGATATGTAAATTATTATCAAATGTGAATTATTGAGTCACCAAGAAGCTGATAAAGAAAGTAATGGGATGGAAGAGACAAGGCAGGTGGAACAGCATAGCACTGAGTAACAGGTTTTTGATTCGCTTGTTTTTCTGCAATTGCATCAAAGTATCGTGGCCTAATGCATTACATCCAAGTGACATAATATGTGACTTTAGGAACTGTAAAGAGGAACTTCTTGAGTTCTTCAACACCAACGATACAACGGAAGACAGTGATAAAAACACCCTTGAACTTACCTTTCCTTTGATTCATAATATTTTTGTGCGTTTATGATAAAATTGGTTTGTTAGTTTTTAGTTTCCTCACAATTCTTCGCTTACCGTCTTTGGATATACAATCACTAATTTTAATGTTTTTTTGAATTTCCAATGGGTCCATTCTTGGATATACAGTCAC
This sequence comes from Avena longiglumis, assembly GCA_030063025.1. Lineage (NCBI taxonomy): Eukaryota > Viridiplantae > Streptophyta > Magnoliopsida > Poales > Poaceae > Avena > Avena longiglumis. The sequence goes on along the minus strand of CP125979.1, from coordinate 31,870,832 downwards.
TCATTGTACATAGCCCATTTATCTACAAACATTGCTGCTTTCGGCGCGTCATTCCAACTTGTAAGTTGATGGACCATATTTGCTAATGGTGCGGCGAGGAAGGTTTCAGTTGATGCTTGAGCGTTGAAGTTTCTTTTGGGTCGTCCGTTAGGTTGATCATCTTTGCAGTGTCATGCTCCATGTGGCGTCAGTTTGCGGTTGTAGTAGGTTCTGGGTGCTGGTTGGTTCTAGAGGTTCCTTTTTTTGGATGTTGCCCTCATATGTCTTGGTGTTTGATGTAGCTGTTTTCGTATGGTTTTCCGTTAATTAACTAGACAATTCTTTTCTTCTTAATTATTAGATTGGGAAAAATCTTTTGCTCTTTTTTTTTTGATAATGGCTACATCCGGTTAGAGCGCTTGATGTACCCCTCAAAGTTGAGTGACTCTATGGAGGATGATGCATTGAAGATCATGTCTACACTATTCCTGGAGTTATAAGTATGACCTTGCTTTACACGGGTAATCACTACGACATCATCTACCTACGTTCCTTCTGCTGAATGTTCACGTCAACATACTTCCTGGTTGAAATTGAGTTTGGCTACTGCTTATGAATGAGGGCGCTGAGTTTGGTGGTAGAGAGTTAGACATACACTCGTGCAATAGTGGTTGGATATAGCATATACTTGTGCATTCTTCTTCCATTTACCCAAACTGCTTGTGCCAATTAATTTGTCAGAATCTACTCCTTTGTCTGAAGAAAAACATGTTGTATTTTGTTTGAATTGTTGTCTGGTATATCACATTTGAATTTCTTAATTGTGTCCATTGTAAATCTCTATAACATATTGTATGTTAGTAAAGCGCTAAAACAACATTGGTGAAGGACCGTAGACTCAAATCTTTACATGTCTCATTTGAGGCTTGTCCATTTTGTTTACAGCAATATGCATGATATTCCTTGGCTAACCTGATTTTTTATCTTTCTACCAACACATTTTATTAGCCATTCAAACAACGATAGGTTAAGCTGAGTTGGGATGGTGCTGATCACAATACATGCCAAAAGGTCTCCCATACAGAAATTTAACAAATATTATGCCTTTGCTCAAAACTTGAATCATGTTTAATGTCCATGTCTACAAGTATCCCAACTGTATGTTTAGCATGATGAGAAACATTAGAACATCTAAACCACGTGGCAACGCACGGGTATTCAACTGGTGTCTCCTAATTCCAATTCACGAAATCTCTGATCATAAATAGTAGTTTACCACTATGGTCAACTACTATTGTGGGTCTCATACCAATCTATTTCGATGTATTATCTACCATGTTACGTGATAGACCCTTTGTGAAGGGATCTTCCAAGTTTTTAAATGTTCGGATGTAATCCAACGCAATAACTCTAGAATTTCTTATTTTCCTTCATTCTCCTTTTCACATGCCTCAAAGATTTCATATTATCCTTAGAATTGTTCACTTTAAAAATCACAGATTGATTATCACAATTCATAAGGACTATGTGTATTGATTTTTTTAAACACATGTAAGTTCATTACAAGTTCACGAAGCCACTCTACTTCAACCATGGATGTGTCTAATGTTATAAGTTCTGCTTGCATAGTTGATCTCGTTAAGATGACCGCTTGAAGACCTCCAAAAAACAACGCCACCACCAAGTGTAAAAACATATCCACTCATGGCATTTATCTCATGAGCATCAGAAATCCATTTTAAATCACTATAACCTTTCAGTACCCTTGGATACCCAGCATAGTGAATGTCATAGCTCGTAGTGCCTATTAAATATCGCACAAGGGCATCTATAACCCATCCACTTTTTTAGAGGAGAAAAAGGATCCCCAAAACTTAGAGAAGTATATTTGCTCCTCTAAACTTCGGCCTCCAGATTCGATCCCCAAAAACTTAGAGGAGCAAAAAAATTTCATCACAATTTTCAAATCTCCACACCACACGTCAAGTATCCATATTACAAACATGCATAAATATTATCCAAAATACATTAAATTGATAATGTTAGATACAAAAGTGATGCCTTCAGCATCTCAGCCACCTCTTCCACCATCTTGGCCACCTCAAAGAGCACCTCAGCCACCATCACCACCACCACCACCACTTAGCTCTCGGGACAAGATCCTCGCACGAGCAATTTCCCAACATGCCCTAGCCTTGTCATCGAATGTGCTTGGGTTCATGAACATGATGTTTCAGTTGGCATCTTCCCTCTCCTTGGCATGTTGGGACATTGATACATCGTAAACTTATCTATAATTTTTGATATTCCATGCTTGTTTAGTATCCACTTTGCTTTGCTTTGTCTATAGTTTGAGGTATTTTTATATGTTTTCTGGGACTAACCTATTAACAAGATGCCACAGTGCCAGTTGCCTGTTTTCTGTTGTTTTTGGTTCCAGAAAAGTCAGAAAATGAATATTCTCGGAATTGGACGGGACAAAAGCCAAAGTCATTATTTTACAGAGAACACGGAGCCAAAAGACGTGACGAAGGAGGGCCTAGAGGGGGGCACACCCCCTGGCCGCACGGCCAGACCTGGCCCGCGCCTAGGGGGTGCAGCCGCCTCGGGCACCCCCTCGGCCTCCCTCTCCGCCTATAAGAAGCCCCCGATACGTAAACCCTAAGTATCTGATCAATCTTCCACGAAACAGTCCATAGTCGCCGTCACCATCGTCCCTAGATCGGGGGGGTCTTAAGCTCTTCCCAGCACCCTGTCGGAGGGGAGAGATCATCCCGAAGGCCTTCTTCATCACCATGCCAGCATCCGCATGATGCGTGAGTAGTTTCACCTTGGACTACGGGTTCATATAGTAGCTAGATGGTTGTTTCTCCTTCTTTGTGCTACCATGTTTAGATCTTGTGAGCTCCGTTCATGATCAAGATCATCTATTTGTAATCATGCATGTTGTGTTTACGGGGATCCGATGGATATTGAGATTACTATGTTAGATTGGTTAATGATTCTATCTTAATGATTCTATCATGTCTGTTTTGTTTTTAGATCTTGCATGCTCTCCGTTTCTAGTAACTATCTTGGCCAAGTAGATGCTAGTGACTCCAAGAAAGAGTATTTATGGTCGATAGTGGGTTCATGCCTCTATTGAATATGGATAAGTGACATAAATCTCTAAGGTTGTAGATGTGATGTTGCTACTAGGGAGAAAACAATGATCTCTTGTTCATGAAACAAGTATATTGTTTACTTTACACACTTTGCTTAAAGCAGTTATCCGTTGCTTGCAATTTAATACTGAAGAGGGTTCGGATGATAACCTGAAGGTGGATTACTAGTCATAGATGTAGTTGGATGGCGGTCTATGTATCTTGTTGTAATGCCCAATCAAATCTTATATGATCATGAATGTCTAGTATTGCATTGTTATGCCTTGATCTGTCGCGTCAATTGCCCCACTGTAATTTGTTTACCCAGCATGTTATGTTGTTTATCTTAAGGAGAACACCTCTAGTGAACCGTGGACCCCGGTCCAATCTTTAGTATTGATACATCTTCCACTATTACTGTTTACTTTCTGGAAACCACCATCACCTGAGAGGCAATAATAAAGTGTTTATTATGTGTATTCCAAGTATATGATAGATGTTTATTTTGCATGCTATAATTGTATTAATACAGAAACGTTAATACATGTGTGTTTAATAAACAAACAGAAAGTTCCTAGTTACGCCTCTCTCATAAACTAGCTCATTGATTAACAAGATGATCAAGGTTTCCTGATCATGGACATTGGATGTTGTTAATAACGGGATCACACCATTAGTGTAATGGTGTGATGAACATTCATCCGAAGTATAGCATTACGATCAAAGTCATTGAGTTTATATTGCTATAACAACTTACGAAGTGATCCTAATCCTTAGACCATGAGATCATGTCAATCACTAACACCGGAAGAGTTTCTTGATAACATCAAACGTCACACCGTAACAGGGTGATTATAAAGATGGATTCAGAACTAATAAAGTGTTATGTTGAGGCTCATGGATCGAGAGTGGAATTTGTTCATCCCGATGACGGATAGATATACTCTGGGCCCTCTCGGTGATATCACATTGATTAGCTTGCAAGCAAGTGATTTGATCACTAGAATGTTATATCATACGAACGAGAAAAGAGTGCATGTCGGTCACGAGATCAAACTAGGTATGGAGATACCGATGATCGAATCTCGGACATGTAATATATCGTGAAACAAAGGGATTAAGATACTAGCGTAAAAGGTTCCGACGATCACAAGAAAGTCATCGTTGAATGTGTGGAGTCGATGGGTCTCCGGATCCCGCTTCGATTATTGATCCGAGAGGGTCTCGATCATGTCCGCATTATTCACGAACCGTAGGGTGACACACTTAAGAGACACCGACATCCAATCGAGCAAATGTTTCATGCCGAAAGAATGAACAAGCGCAGAATTTATTTCACTAGATACCAAACAGTTTTGGTGAAATTGCATAAAGTGGTTATGCATGTGAAATAGAATTCTAGCAGGGGTTATTTGTGAATGTTTGTCATTAAAGTAATTGACAAAACTCTGAATAAAATAAAAGAGTTTTATTTAATGAGAGTTTGCATTAAATTTGGTGGAAATTTAATGGGAATTTGAGTGGACTTTTGAGTGGAGGGAATTTAAAGGAGATTTGTGAGTGGAGTGTCCACCCACATGAAGAGGGGAGGGCAAGGGCAGCCCCATGCGCCGCCACCCCTTGGGTTCCCCTCCTCCTATAAAAGGAGCCCCTCCTCACTTGTCTCACACCTCCTCGTGAAGGATCTCTCCCCTCTAAAATTTATCCCCATGGTCTCGGACTAGCGAGATACATGTTCCCGGTGGCTATTCGGCAAGAAAGAGTTGTGCTTCGCTGCATCCTTTGGAGTGAGGAGGCGGAGGTTGCTCGGTGCCTCGAACGTGTGGGCGAGCACGGATGCGCTGCTGATTTGCGGCGCTAGGACTTCCTCTCGATCTTGAGATCGACAAGAGATCGTCTACATCAACCACGAGTTGAACTCGTTAAGCTTTGTCGGTCTTCAAGGGTATGTTCTCTACGGATATACATCCGCCCGTTGTTTGTATCTAGTAGATAGATCTTGGTATATAGTTCACATCGTAGGAAATTTTTTGTTTTCTATGCTGCGAACCCTACAGTGGTATCAGAGCCGGATCTATGCTTAGATACTTTACACGGGTAGTACACATATGAGTATGTGGGCGATGATGATCATGTTGTTGCTCCTTTGTTGTAATTTTGGATATTGGTGGCATAGTGGGATGAAGCGGCCCGGACAAACTTTACATGTCCTCGCACATGAGACCTGTTCCACGCTTGACATGCAACTAGTTTGCATAAGTGGCTAGCAGGTGTGTGTCTCTCCTACTATAGTCAATATCTATTTTGCAAGCGAGTTGTCAACAATTTGATTATCCTCGTTCTGGTTCATGTTCGTAGGTAAGAACGGTTCTATCTCGAAAGCCCTAAGCCACGTAAAAACTTGCAATGGATAAATTAGAGGCGTCTAGTTTAGATTGTTGCTGGGCTAGTGTTATGATATGGTAGTGTTGTAAGTAGAAGTATGAGATGATACTCTTACAACACACATAGCGTGTAAAATCCATAGACCTTGGATTTACACATATAGGTATGATAGTGATCATACCACGATGCACATGATAGAGATCATCTGCGGGAACCATATAATTTCACTAATAAACATATGATGTTTGATAGCATCTTATATTGCTTGTTTAGCGCTTTGTTAGCATAATAAGATGATCCCTCATTTAAATATCAAGATAAGAATGTGTTCTTCCTTTAGTATGCACCGATTATGTTTTCGGCGCTTCGGGACAGCACGTGATGATCGGGTGTTCTTGGATCCGACCATATTTCGGTGTAAAAAGCGTTACACGCCGAATACTAAGGTTCTAACTTGGCGAGCCTAGCATGTACAGACATGGCCTCGGAACACGGACCGAAAGGTTAAGCATGAGTCATATAGTTGATATGATGCCCATTTGATGCTCGCCTTTGAAGCTATACCGACTCACGTGATGATCGGACTTGGTGTAGTGGATTTGGTTCATGTAATCACCAAAAAGGCACGAGGGATGTCGTTTTTGAGTGGGAGTTCATTCGTAATATAGATTAGTTGAACTCAATCTATCATACACTTAGTCTAAACGTTACAAATTCTGTTATAGATGACACCACCTGCTTTTAATTTTAATGTGTTCATAGAGAAAGAGAAACTAGCAACGAACGGTAGCAACTTTACCGAATGGGCCATGAATTTGAGGATTCTCCTCTCTACTACACAAAAGCAATATGTGCTAGAAGCGCCGTTAGGCCCCCCCACCTTTTGATGATGCCCCTGACGAGGAGAAGAATGTCTATCAGACTCGTCAGGAGGACCACAACTTAGTTCATTGCGGCATATTGTATGGGCTAGAGCCGAACTTCAAAGCGTTCAAAAGCGGCAATGCATTTGATACAATGGGTGAGTTGAAAATGATTTTCGACACATCTTCAGAGAGAGCTACAACGCTTTAGAAAAGTTCTTTAGCTGCATGATGTAAGAGCACAACTCCGTTAGTGAGCATGTACTCAAGATGTCGGGTTACGCCGATAAGCTTGTGTCCTTGGGAATATCGATTCCCATTGACTTAGGCATCCATCGTGTTCTGCAGTCTCTGCCACCTAGCTATAAGAGCTTCGTGATGAACTATAATATGCAAGGCATGAAGAAGTCTCTCCCCGAGCTTCTGTCAATGCTTAAAACTGCAGAAGTGGAGATCAAAAAGGAACATCAAGTGTTGATGATCAATAGGAACACTGGTTTCAAGAAAGACAAGAAGGGAAAACGGAAGGGAAGTAAGGGCGGCAAGCATGTTGCCGCGCCTGAAAAGAAACCCCGAGTTGGACCTAAGTCTGATTCTGAGTGCTACTATTGTAAGGGGACTGGCCACTGGAAGCGTAACTGCCCCAAGTATCTAGAAGACAAGAAGGCCGGCAAGGCAAACAAAGGTATATATGATATACATGTTATTGATGTGTACTTGACTAGTGCTCGCAGTAGCACCTGGGTATTTGATACCGGTTTAATTGCTAATATTTGTAACTCGAATCAGGGGCTGCGGAACAAGCGACCGCTAGCAAGGGGTGAGGTCAAGATGCGTGTCGGAAATGGATCAAGCGTTGATGTGATCGCCGTCGGAACGCTGCCTCTCCACTTACCGTCGGGATTAGTTATAAACTTGAATAAATGTTATCTGGTGCCTGCACTGAGCATGAACATTGTATTTGGATCGTGTTTGATGCGAAGTGGTTATTCATTTAAATCCGAGAACAATGTTTGTTCTATTTATATGAATGAAATCTTTTATGGTCATGCACCGATGATGAATGGTTTATTTCTATTAGATCTCGATGATAATGTTACACATATTCATAATGTTGATGCTAAAAGGATTAAACTTAATGATGATATATCCGCATATATGTGGCACTGCCGTCTAGGTCATATTGGCGTTAAACGCACGAAGAATCTCCATTCGGATGTGAAGGGAATATGCCCTGAGAGGCAATAATAAATTGTTTATTATGTGTATTCCAAGTATATGATAGATGTTTATTTTGCATGCTATAATTGTATTAATAAGGAAACGTTAATACATGTGTGTTTAATAAACAAACAGAAAGTTCCTAGTTAAGCCTCTCTCATAAACTAGCTCGTTGATTAACAAGATGATCAAGGTTTCCTGATCATGGACATTGGATGTTGTTAATAACGGGATCACAACATTAGTGTAATGATGTGATGAACATTCATCCGAAGTATAGCATTACGATCAAAGTCATTGAGTTTATATTGCTATAACAACTTACGAAGTGATCCTAATCCTTAGACCATGAGATCATGTCAATCACTAACACCGGAAGAGTTTCTTGATAACATCAAACGTCACACCGTAATGTGGTGATTATAAAGATGGGTTCAGAACTAATAAAGTGTTATGTTGAGGCTCATGGATCGAGAGTGGAATTTGTTCATCCCGATGACGGATAGATATACTGGGCCTCTCGGTGATATCACATTGATTAGCTTGCAAGCAAGTGATTTGATCACTAGAATGTTATATCACGAACGATAAAAGAGTGCATGTCGATGCGAGATCAAACTAGGTATGGAGATACCAATGATCGAATCTCGGACATGTAATATATCGTGAGACAAAGGGATTAAGATACTAGCGTAAAAGGTTCCGACGATCACAAGAAAGTCATCGTTGAATGTGTGGGAGTCAGTATGGGTCTCCAGATCCCGCTTCTGATTATTGATCTGAGAGGGGTCTCGATCATGTCCGCATTATTCACGAACCGTAGGGTGACACACTTAAGAGACACCGACATCCAATTGGAGCAAAAGTTTCATGCCGAAAGAATAAACAAAGCGAGAATTTATTTCACTAGATATCCAAACAAGTTTTGGGTGAAATTGCATAAAGTGGTTATGCATGTGAAATAGAATTCTAGCAAGGTTATTGTGAATGTTTGTCATTAAAGTAATTGACAAAATTCTGAATAAAATAAAAGAGTTTTATTTAATGAGAGTTTGCATTAAATTTGGTGGAAATTTAATGGGATTTTTGAGTGGGATTTTGAGTGGACTTTTGAAGGGTCATTTTGTGAGTGGAGTGTCCACCCACATGATGAGGGAGGCAAGGGGCATCCCCATGCGCCGCCACCCCTTGGGGTTCCCCCTCCTCCTATAAAAGGCCCCTCCTCTCACTTCTCACTCACACCTCCTCGTGAAGGATCTCTCTCCTCTAGAATTTATCCCCCATGGTCTCGGACTAGCGAGATACATGTTCCCGGTGGCTATTCGGCAAGAAAGAGTTGTGCTTCCGCTGCATCGCTGGAGCGAGGAGGCGGAGGTTGCTCGGTGCCTCGAACGTGTGTGCGAGCACGGATGCGCTGCTGATTTGCGGCGCTAGGACTTCCTCTCGATCTTGAGATCGGCAAGAGATTGTCTACATCAACCACGAGTTTGGACTCGTTAAACTTTGTCGGTCTTCAAAGGTATGTTCTCTACGGATGTACATCCGCCCGTTGTTTGTATCTAGTATAAATAGATCTTGGTATAACGTTCACATCGTAGGAAAATTTTTGTTTTCTATGCTGCGAACCCTTCAGTGGTATCAGAGCCGGATCTATGCGTAGATACTTTACACGGGTAGTACACATATGAGTATGTGGGCGACGATGATCATGTTGTTGCTCCTTTCTTGTGATTTTGGATATTGGTGGCATAGTGGGATGAAGCGGCCCGGACAAACTTTACATGTCCTCGCACATGAGACCTGTTCCACGCTTGACATGCAACTAGTTTGCATAAGTGGCTAGCGGGTGTCTGTCTCTCCTACTATAGTCAATATCTATTTTTGCAAGCGAGTTGTCAACAATTTGATTATCCTCGTTGTGGTTCATGTTCGTAGGTAAGAACGGTTCTATCTCGAAAGCCCTAAGCCACGTAAAACTTGCAATGGATAAATTAGAGGCGTCTAGTTTAGATTGTTCTTTGGGCTAGTGTTATGATATGGTAGTGTTGTAAGTAGAAGTATGAGATGATACTCTTACAACACACATAGCGTAAAATCCATAGACTGTGGATTTACACATATAGGTATGATAAGTGATCATACCACGATGCACATGATAGAGATCATCTGCGGGAACCATATAATTTCACTAATAAACATATGATGTTTGATTGCATCTTATATTGCTTGTTTAGCGCTTTGTTAAGCATAATAAGATGATCCCTCATTTAAATATCAAGATAAGAATGTGTTCTTCCTTTAGTATGCACCGATTATGTTTTCGTCGCTCCAAGACATCACGTGATGATCGGGTGTACTTGGATCCTCGACCATACTTCGGGTGTAAAAGCAGTTACACCGCAAATACTAAGGTTCTAACTTGGCGAGCCTAGCATGTATGAGACATGGCCTCGAACACGGCCAGAAAGGTTAAGCATGAGTCATATAGTTGATATGATGCCCATTTGATGCTCGCCTTTGAAGCTATCGACTCACGTGATGATCGGACTTGGTGTAGTGGATTTGGTTCATGTAATCACCAAAAGGACACGGGATGTCGCTTTTGAGTGGGAGTTCATTCGTAATATAGATTAGTTGAACTCAATCTATCATACACTTAGTCTAAACTTTACAAATTCTGTTGTAGATGGCACCACCTTTTAATTTCAATGCGTTCATGGAGAAAGAGAAACTAGCAACGAACGGTAGCAACTTTCTTGAATGGGCCATGAATTTGAGGATTCTCCTCTCTGCACAAAAGCAATATGTGCTAGAAGCGCCTTAGGCCCCACCTTTGACGATGCCCCGACGAGGAGAAGAATGTCTATCGACTCGTCGGAGGACCACAACTTAGTTCATTGCGGCATATTGTATGGGCTAGAGCCGAACTCAAAGCGTTTCAAACGGCAATGCTTTTGATACAATGGGTGAGTTGAAAATGATTTTCGACACACATGTCAGTGAGAGCTACAATGCTTGAGAAAAGTTCTTTAGTGCATGATGGAAGAGAACGACTCCGTTAGTGAGCATGTACTCAAGATGTCGATTCTGGATAAGCTTGTGTCCTTGGGAATAACCATTCCCATTGACTTAGGCATCCATCGTGTTCTACGCCACCTAGCTATAAGAGCTTCGTGATGAACTATAATATGCAAGGCATGAAGAAGTCTCTCCCGAGCTTACCAATGCTTAAAAGCTGCAGTGGAGATCAAAAGGAACATCAAGTGTTGATGATCAATAGGAACACTGGTTTCAAGAAAGACAAGAAGGGAAAAGCGGAAGGAAGTAAGGCGGCAAGCTGTTGCGCTTGAAAAGAAACCCGAGTTGGACCTAAGTCCGATACCGAGTGCTACTATTGCAAGGATTGGCCACTAGGCGCAATCGCCCCAAGTATCTCGCGGACAAGAAGGCGGCAAGGCAAACAAAGGTATATATGATATACATGTTATTGATGTGTACTTGACTAGTGCTCGCAGAGCACTGGGTATTTGATACCGGTTATTGCTAATATATGTAACTCGAATCGTGGGTCATGAACAGCGACCGCTAGCAAGGGGTGAGGTCAAGATGCGTGTCGGCAATGGATCAAGTGTTGATGTGATCGCCGTCGACGCTACCTCTCCACTTACCGTCGGGATTAGTCATAAACTTAAATAAATGTTATCTGGTGCACCTTGAGCATGAACATTGTATCTGGATCATGTTTGATGCAAAGTGGTTATTCATTTAAGTCTGAGAACAATGGTTGTTCCATTTATATGAATGAAATCTTTTATGGTCATGCACCGATGATGAATGGTTTATTTCATTGATCTCGATGATAATGTTACACATATTCATAATGTTGATGCTAAAAGGATTAAACTTGATGATGATATATCCGCATATATGTGGCACTGCCTAGGTCATATTGGCATTAAACGCATGAAGAAGCTCCATTCGGATGGACTTTTGGAATCACTTGATTATGAATCATTTGATACATGTGAGCCATGCCTTATGGGCAAGATGACTAGAACGCCGTTTTCGGTTCAATGGAGCAGGCGATGATTTATTGGAAATCATACATTCGATGTATGTGGTCCAATGAGTGTGTCGCCGAGGTGGATATCGTTATTTTATTACTTTCACGGATGATTTGAGTAGATACGGTTATATCTACTTGATGAAACATAAGTCTGAAACCTTTGAAAAGTTCAAGGAATTTCGAATGAAGTGGAAAATCATCGTAATAGAAAGATCAAATTTCTACGATGCCGTGGAGGTGAGTATCTAAGTTCTGAGTTTAGCACTCACATGAAAGAGTGTGGAATTGTTTCACAACTCACACCTCGAACACCACAGCGAAATGGTGTGTGGAACGTCGTAATCGTACTTTATTAGATATGGTTCGATCTATGATGTCTCTGACGGACTTGCCGTTGTCATTTTGGGGTTATGCACTAGAAACTGCTGCATTCACTTTAAATCGGGCACCATCTAAATCCGTTGAAACGACACCGTATGAATTGTGGTTTGGAAACAAACCTAAGCTGTCATTTCTTAAAGTTTGGGGTTGCGATGTTTATGTGAAGAAACTTCAACCGGATAAACTCGAACCCAAAGCGGAAAAATGCGTCTTCATAGGATACCCTAAAGAAACTATTGGGTATTCCTTCTATCACAGATCCGAGGGCAAGGTTTTTGTTGCCAAGAATGGATCCTTTCTAGAGAAAGAGTTTCTCGCGAAAGGTGTGAGTAGTCGGAAGGTAGAACTCGAAGAGGTTATGGAACCTTCTCTTCAAAGTATGGCCAGTAGCGGCGCGGAAGTTGTTAGGAGTTGGCTACACATTGAAGAGGAACTAATGATAATGATCATGAAACTCAGAAGAGTACTACCGAACCTCGCGGTCAAACAGACGCGTGCAACTCCCGAGTCACGGAAATCTGTCAGAAATTTCATGGTTGATGAAAACAATGACCCTGCGACGTATGAAGAAGCGATGATGAGCCCGGATTCCAACAAATGGTTAGAAGCCATGAAATCCGAGATGGAATCCATGTATGAAAATCAAGTTTGGAACTTGGTGGAATTACCTCACGAGAAAGGCCGTGGAGAACAAATGGATTTTCAAAGGAAAAGCGATGCGATGGTAATGTGACCATCTATAAAGCTCGACTTGTCGCAAAGGGGTTTCGACAAATTCAAGGAGTTGACTACGATGAGACTTTCTCTCCGTAGCGATGCTAAAGTCAGTTAGGATTATGTTAGCAATTCTGCATATTTCGATTATGAAATATGGCGGATGGATGTCAAAACCGCGTTTCTCAATGGTAATATTGAAGAAGAGTTGTATATGATACAACCAAAGGGTTTTGTCGATCCTAAGGATGCTAACAAGGTGTGCAAGCTTCAGATCCATCTATGGATTGAAGCAAGCATCACAGTTGGAATCTCCGCTTTGATGAGGTGATCAAAGAGTTTGGATTTGTCCAAACTTATGGAGAAGCTTGTATTTACAAGAAAGTGAGTGGGAGCAATGTGGCATTTCGATATTATATGTGGATGACATATTGTTGATCGGAAATGATATAGAACTTTTAAGCAGTGTTAAAAGTTATCTAAGCGACAAATTTTCAATGAAGGACCTAGGTGAGCGTCATACATATTAGGCATAAAGATCTATAGAGATAGATCTAGGCCTAATAGGCTATCATAAAGTACATACCTTGATAAGATTTTAAAGAAGTTTAAAATGGACGGAAGTAAGAAGGGTTCTTACCTATGTTGCAAGGCAAGACATTGAGTAAGACTCAAAGTCCGCCGGCGGAAGAAAGAGAGATAATGGACAAAGTCCCTATGCTTCAGCCATAGGCTCTATAATGTACGCCATGCTATGTACAAGACCGGATGTGGCACACGCTATTAGTTTGACTAGTAGGTACCAATCGGATCCGAGTTCTAACATGGATAGCGGTCAAGAATATCCTTAAGTACTTACGAAGAACTAAGGATATGTTTCTTGTATCTGAGGTGAAGAAGAGCTCGTCGCTAAGTGTTATGTCGACGCTAGCTTTGACACCGATCCGGATGACTCTAAGTCTCAATCCGGATCGTATTTCTCATGAATGGCGGGAGCGGTTAGTTGGAGGAGCTCCAAACAACCTGTGGTAGCGGGATCAACAACGGAGGCCGAATATGTTGCTGCTTGAGCGGCTCGAAGCGATTTGGATGAAGGAGTTCATATCCGAACTAGGAGTTGTGGCAAGCGTTGGACCCAATGGTGATCTATTGTGACAACAATGGTGCCATTGCCAATGCCAAAGAGCCAAGGTCTCACAAGCATTCCAAGCATATTAAGCGCGGTTTCACTCCATCCATGAGCATGTCAAGGATGGAGATATAAAGATTAGAAGTACATACGGATCTCAATGTAGCATCCGTTGACTAAAACTCTCCCTAGAGCAAAACATGATCAACACGAACTCAATGGGTGTTAGATATATCACTATGTAACTAGATTATTGTCTCTAGTGCAAGTGGGAGGCAAGGAATATGCCCGAGAGGCAATAATAAATTGTTTATTATGTGTATTCCAAGTATATGATAGATGTTTATTTTGCATGCTATAATTGTATTAATAAGGAAAGCGTTAATACATGTGTGTTTAATAAACAAACAGAAAGTTCCTAGTTAAGCCTCTCTCATAAACTAGCTCGTTGATTAACAAGATGATCAAGGTTTCGATCATGGACATTGGATGTTGTTAATAACGGGATCACAACATTAGTGTAATGATGTGATGAACATTCATCCAAGTATAGCATTACGATCAAAGTCATTGAGTTTATATTGCTATAACAACTTACGAAGTGATCCTAATCCTTAGACCATGAGATCATGTCAATCACTAACACCGAAGAGTTTCTTGATAACATCAAACGTCACACCGTAATGGGGTGATTATAAAGATGGGTTCGAACTAATAAAGTGTTATGTTGAGGCTCATGGATCGAGAGTGGAATTTGTTCATCCCGATGACGGATAGATATACTCTGGGCCCTCTCGGTGATATCACATTGATTAGCTTGCAAGCAAGTGATTTGATCACTAGAATGTTATATCACGAACGAGAAAAGAGTGCATGTCGATGTGAGATCAAACTAGGTATGGAGATACCAATGATCGAATCTCGGACATGTAATATATCGTGAGACAAAGGGATTAAGATACTAGCGTAAAAGGTTCCGAAGCGATCACAAGAAAGTCATCGTTGAATGTGTGGAGTCGTATGGGTCTCCGGATCCCGCTCGATTATTGATCCGAGAGGGTCTCGATCATGTCCGCATTATTCACGAACCGTAGGGTGACACACTTAAGAGACACCGACATCCAATTGGAGCAAAAGTTTCATGCCGAAAGAATAAACAAAGCGCAGAATTTATTTCACTAGATACCTAAAGCAGGTTTTCAGTGAAATTGCATAAAGTGGTTATGCATGTGAAATAGAATTCTAGCAAGGGTTATTTGTGAATGTTTGTCATTAAAGTAATTGACAAAATTCTGAATAAAATAAAGAGTTTTATTTAATGAGAGTTTGCATTAAATTTGGTGGAAATTTAATGGGATTTTTGAGTGGGATTTTGAGTGGACTTTTGAAGGGTCATTTTGTGAGTGGAGTGTCCACCCACATGATGAGGGAGGGCAAGGGGCAGCCCCATGCGGCCACCCCTTGGGGTTCCCTCCTCCTATAAAAGGGCCCCTCCTCTCACTTCTCACTCACACCTCGTGAAGGATCTCTCTCCCCTCTAGAATTTATCCCCATGGTCTCGGACTAGCGAGATACATGTTCCGGTGGCTATTCGGCAAGAAAGAGTTGTGCTTCGCTGCATCATTTGGGCGAGGAGGCGGAGGTTGCTCGGTGCCTCGAGCGTGTGTGCGACGCGGATGCGCTGGCGATTTCTTGCGCTAGGACTTCCTCTCGATCTTGAGATCGGCAAGAGATCGTCTACATCAACCACGAGTTTGGACTCGTTAAACTTTGTCGGTCTTCAAAGGTATGTTCTCTACGGATGTACATCCGCCCGTTGTTTGTATCTAGTATAAATAGATCTTGGTATAACGTTCACATCGTAGGAAAATTTTTGTTTTCTATGCTGCGAACCCTTCAGGATGGACTTTTGGAATCACTTGATTATGAATCATTTGATACATGTGAGCCATGCCTTATGGGCAAGATGACTAGAACGCCGTTTTCCGGTTCAATGGAACGGGCGACAGATTTATTGGAAATCATACATTCTGATGTATGTGGTCCAATGAGTGTGTCGACGCGAGGTGGATATCGTTATTTTGTTACTTTCACGGATGATTTGAGTAGATACGGTTATATCTACTTGATGAAACACAAGTCTGAAACCTTTGAAAAGTTCAAGGAATTTCAGAATGAAGTGGAAAATCATCGTAATAGAAAGAGCAAATTTCTACGGTCCGACCGTGGAGGTGAGTATCTAAGTTACGAGTTTAGCACTCACATGAAAGAATGTGGAATTGTTTCACAACTCACACTGCCGAACACCACAGCAAAATGGTGTGTCAACGTCGTAATCGTACTTTATTAGATATGGTTCGATCTATGATGTCTCGACGGACTTGCCGTTGTCATTTTGGGGTTATGCACTAAGCTGCTGCATTCACTTTAAATCGGGCACCATCTAAATCCGTTGAAAAGACACCGTATGAATTGTGGTTTGAAACAAACCTAAGTCATCATTTATTAAAGTTTGGGGATGCGATGTTTATGTGAAGAAACTTCAACCGGATAAACTCGAACCCAAAGCGGAAAAATGCGTCTTCATAGGATACCCTAAGGAAACTATTGGGTATTCCTTCTATCACAGATCCGAGGGCAAAGTTTTTGTTGCCAAGAATGGATCCTTTCTAGAGAAAGAGTTTCTCGCGAAAGGTGTGAGTAGTCGGAAGGTAGAACTCGAAGAGGTTATTGAACCTTCTCTTCAAAGTATGGCGAGTAGCGCAGCGCCGGAAGTTGTTCCGGAGTTGGCTCCACCTGTTGAAGAGGGAACTAATGATAATGATCATGAAACTCCGAAAGAGAGTACTACTGAACCTCGCAAGTCAAGCAGGACGCGTGCAGCTCCCGAGCTGTACAGAAATTCTGTCATGAATTTCATGGTTGATGAAAATGATGACCCTGCGACGTATGAAGAAGCGATGATGAACCCGGATTCCAACAAATGGTTAGAAGCCATGAAATCCAAGATGGAACCCATGTATGAAAATCAAGTTTGGAACTTGGTGGACTTACCTCACGACCGAAAGGTCGTGGAGAACAAATGGATTTTCAAAAGGAAAACTGCGTCTTGATGGTAATGTGACCGTCTATAAAGCTCGACTTGTCGCAAAGGGGTTTCGACAAATTCAAGGAGTTGACTACGATGAGACTTTCTCTCCGTAGCGATGCTAAAGTCGATTAGGATTGTGTTAGCAATTCTGCATATTTCGATTATGAGATATGGCGGATGGATGTCAAAACCGTTTCTCAATGGTAATATTGAAGAAGAGTTGTATATGATATAACCAAAGGGTTTTGTCGATCCTAAGGATGCTAACAAGGTGTGCAAGCTTCACGATCCATCTATGGATTGAAGCAAGCATCACGAAGTTGGAATCTCCGCTTTGATGAGGTGATCAAAGAGTTTGGATTTGTCCAAACTTATGGAGAAGCTTGTATTTACAAGAAAGTGAGTGGGAGCAATGTGGCATTTCGATATTATATGTGGATGACATATTATTGATCGGAAATGATATAGATCTTTAAACAGTGTTAAAAGTTATCTAACAACAAATTTTCAATGAAGGACCTAGGTGAGCGTCATACATATTAGGCATAAAGATCTATAGAGATAGATCTAGGCGCCTAATATGGCTATCGCAAAGTACATACCTTGATAAGATTTTAAAGAAGTTTAAAATGGAAGGAAGTAAGAAGGGGTTCTTACCTATGTTGCAAGGCAAGACATTGAGTAAGACTCAAAGTCCGGCTTCGGCGGAAGAAAGAGAGATAATGGACAAAGTCCCTATGCTTTGACCATAGGCTCTATAATGTACGCCATGCTATGTACAAGACCAGATGTGGCACATGCTATTAGTTTGACTAGTAGGTACCAATCGGATCCAGTTTCGGAACACTGGATAGCGGTCAAGAATATCCTTAAGTACTTACGAAGAACTAAGGATATGTTTCTTGTATACGGAGGTGAAGAAGAGCTCGTCGCTAAGTGTTATGTCGACGCTAGCTTTGACACCGATCCTGGTGACTCTAAGTCTCAATCCGGATACGTATTTCTCATGAATGGCGGAGCGGTTAGTTGGAGGAGCTCCAAACAACCTATGGTAGCGGGATCAACAACGGAGGCCGAATATGTTCTTTGCTTGAGCGGCTCAGGAAGCAGTTTGGATGAAGGAGTTCATATCCAAACTAGGAGTGGTTGCAAACGCGTTGGACCCAATGGTGATCTATTGTGACAACAATGGTGCCATTGCCAATGCCAAAGAGCCAAGGTCTCACAAGCATTCCAAGCATATTAAGCGTCGGTTTCACTCCATCCGTGAGCATGTCAAAGATGGAGATATAAAGATTTGTAAATTACATACGGATCTCAAAGTAGCAGATCCGTTGACTAAAACTCTCCCTAGAGCAAAACATGATCTACACCAGAACTCCATGGGTGTTAGATACATCACTATGTAACTAGATTATTGTCTCTAGTGCAAGTGGGAGGCAAGGAATATGCCCCGAGAGGCAATAATAAAGTGTTTATTATGTGTATTCCAAGTATATGATAGATGTTTATTTTGCATGCTATAATTGTATTAATACGAAGCGTTAATACATGTGTGTTTAATAAACAAATGAAAGTTCCTAGTTATGCCTCTCTCATAAACTAGCTCGTTGATTAATAAGATGATCAAGGTTTCGATCATGGACATTGGATGTTGTTAACGGGATCACAATATTAGTGTAATGGTGTGATGAACATTCATCCAAGTATAGCATTACGATCAAAGTCATTGAGTTTATATTGCTATAACAACTTACGAAGTGATCCTAATCCTTAGACCATGAGATCATGTCAATCACTAACACGGAAGAGTTTCTTGATAACATCAAAGCGTCACACCGTAATGTGGTGATTATAAAGATGGATTCGAACTAATAAAGTGTTATGTTGAGGCTCATGGATCGAGAGTGGAATTTGTTCATCCCGATGACGGATAGATATACTACGGGCCCTCTCGGTGATATCACATTGATTAGCTTGCAAGCAAGTGATTTGATCACTAGAATGTTATATCACGAGGAGAAAAAGTGCATGTCGATGCGAGATCAAACTAGGTATGGAGATACCGATGATCGAATCTCGGACATGTAATATATCGTGAAACAAAGGGATTAAGATACTAGCGTAAAAGGTTCCGACGATCACAAGAAAGTCATCGTTGAATGTGTGGGAGTCGGTATGGGTCTCGGATCCGCTTCGATTATTGATCCGAGAGGTCTCGATCATGTCCGCATTATTCACGAACCGTAGGGTGACACACTTAAGAGACACCGACATCCAACTGGAGCAAATGTTTCATGCCGAAAAGAATGAACAAGCGCAGGAATTTATTTCACTAGATACCAAAGCAGGTTTTGGGTGAAATTGCATAAAGTGGTTATGCATGTGAAATAGAATTCTAGCAAGGGTTATTGTGAATGTTTGTCATTAAAGTATTTGACAAAATTCTGAATAAAATAAAAGAGTTTTATTTAATGAGAGTTTGCATTAAATTTGGTGGAAATTTAATGGGAATTTGAGTGGACTTTTGAGTGGAGGGAATTTAAAGGAGATTTGTGAGTGGAGTGTCCACCCACATGAAGAGGGGAGGGCAAGGGGGCATCCCCATGCCTGCCACCCCTTGGGGTTCCCCTCCTCCTATAAAAGGAGCCCCCCTCCTCACTTGTCTCACACACCTCCTCGTGAAGGATCTCTCTCCCCCTCTAAAATTTATCCCCCATGGTCTCGGACTAGCGAGATACATGTTCCCGGTGGCTATTCGGCAAGAAAGAGTTGTGCTTCCGCTGCATCGCTGGAGCGAGAAGGCGGAGGTTGCTCGGTGCCTCGAACGTGTGTGCGAGCATGGATGCGCTGATGATTTGTGGCGCTAGGACTTCCTCTCGATCTTGAGATCGGCAAGAGATCGTCTACATCAACCACGAGTTGAACTCGTTAAGCTTTGTCGGTCTTCAAGGGTATGTTCTCTACGGATATACATCCGCCCGTTGTTTGTATCTAGTAGATAGATCTTGGTATATAGTTCACATCGTAGGAAAATTTTTGTTTTCTATGCTGCGAACCCTACACTATGGAACCGAGCTCTAGTGACATTCCTGCTAAGGGAGGGGAGAATCCCGGCGCCGACGATGAGTTCCGGCGGTTTTTGGCGGGAGAGGTCGGCGGCGAAGCAGGGGGATTTAGGAGTTGAGTTGGCGACCGAGTAAATTTGGGAGATGGGGGATTATAGGAGCCGGTTTCCCACATTTGCTCATCTAACCGTTTTGCGGCTTCGGTTAGAGCCGCCTTCGGTGGGTAGAGGGGCAAATAAAGGGATGCGGCCGCGAAAAGGGGATGGATTAGAGATGCTCTAACTCTGTCAAGAACATGTCAATGACCATCTTCAACATTTGAAACAAATCGACTGAGTTTGCTTAGAGCAAAAGCGATGTTATGCCTCGTAGCGCCAGCTAAATACATGAACCAATAATTTGAGAGTATGTGATGGCTATGAAATAAAGCCATGTATCTCTATGTTAAAACCGTATATTTGTCAAATATTTGGTAAAATATCTCTCTAACCTTGCCAATAATGACTAATTATTGCATAGATATGCAAATATCTTTCTTGATCTTTCTCCTTGCAAAATTGAACGTTATTATGATAAAATCTAGAGCAATTAATGGACAATTATGAGTTTCCAATACTCCCAAGTCAAACGGGCTACGAGGAGGCGTTCATAAGTTTTACGAGCACCGGTACAGGTAGATCCCTCATGTACCGTCAGCTCGTATGGCCCTTCCAGAGGCTTCGCCAAGTCAAATCTTACGACTTTCATGAAGAAAGCTATATAAGAAGAGGCTCGTAGCCGTCAGAAGAGACGTCACCGTTTTGCATAACACATCTGGCACCATACTGCAGAACACAGCTGGCACCGTTCACACGATCCAAGACATAAATGCATGGGCTTTGTAAGCAAAACAACAACACATAGAGGAAAAAAAGATACTCCCTCCGGTCCATATTAATGGACTCAATTTTATTTAGATTCGTATATATCTTATTAAGTATTTAGACAAGATGCATTTGTATTTAGGAAAAATTGAGACCGTTAATATAGACCGGAGGGAGTAATTTAAAAGGGCCATCACATAAGTTGTCATTGGTCGCCATGTACAATGGTGTAAACTGTCATTGCTCACAATTGTTTTAACATGTTCGAATGTCACGACCCACAAGCCCCTACCTCACCCAACCATATCTTCGAGGTGACAGCCATCTCGGTGTGTTGCATGATCACCATACCTCTTTTCCAGTTGTCAGCTATATATAGCACAACCGGCAGAGTTTTAAATCCGATAGCCTAGCTTTTGGCATATACATCGGAGTACATAGCTAATATTTGTATCGACACAGATGTTCCCAAGCCACGGCAAAGTGAACAACGGGTGTGCACCTAGGCCTCGTTTCCCTCGATGAGTATCTCCTGTGTCCTCTACCCGAGCTTCGAGTTCGAGTTCAAAGTTGGGCCACAGTGAGTTTTAGACACTGCTAAAGAAAGACTCGATTTTTTTAATCATATTTTAGTTCAATTCTTAAAATGGTGAGTTTTAGTATCCCTTTGCAATTTGTGTGGACAACTTAGCTTGCACATGTGACATGTGAAGAGGGGGAGAGGGATGGAGGCGCCCTCAAGAAGCTTAAAGAAATTACTACTATGAAACTCC
Organism: Avena longiglumis; assembly: GCA_030063025.1. Classification (NCBI taxonomy): domain Eukaryota; kingdom Viridiplantae; phylum Streptophyta; class Magnoliopsida; order Poales; family Poaceae; genus Avena; species Avena longiglumis. The sequence continues at coordinate 31,849,156 of CP125979.1, read as the reverse complement.
TTTTTCTTTTGTTTTTCTAGGGAAAATGAGTTACTCCGTCGCGAAGCAGCCGAAACCTCGCCCGGCCCAGGCAGGGAAAACAGGGCTCCCGCCCAAGGGAGCCATCCCAAAAATCAAAAGCCGCGCCTTCTCCACCTCTCGCTCTCCCTGTCTCCACTCCTCCCACCCACCACCCCCTCTCCCGACCGCGGCCGCCCTATTTATACGCACCCCTCTCCACACTCTCTCTCCTCCCTCCCCACCCGCGTCTCTTCGCTTCCTCAGCCCTACCTACCAGGCAGCCCCCCTCCTCCCGTCGCTCGCCGGAGGGAGCTTGCTCGTCCTCCTCCCCCGCCGCGGTAAGCACGCCGCGCTCTTCGCCTCTTGGTCGGCTCAGTCTGCTTTGCTTCCGGTGGGTTTTTTTCGGGGAAGGGATTTGGGTTTTTTTTTGGGCCAGGATTTCCCGGCCTCCTTGACGGTCGGTAGTACAGCCGCGCTTTTGCCCGCTTCGATGATCGGGTCGCCGGGCGGCGAGGATCTGCGCTCCCTCGGCGCTGCGCGATTTCCCCCCAATTTTTTTTTCTCCCGAGGGTTTCGTACTTCAGACGATTCTGCGGGCGGCTATGGCCGGTCGGGCGGGGGTAGATGTTTTCGGCCGCCGATGATCGTGTTCTCGGGGGATCGCGCGCGTCTCGGCCCGGCGGCGTCCCCAGGTCCATTTCGTTTCAAGCTTGTTTCTGCGTGCCTGCTGCGGCCTCTCGGGGTGCAAGTGCAACCCCCCGTTTCGCGGGCCGTTTGCCGAGAATCCGCGCGAATGCGGTCCCATGCTCGATTTCCGGACGGGTGTCTAGTTGGACGCTCCGTATCTCTGCCGATTTGGTTGTTTTTTCCCACTTCCGGGCTTCTAGCAAGCTGTACCTCTGACGGTCCGTGGTTTTGCTGTGCAGGAGGCCTCATTTCGGCCGAGGATCCGTCTCCTGCCCCTGGTGGAGTCTGTCGGTTGCGCCCGCAAGGTAACGGTTTCCGTCCTCCTGCCGTTGATGAACTAGTAGTAGCTTACTGTCGCTCGTCGCCTGGAATGAAGTCAGCTACGAGTCGCTACTTCTTATGTGCTGGCTGGCTGGTCTCCCTGTTAACCATGCTTGTTCATATGTACCACCACCTGCTGCTGCTTAGTGGCTTTCATTGCTCTACTGATGAGATCTAAGTGCACCGATAAATTTGTTTGGCTTAGCGAGCTGTGCATATGTGCCCTGTATGGAATAGCGAGCTGTGCATGATGTTCAGTTTCCATTTTTTTATCTTTCTCGTGCTATTGCTGCTTAGTGGCTCTGACTGCTCTAGTGATGAGATCTAAGTACACAGTGGCTAGAGACTACCAAGTTGTTTGGCTTACAGAGCTGTGCATATGTGGCCTGTATGTATTAGCAAGCTGTGCATAATGATCAAATTTCTCTATTTTTTTTTATCTTTGTCACACTCATGGTTGCCATCTGGCCGGGGCTTTCATTCATTCCCCTGCAGGCTTGTATATCATGTGGCTGCTATAAACTGGATAACATTAGTTCTGTCCAAGTCCATCAATCCAATAGTTCCTTGTTAGGCAATGTGTTAATGTTTTGTTGCTTTGTGATGTAGCCACTGAACTATTAGTTGTGCAGTTCGATTGCTACATTTACTACAACTTGTAGTCATGTTGACATATCTACTTTATTCCAAACTTGTGCAGGGGAGTTATGCGGAAAATTGCACATTCTGCTGCTACTCTAGGTATATATATGTTTACCTTGCTGTTTTTGTTTGCTATATTTTAGATATCCACTTATTAGTGGAAATGCTTTAGTTTCTGCAATGTTGCACTTCTCCATACTGTCAGACTACATGGTCAGATACTACTCTTTGTTCTGGAAGTATGGTATCTGTTGTAGCGTATGAGGCTATAAACTGAGACAGCATTGTTTATTTATTGATACTTTTGTCATCTCAGTCATTTAATTGATCATTCAGCAGTATCGTTTACAAGGCCACTATGTGCAGGGAATATAAGCTAGAACTGCTTTTGCTGTCATGAATTAGTAAATCTTGGCTAGAGCATAATTAGACGGGGTAGAAGATAAACGAATGAGTAGTTAATCGCTAGGTTCCAGCTGGAGAAAGTATAGCTGCTATCAAAGTAAATAAACGTAACCATTAATTCACATCATTAAGTAGTTCAACAATTTGGAACTCATGTTGTACTAGATGAAAATATATTGCTATTTTTATTGCTAAATTTTAGAAAACAACTTGTTAATGGAAATGCTCCTAGTTTCTGCACTTGTTAATGGAAATGCTCCTAGTTTCTGCAATATTGCACTTCTGCATACTGTCAAACTACACTGTAAGATGCTACTCTCTGTTTTGCAAGTACGATATCTGGTGTAGCATATGAGTCTATAAATCTAGGCAACATTTTTATTTATTGATACACTGGTTATCTCAGTCATTTAACTGATCATTCGGCAGTATAGTCTTAAAGGCCACTATGTGGGACTATAAGCTAGAACTACTTTTGCTGAAATGAATTAGTAAAGCTTGTCTAGAGCATAATTAGATGGGTTAGAAGATAAACAAATGAGTAGTTAAACACCAGGTTCCAGCTGGAGAAAGTATAGATGGTATCAAAGTAAATAAATGTAACCATTAAATCACATCAGTAAGCAGTTCAACACTTAGTAACTCAAGAGGGTGTGTAGGAAAACTTAAGAACCGAGTGCCGCTCTTCATTAATTTATCATTTTCCACAAAAGGTAAAAAACAGTTTTTATTTTGCTCTTATTTTTCGTTTTGGCTTTTGGGGTTTACTTAGGGTGTTTTCATCGCTTTGTTTCTGCTTTGCTGTTTTATGTTTCCGCGTCAGTTTGATGTTTCTTTGTACAAAATGACACACATTTGGGTGCATGCTTGAGAAAAACAGATTGATATATTAGGAGTAACCGCATGTCTACTCAGATCCGTACATTAGCCACATCTTGATATAATTAGACAGCACTTGGCATGATGCTCGAGTTTTGGGCTCAGTGCAGAATCCAAGGTCATCTTGCTAATAAGAAATATTAACTCTTGGTATTGCCTTGGTCCAGTTCAGCTACCTGTTATTTGTCCAGCTTTTATTAATTGTACTCCATTTAATATTTATATGCGTATGTCATCATCTGATGCATGCAAACTTGCATTGTGTTCAGTTCTTTTAATATGTACATCATTTTTGTGGCTTCCAGAAAAAAAGAGGCGCAGAGCAAAGCCTCATAAGAGTGAAGATGGGACCATTGAGGATGGCAAGTCGGAGACTGAACTCCACAATGATAATAAAGAGAACAATGGTACCGGTGAAAACGGTCAGGAGGCTATTGTCTACAAGAGACCAAGGAGAGCAGCGGCCTGCTCTAATTTCAAAGAGAAAGCAATTGACTTATCTGAAGAAGATTCACTTGTCATGATCAAGGAAATCCGGATTGAAGAGGAAATAAAAGCTGTCAGGTTGACAAAAACAGGACCTGAAGATAAGAAACCATGTAGAAAACTCATTGATTTCATCTTGCATGATGAAAATGGTAATCCGCAACCTTTTGAACTGTCCCGAAGTGATGGTATCTCCATCACAGCTCTTGTCATGCCCTTGGATGATGATATGGAAAAGGACAGGGCAAAAGGAATACGCTGTGTAAGATTTGGGCCAATCACTGACTGGACAATTTCTGGCTATAAAGAAGGCACTGCAGTAATCTGGCTCTCAACAGAAATAGCTGACTATAAATGTGTGAAGGCAGCAAGCAGTTACAGGTCTAATTTTGACTGTTTCAGCCAGAAGGCTCATGTCTGTGTTGAAGTTTACAGAAAGGTAGCTAGATCAGTGGGCGGAAATCCTTTGCTGGCTCTGGACGAATTGCTTGCCAGTGTTGTCCGTTCCGTTAATTCTAGCAGAGGTTTCAGTGGAACAGTGAGCAAGGATTCTGTGATCTCAATGGGTGAGTTCATACACAACCAGCTTACTGCATTAGATCATACAGCTAACAGCGATGCTGAGATATTGTCCACGCTGCCTGTCCTTGTTGCACTAAGAAGTGACTGTAAATCTCGGGTCGAATCCAGCAAGGTGGCAAATATGCCCTCAAATGGCACTCTGACGATCAAGGGTGGGCAGTGTCAGGAGGTGACTGAGAATGAGGATGAAGATGCAAAATTAGCAAGACTGTTGCAGGAAGAGGAAGAGTGGAGGATGATGAAGCAGAGAACCAAGCGTGCAACTTCACAGAAAGATGTCTACATTAAAATTAGTGAAACTGAAATTGCAGATGACTACCCACTGCCAGCATATTATAAACCATATAGTACAGAGATGGATGAGTACATGTTTGACAGTGACGATGGCATGTTTGTGTATGATCTGCCAGTGAAAATACTCAACAATTGGGCTCTATATAATTCAGATTCCAGACTCATCTCTTTGGAGCTCATTCCTATGAAATCAGGTGCAGAAAATGATATAGTGATTTTTGGATCTGGTTTTATGAGAGAGGATGATGGTAGTTGCTGCTCAACAGCTGAGCCAACGCAGTTATCTTCTTCCTCAAGTAATTCTGACCAGGAAGATCAAGGAATTGCCATTTATCTGAGTCCAATCAAGGAATGGGTTGTAGAATTTGGTGGTTCTATGATCTGCATATCTATTCGAACTGACATAGCTTGGTAAGTGCTACTGCAGCTCTATTTCATTCTGTACTGCAGCTCTATGTCTTCAAATTTATACTCTGTTTGATGCATTGAATCTTGCGATTCCTTCCTATTTAACCCCCCTTATTTACATATGAATGTATTATAATATTTCAATTATTTCAGGTACAAATTACGCCAGCCAACAAAGCAGTATGCGCCATGGTGTGAAACTGTCCTTAAAACAGCAAGACTAGCTCTCAGCGTCATCACCCTTTTAAAAGAACAAACTCGTGCTTCAAAACTTGCTTTTGCTGATATTATTAAGAAAGTAGCAGCGTTTGAGCGTGGGCACCCTGCATATATTTCAGCAAATGCAGCAGCTGTTGAAAGATATGTTGTGGTTCATGGACAGATAATTCTTCAGCAGTTTGAGGCATACCCAGATGAGTCTATTCGACGAAGTGCCTTCATCACGGGCCTTGCTGTGAAGATGGAAGAAAGAAGGCACACAAAGTTAGCAATGAAGAAAAAATCTCAAGCAACGAGAGGAGAAAATCTTAATCCAAATGCAAACATGGGCCCAATATTGAAAAGAAAACTTATGCGTGCGACAACCACAAGGCTGATCAGCAAGATTTGGGGTGATTACTATGCCACCCATTTCCCAGAGGACTCAATGCAGGGAGATGAGAATGGTGAACCAAAGGAAACTGAGGAGGAACAAGAAGAAAATGAAGATGATGAAGCTGAAGGGGATGTTAAAGTTGAAGAGGAACATGTTTTGAGGACCCCACCACCACCAACACGGTCTAAAAATCCCTCATCAAATACTTGTAAAGAAATTGAATGGGAAGGTCAAACAGTTGGAAAAACATTGTCTGGAGAAGTTCTATACAAATGTGTTAGATTTAGAGATCTCAATGTTGCTGTTGGTGGGGCAGTCACAGTAGAAGATGATTCAGGAGAAGTCATCATGTGTTTTGTTGAGTATATGTATGAGAAACATGATGGTATAGGGATGTTTCATGGAAGAATTCTGCAGAAAGGTTCACAGACTGTCCTTGGGAATGCTGCAAATGAAAGGGAGGTTTTCTTTACTAATGACTGTTCAGAATTTGAAGTGGGTGACATCAAAGAGACTGTAAATTTCCAGCTGATTCCTTGGGGGCACAAGTGCAGAAAAGAACATTTGGAAGCTAATAGGATGGAGAGAGCCAAGGCAGAGGAGAGAAAAAAGAAAGGTTTGCCGGTGGAGTATATTTGCAAAAGCTTATACAGTCCTGAGAAAGGTGCCTTTTTCTCCCTTGCTTATGATAAACTGGGCACTGGAACTGGCACTTGTAGTTCTTGTGAGGAACAGGGAGCAGTTCATGATGAATTCAAAATACTATCAGAGACCAGCTTTGTCCTCAAGAATATGATATATAATGTTCATGACTTTCTTTATATCAGACCAGAGTTTTTCTCCACAGGGGAAGGTCATGGCACCTACAAGGCTGGTAGAAATGTGGGCCTGAAGCCTTATGTGGTATGCCATTTGCAGAGTATCAATGCTCCTGCTGGATCCAAGAAAGCTAAACTAGAATCAACCAAAGTCAGTGTAAGAAGGCTGTACAGGCCTGAAGACATTTCATCAGCTAAGGCTTACTCTTCAGACATCAGAGAGGTTTGGCACTGTTGGCCTATTGTTTAGGGTCTAATATTCACTGCATCATTGTTGATCCATATTAATACCGTTATATGCCTGTTACTCCCACCTAACCTCTTTCTGTTACTGCATCATTGTTTAGTGATTATTATATTGTTATCTGATCCAGGTGTACTACAGTGAAGATGTAATAAGTGTGCCTGTGGTGATGATAGAAGGAAAATGTGAGGTTACAGCAAAGGATAACCTTCCTAATTCAAATCTTCCAGTAGTCATTGAGCATGCCTTTTACTGTGAGCATCTATATGATCCTGATACAGGAGCTCTCAAGCAGGTCAGTTATTACTAAAATTCAGCTGAAGTTATTTTCCCTTTTATTTTGTCGAGAAACTTCTTCAGATTGTTTGACTGAGCTTGTATTGTCTCTGAACCAGCTACCGACCAATGTTAAGCTCACGACCTTGACAAAGAAGGCAGCGGCTTCGAAAAAGAATAAAGGAAAGCAGATTTGTCATGACGAACAAGCTGATTCAGAAAAGGACACAGTAATACTAGAGAACTGTCTTGCAACCCTTGATATTTTTGCTGGCTGTGGAGGTTTGTCTGAAGGGCTGCAGCTATCTGGTAATGTGTTTCCATCTACATGTGCATGTTTGTAGATAGAATATCTTGGCCTCTACATACTCTCTGATCCTTCAACTCTACAGGTGCATCACAAACAAAATGGGCAATCGAATATGAAGAACCTGCCGGGCAAGCATTTGGTGAAAATCATCCAGAAGCTGCAGTATTTGTGGAGAACTGCAACGTGATTCTCAAGTATGGAATCCTTCTTTTCTCTCCGATGGATTTTAAATCCTGCATCTCCAACTCATTTGTGATTATTGACCTTTACAGAGCAATAATGGATAAGTGTGGTGACGCTGATGATTGCATCTCGACTTCTGAGGCTTCTGAGCGAGCAGCTAAACTTTCAGAGGAGAAGATTAAGAACCTCCCCGTGCCGGGTGAAGTAGAGTTCATCAATGGTGGCCCTCCATGCCAGGTCTGTTGTTTCACTTCATCTAACCTATATACCAGGCAGGGGAATGCTTGATGCTTTGTTAATCTTCTGCGCTGCTGCTTGACTTTCTGTGCTTCTTTTCTTAGGGGTTTTCTGGGATGAACAGATTTAATCAAAGCCCATGGAGCAAAGTCCAATGCGAGATGATTTTAGCGTTCCTGTCCTTTGCAGAGTATTTCCGCCCTCGGTTCTTCCTGTTAGAAAATGTCAGGAACTTTGTTTCATTCAACAAGGGCCAGACCTTCAGACTGACATTAGCATCACTCCTGGAGATGGGATACCAGGTGCTTCACACTTGGTCTACTCTATTTGTCTTTGTGATGTGGCATTCTTTCACTTCAATATGTATGTTGTAACCTTGTCTGCATGTTCATAGGTGCGGTTCGGGATTTTAGAGGCTGGTGCTTTTGGTGTTGCGCAGTCTAGGAAAAGGGCATTCATCTGGGCTGCTGCACCTGGGGAGGTTCTTCCTGACTGGCCTGAACCGATGCACGTCTTTGCTAGCCCTGAGCTAAAAATCAACCTGCCAGGCGGCAAATACTTTGCAGCTGCCAAGAGCACAGCTGGAGGAGCTCCATTCCGGTCAATGACAGTCAGAGATACAATTGGAGATCTACCACCAGTGGAGAATGGTGCCAGCAAACAAACAACACAGGTACATATATATCACACCACCCCTCATCCGGTTTCATGTGTCGATGTTCTTGAGCTGAATTCATTCTGTTCTATGGTCCAGTATGGAAGCGAACCTGTGTCTTGGTTCCAGAAGAAGATTCGAGGCGACACGCCCTCGCTGAGTGACCACATAGCGAAAGAGATGAATGAACTGAATCTCATAAGGTGCAAGCACATCCCAAAGCGTCCAGGCTGTGACTGGCATGACCTCCCAGATGAGAAGGTTGGCATTTTATTCATTCTTGTCTGCTGTTTTATACCTTCTCGGCAACCATATGTGGTGTAGCTAATTTTTCATGATGTGGCTGCAGGTGAAGTTATCCACAGGGCAAATGGTGGAGTTGATCCCTTGGTGCTTGCCCAACACAGCCAAGAGACACAACCAGTGGAAGGGCCTGTACGGGAGGCTGGACTGGGAGGGCAACTTCCCCACATCCGTGACGGATCCCCAGCCAATGGGCAAGGTCGGCATGTGCTTCCACCCTGATCAGGACAGGATCATCACTGTCCGTGAATGTGCCCGGTCTCAGGTAAAGCACATTTTCCCTGTCAACATAAATCATGTAATATGTTGTTTATTTCAAGCTAAAAGACTGGTGTGTACCCACTGTTGACTTGACAATCACACTAAAACGAAGAGATCCGTAGGCTATTTAATCAAAATCAGACAATCATATTACTACTGGAGTACGTGAAAGTGTAAGCACAGCTGCTTTGTCCATCGCTCCAGGGCAGGCACAGGCAGCTAGTAGAACGTACTAATTCATGATGGCCATGTTTCTGAAGATTTCTGATCCAATCCAATGACATGAATGCGTGCAGGGCTTCCCTGATGGCTACCGTTTCGCTGGCAACATCCAGAGCAAGCACAGGCAGATTGGGAACGCTGTGCCACCTCCCCTTGCCTACGCTCTAGGAAGGAAGCTGAAGCAAGCCATCAACGCCAAGCCTTGAGCAGCTTAAGTTAACTGCTTGACAAGTCATTTTTTGGTCGGTCCAAGTGGGCGCTTAATTTATGTAGTTTGGGAGCAATTGACTCTGTAGTTATTACAAACTAGCTCTTCACATGAACTGGTATTTTGTGCATCCTTGTTCTAGGGTGATTGGCACCATCCAAAAAGGATGTAGTCGTATGGGGTACAAGTTCAGAACTTACTCTTGGAAACCACCACTGTAATACTCCAGTAGCAGGAGGCTTAATTCATGACTGGTTGGACCTTATGTGGTACTAATTTGAGAGCAACTGACTCTGAAGTTGTTGCAGGCAGGCTCGTCACATGAACTTGTTTTTGTCCATTCCTGTGCTAGGATGATTGACACCATCAGGATGTGGGGTGTAATCTTCTTGTAGACCGCAACTGCAATACAGTAAGAAGATGGCTACATGATCACAATTTCTGTACTCTTTGCAAGTGAGGATTAAGCAGCATTACAATCAGTTTTTTTTTCCTTTTCTTGAAGTGGTTAAGAAAATGTAGTGCCTTCTGTACTGATCACATGAACGCAACGCTTGCTCCATGCCACTTGATCTCTTCCACGCGTCATCTCTCCCATGAATCTCCTTGGCTGTCATTTTTGTTCATTCATAAGAATAGAAGATACATTAGAGTTGGTTGATTTACACTCCTGCACCCTGGAGCAAGGATTTAAAAAACTTCCTTTTTAAAACACGAGCAGCCTCGGATAAACACGGCCGGCTTAAAGTTATCCCCGTGATTTAACTTCTCTTTAATTTTATTGCTCTGTTTCCACTTCATCTTGCAGGTTGAGGTGCATTTCATCAGCAAACTCTGTCAGAACAGATTTTTGCACCCGCCAAAAGTGCAGCATCTCGTTTGAATATCTGAAAAATCTTGAGGGCAGGCATTCGTATGGCAGGGCCCTACTCTGCTCCAGTGCCTATTTCCCTCAAATTCATCCGTATGGCTGGCTATTCTACAGATACAATGCTCCATGTTCTCCACATTTTTTCGTTTGATTTCCCTGTACGGAAATAGGTAGCAGATCGGTCAACCTTGGCCGGCCGTGCTTCCCCTCCCAGATCGGCACTTCAGCATGACAGGACTGACTACTGCCGATTCTAGCTAATCTCTAGCTGAGGACATTCTGACCACAAGCAAAGCTAATTTTTCCGTTCTGCCAACTTACTTGATTTGACTTCTCGCGTCTTGGCTGAGAACAACTTAAACCTGGTGAAGCAAGAATCAGCCTGTGGTGGTCGATATCGTCGACATATCGCACGCTTAATAATTAACTCGTAATCCGACTGGAATAACACACTTTTTTCTTCGAGAAATTAGCATATCCTGAAAAACAAGGTAGTAAGCTGAACACATGTGCGCATATATTGTGCGCCAATAGCTAGAGATCCTCCAAGCTTCATGAGGAAATGTTTTGCGTTTCCAGAAAACTCCTTCTGGTCAAAATGAGGCAGCCAAACTCTGTGGAAGATGTCAACGTCCTCCCTGGCTCGTGCGTGGAAACTCGACGCACTTGGTTCCAGAGACGTGGAAAAACTGCGCGGAGCAAGAAAAAGTCCGCCGCATGCGCCATGCCGCCGCCATGTCCCACTCGCTCCTCCCAGCTCTATATAACGCTCATGGCGAAATGCTACTTTCCATCACCACCAGTTCACAGCCTCCCGAACGATCTGCTAAGCTAGCTGCCACTGCTGACCCATTACATAGACATCCTCTGCTAAGTAGACGGCGACGGAGACGATGGCCGGACGCGTGGCGCTGGCGGCGTTCCTGCTGTGCGCGGCGGCGGCCATGGCGGCGGCGCAGTCGGCGTCGAACGTGCGGGCCACGTACAACTACTACAACCCGGAGAAGATCAACTGGGACCTGAACACCGCCAGCGCCTACTGCGCCACCTGGGACGCAGGGATGTCCTACGCCTGGCGCTCCAAGTACGGCTGGACCGCCTTCTGCGGGCCCGCCGGACCCACCGGCCAGGCCTCCTGCGGCAAGTGCCTCCAGGTGACCAACACGGCCACCGGCGCCTCCATCACGGCCAGGATCGTGGACCAGTGCAGCAACGGCGGCCTGGACCTCGACTACGACACCGTCTTCAGCAAGATCGACACCAACGGCGGCGGTATCCAGCAGGGCCACCTCACCGTCAACTACCAGTTCGTCAACTGCAACGACTAGACTGCTCAAGACATTATATTATTGGTGCTCCGATCCCATCCACGCTATGGGAGAATATATGAAGATAGTTCTACAAATAAATAATGATGTATTTGCGATTTTCGCACATGGTGATTAATAAGATGGAATAAAATGGATTGTGATGATGGATCCTAGATCTTTTTTTTCTCAAGGAGTCTCCACTTTTCAGCGCATGATCGTAGAGAGAGGTGCAGCACTGAACTCCTAAAGTTCAGTTTCAGACATAAGCAATACTGTGTGTTAGAGTAGGTATACGTGTATAGACTAGGACTCTACGTCTTGTACTTCAAGTCTCCGTCTACCCCGTGTACGTCTATATATACTTTCTACAAGGATCAAATCAAATACATCAAAATATTAGGGATTTATAATTTCTACACTGTGCAGATCCTTCTCGACCTTCAGTGGTTGAAACTCAATTCACGCGGACAGATCAAACGGTTTACTACTGCATTAATCCTAGGATTTCTGAAAACCTTTACAGAAGTCGTATAAATTGATCACTACCAAGAACACACCAAGAAAACATTCGCGTGGGATCGAGATCTATCAACACAGGGAAACTGAGCTCGACGTCGTCACGTAATTCACTGCCTGAAACATGGGAGTCCCACTTCTTCTCTTCTCCTCGGGCTACCGGCGGCGCTGTCAGAGCACTGGTTCTCCTTTTCGCTGCCTATGCCGGCGTCCTCCTCTTCCTCCTCCTCGTAGACACAGTCGTGGAACATGAGGCTTGTTGTCCAAAACTCAGCTTGCCTGCAGTTTCTCTGAATCCAGCTCAGGTCTGGCCGTTGCAACACACGGTACCGGTTCAAGTTCAGATTAGGACTTAGTCTTTTTTCGTTAGCTAAGTTTCAGGGTAGTTCTGCATGAGCGTTTTGTGCCATTCATGCCGTAGATTCAGGATCGAGCTGAGCGATCTCCGGGCGTGGGATGGCACGTCCAAGTAGTGGAGAAGCTCCACGATCATCTATCTAATGTAATAAAAGGAGAAGAAGATAATGAAAAGCAGTTATTAGAATACTGCACCAAAATACTCTGTCTCTGTTCGTTTCTCACTTTCAGTCAGGAACTCGTTCGAGATTCAGAGAGAGATCGAGAGATCGCAACCACATTTGGTATCAGAGCCCGTGGATCATGGTTGGGACTCCACCGGCGACAGTCGCTCCGGCGGCAGCCACTTCGCGGTCACCCTCAGGAGGAAAGTCCTCCCGTCGCGTGCGCTCACCGAGCCACGGACGGAGCAGGGTTAGGCGAAATGGCGGCGAAGGCGAGGTCGTGGTGCGGGAGACGATTGTGCGGGAGTCTGGGGGCGGCGGCGGTGTCGTCACGTTCCCCACGCTCACCAAGACGAACTGCCAGGAGTGGCGGATCCTGATGCGGATCGCGCTCCAGGGCGCCGGTCTGTGGGAGGCCGTCGACGACGGCGACGCCACCGAGCGCCAGGAGCGACAGGCTCTGGGTGCGATCCTCCGCTCTGTCCCACCAGAGATGGTGGCTACGCTGGCGGCCAAGGACGAAGCCAAGGCCGCATGGGATGCACTGGCGGCGATGCGCGTCGGCGACAACCGCGTCAGGGAAGCACGACGCCAGAAACTCTGCAAGGATTTCGAGGCAATCGCGTTCAAGAGCGGGGAGAGCGTCGAGGACTTTTCTCTCCGCCTCTCTAACCTACTCAGCGAGCTGCAGACCCTGGGGGACAGCACCACGGTGCTCGACGCCGTCCAGAAGCTCCTCCGCGTCGTGCCCTCACGCTACGCGCAGATGGCATGCTCCATCGAGACGCTGCTCGATCTGAGCACGCTGTCCCTGGAGGAGCTGAGTGGGCGCCTCGCCGCGTCAGAAGGGCGGGATCGCAGGAGCAGGACACTGGCGGCCGTCTACTCCTTACTGAGGAGGAGTGGGCGTCACGCCAGAAGCAGCGCGGGCAGGGCTCTGCCTCTAGCCAGAAGGGGAAACAGAAGGCACCTGAGAGGGGGGAGGCAAGACCACGCCGCGCCGAGCCGGCAACTGCCGCTATTGCGACAAACCTGGCCACTGGGCCAAGGAATGCCGCAAGAAGAATCGCGAAGAGGAGACTCAGGCCCAGACCAACCTCGCCGTGGAAGAAGCAGCCGAGCCAGGACTCCTGATGGCACAGGTATGCACACTGGTGCATATCGCGGACACCGTCGATGCGCAGGAGGTGAACCTCAACGAAGAGAGAGTTGTGCCCGTGCCATCCCCTGCAGGTGTTTGGTACCTGGACTCTGGCGCCAGCAGCCACATGAGGGGCTGCAAGGAGATGTTCCATGCGCTGGACGAGTCCGTGCATGGCACAGTGCGCTTCAGAGATGGGTTCGTAGTCAGGATCCAGGGGCGCGGCACCGTCGTCTTCGAGTGTCTCACCGGCGACCACCGCGTTCTTGGGGAGGTCTACTACATACCCTCTCTACGCAGAAACATCATCTCGCTCGGGCAGCTCGATGAGAATGGCTGCAAGATCACCATCGAGGACGGCGTCATGTGCATCCTCGACATGCCGCGCAAGATTCTGGCGCGCGTCAATCGGACCGGCAATAGGCTGTACACGGTACGTCTGAAGATCTCCTCACTGTCGACCTCATGCGATGACGACACGGCGGCGTGGTAGCCACGGCCGCTCTGACACTGCGCCACCGCATCTTTGCACTGGCCGCGCGCAAGGACCTGGTGCGTGGCATGCCTCCGGACGAGCATGTGGAGGAATTCTGCGACGGGTGTGCCATTGGCAAGCAGCACCGCATGACATTCCCGAGGGCGACGACGTTTCGCGCAGAGAAGCCACTGGAGCTGGTGCCCATGGACCTCTGTGGACCGATCACGCCGCCGACGGCCGGCGGTAAGAAGTACTTCCTCCTCCTTGTCGATGATAACTCACGTTACATGTGGCTCGAGCTGATCAGGACAAAGGACGAGGCCCTGCGCTTCTTCAAGAAGGTGAAAGCGCTGGCAGAAAACGAGCGCGGGAGAAAACTGCTCGCGTTCAGGTCCGACCGCGGCGGCGAGTTCAACTCGACAGAATTCTCTAAGTTCTGCGAGGAGAACGGCGTCAAGCATTTCACCACCGCGCCCTACACGCCCCAGCAGAACGGAGTGGTAGAGCGGAGGAATCAAATCCTCATCGAGATGGCCAGGTGCCTGCTCAAGGCACTGGGAGTGCCAGGGCCGTTCTAGGGAGAGGCGGTGAAAACCGCCGTCTACCTGCTCAACCGAGCACCGTCGAGGAACCTCAATGGCGGTACCCCGTACGAGGCGTGGCACGGAAGGAAGCCAAACGTGGGCCATCTGTGCACCTTCGGCTGTACTGCACACGTCAAGAAGCTGGGGCCGGGGCAAAGCAAGCTGGCGGATCGATCCACGCCGGGGATCTTCGTCGGCTACGAGGAGGGCTCCAAGGCATACCGCGTCTATGACCCTGTGGGAGAGCGCGTCTACGTAACCCGCGACGTTGTGTTCTAGGAGCGTCGGCCGTGGAGCTAGGGCAAGGATCGGAACGCCAACGAGCTCACCGCACCGTCATCGTTCACCGTCGAGTACACCGTCGAGCACTTGGCGACGGAGCGGGTACAAAGCCCTGTCACAACAGGCAGCACAGGTTCAGAAGCGGATTCAGTTTGAGAAACTGAACCTGAACCTGCTACTCCAGTGCTCGCATCGCCAGCGTCTTCAGCACCCGAGCCGGCTACTCCGCCGATGCCAGCAGTGGAGTTTGCTACTCCACCAAGTCACGACAGCAACCTGGACACCGACTCTGGCGGCCCTTGCCGCTACCGGCGTCTGACGAACCTGTACGACACCACGCTACCGATGGAACAATATGAGTTTCTCGGCCTGACCACGGCCGAGGAACCTGCAAGTCTTGAAGCAGCACTTGATGATCCTGCTTGGAGAAGCGCGATGGAAGCCGAGCTGAAGTCTATCGAGGACAGCGCCACCTGGTCGCCGTCGTCGCTGCCCAGGGGACACCGCGCCATCGGCATGAAGTGGGTCTTCAAGGTAAAACGTGATCCTGCAGGAGCTGTCGTGAAGCACAAGGCGAGACTGGTGGCGAAAGGGTACTCACAGCGCCATGGGGTGGACTTCGACGAGGTCTTCGCTCCCGTGGCACGCCTGGAGACCGTGCGCCTGCTTCTTGCGCTCGCCGTGCACGGCGGTTGGGAGGTGCATCATATGGACGTGAAATCGGCGTTCCTGAACGGCGTTCTCACCGAGGAGGTGTATGTACAGCAGCCTCCTGGTTTCGCCATTGACAAGGACGCCACCAAGGTTCTCAAGCTGGACAAAGCGCTATACGGTCTCGGGCAAGCTCCACGCGCTTGGAACGCGAAGCTCGACGCGACGCTGGTGTCACTTGGGTTCACGCGATGCACCCTCGAGCACGGCGTCTATCGCCGTGGCGGCTCTGAATCCTTTCTTCTATTCGGCGTCTACGTCGATGACCTTGTGATCATGGGGGGCGACACTGACGAGATCAAGCAGTTAAAGATGCAGATGAAACAGATGTTCGAGATGAGCGATCTCGGTCACCTGAGCTATTACTTGGGGATCGAGGTGCAGCAGCGACCGGGGGAGATCACGCTGTCACAGCGACGCCGGAAGATATCTTGGGCGTGCAGGTGCGAGTGTGCAATCCCCCGAGACACCCATGGAGCAGCGTCTCCAGCTGCGAAAGGTGGTCGATGGAGCTGCTGTCGACGCTACTGAGTACAGGAGTGTGATCGGTAGCCTCCGCTACCTGGTGAACACACGTCCTGACATTGCCCATGTCGTGGGCGTCGTGAGCAGGCACATGGAGGCACCTAGGAAGGAACACTGGGCAGCCGTCAAGCAGATTCTGCGCTACATCCGTGGCACACAGGATTATGGCTGCTTCTATGTGAAGGGAAGAGCACCACAGCTCGTTGGCTACAACGACAACGATCACGCCGGGGACGCCAACGATCGCAAGAGCACCACAGGGTTCGTGTTCTTCCTCAACAACAATCTGATTTCATGGTGTTCCCAGAAGCAAGGAGGGGTGGCAACATCCTCCTGCGAAGCTGAGTATGTTGCAGCGGCGGCAGCATCATGCCAAGGTGTGTGGCTGAACAGGCTAGTCAGTGAGCTCACTGGCAAGGACCAGCCAAGGTTCAAGCTCCTCATCGACAATAAGTCCGCCATAGCACTTTGCAAGAATCCAGTGCATCACAGCCACAACAAGCATATTGACACTAAATTCCACTACACAAGACAGCAGATCGAAGATGGAACATTGGAGGTCGAGCATGTGAGCACTGAAGAACAGCTTGCTGATATCCTCACCAAGGCTCTAGGCCGCAACAAGTTCGTCGAATTTCGTCAGAAGATCGGCGTTCTGAAGATCAAGCAGCAGGTTTGAGGGGGAGAAATGTTGTCCAAACCTCAGCTTGCCTGCAGTTTCTTGAACCCAGCTCAGGTCTGTCCGTTGCAACACACGGTACTGGTTCAGGTTCAGATTAGGACTTAGTCGTTTTTCGTTAGCTAAGTTTCCGGGTAGTTCTGCATGAGCGTTTTGTGCGATTCATGCCGTAGATTCAGGATCGAGCTGAGCGATCTCCGGGCGTGGGATGGCACGTCCAAGTAGTGGAGAAGCTCCACGATCATCTAATGTAATAAAAGGAGAAGAAGATAATGAAAAGCAGTTATTAGAACACTGCACCAAAATACTCTGTCTCTGTTCGTTTCTCACTTTCAGTCAGGAACTCGTTCGAGATTCAGAGAGAGATCGAGAGATCGCAACCACAAGGCTGGCCTTATGCGACGAGCCGCACGCCGCCAACCCTAGCGCTACAGTCCCCCGCGCCGACGATCGATGCCGTCATGGGTGATCATCTTCGTCACGTTCGTGTTCCTCTGCCGCACTGAGCTGGCGCTGACCATGATGTCGCGGCCATTACCGCCCGCTGCAGGTGCATCCTCGGCACGGCGGTGACCGACGTCGACATCCTGCCACCGCTGCAGATCCTCGGCGCAAACGGTCACTGACGCTCTTCGACCGTTTACGCCACTGCCCGCGAGCCAGCGCGCGCACCGTGCAATGCATTCACACCTGGCAGCCTTCCGCGCGAGATCATCCGCCATGGAGGAGGAGGAGGACGAGGAAGTGGCGGCAGCTGCGGCGTCTTTTTTGGCGAGCTTTAAGATGTGGAGACGGTGCTTTGCGACCGCTATGCCCATGCTCTTGAGCGCGTCGGCCGGTTGCAGCTCGTTCTCGCTGAAGAGCAGCCCGTACTCGCATCATCAATGTCTCGGTCAATCTCCACATTGTGTTGTCTTAGTGTTCGTTCTCCAAAGCTTTCAAACATCTGACGACAAAGATCAATGGTCATACTCTTAGGTTGGAGAATGCGATGTCAAGCACCCTGAGGACCTGGGGAAAATGAGGCGGCGTTGGCGTCTAACCCTTGCGCCGGGGGCTCCGGTGGCTCCCTCGTCGTCGCCGGCTGGATCGGAATCCTCGCCGGGTGCTGGTTCTTCGGGATCTCGGTTCAGGTGTTTGGGATCGGATTCCGGTGAGGACGTGAACGATGGATTGCAGGCGCGGGAAGCTCTGGAGGGGCTGGAGGATGATGATGGTCAGCTCGGCTAGATGACGGTGTCGCAAAGACGGAGGAAGTCCGATGAGGAGGTTAGGCAGGAGTTCTGGGAAGACATCGGTTTTCCTACGCCTGCCTCGCGTTTCTGGGAAAAGGCTTCACCCATTTCGCCATCTCCGCCGCCAGCGAGGTCTGTGGCTGCGGAAAGAAGACGGTCTGCCGTCGCCTAGGACTCCTCACCATGGTGTTCGGATCTCGGTGAGTCCCAATGTCAGGCCTTGGAAGGGTCCGTTGCCTCCACGACGTGTCTCTCCGCCGCCGATCATGGGCCGTTTGCTGCTGGCGGCGATGGACAAGGCGGGCGCGAAGGCGGTGAGGCCTGGGGCGTCCAGGGATGACGTGGAGAGGCACGTGGCAGGAGATGCTGACGTGGCTGCTGTGGGTCCGGTTGCTGCACGACCTGGACCAGGGTGGAACGGACTCGCTTTCAGGTTCCGGTCGCTGTGGTTCAGAGGAACCCTAGATCGGCCTTGGTCTTCGTCTCCTGTGTCGCTAGTTTCGCCTGGCGTTTTCGAAGGAGCTCGTCGACATCTGCGCCTGGACAGGGATCTTCAGCGCCGTCGCCAAGCTTGTCCCGACTCTTCCCTCCTCCACGTGCGGCGGTCGGCTCTCCCTCAGTTGTGAGAGACGGTGGATCTTTCTCTTCGGTGGTATCAGCTATGGCGGGGCATGGTCTGCCAGGGTCAAGGGGGCCTACGTCCTCTTCTGCTGCGCGTGGTCCGGCGGGGATCCCTGTACCTCCGGTGGTGGCGACCTCTCAGCCGAGTTATCCGTCGGGCCTAGGCTCCCTCAATGGACATCAAGCTATGGCAGCTCCGCCAGGGGGGTCTTTTCCTCGACCTCCGGCTTTTCCGCCGGGTATTCAATTAGGACCTCCTGCTACGTATTTTGCGGCTTCTCAGGCTGCCCAGCTCCAACCTCTACAAGCCCCGTACAGGGGGCAGTCGTTTGCGCCGACATTGTTTGTTGGTGGTTTGCACGGAGGTGTTTTTCCGGTGTGCAGAGTCAGACTATTCCCGTTGGTCATTCTGTCGCGCCGTAGTTTGCTGCTGGTGCGCCGGCGATGGCCACAACCGCACCTAGGCGTAAGCAGAAAAAGAAGCAAGTTCAGCTTAGTCTCAAGCTTAGCCTATGGTGTAGCCTGGTCAGTTTATGCAACAGCAGCAGTTTATGCAACAGCCTGGTCAGTTTATGCAACAGCCGCAGTACCATGCTCCATATCCGTGTAATACACAGTTTCAGCAGCCACTTCCTACGACACAGGTACAGTTCGCTCCTCCTATGGTTTCGCCGACTGTATCACAAGATGCCACGGACTATGCTGCAGTGCCTAAAAAAAGTAAGAAAGCGGTTCGGTGTTAGAAGTGTGTTGTTGATACTCATGCCTCAAAAGATTACAAAGTTTTGCATTATTGTTATATTTGTGATGTGGCGTATCATCCGACTTTAAGGTGCCCGGTGCTTAAGCAGCCCAGGCCCATCCCCTCTATGGTTGGGCTGGGACACAACCTTTCCTTGTACACACAGATGCCTGATAGTGTGGTTCGGCAGGTTCAGGGGCCCAGTCAGTCTCCCATTGCTCTGGTAAAAGTTTCTAGTGAACCTGTCACAGCTGAAGTGACACAAAATCAGATCGAAAGAAGATGCCCGATACAGTCATAGTGGAAATGGGAGGCCCTGACATATTGTGAGAATGCTTTCTTAGTCAGTTTTCCTAGTACGGAGGATCTTGACAGGGTGGATGGGAGTCAGTTTTCCATGCCTCTCCTGTTACTACTTACAAGACACAAGAGGTTCCCCATAAATGTGAATTGCAGAAGGTCTGGTTACATGTCGAGGGGGTCCCTCACTCCTTGCGCTCTTTTCTAGGCCTTTGGGCGGTTGGAGCACTCATGGGAAAAACTCTAGATGTTGATCTCCTCAGTTTGAGGCGAAGGGGAGTGGTTCGAATTTATGTTGCTATGTTTGATATTGCTGTGTTTAAGGAGAAGAAGGATGCTCTGGGTTTTTATTTGACTTCAGACATTGTTGTTGGTCTTTTGGGGTATGAGCTTTGTTTCAGATTGGATCCTGAAGGTTTTGTGCCAGAACCAGATTTTTCGCACGATCTTTGGAGGAAATCTAAGGATGATTCTGAGGACGGTGGTGCTGGAGATAATGGGGAGGATGCTATGGACACTTCGGATCCGATTGTGCCTGCTGTGACAGATGGGAAGTCAATTGACAAGCCTGCTGGACCTGTGGCTGCACCTTCCTCTTCACAGCAGACTCCCGTTCATGTGATGGCAGTGACTTGCGGTGACCCAGCATACCACTGCATGTGTAGTACACTATAGTCGTTGACATGACATCCACAGAACACCGTTCCGTAAATATCACATCCCTTAGAGTGGTACAATAGAAACACTGTGGGTCCATATTACAAACATACACACATTATTAATATTACAATACCGGAAGTTCAAGACTTCCCCAAAAGATTCAACTTACAAACCAAAATATAAATGTTTCACCGAAAGTTTCGAATTTAAAACTTGAACTCCAAATTGAGCTCAACAACTTATTTCTATATATTGTTCATGTTGCTCGACTCAAGTGGCTACTAGAGCTATAGTAATTATTCGGACTCTTGGAACTCTCCTCCGTAGACAATATGGTAGTCCTCCCCTTCTACGGCTCCATATAGGTTGGGCTCTTCATAGAAGACCTCCTCCTGGCTTTCAGTTGCATACATTGGAGTATCTTCGGGATTCTTAGAGTCTAAGCAAGGATTCAAAGGAAAGGATGAGTAACATCGTTACCCAGCAAATTCATTATATGCAAGGTAGGAAGTTTGATGATCTAACTACCACCTCGGACTATCAGTCCTTGGCACTATGCAATTTTCATAAATCTTTCTTCCAAGATTGCTTTTATTATGAAAATCTATGACAATCAGCCTTCACAGGTTGACCAGAACTTTCATGGAGTTCCTTTCCTGCCGTGTTCGTAGCTCCTTCCTGGAACAGGGAGTAACAAGTTATAATTCTTACACTCTGTAGAGGTGCGTTACTTTTCCCATGAGAGATCAACTCCTTGTTGCACAACCGGGCATACTTTCTCGTCCACAATTCCATGATGTGGGGCCCAGTAGTTGGTCCAAGCCAATCACTGCCCTCTCTGCGACCTCATATGTCTGCATGATCCTTCGGGGCTGGCTCACCTCCGTTAAGCCCCCTTTCGGACAGGCTAAAACCCTGATGAGTTCCCGAAGACTCTATGACCTGGTGATGCCCGGAATAGTACCATTTACATGGACTATATCCCTAAACACCATTAATGGATAATATAGACACCAAAAGTGTGGGGCGTAAGGGTGCCCACCCATATGTTGGATCCGCACAAGGAATCACAACGTCACGTTAAGGTCGTCTTGCCTCCATACGAGAGGAAAAGGATACAGCTGACTTCTCCGTCCCATTCCAAATCTCATGGTTAACGCGTAATATACGACGCTAGAATCACTGACGTCATGGGTTATTAAATTCCTAATTGATCATCATTGTTGCAAATAGAACCTCATTATATCATCACTTAGGATGATACTAAACATTTATTTTGTTTGAGAAAATAATATTTTCTTTTTCTGGAATATAGATGATAACACACAATTTGCAAATACTTTGATAAAGACTCTTCAAAGGACATGAGCAAGTGATGAACTTGCCTTGTGATTGCAAGGTAGTGAAGTCGGATGCTTGCACTGGACCTTGAGATTCTATGTCTATAAAACCATCATTATTGCCCGGTAAGGACAATATTTAAAGAAGCAAAATGATTATGCAAAGTAATGTAATGCATTATTTAAGTTTATGTGTATTCTCCCCCATTATTTAAATTATAAAAATTCTTTTTAATAATAAAGAATTTATAAATATTAATTTTAATATTTATTGAATTTTGTATTCTTTTATTTTATTTCCATTTATTTGAATTTTATTAATTTAATAATTCCTTTAAGAATTATCATTTAAATACCAAAAATTGTTATTAAATATTTGTTTAGTATTTTTCTAAAATACTAAAATATTAATCTATAATGAAACTGATTTTTATTTATTTTTATCAACTTTCAATAATTTTGTAAAATTCCATAAGGAATATATATATTAAAAAATTCTTAATAAAATTTATATGTCTAAAATTTTATTTCTTAATTTATTTGGATAGTTTGGATTATTGTGAATCCAAAAATATTTTATTTATATTTTTTGGATTTTTATTTTATTTTCTAGAATTTATTTAATTTCAGGGACATTTTGGTCTTTTACTATTTATTAAAAATGGCCTTTAGGTAAATGGGTTGCCTATGTTGGTTTATTGGGCCCTTATGGCCCAATAGGACAGAACCAAAACCACACCCTGAAGGGGTTTTGGCCCAGTCCAGCCCACTCCCTCTATCACTCGCTCTACCTCATCTCTATCTTCTCCTCCTCGACCCCGTGGTTGATGGGGCCGCCACCGTGCTCTGCTCGCCGCCGTGGTCCTCCCTGGCCGCTGCCGTGATGCAGGGAAAGGTTGTCGACCATGCTCTACCCTCCTGTCCAATTCGATTTGGCTTTGGAGCTTTCCCGTGTCCACACTAGCTCCATCCCGAACCCTAGGGTTTAGGTGGTGCTGGTGCTGTCGCCACCGGTGCTACCGTGTGATGTGGTGGTGTTCCTCGCCTCCAGGCGTGGCTGTGGTTGCCACCTCGGCGTGGTGTGGGTCGCAACGCCCCCTTGGGGGTGCTCCCCGTGTCTCTGTGCTCATTGTCGACCTCTGCTTCTTCTTCTCACCCACGACAACATTCAGTAAGTAAACCTTCTCCTCCTCGTGTCCTCTGTGCTACACAACCCTGTACTATGTGTTGGTAGTGGCCACTCCTGGCTAGTGTTATATCCTGAGTAGGGTTGTTTATCCTATTTAGGGTTCATATCCCTCTGTGGATTAGGCATCTCACTAGTTGGATCATGTATGGATGATTCCTAAGCATGATGAGTGGGGTTTGCTGTGGATTGCTGCTTATGATTAGCTGTGATGATGTTAGTGGTTTACCAGATGATTCCATTGGTTAATTTGATATGGTTCAGATGATAAGGTTGCTCTGGAATCATTACTTGAGGATTCTAGTAATTTGAGAGCTCACCACTGTCATTGCTTGGCAAATGACAGTGATTTTTGTGTGATGAAGTTACTGTATTTGTATTCTTGGCTTAAGAATTCATATATAGCTTGAGATCAAATGGTCTCTTACAGTGAAGATATGTATATGGATTTTCCTGATTATGATTCCTGTGATTAATGTCAGGAAAATGATTTTATAGTTAGCTGTGAGTGTAACTGTGAAAGTTGAATGTTTAACCTGCTTAGTTTAGAAACTGTTCTTGTGACACCATCCATGTATGGCACACAAGATTAGATTCTATTACTTGGTTTGGTTTTGTTTAAGCTTAAAAATTAGCTTGGCATTATAGATAAGTGGAATCTTCTTTCCTTGCATCCCTAGAACCCATGATGTTGGTCTGAGGTTTAGGGATTAGGTCCTTATCTGGTTATTTCTCATGGATTGATTCTGGTAGTGATACCAGCTACTGCTTTTTGAATCAAAGTTGGGAAAAATGATTGTAGGCTTAATAACTTATATGGATCCATAGGATGAAATTCTAAGGTTCTACTCCTGTTTAAGAGGTGTGCCTAGAAATTCAGATCTTGGCTATATTGATTCCTGAAATTTAAATATAGCTTGACATCTAGGATCAATGATGTGGGTCTGAGATCCTAGTTGGATCTATAAAGTTTTTTGGTTTTAGTGTTTAAAACTTCAATGATGGATTCACCCCACTTGGGTGTTTTCTGAGAATTTGAGTATGAGACAAATCATGAATGCTTGTCTAACTTAGACAAATAGATCATGTGATGGTCTATTTTACTCACCACACTTGTTTGATGTTGGGGTTGTAAGTGGTTGATCTTGTGGATAGTTTGATCTGGTGCTCCTCCTGGTACTTCCAGTTTCTGGCTTGTCCTTGATCTAGCCTTCCACCTCCTGGTCCTGGTGGCTTGATCTTGTCCTTGCTATCCACCTGATCTACCCCCTCCTTATGTCACCATCTTGGTGAGATGATCAAGGTTGTGGTTGATGTACTCTGGTTTGGTTTGGTTTGGCTGCTGAGCTTGGTGTGAAAGAACAAGGAAATGGTGTTGAGTGGCTTCCCATGGCTGTGCTGATAATTTTGTGTGTCTGTGGAGCTGTTGCTGCTGTGCGGACAGCACACACCATGTAGTTTGGTGTGTGTTGCTTGTGTGTCTGCTGCACCTTGTGGATATGCTCTGAATATGAAAGTTACTTTTATCTAGTTACTCTTGCTTGTCTGGTGAAACTTACCCCTCCTTACTGTTTGGAGTTATTTGACTTCTGGCTTAAATTATGAAAGATTCAATTCTTTCATATTGGTGAAATTTGCCCCCTTAAAAGATTACTCAATGATGAACTTTGAACAGTGCACTTCACTGTCAATTCTGAGAGTAAAACATTTTTAACCTTAAATTTCTTTCTTTTTGTTTGTGTTTGTTTTGTGTAGCATCCCAATTGTCTAACAACTGTAATGCTTCTGGATCTAGTAATATAAGGGCCACTTCCTACATATAATTGTTGCATCATCATCATATCATGCTCATGTCATCATGCCACCTTGCATTTGAGCATCATACAAAAACCCTTGAGTTTTGGCAGCCCTTCCCCCCATACCTGCCTAGCTACCCCTCCCCTGCCCATGCCTGGCCGCGCGAGCACGTGAGAGGGAAAGGGAAAAGGTGGCCGAAGCCACCTTCCCCTCCCCCACGCCATACCCACCTCTCCCCATCCTTATCTACACCCCACCACCTCTCTGCCTCGCCCAGCTGCCCAGATCCACCCCAGGGCGCCCTGCCCACGCTCCCCTCTTCTCCTTCACCGCCACACCATCGCCAAGCACAAAACCTTGGCCTCTCGCCCTCCTTATCCAGCCGGGCGTGGTGCTCAAGGTGTTGAGGAGGACCACGAAGACCCCCAGTAGCCGTGCGGAGGCCAAGAGGAAGCCCAGCCCTTGGCGAGCCGCGAGCCGACAAACCCTAGCTTTCATGGCCCGTGCGCCTCGCCGATCCGGATCCAACCGATCCAACCGACAAGTCGCTGGTGAGCCCCTCTTCCCCCTAGGCATCGTCTCCCTCCCCCTCTCGCCTTGCATCGCCGCCGCCTTCCGTCGAGCGCTGTAGCCCTCCTCTTCTCCCTTCTGGCGGCAGCAGCTGCAGCAGCTTCCCGTCCGCCTGTTCCTCGGCCTACCCCGCGCGCTGTAGCCCTCCTCTGCGTTAGATCGCTGAACGAGACTTGTAGCCCAACGTCCCCTCTTCAATTTTCGTTTTAGCCGCATCGCGTTTCTCCCGGCGGATTCGTCGCCATCGTCGATGAAGAACGGCCGGATCCGCCGCCGTCAGGGTTGTTTCGTCGGCCGCAATGCCGATGACGCTTTTAGGGCCCCGAAATTCCGCCTAAACCCGCAGTCCTCCGAGCCCCACCGTCAGCCGCCCGGCTCGTTTTGCAGATCAGCCCCTCAGCTTTGCAGACTCCAACCCGCAGCCCTCTGGATCGCACACGTGGCACGCCCCGGCTGGCGACGCGTGCGTGCGTGGCCCGCTCTGCCCTGGCCCGCCTGTCATTCTCTGCGTCTAGCCATAGCCCGGTGTAAAAAGCTTCTGTGCGCGCGTGGCAGTCCGATCCAGCCCCCACCACACATTGGGGTAGGTCCTGGCAGAGTACCAAAAGTTCAGAAGATGTTCTTTTTCCAGATTCAAAATCTTTTCAAATTCAAAAATCAATTTCAAATCTGTTTAGACCTAAATGAAGTCATAACTTTCAAATGGATGGGAATTTGAATTCAAACTTAATATGAAAAATGTTTTATTTTTGAATGTGAATTCAAATCTTTAATCAAATATTTCAGAATTAATTTAATTAGTCAACCTTTGACTTTGACCCTATTTATTAATTTTGACTATAAAATAAATTTAATTTCATAATTCCAAATAATACAAATAACATATGTTTTCAAATCAGAAAAATGTGAGGATTGCAAATATGCCATTCAAAATATTATTTGAACACTTTAAATTTCAAGTTGAATTATATTACAATAAAATGCCATTCACCTAAATTAATTAATAACTTTTGATTTATAACTCCGAATTAAGCAAATGATATGTCTAAAATGATCAGCTCGACGAGACCTTTCTGTTTATGCTATCCATGACTTAAATTGCAGCATGCATCATAGAAATATAGAGTATACAGCAACTATTATGACAATAAAATGTGACCAAAACCCAATAAAAATGTTATTTCTTGTATTCTACACCTCACCCATGCCATGCTACATTATTGCCATGCAACTTGTGCACCATTCATCATGGCATGATTGTTTGCTTGACGCATTTTATTCCTATGCTTGTGCACTTTATTTATGTTGGCCCTTGTTTGTTTGGTTCTTCTTCGAATAGACACTGAGAAGGGGATATATCAAGAGAACCAGGAGCACTACCCAGATCCGTCTCTCGCTTCAACTAAGTTGCCAGTCAAGCACTACCACATGCTTGCATACATACAATACCTAATGCCTCTATCTTATTCTTGCATCATTGAGTCGCGATTGCATTAAACTGAATCCCAAGTATTGCATAGCCTTTACTTTTAAACCCCACCAAGCTTGTTCCTCCATCCCATGAGCCTTACTACAGGAGTTGTTTGAGCCATGCGAGTCGTAGAACAACATGTGTAGGGTATGTGAGAGTCTGATGGATAACGACGTACCTAAACAACTTAACCTGAGTAGTAATGGGATAACTAATGAAAGTGGCACCGGTGAGCAATATCTGCTATTTGGTTTTTCCTGCTCACTTGTGTCCCGTAAGACCCCAAGTACTTGATTCCTGTTCCAAGAATATTCGCGCTATCCACATCCGGGAGGCTTATGGGACCCCCCACAGGCGAGCTTGATTCATCTTATTTCTTGGGGCCACAAACTAGTTTGAGGTTTTATTTACTATCCTATACTTATGCCATGTTTTGCTTAATTACGATTGTGCGAGGAGCACCTGTCTTATTTAGGATCGGGACACGTTTTGTGTGTCGACAAGCCCGATTTGGGTTCCCGATCGTTCACAACGGTCCACCCAAACCTCGGGTCCGTCTCGAGTCACTAACTTCTTGGTGTACTCAAGGGTGGCCCCTCAAATATTTCGAATCTGTGATTGCTTTGTCGTGAAGGCCTCGTTGGGTTTTGATTTGGTTTTCCGAGGTTGATCGAGTGTGTGTTGCTATTTGTGCACCCTGCAGGGTAAAACTTTCAAAGCCATGTCGCGGTTATGGACGACTTGGAGCACGTTTCTCGATCATAGACAAGCATAACTAAAGTACCGCTTTTAATCGACTAAATGGCCGACTAGTAAATAGTGCAACACTCATGGAATGGTTAATAAAAGTGCCAACAGATGGGGTAGTTCGTCCGCTTCCTCGTTGGTAGCGAGGAGGATGGATCTGTGGATATTACTTATAACTATTGTCATTAATTCACGGACATCCGTCTATCTTGGTTAGGCGGATGGTTAGCGTATCTATAGAACTGTTAGGGTTTATCTTTTGCTGCAATTCGTCACCCCAGTCGTGTCCCCTTTAGAGGCATAAAGACTTGCCGAGTACCCTTAGGGTCTCACACGATAAATTATTGGTTCGGATGAGGTACACTCGCAGGGCGGATCTTTGGGTGGAGGAGGTGATGATGTGGGCAACGATCGTTCGGTGTAGATATTCGAACGGGATCCGTGAGATCTGGCGGGATGTGCTTATTTCTGTGGCATCTTATGCCGATTTGCTTCTTATCCGTACTCGGACCTTGTTTTGCCGCTTCCGCTTGATACTCTGATGTGTGATGTATGAGGAAATATCCTAAAATATTATATCTATCTAGGTCATTTGAATCTTGCCGTATGGCGTTGCTATATTTCCTTTCTTTTTAGATGGTATGGCTCTGATGTACTTTTGTATGGTGGCTTGCATACATACTCATTTGTGTATGTAGTTGATCCCTTCGCCTGCCGATTACGCCGCCCGTATAGGTCCCGATGATTGGAAATGGTTGGGACGTCCGAAAGGTCTACCCGTGAGTGGCTTTGGCCCCACCGTACTATTTCAACCATTTCCGCTCATCCAGGCTTATATCTAGGAGCGTAATTCACCGAGGTAGTTACAATTGGTATCAGAGCCATCCCGCCCTTCAGGGTCTCAGCCAAATGGTCGTTGTCAGTCTAGCAAATATTTTGGTAGTTATGTATACTAGGGAAAAACAAAACGCGAGAGTAGGACTGTTTCCACTTTTCTTCTTACCCACCCACCCACCCTTTTTCTGGTAAGGAAGTGCAACGTTTTCAATCCTCTTCTTAAAGTTCAAACTAGGATTCACGTGTTCTGGGTTTCCGTAGTACCATAGGTTGTGTGTTTGTGTGTGTGTGTGTGTGTGTGTGTAATTCTTTGTCTATCTGTTGCATCCAAGTTGTTATCTAATCAGCCTTTGGTTATCAACTGTTGGTACATTCCATACCGACAGGCTTTTGCAAACCGACGCGATCTATCTGATTCGTTGTTTACTGACGCAATCTGTCTTACTCTTTGTTATCCGACGTTATCTTGTTTGGGGTGTTCGTTTCCGTAGTTACTAATCTTTAGGTTCAACGTGAGAAGAAGGGGTTAGGATATGTGTTCCACTTATTCGTGTGCGGAGTAATGATTTGAGTGCGGGATGGAGTCGCGACCATACCACTACTCTTATCATTCGCTTTTGTATATTGAATTGGTAGAGTCACCAATCTTGATTCGTTAAGTGATTTTGCGCATCTATTGGTATTTTAATGCCGAAATTTGTGGAAAATTTTTCTTTGATATTTGTGTACCACACTCCTTTTCAGTCGTGTGCGATATGCTTAATATCTTCTAGGTGCTTTGAACTTTGTTGATATTTTAATATCATCTTAGTAAATTGTATCCTTTAATCTTGGTTAATTCCATCTTGGTACTATTTTGGATTATTATTATTCTCCATTATAGTATTGACTTGTGTTTTATATCAATCACGGGATGGCTCCACCACGCCGTTCTGATGAGGACATACCACCTGAACTGGGCTCCGCATTGTCAAACATCGCCAATGCCTTGGCAACAATGCAGCAGAACCAGCAGCGCTTTGAGGAAAGTGTTCGGAGGAATGAGTTTGCTCCGCTGCCTCCACCTCCCAAGCGAGGAGACATCAAAAGCTTCCTGAAATTCAACCCTCGCCAATTTGATGTTTCTGATCGACCACTGGATGCGGATGATTGGTTGCGTGAGATGTCAAGGCTACTCGAGACTGCTGATGTTCCTGAGCAAGAGTGGGTAAAGTGTGCTACTCACCTTCTGAAGGGAGATGCAACTCTCTGGTGGGAGAATTACCTGAAGGCAAGCTGCACTGGTTTTCAGCCTACTTGGGAACGGTTCACTGGAGCGTTCAAAGAGCAATATCTGTCAGAAATTGTCATGGAGAGAATGAAGGAAGCTTTTCTCAACCTTAAGCAGGGAAATGATAATGTGAACACCTACATCAGGAACTTCATGAATCTTTCTCGTTATGGTGGCGATGAGATATCTGATGACAAGAAGAAGCAAAAGAGGTTCAGGCAAGGGCTCAATGCATCGATCAAATATGCAATCACACATGCAAGGCCGGCGTCCTTCCTAGAACTTCAGCACACAGCTCTGCAGGAGGAAGCAAGTAGGCAAGTGTTTGAGGAGTCAAAGAAACACAACCGTGACGCACCAAGCTCTTCAGCTATGTCAGCTCCTTCTAAGCGGCGTGTCTGGGTTCCTAACACCCCACCGTCGCTCCCGGCTCCACCAAGACCTGCAAGCTATGCGTCAAGGCCACCAAACTTCACCACTGCTCCCGGGGCTACAACCACCACTACCTCGAGCGCTGGCGGAGTCCTCAGCTACGTTGCTCCACGCCCACAGTGCTTGTTTCACATGTGGAGACCCTAGGCATCTGAACTGGAACTGTCCGTTGAAAAACAAAGCTCTTCCTCCACCCCCTCCAAGATCTGCGGCAATCTCTCCTTTGGTTCGTGCACCACCACCTCGGGCTCTCAACATCAACACTAAGCCCGGTCTACTGTTGCTCGTGCCAACTGTGTCAACGCCGCTCAAGCTGAGCATGCACCTGGAGTTGTGATGGGTATGCTTTCCGTTAACTCATCCTGCCCGCGAGTTTTGTTTGATTCTGGTGCATCGCATTCATTTGTTTCTCACAAGTTTGCAAATGAGAATGAGTTAGTCTTGGTTCCTTTCCTTAAGCGGTTGGTGGTACAATCTCCTGGTTCAAACATGAGGGCTGTTAATATCAGCCATGGCAATCAAATCGAGATTGGTGGCTCTTCGTTCTCGGCATCCTTAATTGTTCTGGGCAATTCTGACATTGATGTCATCTTGGGCATGGATTGGTTGACAGCAAATGCAGCTGTGATTGATTGTGATGAACGCTCAGTTTCTCTGAAGATTCCTGAAGGTCATATAGTCTTTTCTCCAAGTTTGACTCCTGCTGTCCAGCTTTTCTCTTTGGCGGCTCTGAATGATGATGCTATGGAAGCTATTCAGAGTGTACCGGTGGTCTGTGAGTTCCCAGATGTCTTTCCTGAAGAGTTGCCGGGTATGCCTCCGGATCGTGAGGTTGAGTTTGTAATTGAGCTTGAACCTAGAACGGCTCCTATCTCCAAGCGGCCTTATAAAATGGGTCCCCTGAGTTGGTGAACTCAAACGTCAACTTGATGAACAAGAGAAGTTGGGTTTCATTCAACACAGATACTTGTTCTTGGGGTAGCCCAACAATCTTTGTGAAGAAGCGTGGCAGACGATAGACTTTGTGTTGACTATCGGGCTCTCAATGCTAAAACCATCAAGAACAAATATCCCTTCCGGATTAATGATCTCTTGATCAGCTAGCTTGAGCTGTGGTGTTCTCTAAGCTGGACTTGAGAAGTGGTTATCACCAAATCAAGATTCGCAAGGAAGATGTGCCTAAAACAGCTTTCACCACCCGCTATGGCCTGTATGAGTACACGGTCATGTCTTTCGGTCTCACTGCATTTGCTACCTTCTCTAGGCTTATGAACTCGTTTTCATGGAGTACCTTGATAAGTTCGTTGTGGTCTAGCCGGATGACATTCTGGTCTATTCTAAGTCAAAGGAAGAGCATGAAGAACACCTTGGTGTGTCCTAAACAAGCTTCGTGAGAACCGCTTGTATGCAAAGTTCTCAAAGTGTGAGTTTTGGCTGAAGTAACCTATCTTGGTCATGTCATCTCTGCCAAGGGCATTCGGTCAACCCAAAACTGTGAAGACAATTTTGAATGGCTTCCTCCTGTTAATGTCAAAGAAGTGTGGAGTTTCCTTGGTTTGGCTAGTTATTGTCGTCGCTTCGTTCAGAACTTTTCAAAGATAGCGAAGCCTCTTACCGATCTCCTCAAGAAAGGCAAGAAATACCTTTGGACTTCTGCATGTCAAGCAAGCTTTGAGACACTCAAAGAAGCTCACTTCCACACCGATCTTGGTTCCTCCGGATACATCTAAGCCTTTCCAGATATTCTGTGACGCCTATTTGCAAGGATTGGGTGCGGTCCTGATGCAATAAAAACATGTGGTTGCTTATGCCTCTCGACAGTTGAAGACGCATGAGATCAACTATCCCACACATGACCTCGAGCTCGCAGCAGTTGTCTTTTCCTTGAAGCTATGGAGGCACTACTTTCTTGGTAACCGTTGTGAGATCTTTTCTGACCACAAGAGTTTGAAGTATATCTTCACTCAGCCTGATCTCAACCTTCGGCAGAGGAGATGGATTGAAGCAATCAATGATTTTGATTTGACCATCAACTACACTCCGGGCAAAGCTAATGTCATGGCAGATGCTCTCAGCCGCAAAGCTTATGTCAAGAACCTCATGATGGAAGAGCAACAGCCTCTCTTGTGCGAGGAATTCCGTCAGCTCAACCTGGAAATTGTGGAACAAGGGCATCTCCTGAACCTTCTGGCTACTCCTCTCTTGGAAGAAAAGATTCGCTCTCGTCATCTTGGCGATCCGCACACCAAAAAGATCATCTCCAAACTTCAGCTTCCGAAGTATGAATCCTTCCACGTCGATGATCAAGGCACGCTTTTCTTTGAACACCGGATGTTTGTTCCGAACTACCCGGGTTTGAGAGAGCAAGTTCTCAAGGAGGCGCACGATTATGTTCTTTCTATCCATCCTGGCAGCACAAAGATGTGCATGGACTTGAAAACACAATATTGGTGGCCTGGTTTGAAACGGTATTGTGCCAAGTATGTCTCGGAGTGTGATGTCTGCCGCAGAGTGAAAGCTGTCCATCAGAAACCTTTCGGTCTTCTACAGCCATTGAAACCCCCGGAATGGAAATGGGAGAAAGTAGAGATGGACTTCATCACTGGTTTTCCAAGGTCGCAGAAGGGCAACAATGCAATCTTTGTTGTCATCGACAGGCTCTCTAAAGTGGCTCATTTCTTCCCCGTCAAGGAAACAATTTCTGGAATTCAGTTGGCTGAGCTCTACATCAACAGAATTGTCTCTCTGTATGGGGTTCCGCTTGAGATCAGTTCAGACCGTGGAAGCATCTTCACTTCCAAATTCTGGGAAAGTTTCCAAAATGCTTTGGGAACAAAGTTGAACTTCAGCACTGCTTACCACCCTCAGTCGCAAGGACAAGTTGAAAGGATCAATCAGATTCTGGAGGATATGCTTCGTGCTTGCGTCATCTCTTTTGGCATGAAGTGGGAGGAATGTCTTCCTTATGCTGAATTCTCTTACAACAACAGCTTCCAGAAAAGTCTGAAGATGGCACCATTTGAGGCTCTCTATGGTCGCAAGTGCAGAACTCCGATTGGTTGGTCAGGTGCAGGAGAAAGAATATGGTTTGGCCCTGACATTATAACTCAAGCGGAGGACAAGGTGCATATCATCCTTGAGAACCTGAAGATTGCTCAAAGTCGCCAGAAGAGCAATTATGACAGGAAGCACACGGACATGGTGTATGCCCCTGGTGATCTCGTTTACCTTCGTGTCACCCCCATGAGAGGCACACACCGCTTTGGTATCAAAGAAAAGCTGGCTCCTACATACATTGGTCCTTTCAAAATTCGTGGTAGAAGAGGAGAAGTTGCTTATGCTCTTGAGCTCCCGGAAAAACTCAAAGTCCATGATGTTTTCCACATCTCTCAACTCAAGAAGTGCTTCAAAGATCCCGGCAGGACCGTGGATCATGAGATAATCGATCTCCAAGAAGACCTGTCTTATCAAGAACACCCCACAAAAATCCTTGAGACCGCAGAAAGAAGGACTCACAACAAGTCCATCAAGTTCTGCAAGGTGCAGTGGTCACCATTACATTGATGAAGCCACTTGGGAGCGTGAAGATGAACTCCGTGCCAACTATCCTACCCTCTTTGTGTCTTCTTCTTCTTCCTAGAATCTCGGGGCGAGATTCCTGTTTAGTGGGGGAGAGTTGTAGCATCCCAATTGTCTAACAACTGTAATGCTTGTGGATCAAGTAATATAAGGGCCACTTCCTACATATAATTGTTGCATCATCATCATATCATGCTCATGTCATCATGCCACCTTGCATTTGAGCATCATACAAAAACCCTTGAGTTTTGGTTCTTATCTCATATGCATTGCTAGTTGTATTTGCCTCTTGATATTGTAGTTGGATCTTGATATATTGTTCAAATGCCCAAGTTGAGTCGGGGGCATATCTTTTATTGACTCCACCACCTTTTCTTCACCACCTTATAATTCCACCATCCAATTAATATGAGCTGGCATTTATTTGAGTTTACCTAGCTCATGTGGGTTGGGTGGATCCAATACTAGTAACTTTTTGCTTGGCCTTATTCCACCTTTTGGGAATGCATGGAATAATGCCATGTGATTTTATGTTGTTTTCACAATATGAATACATGGCATTTATTATTTGCATGGGCCATGCAGAACCACCACATCTAAGTCTTTTGGCTTTTATTTGGAATTCTTGGAGTGGGTCATTCTCTCATCTCTCTCTCTCCTTCTTTTGCTTGATCTAGCTAGAGCCATGCAAGTATCACCTTTTTGTTTGTCATTTAAATTTTATTTGTTTTCTGTTGCATGGACCATCTCTTTTCCTTTGCTTGATCTTGCCTTGTCTTGTCAACACTCAACCTCACCCCTCCTCTCTCTACCTCTCTAGCTAACTCTAAAAACCTACCCCCTAATTACCATACCCCCATCCAATCCTAAACCCTACCCCCTCTCTAAACCATCCCCAACCCATGTGTGATCATGTGGGAATGCTTAGCCCTAACCCCCTCCTCTCTCTACCTCTCTAGCTAACTCTAAAAACCTACCCCCTAATTACCATACCCCCATCCAATCCTAAACCCTACCCCTCTCTAAACCATCCCCAACCCATGTGTGATCATGTGGGCATGCTTAGCCCTAACCCCCTCCCCTCTCTCGGCCTCTCTCTCCCTCTCACCATGCATGACCCCACCGTCCTTGCATCCTCTCCCTGGCCCCACACGACATCTTCTCTCTTCTCTCTCCCCACCCCAAACCTAACCCTAGCCGAGCCTACCCTCTCTCTCTTGCTCTCTCTCTCTGCCTGGCCTGCCCCACCCCGAGCCCCCTCTCACCTGGCCCACCTGGCAGCCCTTCCCCCCAGACCTGCCTAGCTACCCCTCCCATGCCCATGCCCAGCCGCTGAAAGACGTGAGAGGAGGGAAAAGGTGGCGGCCACCTTCCCCTCCCCCACGCCATACCCACCTCTCCCCATCCTTATCTACACCCCACCACCTCTCTGCCTCGCCCAGCTGCCCAGATCCACCCCAGGGCGCCCTGCCCACGCTCCCCTCTTCTCCTTCACCGCCACACCATCGCCGGCACAAAAACCTTCGGCCTCTACCGCCCCTCCTTATCCAGCCGGAGGCGTGGTGCTCCAAGGTGTTGAGGAGGACCACGAAGACCCCCTGTAGCAGCCCGTACACGGAGACGCGAAGAGGAAGCCCCAGCCCCGCCGGAACCGACGCGAGCCGACGCAAACCCTAGCTTCGCCGCCGGTCCGCTGCTCGCCGACCCGATCCAACCCCACCGACAAGTCGCTGGTGAGCCCCTCTTCCCCCTAGACATCGTCTCCCTCCCCCTCTCGCCTTGCATCGCCGCCGCCTTCCGTCGAGCGCTCTGCGCGCGCGCCGCGCGTCGCGCTCTGGCGGCAGCAGCTGCAGCAGCTTCCCGTCCGCCTGTTCCTCGGCCTACCCCGCGCGCTGTAGCCCTCCTCTGCGTTAGATCGCTGAACGAGACTTGTAGCCCAACGTCCCCTCTTCAATTTTCGTTTTAGCCGCATCGCGTTTCTCCCGGCGGATTCGTCGCCATTGTCAATGAAGAACGGCCGGATCCGCCGCCGTCAGGGTTGTTTTGTCAGCAGCGTCGCAGCAGCCGATGACGCTTTTGTGCTTAGGCCCCCGCAGAAATTCCCGCCTAAACCCGCAGTCCTCCGAGCCCCACCGTCAGCCGCCCGGCTCGTTTTGCAGATCAGCCCCTCAGCTTTGCAGACTCCAACCCGCAGCCCTCTGGATCGCACACGTGGCACGCCCGGTGGCAGCGTCGTCGCGTGTACCGCCTCGACCGCTTTGTCATTCTCTGCGTCTAGCCATAGCGGTGTAAAAGCTTACGTGCGGCGTGGCAGTCATCTGGCCGTCCCCACCATCCGGGTGGGGTAGGTCCTGGCAGAGTACCAAAAGTTCAGAAGATGTTCTTTTTCCAGATTCAAAATCTTTTCAAATTCAAAAATCAATTTCAAATCTGTTTAGACCTAAGTGAAGTCATAACTTTCAAATGGATGGGAATTTGAATTCAAACTTAATATGAAAAATGTTTTATTTTTGAATGTGAATTCAAATCTTTAATCAAATATTTCAGAATTAATTTAATTAGTCAACCTTTGACTTTGACCCTATTTATTAATTTTGACTATAAAATAAATTTAATTTCATAATTCCAAATAATACAAATAACATATGTTTTCAAATTAGAAAAATGTGAGGATTTCAAATATGCCATTCAAAATATTATTTGAACACTTTAAATTTCAAGTTGAATTAAATTACAATAAAATGCCATTCACCTTAATTAATTAATAACTTTTGATTTATAACTCCGAATTAAGCAAATGATATGTCTAAAATGATGATCATTTCGTGAGACCTTTCTGTTTATGCTATCCATGACTTAAATTGCAGAATGCATCATATAAATATAGAGTATAAAGCAACTATTATGACAATAAAATGTGACCAAAACCCAATAAAAATGTTATTTCTTGTATTCTACACCTCACCCATGCCATGCTACATTATTGCCATGCAACTTGTGCACCATTCATCATGGCATGATTGTTTGCTTGACGCATTTTATTCCTATGCTTGTGCACTTTATTTATGTTGGCCCTTGTTTGTTTGGTTCTTCTTCGAATAGACACTGAGAAGGGGATATATCAAGAGAACCAGGAGCACTACCCAGATCCGTCTCTCGCTTCAACTGAGTTGCCAGGCAAGCACTACCACATGCTTGCATACATACAGTACCTAATGCCTCTATCTTATTCTTGCATCATTGAGTCGCGATTGCATTAAACTGAATCCCAAGTATTGCATAGCCTTTACTTTTAAACCCCACCAAGCTTGTTCCTGCATCCCATGAGCCTTACTACAGGAGTTGTTTGAGCCATGCGAGTCGTAGAACAGCATGTGTAGGGTATGTGAGAGTCTGATGGATAACGAGGTACCTAAACAACTTAACCTGAGTAGTAATGGGATAACTAATGAAAGTGGCACCGGTGAGCAATATCTGCTATTTGGTTTTTCCTGCTCACTTGTGTCCCGTAAGACCCCGAGTACTTGATTCCTGTTCCAAGAATATTCGCGCTATCCACATCCGGGAGGCTTATGGGACCCCCCTGAGCCAGAGCTTGATTCAGTCTTATTTCTTGGGGCCACAAACTAGTTTGAGGTTTTATTTACTATCCTGTACTTATGCCATGCTTTACTGCTTTATTACGATTGTGCGAGGAGCACCTGTACTGTTTAGGATCGGGACACGTTTTCGCGGTGTCGACAAGCCCAGTTTTGGGTTCCCAGTCGTTCACAGCCGTCCACCCAAACCTCGGGTCCGTCTCGGAGTCAGCTAACTTCGTTGCGGGTGTACTCCAAGGGGTGGCCCCCTGAAATATTTCTGAATCCTGTGATTGCTTTGTCGTGAAGGCCTCGTTGGGTTTTGATTTGGTTTTTCCGAGGTTGATCGAGTGTGTGTTGCTATTTGTGCACCCTGCGGTAAAACTTTCTGAAAGCCGTGTCCGCGGTTATGGACGACTTGGAGCACAGTTTCTCGATCATAGACAAGCATAACTAAAGTACCGCTTTTAATCTGACTAAGTAACTGACTAGTAAATAGTGCAACACTCATGGAATGGTTAATAAAAGTGCCAACAGATGGGGGTAGTTCGTCCGCTTCCTCGTTGGTAAGCGAGGAGGAGGATGGATCTGTGGATATTACTGTTATAACTATTGTCATTAATTCACGGACATCCGTCTATCTTCGGTTAGGAGGATGGTTAGCGAGTATCTATAGAACTGTTAGGGTTTATCTTTTGCTGCAATTGCGTCACCCCAGGTCGTGTCCCCTTTGGAGGCATAAAGACTTGCTGAGTACCCTTAGGGTCTCACACGATAAATTATTCGTTCAGATGAGCAGGTACACTCGCAGGACGGATACTGGGTGGAGGAGGCTGATGATGTGGGCAACGATCGTTCGGTGTAGAGATTCCGGGAACGGGGATCCATGAGATCTGTGGGCGGGATGTGCTTATTTCTGTGGCATCTTATGCCGATTTGCTTCTTATCCGTACCCGGACCTTGTTTTGACGCTTCCGCTTGATACTCTGATGTGTGATGTATGAGGAAATATCCTAAAATATTATATCTATCTAGGTCATTTGAATCTTGCCGTATGGCGTTGCTATATTTCCTTTCTTTTTAGATGGTATGGCTCTGATGTACTTTTGTATGGTGGCTTGCATACATACTCATTTGTGTATGTAGTTGATCCCTTCGCCTGCCGATTACGCCGCCCGTATAGGTCCCGATGATTGGAAATGGTTGGGACGTCCGAAAGGTCTACCCGTGAGTGGCTTTGGCCCCACCGTACTATTTCAACCATTTCCGCTCATCCAGGCTTATATCTAGGAGCGTAATTCACCGAGGTAGTTACATTTTGCAGGCACCAGAATTGGAAATTCAAGACTTAGACTAAATTTTCCTTTTCTTTATAGATAGTTACTTGTAATATTTGTTTTGTCTTTTTGTAATTTTTTATTTTATTCTTCTTGTAATAAAGATTGTAATATTACTCAAGATATATAAAGGTTCTTTTATTTCATTATCTATTGTAAAGTTTCTTGATAATGTTTATAAGTTACATTCTTGTAACTTATTTATTGAATAAAATAAATATTCATTTTATTGATTAATCTATTTTATTTAAAGTTTGAGTTATTAATTGTTAACTCTTGATTAAATCAAATCACTCAAACCAAATTCTAAATTCTTCTACATTATAAATCCTACACTAATTTTTAAATTCAAATTTCATTTCCCAAAACACACTTATCCACAAAGATCATATCAAAGTCTATAACAATCATCCTTCAAGACTATACCTAATCTTAAAGCATGAAAGAAACTTTGATCACCTCAGGTTTTTATTTGGCGAAAAAGTTATCCACATTTTTATAGATGAATGCATGCAATTAATTCTAGTCCTAAATGCTGGGATGTTACAGACTCCTTTTAATTCTAGTCCTTCTACTCCACGGGGTAAAGAACTTGTGGATGCCTTGCCTATAGATTCTCCTTTACGTGGAAATTCGGCCATGGTGGCATCGCTACGAGTGACTCAATCTCAGCTTCGGTCAGCCTTACAATCAGCTTCTTGTGACTCTTTGAGGATTTTACCACAGATGCATGCTTCACCGGCGAGGGGATGGTCTAATATGGTTGACAGGACTGTTCGTAGACCAGCTGTATCCTTGTTGGAGCCGCTGTCACATGTTTTGTAGGAGGTGTCGTCACCATTTATCTCAGACAAGTCTGTTGATGCTCTGGTTGCGAACTCTTTGGCCGAGACGTGTGGCCAGGGTGCTGTCTTGCAGTCCCAGGAGGGGGTGCTTTCACCCGGGATCGAGCAGGCTGGAGCTGCTGTGCTAGGCGATGTTCCGCTGCTGCTGCCTACGGCCCATGAGGGGTCGCCGGTGGCTGGCAACGGCACGGCCCAGACGATGCGGTGGCAGGGAGGCCTGCTGGGCGCCGCTGCCAAGGTAGGCGCCCCATGCGATGCTGCTGCTCGGGCCCAGGAGGGGTACCTCGAGGGGGTAGGACTGGCCCAGGAGGGGTCGGTGCATCCCTCCACTGCACCGACAGGGATGCAGGAGGGCTGTGACTCGCCGCTGCTGCTGTTGGCGTACCAGGAGGGGTTACCGACGATGGATGCTGGTGCGGCCCGGATGGTGGGCGCTACTGCCGAAGCGGGGGGCCCCCGCGCTGCTGCTGCTCGGTCTTAGGAGGGATCCACCGAGGGGGGAGGGCTGGCCTAGGTGGGGTTGGTGCCTCCCTCAACTACTCGGTGAGGATGCACAAGACGACATGGCCAGGGACTCCCTCACGCAGGAGCACACGTCATGTGTCGGATGCACTTGGGGCATCAGCTACCGATGAGGACACGTTGGGTAAAGCTATGCGAAGGAAGGCAGAGAATAATCTTGATTCGCAGGGTAATAATGACTCCCCAATTCTTTTCTCTCTTTCTCTTCTCCAGAAATTGCTAATAAGATGTCTAGTATTGGTGTTAGTTTGGGTAATTCGACAAATGAAATTATGTTATCTAGTTCTGTGATGAGATATATGGAGGTTGACCATTTAACGGTTACTCCTAAGGTCTCGGGTTTCTTGATATTTCATCAACAGAGGAGGAGGAGTTGCATGCCACAGTAGATGGTCAACTCCTCACTCACTTAGTTGGTGAGGTGTCAGAAGTGGGTTTTGATGAGACATACCTTAGTTCACTGTATGAACTTAAAGCGTCTGGTCGAAAATCAAAAAGCCAGCGGTCACGGAAAAAGTCCCGTGTATTCAAATCTACTATTGTTTATCAATGAATGGCATGTTCTCAAATATCAGAGGTCTTCGTGACTTGGCTAAACATTTGTTCTTTGCCGATTGTGTGAGAGATTATAGTTTGTATTTCCTGGGAATTTCTGAGACCGGTAGACAGGACTTTTTACAAGAACTACTCAATCGCCTTTCGAGCGGAGTGGACTTCACGTGGATATCTCGTCCACCGCGTGGTAGATCTAGGGGATCCTTTTAGGCGTTCGTGATGAGACTATGGAAGTGTTGGCTAGTTCGGTGGAAGATTTCTTTATAAAACTCCATATTCGAAACAAAGCTGATGGTTTTCTGTGGTCTCTAGTCGTTGTTTATGGATCTGCTAGGATGTTTTTAAATCTAATTTTTTACGTGAGTTGTATAATTTGGCAAAGGACAATCCATACCCTATCCTTATAGGGGGAGATTTCAATTTGCTAAGATTCCCTCATGAGAAAAGTCAGGGAAAGTTTGACGAGCACTGGTCCTTTTTGTTCAACGCTGTCATTGAAAGCTTGGACTTAAGAGAGATTACAATGCTTGGAAGACAGTTCACTTGGGCTAATAGTCTGCCAGTGCCCACATACGAAAAGCTGGATAGAGTGCTTATGATACCGAGTGGGAATATAAATTTTCTATGACAACTGTTCGTGCTCTTGATCGTGTGGAAGCGTTGTCAGATCATGGCCCTATTCTTTTATCCGTTGGCTCCCCCCTCGTATATCTAAACATGAGTTCAAATTTGAACTCGGTTGGATGGCTCGGGACGGGTTTTCTGATTTGGTTAAGGCTATTTGGGTGAAACCCGTCAGTGGTCAAAATCCTGTACAGCGTTGGAACAATAAATTGCGTGCTTTACGCAAGTTCCTTTGAGGTTGGGCTAGGCATATGACTGGTATTCTCAAAAAAGAAAAAGTACGCCTTTTCTTGATTATTGGAGACCTGGATGCCGCCGCTGAAGTCAGGCC
Source organism: Avena longiglumis (assembly GCA_030063025.1). Classification (NCBI taxonomy): domain Eukaryota; kingdom Viridiplantae; phylum Streptophyta; class Magnoliopsida; order Poales; family Poaceae; genus Avena; species Avena longiglumis. The sequence goes on along the minus strand of CP125979.1, from coordinate 31,807,943 downwards.
GTTATCTGCACAAGAGATTGAGCTTAAGAGACAATCGAATGCGGAAATAGCAAGATTACTTCGGGAGGAGGAACTCAAATGGTACCAACGCTCTAAAGCAAAATTTAACCTGGAAGGAGATGCGAATACAAGATACTTCCATGCCATAGCCAATGGTAGGCATAAGAAGAAACTTATTCACTCTCTAACACAGGATGAAGGTACTATTGAGGGACAGGAGCAACTCAAAGCTTATATTACTAAGTACTATAAAACTCTTTTTGGGGCAACCACGAAAAATTCCTTTTTGTTGGATGAGTCTCAAACAGATGATATCCCACAGGTTTCCACAGAGGAAAATGACTTCCTAACTTCCCCTTACTCATAGGAGGAGGTAAATAAAGCCGTTTTCCAAATGGAACATAATCAGGAGCTTGGCCCTGATGGTTTCCCAACGGAATTTTACCAACAGTTCTGGGATGTCATAAAAGAGGACCTGATGTCTTTGTTTAAATCTTTGATGTTGGGTCAGCTGGATTTATTTAGACCTAATTTTGGCAACATAATTTTACTACCTAAGGTTAATAATGCAGAACGAATACAACAGTATCGTCCAATCTGTCTTCTTAACGTTAGTTTTAATTTTTTTACAGAAGTAGCCACAATTAGACTAAATTCAGTAGATGACCATGTGGTAAGTCCTTCTCAAACGACTTTTATGCAAGGAAGAAACATCTTGGATGATGTAGTAATCCTGCATGAAATAATCCATGAACTGCACTCAAAGAAGTTGAATGGAGTATTGTTCAAGATTGACTTTGAAAATGCTTATGACAAAGTTAATTGGTCTTTCTTCAGCAAATGCTCCGTATGAAAGGTTTTTCAGAGAAGTGGCGCCCTCTTATACATTCCTTTGTTTCTGGAGGTAGTGTTTCCATAAAGGTTAATGATGATCTGGGCAAATACTTCTAGACACAAAAAGGACTTCGACAAGGGGATCCATTGTCGCCTATATATTTAATATAGTGGCCGATATGTTGTCCATCCTAATTGAGAGAGCTAAAGCTGATGGCCAAATTGTAGGATTAGTTCCACATATGGTGGATGGTGGCGTATCTATTCTTGAATATGCTGATGATACTATTCTTTTTATGGAACATGATCTAGAGAAAGCCAAGAATCTGAAGTTAATTCTATCAATATTTGAGCAGCTCTCGGGTTTAAAGATCAATTTCCATAAGAGTGATCTGTATTGTTTTGGTAGGCTCAAAACGAGGCCCAACAGTATGCCGAATTATTTGGCTGTGCTCAGGGGCTATTTCAATCAACTATCTGGGAATACCGATCCATTATTGGCGACTCACGATTGCTGAATGGAAACTCGTTGAGAAAAGATTATAGAAACGTATTAATAGTTAGAAAGGCAAATTATTATCTCTCGGCGGAAGACTTGTGCTCATCAATTCGGTACTTACAAACATGGTACCGTATATGATATCGTTCTTCCTGCTACCAAAAGGGGTCTTGAAGAAAATGGATTATTTCCGATCAAGATTTTTTTGGCAAGGGGATAGTGAGAAAAAGAAGTATAGATTAGCCAGATGGAATGTTGTTTGTTGACCAAAAGAATATGGAGGCCTTGGAATCCATGACTTGAAGGTCAAAAATACCGCTATTTTGGGCAAATGGCTTTTTAAGCTACTCACACAAGAGGGTATTTGGCAAACAATTCTATGGAGGAAATATGATGGGTCAAAAGCTGTGGCCCAAGTGGTGTGGAAACCCGGAGAATCACACTTTTGGGCTGGACTAATGGCTTCCAAGCAATATTTTTTCCGTTTTGGCACTTTTAATATTAAGGATGGATCGCAGATTAGGTTTTGGGAAGATACATGGCTTGGCCAAACCTCTCTCCGGGAACAATACCCTGCTCTTTACTCAATTGTTAGACATAAAGGAGATATACTTTTAGTAGTAATGGAGTCTAGCCCTCCTAATGTTTCCTTTAGAAGAAGTTTGTTAGGCCCTAGATTAGCATCTTGGCAAAATCTTTTAGCAAGATTAGCCAATGTCAAGCTGACAGAGGGCACAGATTGTTGTCTAATGGTAATTTTATTGTTCATTCTTTGTATAGAGCTCTGATCCAACCTGTTATTCCTGTCGATGATAATTGTAAAATTTGGAAGATGAAAATACCTCTTAAAACGAAGATATTCTCCTGGTATCTTCGAAAAGGTGTTATTCTTACAAAAGATAATCTTGTTAAGAGGAATTGACATGGAAGTACACAATGTGTGTTTTGTCATTACAATGAGACAATTCAACATTTATTCTTCCATTGTAAAGTTTCTCGTGTTATATGGTCAATCATCCAAGTAGCCTCGGGTTTGTCTCCCTCTAGGTCGGTCGCCAATGTATTTGGTAACTGGCTGAATGGGATTGTAGATAAATTTGGGACTTTGTTTAGGGTGGGAGAGCTTGCCATTATTTGGTCGCTTTGGCTATGTAGAAATGACAAGATTTTTAATAATATTGTTTCTTCTACCTTGCAGGTTATCTACAGAGCCACGGCCATCCTCAGGTCGTGGACTGCTCTTCAGCGAATGGAGTTCCACGACTTATTTGTGGAGGGGTGTACGCGATTGGAGGACACAGCGGGGGATATTTTCTCCCGACATGGATGGCAGCGTGATATGCGGATAGAGTTATCTTAGTTGGGCGAATGTTTCTTTTTCTTCTGTTATAACTCTTGTACTCGGTGTCGTGTTGTGTGTGTAGTTGGTTGTGTGCATCCTAGTTATGCAGAGGCCGGGTGTAAACATTGTGTGATGCAATAAAATGCCCTTTTCCAAAAATACTCTTGGGGTGATAATTTTTCTGTTTCCAAGGCCTATGCTTTCTTCATGAATGAAAATTCCCTATGTCTCTGCCCCCTGCTTTCAAACGGCTGTGGAAATCTTGCCTGCAGCAAAAACACAGAGTCTTCTTCTAGCTGCTCATACACGATAGGCTCAATACTAGGGATTGATTGCAGAGAAATCATTTTTTGGAGGATTATACCTGTGTCTTATGCAACAGGAATGAGGTAGAAACAAGAGATCGTCTCTTCTTCCATTGTCCTTTTGCTAAATCATGTTGGAGTTATATTTGCCTTGATTCCATACTCATGGAGATTATTGCACTTGGTGCCTGGTGTTGAACTGTATAAGTGTGGATTGCCTAGATCTTTTCACCAGATCGGTTTTTTGAAATAGTTGGTTAGTGCATAAAGCTTAACATGATATTAGAGTCAAGATCTCAAGTTCGAGTCCTGGTTTTTATAATTTATCCTATAAATTGATGTTATCCCCTCTTGTCTATATATTGACCTCTTGAGCCATACCTCTCTGCTTACACGTGTTGACTTGTCTTCCCGTCACACGTGAGAGGGATGTTGAACTGTATAAGTGGATTGTCTAACTCTTTCCGTAAGTTTGGTCTTTTGAAATAATTGGCTAGTGCATGAAGCTATTTTCAAATCTGAATTGAGATGGCTAACGTGATAAACAGACATTTTTCAGCAGCTGTCCCCTCCTTTTCCTCTGGAAGAGGTAAGCAGAGGCACCAAGCTTAAAATAAGCACCGGTACTAGGTATCAAGTATCATCTGTCAAGTGGCACTACCAAGAAATGGCAGCGGTAACACCAAAAATTGTCCACGGTTAACAGTACAGCTCCGGATGGCCTCTACAACTTTTGTCTCAACGGACGGTTAGGCCAAAAAACAAAATGCAACCACTGCTAGCACTGCCTGGCCACAAAACAAAAGATTAACTACCCCAGCCAGACTAATATTGCCAGGCAGTTAAGTAGGGAATGCAAGATCGAACATGACGTTTGCTCGATGTTGATGCCAGCTTCACCACCGAGAAATGTCAACGCGCACAGGATGGCGTCGCCTCAGCACCTCGATGTCGCCGTCGCCATCAGCTTGGTAAGAAAATCCAGAATGAGAGTCGTCGTCCTCCAGCGGGACCTCGATGATAGAAGCGGCCTCAGCGTCGCCAAACATGTCTTCCGCTACAAGCTCCAACGCCATCGCAATATTAAGTTGCTCGGCAACCTGTAGACATCAGACAGATCAATATTTTTTTCTGCATACAAAACCTGAATGTGTGTTTGTAGAACACAGTTCATAGTACGCCAAACCGCCGGTTTACCTCGATACTTCTAGCAGATATTTTTTTCTGCATGCCAACCTGATCAACCACGTCGACGTCTTCATCTTCTTCCACCTAGAATCCATGACCTGCAAATACAACACTCAACTCGTCCGCTGCGTACACTGAGTTGACCCCACCGATCTTCAGCATGGTTGCAAAGTGACAGTAGTTCTCGTACAAAAAAGGGCACATCAGAGAAAAACTTGCAAAGTGACAGTAGTTCTCGTACAAGTGCAGAAGTAAGAACTTACCTTGTCGTTTCCAAACGAGCTCTTAGGTACGATTTTCTTTCTTTGCAAAACTGAACCGTGCGAAACAAAGAGGGTAGTGAGAAACAAAGATTCTGAGATCTGATGTCTCGGAGGAAAATAAAAGGACGAGCGGGCAAGAATAGTTACAATGGAATTGGAGAGTTTTTCTCATACCTTGATTGATTCAGGAGAGGCATGGTCTGCTGTCCTGGTTCGTTCTCGCACTGCACATCTCCTCTTGATTCGTCTTCCCCCTCGTGTACAAGATGGCCGACAACTCTCCTCCCTAGTTCATGCAAATCTTGACGCTAGAACTAGTACCAGCATCCATATTTTGCAGGTGGGTTTGGAGGGGGGAAATGTTCAGCGAACTGGGGAAAGAAGAACTGTGATGGAAGAAAAACCAGAAATCAAGCCCCAAAAAAGGAGCGCCAACAGCGGCCAAGGGAACTGCACGGCGATGCACCCCCTGTGCACGAGCGCCCTGTCCCGTACGCCATTTTTCTCATGGAAGAAAAACCAGAAATCAAGCCCAAAAAAGGAGGATGCAGATCTAACGGGTAAAATCCATGAGAACCGAAGGATGGGAGGGGATTTTTCTTACTCGGTTTATACGGGAGGTTCTGCAGGACGACGCGGTGGAGAAATCTCGCTGGAGACAAGCCTGGGGAGAGGAGAAAACAATGGTGACGGTGGGAGGAACTATGCGCATGAAGAAGGTGAGAGAAGAGCGATTTTTTTACAAATATGCCCCCCTGCAACAATGCTTCGCCAGAACTGCCCCCCTCTCACTGCAAATGGCAAAAGTGCCCTGGCGGGAGGCTAGAAATGTGACGCGTGTCACATCCCGCCAGGGCCGGTGGCGGGCCGGACTTCCAGCCGTATGCGGTGGCGGGAGGAGCCTGCCGCCATAGTGCGAGGCGGGATGATGTGGGGCCCTGGCGGGAGGCGGACGTTCCGCTGGCGGCAATCTTCGGGACGTGCGCGGTAGCGGGATGCGCTCTCCGCCCTAGGCGGCGGCGGTATGTGCATGGCGGAATCTGACACGCCTGCTTCTGACTGAATAGACTAGACATGTACAGTAATTAGACTAAAGTATTTGTACAGGAAATAGACCACCGACGAGCTTCTCGACATGACTGCACAGTAATTAGACAACGGGCTACAGAAAATAGACCGCCGAAAGTGCATCGATACAGCAAATTGATTATCGAAAATAGACCGCCGAAAGAGCACCGATACAGCAAATTGATTACCGAACTTTGCAGCGTACTCGCATGCCGATTTGTCCAGCTAGTAGAGAAGGCTGGCTTATAAAAGGAGTAGTATCACGCTCTTCACAGATACATTCTTCTTCGTTTCTTCCTTTGTTTGCTATTTTCTTTGGTGGCTATGAGTTTGCCTTGCTCTGACCAAGGCTACAAGCCTAGAAATATGAAGGATGCGAGTCTGCCTCCTGGTGTGGAGTATCTTCGGTGTTGGTGCGGGACACTTTGCAAGGTGAAGGAGTCCACAGATTTTTCTGATAAAATAGGCATGAAGTTTTTCATGTGTCCTAATTATCAGTATGATCCAGCTCCCTGGAGTTACAACAGGCCTCCGGTATGTTTCATCTATAACAAAATGATATAATTTTTGTTTTATTAAATATTTACTATGTTTTTATTTGTGATGCAGTCTTCTCCACCCTTGTGCATATGGTATCGTTGGATTGACACGGAGCAGCCTGAATGGGCGCTTCGTGAGATAGAAGAGAGGAGTCGTCGTGCGTGGCAAAACTTTCACGAGGACGAGCGTCGTGAGAAAGAGGCGGAAGAGCGTAGAGCGGCGCAACAGGAGCAACGACGTCGATTAGAGGAGCTACGAAGGCAGAGAGAGGAACAACGACGGCTTAGGGAGGAGGAGGAACGACATGCTAGGGAGGCATACAGGCAGACTCTGAGAGAAAGGGCTGCTGAGGCAAGGGCAGCTGAAGAACGCGGTGATAAGACAGGGAAATGGCTACGCTGGACGCAAGACGACTAGACTTTTGTCCTAGTGTCTGAATTCACGCCTCGCATTGTATCTTAATTAAAGTACTCGTATTTTAAACTATGCATTGTACCATGTATCCTAATTTCTGCTGTACCGCGTGGTAATGAAAATAAGTACCTAAGTATTTTTATTTTAGTTATATCTTAAATATCTGTGAATTTTTATTTAAATTTTTTTTTAAACAGCAAGACAAGATAATAATATGTATCTCACAAATATAGAACGATACATTAATGTTCAAATAGAAACCGGCTACACCGTCGGAGTTACAATAATCGTCTCATTGTCTCGGTTGTTTCCTCGCACGTCCTCCGTATATGTGATCTGAAGGATAACTCCATGGATCCGTTGGCCTGGGATTTGTGCGGAGATTTGGCGGTGATGGTATAAAATGGTCCCTGGTTTCTGTATCTTGTTGACTATCAGGAATTTGGCTCGTACCAATATCAGTATATAAGAAATCCATCATTGGATCATATGTTGGCTGTGATGGTCCAGGGTTGTATGAAGATTGAGGTTGATCGTATGGCTGATCATATGTGTAGTAACTGCCATGGCCTATTGATGGGTGAGGAGGTGGCATGTTGGAATTAAATCCAACATCATCATCGTCCCATGCATCATCATGAGTGGTCTATATAGGAACAATAACTATTAGAGTGAGTAAAATATAATAATAAGTTAGTGCGATTATAAAAATGCGTACCGGTGTTTACTGAAATAGTTCTCTTGTAATTTTCGGGAATATTCCTCTAGGTGCTGGTTGATGCGTTGAACCAAAATCAATCTAAAAAATGGTCTCCATGTTAGAATTCAATTATTACAACAGATATGGATTAAAAAGTATCGAACTCACGCGTGGTGGTTGTCTTGAAGATTCAGGCCTAGAGGGTTCCACGGTATTCCTCGATGATGTACGCATAAGAGTAGCATCTTGTCGTGTTCTAGTCTGTCAGCACAAGAACATTATAAATAATTATTTTTCTAAAACAGATTTTAAATATAGAAAATACGTACATTCTCACGCATAGAGGCGCTACGTGCTGGATTTACTAGACTTGCTCTCGCTTCACTTGGCCGCGACGAGAAAGACTCAGACATGTTGTACTGTCCTAGCATAACATCGTCCGCTCGGCCACAACTCCAGTTAGTAGCGGTATGTAAAGCATTCTGAAAAATGCTCCTCAATCTACTCTTGATGGTATTCGACATGGATCGAGGGTTCTCTCTAACTATTTCACGCACATCCGCCATTATGCTGTGCTGCCTACTTAGCTGAAAATAACGACCAATGTTATTCTCGTAAATATAGAATTATAATTACGGTGCTAAAAATATATATACCGTGTCATCACGACGGTTCGCTGCAGTACGTTCTATCCCTCCCTCTAGCTGCTCTTGACGTGTGCGGTGTGCTGGTCTATCCGTTGGAGTGCGGGTGAGATTGGAACGTGTGCTCGCGTTGTACCATGTCATATAAGCATCCCACGTACTATTGGAAAACACCCTGCATGTTCAGTGTCATAAGCATACCAATAAGAATTTAAATAATCTAAAAAAATTACCTATTTTCTGGAACTATGTTCGTAAGCTTGTTCGAATTCCATTGATCTATCCATAGCTTCTGAGTGTGCAACCAATTATGATTCTTTTTCCCTTGATTGCTTTGCCTGAAATGCGCATAACCATTGTTATAATATTTGATAAAAAACATTGTATAAAATTACACTGATTTAAAATTGAGAACGTACTCGTGAAATATAGATTCGACACAGTTGGGAGGCGGAGGAGGGACCTCCTGGTAGAGATCAAGTTGCCGCATCACACGCTCGGGGTTCTGCGGCTCCACCATATACAGGCACACGAGATGACAACGTGTCCACCAAAGCTCCTGGTCTCGGTAGCAATCCGTTGCTAAACCCCTATCCCCGGCCACGTGCTTTACATAATCGTCATGCCACGCATTCCATGTGATAGAAGAATGATGTATGGTCTCGAAATCTTCATGGTAAAGAGGATAACACTTCGAAGCCAAATCACGGGCCCAACGTAATACGCCATATGTCCACCGGGTACCCATGGTCGCGCAATTAAACTGGACGTCGTGACCACTATATGGGTGCACTGGATCTTCTATCATTGGCCGTCCGACGGGTATGTGCTCCCAAGACCACAACTGGAGGAAAATATAGCATACACATAGAATTGGGGCTACACTACTGACCTTCTTTCTCCTATATGAGGCGTCACATAACCCCCTGTAAGTCTGACATAGCATCGCCGAACCGATGCTGTACTGGGTGATCTCTACATTGTCCAGAGGAAGGGCTATGTGTTCTGCTAGTCTAATAAAAATTGGGTTGACTACTTCACCATTTCCCGATGGGAACAACATGCCAAATAGGTAGAGTAAGTATGCAATCAGGTGTCGACGTACTACTTCCTCAGAAACTCTGGTTGGGAAGCCAATAAAATTTACTAGCCAACTGATGGGAACACCTCGAGCTAACTTATCAGTACGAATTCTCGGGATAAGTTGACCCATCAGTTGTTCAAAATCTTCCTTCCAGGATGCTCGTGCTGGTGACAACACGAGAGGAATACCACAAAGTGGCAACCCAGTGATCATGGATACATCCTGAAGTGTCGGTGTCATCTCTCCCCACCGAAAGTGGAAGGTGTGTGTCTCCGGTCTCCACCGGTCAACAAGTGATGTTAGAAGACAAGGGTCCAGTTTAAATAACTGAGGCGAGGATGTCATCCTAGCGAACGGAAGTAGTCCGCTACGAGAAAGATAAGGCACAAACCGCTCATCAAGAATCCATCGGTTCGATGGACCTCGACACCTGAAAGTACTTGGCCCTCCTAGTGGACCTTCGGGGTTAATCCATTGTTGGCACCGGTGGGTAGAATCGTACTGCCCATCCAAGAGAGGAGGTAAATCCGCCATAGTCTGTACAAATGAGATAAATACAAAGTTAAAACATAGTATATTACAACATCGAAATACAAATTTAAAACATAGTACATTACAACATTGAAATACATAGTACATTACAACATTGAAATACAAATTCAAAATATAGTACGTTACAACACTGAAATACAAATACAACATTATAGCTTATGTGGGCAATTTCTCGCCGTGTGCCCAGGAATTTTACAAGTCTTACACCTCCGTCCTTCTCCGGCCTGGCTATGGTCCATGTCATTTCTAAATCGCCTAGTTTGACGACGTCCCTTAACGGTTCTCTTGAGCGCAGGGTTGGGCCACCATGTTGGTCCACCATACCAAATAGTGTTGTGATGCTCCTTAACACCCCATGCCCAGAACTCGCCATCCCAGGTCTTCATAAGATTATGCATGCTGAAGTATGGGGAGATATATCCGTCAACGACAATCCTCCGCCTGCTGTCATCAAGGACATGGCTACATGGGTAATGATAAAGCAAAGGCTTTTTGCAGGTGCATTCGCATGTCGTTGGATTGAGTGTGACCTCTTGCTTTGTATCCCCTCTCAAGTAGCCACGCACGTATTTTTGCCTTGTTCTGATCTCCCACCTCTTCCTAAGTGAGTCCACCACTCTGCTACCATGAGTCTTTGCTTTTTCTATTTTTATGGCCAAGTGATCTTGCATAGCTTCAGACCATTGTTTGTTCATCTGCACTCGTGCATGCGCTAGTTGAACTCTATCTGCAAAGTACGCCACTGTGCGGGACCATGTTTCAGCAACCAGTGCAGTAATAGGGAGGGCTCGGACACCTTTAAGCACTGCATTGTATACCTCTGACATGTTGGTGGTCATTATGCCATAGCGAGCACCATTGTCATGAGCCAGTGCCCACTTCCGAACATCCGGACAATTAACATTCACCCACTCAGCCATATTCCTGGCCCTCCTGTGATTTCCTGCACCCGCTGGCTCAGCTGGTGCATCGCGGTCGTTGCAGCATTCAATGCCATCCAGTGGGCATCAAATTTCCGCGGTTGGTTCTGCATACACATCACTTTGAAGGCCTTGAAACATTCCTTGTTCCGGAAGCGAGAGTAAAAGTTTGCTGCTAGATGTCTCATGCACCACCTAGTTTCAAGATCAGGCCAAAGGAACTCCATCGGTACATCGTGCTTCATTTTTTCTAGTGCACTGAGAAGCCCTTGGTTGCGATCAGAAATGATGCATACATCAGGTCTATCTTTCACAACACCATCCTTCAAGCATTGCAGAAACCACAACCAACTTAACGTGCTCTCGGACTCAACGAGTGCGTATGCAATAGGAAGAAGCTGGTTATTTGCATCTGATGCCACAGCTACCAAGAGAGTACCCTTATATTGTCCGGTGAGGAAGGTACCATCAATTGATATCACCGGCCGGCAGTGGTGGAATGCTTGGATAGTTTGGCTGAACGCCCAGAAGATACGGTCCAGGATGAAATGATCAGGAGTGCCACTCGGGTGGTTCCTTTCCATCCTATAGGTGACTGTTCCAGGGTTAGCTTCAGTAATCTGATGTAGCATTCTCGGAACCATGTTGTAAGCCTCCGTATATGTGCCATACATCCCCTCTAAAACAGACTCCTTAGCACGCCTGGCCTTGCCATAGCTCACCGGGAAGCCTATCGCATCTGCCGCACCGTCTCGTAACGCCTTCACCGATACACTGATCTTATCTTTTACCATGGGTGCAATGACCTGTGCCACATATGCGGCACTGATATTGCAGTGTTCAGGAAGAGTGCCAGTTAGCTCACAACTGTGGGGAACCATGCGAGTTATCGTCCAAGGCTTGCATATTCCCACTGGTTGACGAGCGACGACTCTTCCAGGACAATCAGACTCTACGCAGAGAACCTTCAACAAATGTTTGTGAGATTTCTTCACTTTATGTTCTCGGGAAATGGAGAACGCATATCTTCTGATCGCCATGTCCACAGCCTCCTTGCTCGGGAACTGCTGGTTTTCTTCTAGGATGGTAGCTCCGACTCCACGGACAGAGGTATCATCGTGACCGATGACAAGAGCCTATATGTCCCCAGGTGCCATTGCTGGCGCCACTGCTCTCACTTGACTCAGACCGCCTCCTTCATCATCATCTGACGATTCACGATCGTCGTCACCAGAATCAAGCTCGTCTGACTGTCCCTCAATCCGTTCATTGAGGTCGACAATTGCCATGGAATAAGGTCCATTATTTTGGCTGGGAACAAATGCATCTTCCACATGTCTCCTCTCCACCGTCTCCGAATCTATAGCCATTGTGGAGATGGATAGTTGGATCTCACCGGCTGCAGTGCTGCTACCAGGTATGTCGCTGGCATCAACAAACTGCACATACACCATCGGTTGCCCATACATGGCCGCATCATGTGTGCTTGCAAATTTCATGTATGAACCCCACGAATTTTCGCCTTTAACCTGGCGAAGTGCCCATCGGTAATCTTCTCCCACTATCTTGCAAACGACCGCTTCAATGGTCATCTTTTTTCGGGCCATCTCTGGCCCAAATTCTTCGCGGATGCGCCTTCTAATGTCCGTGAAACTAGCATTCACCAATTCTTCCACTATGACATTTTTTGTCTCACAACACGACAGATCAAGCCCCGACGGCCCATCGCGGGTGATGTCCTCACCATAAAAAATATACAAAGTGTTCATCGCACCTACGCGCATCAAATTAATATAACCATATTAATTATATATAATCTTAATGATAGTTCATTAATATAATTATTTATATTGACAAAATACATTAATTGTCTAACCGAACGTGTAAGAAATATTATTACACGAGTTCAAATATTTGGAAACGACATATTTAAGTGGTATACCTAATATATTGCTACAAGAGTCTAAAATATTTCTACACGATCTAATTACTTTGCATAGCTAAAATATTACTACACTTTTTAAAATATTTCTGTATTACCTAATTACGTTGCATAGCTAAAATATTACTACATGAGCTAAAATATTTCTACACGTTCTACTTAAGTTGCATACCTAAATATTGCTACAAGAGCACAAATATTTCTATATTACCTAATTACGTTGCTTAGCTAAAATATTACTATAAGAGGACAAATATTTCTACACGACCTAATTACACCTAATTACGTTACATATCTAAAATATTATTACATAAGCTAAAATATTTCTACATGTTCTAGTTAAGTTGCATACCTAAATATTGCTACAGAGCACAAATATTTCTGCATTACCTAATTACGTTGCATAGCTAAAATATTACTACATGAGCTAAAATATTTCTACATGTTCTAGTAAATTTGCATACCTAAAATATTACTACACGAACACAAATATTTCTATACGATGTAATTATGTTGCTTAGCTAAAATATTACTACATGAGCTAAAATATTTCTACATGACCTAATTAAGTTGCATAGCTAAAATATTACTACACGATCTAATTAGGTTACTTTGCTAAAATATTACGACAAGAGCTCAAATATTTCTACACGAGCTAACTAAGTTGCAAAGCTAATTAATAGTTCAAGCATTGCATGGCAAATTATGTCCTAATTAGCTGACTAATATATACAACATGCAAAGCTTTCAACCGAAACAACTCACCTTGATCAATGGCTACCCGTTCTCAGCCTCCGAATATTGGTGCAGGCTTCTTTCAGCAGCCTCAGGCGATTACAGAGTGTGTGACTGTATAAGCAAAGAGATAGAGAGAAGAGGCAGCAAATGGATCGATAGAAGTCGCAGTGGTTCTGAGGATACCTGCCGCTGTATTTAAAGAAACGGAGCTGCACTATCTGCCAACAAACAAGTTTCGAGGAACGGTCACAAGTTTCAACGAATGCGGCTTTCGGTGGTTATCGGACTGTTTAGCAATAGGAAACGTCAGTCGGTGTGTTGGGAATATTGAAACAGCAGACGTGTCAGGGGCATCCCGCCGTGTCCCGAGGCGGAAAGGGACATCCCGCTGAGTCCCGAGGCGGAAAGGACGGCCTGTTTCCCGCCAGCGTGAAGTGGACATCCCACTGGCCCGCGTGGTGGGGCCCACCGCGTCCCGCCTGTCCCTACGGCGGAAGGCTCCTCCCGCCACCGCCTACGGCTGGAAGTCCGGCCCGCCACCGGACATGGCGGGATGTGACACGCGTCACATTCCTAGCCTCCCGCCAGGGCACTTTTGCCATTTGCAGTGAGAGGGGGGCAGTTCTGGCGATGCATTGTTGCAGGGGGGCATATTTGTAAAAAAATCGAGAAGAGGCCTCCTACACTCTCTCTCCTAGTCCCTAGCACGGGATGGGTGGTGAGCTACAGATGACGAAAAGGCTACTGCTGCCACCTCGCGATGCTCGCCGGAAAAAACAGAGTGGATGTGACATGAAGAATAAAGTTAATTTATAAAAATGTGTGAGGCAGAGGTGGCACAGATCTCGAAAACTGCACGGATGGACATGATATGTCATCCACGCATGTGTATAAGGGCATCACCTATGTATATGCAAAAACTTATCCATAAGTTAGGACCCACGTACCACATCACAAGCTTATTAATTACATCACAATGTATCTAGTTAAACTTATCTACAAGCTGGCCCCACGTGTCAGATAAAGTTGCACACATGCAAGAGAGAGGGGAGAAGCTAAAATAATATTCTATTGCTTATGGACAACCCACAAGCTTGTAGGTCACCCTTAAGATTTTGAGCTTATTGATAGCCCCCACTATGTATGTGAAACTCCTTGTTGACTACTTTTTCTTATGGATAGCCTTATTGCCAACATAGTGGATGCCCTAAGTACAAAATCCATTCTCTTTTATTAGTACTATATATTATATTTTTTCCGCATAAATTCAAAACCAGACTAGTTAATTTTCACCAAATTTATCTTTCTTAAAAATAATTTCAAAATGTTCTGGCACAACAGGACAACATCAGAGATGAAAATACATTTGAAGGAAGGTGATTTGCTTAGGGGAGTGACCCATAGAGGAAGGTTGTTTGCTTAGGGGAGTGACCCATGTAAGCCATATACTGTCTTCTCATTTTATATTTTTGTGTCGTTAATCTTGTACTGCATCTATCCACGACGACACAACTCTTCTTTCTCGTGTTCTCCATTTATATTAAACTTTGTTACCCATTACTCTCAACTCGTGGCTTTGTTTTAACAACAACACAATGCAGGTTCATGCTAAGATACAATATTGTAGTTATACATTGTTAATGTCTTGTGGGGAATACACACTCTACAAATATGAGACAATATGTTTGCAAGGAAATGGATTTAGATGTTTACTCTTTGGGGGGCATGAGCTCTTAAAACTCTATGTTAAATTGAATTATTTAGACAACGAACAAGTATAAATTAATTGTGTGTCCTAGTAGATTATTTTATTCGTTCATATGAATTCTAGATATATTTGTTTTACTATTCTGGTACCTTAAGTATCTTGCTGGAGTGGTCTAAAACCTACAGTCTAATAAATGTCTCGCCGAGATTTCTGGAGTGTATGTTTGTCTAATTTATTTACAAGTAAATAAATGGATCAATTAAAGTTGTACCGAGTAAAGATATTCTAGAGTATTATTAGTTGTCTACAAATAGTTTGCTCGAACCAGTCACGCTGATTTCCTACTGATCCTTTCAAAGTACAATATCTATTTCATGTTGCATGATTCAAAAACCTACTAGCATCATCACATGAATACATTTGTACCTTGTTTTGAATAGCAGTTAGCTGACTAAATTTACTATTTATACCCAATAGTAGGGGTGTTTGTAGTCTTCTCCATAAGTATGATTTTAGAACCCGTGAATATGGTCCAACTCTGTGAAAACTAGTCCCCCGCAATTTGGTAATTGGACATCCAATATGGTCCAAGTTTTGTGAAAGTTGGAGAGGTGTCATTTTGCATCATATTCTTTTTAATTGCTTAATAAAACTCATTTTTTACACTTAGAAAATATTTTTTTATTGTAACAAAAAGTTCGAAGGAACCTACTTTTGACACTATTTGTTTGGCATGGAAAGATGCACCTCTATGCAAAATTTTGGTCATATTATATGAACTATCATAAATATGACCATGAACTTGGTCATTGGCTTTAAATTCATGAATTTTTGAACATAATAGTTCATTTTTTGAATGTATATTATTAAAAATGTCAAACAACGTGTTCATCATTTTTTCGAAAAATCAATACACATAAAAGGATTCATGGCAAAATAATGCAATATTTGAATTGTCCACATTTTCTTTGATTTTTTAAAATAGGGTAATATTATATGCACATCGATTATGGATAGGGCCTAATTATATCAAAATCATCTTTGGGCATTGCATAGAATCCTACTTGTGTACCTTAAAATGATTCTTCGAAAATTAATGACCAAACTAAAACACACTTTTTTTTTTAGCGCAACCGGCAGGAGCTCTGCTTATTCTATTAGAAGGGGGAATAAAAAGTCATGATACAGAGGAACACGTTTTAGATTAAGGTGTAAACGTGCCAAAACCACCGGCAACCTCCAGCCCCAAAGGAAAGGAACTAATCAGGTTCAGCTAGGATAGCCTGCCCTCCCGACGCATAGGCTGCCAAATGTTGGTGGATGTCGTCTCTAGCAATCGAAGCCACCTCGACGTAGGTCATTCGCCGACCCGTGAAGATTCGTCTATTGCGCTCTTTCCATGCATTCCACAACACATACATCATGCGACCGCTAAGTCGGTTTTGCTCGGATTTAGGTTTCCCCTCGATCAGGTCGTCCCACCACTCAGAGAAGGAGGGGAGGGATTGTCCGTGACTTCCCGTGGCCTCATTATCCCACGATTGAGTTGTAGTCCACACCGCAGTCGTGAAGGGGCAATCTTTGCAGAGATGTAGAGACGTTTCAGGGGCCGAGCCACAGAGCTTGCAGGTAGGGTCATTGGGCCATCCTCTGATGGTCAACATGTCGGCAGTTAGGAGCTTCCCGTGGAGGGCCAGCCAGGAGAAAAGCTTGCATTTCGGCTCAGCGTGGGCAGACCAAATTTTTTTCGCCTTGAATTTGGGGAAGCATCCATTGAACTGAGCGTGGTAGGCCGAGCTGTCAGTGTAAACCCCGTCGGTGGTCAGGGTCCACCTGATGGAATCTTGAAGGAGAGGTTCAAGCTGAATGTTCTGGACGGTGTCCCAGACTTCGAAGTATTGAGACAGCTGGATGGGGGTGTGAAGCCTAGCAACCGATCGGATCCAGTTACCCAGGGAGAGCTCCTTTGCCACCGATCTCGATTTCCTAGAGGCGATGTTGTAGAGGTCGGGAGCCCACTGCTTTATTGGCCCCCGTCCGCACCAGTTGTCGTGCCAGAAGGAGGCCCTTTCTCCGTTCCCAAGGGATATCTTCGTGCAAGCCCGGAAAAGGTCCATATCAGCCGGGCTACAGGGCAGCTTCGATCCAGCCCAAGTGCGCGAAGGGTCGGTCCATTGTAGCCAAGGCCAACGGAGTCTCAGCGCTCTCCCAGAGCAGCCAAGATCCGTCATTCCAAGGCCACCCAAGGCTTTTGGCCTGCAGACAGTCTTCCAGTTGACAAGCGCTTTTCCTTGCGCGGCATGCTCCCCTTCATCTCCTGCCCAGACAAAGTTCCTTGCAATCTTGGTGATCTGGTTGCGTGCCCATTTAGTTAGCGGAATGGCCGTGGAGTGATAGACCGCCGTGGCCATCAGGACCGATTTGGCCAGAGCGATTCTCCCAGGACGCGCGATGTTCTTGCCGTACCATCCAGGAAGCTTCCCAGCGATCTTGTCGAAAAGAGGCTGGAAGTCAACTTTGCGCAGGCGACGAAAGTGAAGAGGTAGACCTAAATACTTTCCAGGGAAACTTGCCAGCTTTGCAGGAATAAAACACACTTCTGGTTCAAACTTAAACTACTTTTGGGAGTTTGGCCAAAAATTCTCTAAATGGGCAAACTCCCAAAAGTTCTTTAACAAAATTAATGTTTTTAAAATTGTTGCCCAAGTGCCTATTCACAATACACTTGGCAAACGCTGATGGTTGGGTGTTTGCCAAGTGCCCATGAGGTGGCACTCAGAAACATCCCCAACCGCCACTAAATTTTCGTTGTGGTGGACGGGCCATGTGTTCACATATTTGCCGAGCGCTGAATTGTTTTCTGAGTGTCATCGGGGCACACTTGGATTAATATTGAGCTTTTATAAGTGCCTTGGACCAAACACTCAACATACCACCCTAGTTCCCAAGTGTACTTCCTTTGTGCTCAGCGTACATGATTTTTTGTTGGCCGTCACCCTCCTTTAACCTTGCGGTGTCTCCCCTTCTACTTTGTTCTTTTGTCTGGCACGATTGATCGGACTAGGTGATAGACACTTAGGCGGCATGACACTTGCCTGACTGATCGATCAAGAAGCTTATTATGTTAGGGAGGCGAGAAGCAAGATTGATAAATTATGAGATTGATTGGGATTCAGGACTCAACTCGGGAGGTTTGGGATTCAGAAGTTGGTGGGATGAGGGGTCGACGAAAGAAGTGTACAATTGCAGAATGTGGGTATCTTTTTCACTGCATCTGCTGATCCTTATGCGTTTTTTTCTTCGATAAAATTTATATGGGCTGCTGGACTAAATTCTTAGGGTGCCCCCACCCTTCTATCTTGTTGTATCCGCCCATGGCGTCCGAGATATCGAGAGGCCAAGGGGAAGGACCAAATCCAAGGCGGATGCAAAGAGCGAGGCTTCCTCGTCGGCATTGCAAGAGTCGATCAAGACAATGTTTGCTGATAAGGAGGTATCAAGTAAGAAGAGGGAAGAGAGAAAGCGCTGAGAAAAAGAGGAGGTTGTGAAGAGCTTCTATGCCATACAACATAATAATCTCTAAATTGAAAAGACGAACGCCCGTGCAAGAGCCAATGAAGTGGATAACAAGCAAAAGGAATTGGAGCTCGCCTTCTCACCGAGGAGGCCAAGATCATGACGACTCCCTTGTCTGAGGACATGGATCCAATTCCATAGACATGGTTGGAGAAGAAGAAGATGATGATGGAGATGTGTGATTCACTCAATCACTTCTATTTGTGTGTTTCTTGAACCACTTGTCTCGTGCTTTTGGCACCTTGCTGTATGCCGGGATGCCGTTGGTAATTTGCTGCTGCCTTCACTAAATCAGGATTCTTTGTGTGCGTGGACTATGCAAAATGGAAAATATAAAATTTGTCCGACCATTGAAAAATGGAGGCCGTCGTTGGACGCAGTGGCCTGTCGTAGGCGAACATGGCCCCCGACCTGTCTGCGTGCCACTACAAATTGAGCCAGATCGAACACTTTTGGGTTCTCAAATGGGGAGCGCCATTGGAGTTGCCCTAATCAATTTGTGGTGTTCATAACAGGTGCTTAACTTTTTTACGACTTATTACTACCTCCATTTCAATGTAACTCATTTTACCAATTTAATTAAACTACTGGAAAGGCTCGCATTGTGAAACAGAGGTAGTAGGAGGGGCTTATAGCTCCTATGGGACGTCTTTACATGGAATTGGAAGGAACACGACATCGTTGAAAAGAATAGCTCGCACGCGACACTTTTGAAGCGGCAAATAGATCCTGTGCGACACTTCCACTTAACCCCACGAGACCGTCAACGAATTCGAATCAGCTGAGCACAGTAGGACCCACAGCCTCTCCACGTCACGGCGGAACTCACCTGATGTCCACCTCATATCGTGGGACCCACGTTGTGGTTGAAGAGAGCCGTTGTCCCCGATCCGTCCCCGCACCCGATCACTCCCGCCACCGTTCCAGCATCTCATCCCCTTCCGTTTTCTTCTCCGGCGAGCAAGTGCGGCAACGCCGGCGAGGGATGTCGAGCTCTGCTTCAGCCTCCCATCGCTCATGGCCTTGTTATGGTGCGGTGCCGATGAGGAGGTGCCCCGATTGCCCCCGAACCACACCCCTGAAGCGGCTTGTCACATCCACCGACAAGAACGACGACATTGGCCGGGAATTTGTGAAGTGTGAGAGCAAGCCCGAGCCGGGAAAGGTGAGATCTGAGTGTTCCGAGCGCCACTTTCTCGCTTTTCTTTCGAAATTTCATGCATTTCATCGAATTTGGGATTTAGGGTTCATCTCTGCGATTTTAGGAACTGCCAAAATGTGGGCATTTTGAGTGGCTTGATGAGTACATCGAGCGAATTGGGGTGGAGATAGCATCCCGGGAGCTCGAAAACCCGTCTGTGGTGGAGCAATTGGGATGTGGCAACCCCATTTCCGCTGGTACTACGGTGGATGCGGAAGTGAAGGCCGAGCTGAAGAAGATGAACAAGCAGCTAAGGCAAATCATCGAATTGAAGAAGCAGGACAATCTGATGGCCGTTTTTTTATTTTTGTGTAATTTCTCTCGGATTAGTTTATCTCCTGATCATTAGTCATTAGACAGCGCAATCAGTTCTCGAGTGATGCTTTGTAATGGATGTAATGGTCTATGTCTTTGGCTTGAATAAAATGCAACACAAATTCGGGCTAATTTTGAGCTGCTCTGTTTTCGAAATCAGTGTTCCTTCAGTTTCGTTAGTGTTCCTTCAGTTTTATCAGTGTGCAGGGGGCACCCGTGTGCAGGGGAGGGGGAGGGGGAGGGGTTGAAAAGTTAAAAAAACAATTGACGAGGAGTGATTGAAAAAGGCCAGGCCCACATAGAACTTAGCAGGCCAAAATGATCGTATCCAGACCCAATAGTAACTAAATGTAGATTGGACAAAAAAATGGTACGCACGTTACAGTCTAAATAGGGACGTGTGGATCTGCAGATACTCGTGCTCAGGTCGCAATCTTTTATTTTTTGCGAAAGTAAATATATAAATGAAGTCCAAGGGCATCCATTTAACTAACATAACTTGGGCGCCCCTTTAACTTATGTAAATATGTAACTTGTTTAAAAATGAACCATGTGTTGTTTGAAAATAATCAACCATCATAATATTAACTTATTCTTTCTTTTGAGCTTTTCTAATTTTACTCCTTTTATAAATATTGCACGAGTATTATATGAGAACTTGTTTTTGTGTCTTTTGTTTTATGCACTTGTTGTTTTGGGTGTTTCGACAAATGACAATACAATAAAACACAGATTACAATAAAACACGGGATACATAATATATTAGATAACATTTATATTAGATAGCCTGATAACATTACAATAAAAAGAAAAGGGGTACAATAATATAGAAGGGAAGGGCAACTAGGCGCCTAAACCCTGGGCTAAACCCTAACCCTAGATACCCTACTCCATCGGCGGTGGAGGCGGTGCCGGTGCCCCGCCCACCGATCCGCCGCCGCAGCATTCCACGCCGCCAGCTGCTCCCGCTTCCGCTGCTCCTCCTGGAAGGCCCAGCGATTGGCCTCCCGTCGCTCCTCGTCCTGCCGTCTGCGCCTTTTTTTCAAGGCGCGCTTGGCCTGATTCTCCTCCCACCCGGCGTAAGCAGCCTCCTCCTTTGCCTCCCGCTTCTCCGCCGCCTTCCAGTACTCTTCGGAGGGGCCGTCGTCGGGGAGGTTGCTGCCGCCGGGTAGTGGGTTGTGGACGAAGGGGCCCTCCGCCCAGGGGCAGGGCGGGGCTTTGCTTCGCCCCCCCTTTTTGCCACACTTGGGGCGCCTCCTTCTCCCAGAACTGCCTATGGTCCGGGTGGTTGTCCTCGTCGCTAACTTCGCTATTGGAAGGGAAGCGGAGGGGGGAGGTCGCCATGGTCGAGTTTTTGGGGCTGGGAGGAGGCAAAGGGACGGGCTCGAGGTTGAAGATGATGGGCAAGATGAGATGAGGAGGCAAAGGCGTTTTGCCTATTTATTGATGGCGGGGCGTGAAGGGCGGCGTGGGAATGCATCGTTGGCGCAGCCGCGTGCGCTGCGTTGCGTGTAGGCAGCGGGCGTAGCCGCGTGCGTGATCAATGCGGTCAGTGCAAAAAAATTGCTAGGATGCGACGTGACCCCTGCACCGTCGCCCCCGCCCCTGCATGCATGCATGCATTAATGGGAAAGAGAGAAAAAACGTCCAAGATAGTTGTTCATTGGCAGTAAAAAATAAAAGAGAAAATAGAATTTAGTCTTGATTTACTCGTTAATAAATACATGAATCTAGGACCAAAGTAGTTGTCACACGACATGCAGCAAACTCGTTCGTTTTTACACATCGCATGCAACAAACTCACACATGGAAACTCAACGGGTGAGAAGAAAAATCACCGAAAAATCGGCGGGAGTAATCAGAGGGATGTCAATTGGAGGGAATAGAAGGAGTATGAAGGTAAGTTTATAATATCATTTATATAATTTAAAAGTATGTGTTATGATGAATCTAATTATATTTATTACATATTTTAGATTTTGATATTATTTCTATGACGCATGAACCGGAGGGGAGTAAGTTTGATTGAAGAAAGTTGTTAGACGTATACTTATTTAATGCGACGGAGGGAGTAAATACGCTGCCGCGCTGCTGCATCGGTTGGCTGCACGCAAAATAGCTAGACTGCGACGCGATGCAGCTAGCCCTGCCCAGCGCGCTCGCGTGCCATGCTCGGTCCAACGGTCAATGGAGTGTGTCACGCTGTACATTATATTTATTACATATTTTAGATTTTGATATTTTTTCTTAGGCTGGTCATAGTGACATGCATACTCCCTCTGTGCACAAATAAGTCTACGTTTGGCTTCAAAATTGTCCACAAAAAGTGTACTTCTACCTTTTCAATGCACTTTAAAATAGAAAAAATTAGTGACATGCATATGTTACTAGTCTAATTTACTACTCCATAGTGCAAAATAACATAGATGTGGTATCATACAAAGTCTCATTTATTACAATGTAGACTCATTCTGTCAAAGTTTATAAATATTAACTTTTTCTATGGCGCAAGAACCTGAGAAGAGTAAGTTTGACCGAAGAAAGTTGTTAGACGTACACTTATTTAATGCGAAAGAGGGAGTAAATATGCTACAGCGCTGTTGCACGCAAAATAGCTAGACTGCGACGCTAGAGGCAGCTGCATGCATGGTGTAGCCCGCCCCGCCCAGCGCCCTCGCATGCCACGCTCGGTCTAACGGTCAATGGAGTGTGCCACGCTGTACCTTATCTATTCATGGAAAAACGATAAAGGCAATCAGATTCCAGAATCATCCATCCCACGGATCGCCAAGAGCTAGCCGCGAAATCCTTCTAAGAGACGCCAACCAATTAGGTTGCAGAACAAGCCCTTCCACAGATCGACCAGAGCCACCCGCAGAATCCTTCTAAAAGACGTGATCGAACGGCCATAGTGAGCGCTAGGGTTAGATCTACGTTCCTCATTCGGCCTTAGGGTTAGCTGGGTTTATGATGCAGTCAACGGGGTTTCACAAGTTTGACCAGACATTCAAATGTGCATAAATAATTCAAAAAAAATAAAAAAAATACAAAACCTTCGCATGGTGTCATGTTATGTGACATAGTTGTGAGGAAAAATATCAAACTTGGTCTATTAATCATATTTCAAAAAACCCTTCACAAAATGACCTATCTCCTCCGAGGTTTTCTGGCTTTCGGATTAAATGACCAATGATATGGCCAGAATCAAGGCATAGTTTGTGATAATGTGCCCATATTGGGCATGCATATGTATAATGAGATGACTAATAATGTTGTAGCACAAAGTTTTCCTTTTCGACGCACAAAAAATCCATTTTCTATTTTCTGAGTGCCGAAAGAGGGGAGGATTTATGAAGCAACCACCAAATTGAAGTTTCAAAATGGTAAAATCCTATTTTTCAAAAATACTAGACCACCTAGCATGTACAATTTCCCAACTTGAGTATCTCAAACCTTTTATTCCATCCCTGGTGAAAAAAACAAATCCTGCCGAATCGGCTGGAAGTGGGTAAGATATGAACTACATGTACATGATTTTATGCTGATGATTTTTTGTAAAAATTATTTTTAGGTTCACAACATGCTATTTCATCAGAGATCCAATGCTAGTTTTGTGATCCTCAGCCCCTAGCTAAGAATATTTATGAAAACCCTTCAAAAAGTTTGACCAGACATTCAAATGTGCATAACTAATTCAAAAAAAATAAAAAAAATACAAAACTTCACATGGTGTCATGTTATGTGGCATAGTTGTGAGGAAAAATATCAAACTTGGTTTTATAAATGGTCGAAAAAAAACTTGCTTAGAAATGGGGTGGTTTACCCTAGCTTTGGAGCCCATTTCTACCACATTTTGGGTGAGGGCGAGTTGTACTTCACAAGAGGGATCAGGGTGAGGATGAGTTGTACTCTATATATGAGAAAAACGTTGGATGCTCATAAAAACATAGAAAAGTACATTTGTTGAAATTCAAATTTACCATCATATTTGAATTTTGTCTAAATTGTCAACAACAAGTGCCAAATTATTATAATAACAAATGTTTACAACAACAACAACTGCCAAATTATTACAATAACAAATGTTTACAATAACAACAAGTGCCAAATTCAAAGTCTATTTCTTTTGGCTCTTCTTACCCCTCGTTTTCTTCTCCTTCACAAGTTTCACACCACACAACAGGTTTATGCTCATCTTTTTCTTACCATTACCATCTGGCCTCCCCACAGCACGTCCAATAGTCTCCTTCACCTCCTCAACAACACAATCTGGCACCAGAGTTTGCATCTATGATAGAGCCAGCTCGGTGTCCAAGAGTGTATCTGCACTTGGTAGAGCCAGCTCGGTGTCCAAGTTCTTCACAGAGTTTGCATCTATTCTTGTTACCTTTTTGGGCCCTTTTTGGCTTGGCATCTTTTTTTTCATCTTTCTTTCCCTTCTTGCTACTCCCACCTTTTTTCAAACCAAGCCTTGAATCTAATCTGCTTGGGCCTGCCAGCCTTTCTTTTCATCAAAGGAGGACACAAGGAGAACTGAATGTCCACTTCAGGCCACTGAGACTGATCTGTAAGTGCTGGAATTGGTGTTCCATATGCAGCCTTGAATTTTGCTATAGAATAATACTCATGCAAATATGGGTGCATATTTAGCTTGTGTTTGGAGGCCAAGAAAAGTATGGCATCCTCACAAGGCTTCTCAGTTTGTTGCCACTCAAGGCATGTGCATTCATGCAATTGAGTGTCAACAACATGCCTCTGCCGAAGTTGTATCTCGACTTGACACCCCACAATGAGGATTTCTCAACACGCAAATGTGCAAGATTTATGCTCCTGTTGACCACCTGCTGCACAACATCAGGAAGCTTATCTCCTTGAAGAACATCACCAAGCCTTCTTCTCAATTCCCACAACCTCATGATCATGATCCTGATCTGGTCAACCATGTCATGGACAGGCAAGTCTTTTAACTCCTTCACTTTGTTGTTGAAACTTTCTGCCAAATTATTGTTGATATGATCACATTTGATGGCAGTGTTAAAACCAGACCTGTACCATAAAAGAGAATGGTAGGTTTCCAACCATGTACAAAACTTGACCCTATCCTCCTCAGAGCATGCCGCCTTAATCTTCTCAAGGTGATATGAATGTGTCTGCCTGGTGTAAGATCTTGCTGCTGGCCACATGCGTCCAAAATCATCTCCTCTGAATTTTTTGATCAAATTCATCCACATATGGCCGAAGCACTCCCTCTGCTCAGCATGAGGGAAAACAATCTTCACTGCATTTTCTAAACCTTTACATGCATCTATGTGCACTGCCAATGGAGAGACTGGCCCTATGCATCTTTTCAACTGCATCATGAACCATGTCCATGATGCCTGCCTCAGTCGAAACATGCCAATATCTGTGGAACATCCAATTGTGTCCATCTAAAGCATTGCATGCTGCTAGTTGACCATTCCACTTTCCAGTCAAGAAAGATGAGTCTATACTCAAATATGGACGGCACCCTGCTTTGAAGCCATCGATGCAAGGCTTTAAAGCCATGAAGAATTTAGAGAAGAAGACTTTCCCATCAGCTGTTACCTCAGTATCTATCTCCACAACACTGCCAGGTGACCTCTTCTCTACTTCTGCTTTGAAGTTATAAAGCATTCGAAATATATTTGCCCAATCACCATATAGCTCTTTCATTGCCCTTTGCGTTGCCTTCCAGACTGTAGTATAATTCAGCTTAATGGGGTACTGCTTTTCCAAGTCTATTTTCAGTCTCTTTGCACTGCTGTTTGGTGTTGTGGCTAAAATGGGCTTGATCTTTTCTGCAACCCATAATTGTGATGTCATCTTTGTAACTGTTTGAGAACTTGTAATGCAAGTATGAGGTTTTGGAATTTGATTCACTCTTATTGTCCTTCCATCAGGTTGGTGTCTAGTAGATATATACCACTTGCAAGGCTTGGCACCACCATCATAACTTACGCATTTTGCATAGAACTTCTTTTTATCAGTACACATAGTCTTGGTAGCAAACTCACGTTTGACTGCATATGTCCTGAAACACATCCCGAATTCATCCATGCTTGGAAACAATCTCCCAACTTCAATAACTGGGTCCTCTTTGTCATAAACTGTTACTAGCTCATCATCATGTGCATCATCTACATGAACTGCAGTATTTTCCAACAACTCTAGATCTATATCTGCCTCTTCATCTCTTAAATGATTGTCACCATCATTTGCAGCTTCATCCCTCTTCTTCTCCTTGTCTCTGTCATCTATAGGAATGCCAAAAAGCTTTGCCATTTCAATGTCATCTATTGGTGCAATGACCAAATCAGTCCGGTCATGTATCTCAACTGAATTCCAGTCAACAGTTACAATCCTTTGTGCATTAGCATTTGCAGCATTCCCTTGTGCATTAGCATCATCCTCCACTCTTAACACTTCCAACTCACTAAGTATAGGCATTACTTGCCTTTGTGCAGCCCAATCATCCTCGACCATCTGAGCAGCCAGCTTCGAGGCCACATATCCAACCCTCGAATTAGGTTTTAGATCAATGAGCTCTGCTAAAAACAGAACAGTTTTGCTTATCCAACCGTTTCGCTCATCGATTTCATCAACTATATGTTCCCCTGTCTCAACCCTAATATAGTCACATTTGCAATCATCAAATCGTAACAAAGAAACTTCTTGCTCTGGCCCCTAAACCACACTATCCCCAATTTTTTCCACCATTTTCCTCACCGCCTCCTCTCCCATGTTTATTAGCTCTTGGGGATCAACATGTTCTAATTCCACCTCTCATTTAACAACTGTGTCTCTCTCAATGAGCTGCGTGCTGCCATCAACTAAAACATCCCTAGAGGGAAAGAAATTGATGCGAAATTTGAAGGTTTGGCGCGCAACATCGTCTCCCCTGTTTTTGGCGGGCACTGTGAGCTAGCGGAAGCGAACAAAGAGCTCAACCTTAGAGAAATTAAGTGCAGAGATACGGGATATACCGATTAGAAGTCCCTTCTCCATGCTCCATATCGTTCCCCCTCGCCCCGTTCAGCACACCCTCGCCTCCACAATCTAGCATTAATGGGCACGCTCAGATCTCGAATTGAGAAGAATGGGAGAGGAATTAGCTTTCAAGTGGCACTCACCACCTTCGCCGTCGAACGAAAGCGCCACCGCCTAAATTAATTGTTGTGCCGCCGCCGGCGCCGAGAACGATGGGTGAGGTCCGCCGCCGCCGCCGGGGAAGCTACAGTCAGTGTGACGCGCGCTCTCGGTCGGAAGCGGTTGGTTTGACTGGCTTGACTGGCTGTCCCAACCGACCGGTTTGGTTTAACCCTAATCTTGGAACAAAGTTAAATGTGTCCTTAACGACCGTTTTATGGCCCGTGTGACCCTGGGATATTAGCTGCCTCACAACCGTCGCATGCGAGCTATTCTTTTCAACGATGTCGTGTTTCTTCCAATTCCGTGTAAAGACGTCGCATAGGAGCTATAAGCCGGTAGTAGGAGATAGAGATATTATTTCAAACTAGCAAAATTGTCCGTGCGTTGCACCGGTAGAGAAAAAAAAAGTGAAGACAATCCTACTCCATGCATGTTTTATGTTATATACATATCATCTTCAAGAAATCAGCTACCTGCTAGGTTTTACAGGTTAAATTGTAGCCGGAAATCATCAGCACCTTAACATTACAGGATGATGTTTTTCCTATGAAGTGAAACATGGACCAGGGGAGGAGCTCCGGCCGCATCGATCCAGTCACAGCTACCGAACCGCCATTCTAGAAGCCCGTTCCCGTTGCCGCTTTTAGCAAGCACTATCGCTCCTCGTCCTCCTTAAATTACCTTATTAGGTACTAAATGTCAATTCTCTTTGCATGCCCAAGGATCCCAATATAGACATGGCCCTCTCTCTCCCATTGGCACATGGGAAATTTAATCCCTTTTTTATGTTGCTTACCGCATCGATCCAGTATATGAACCGGTGTGATTCAATGCAAAGAAGCGATATGCGACTTTCAACAGCCTCTCGTCGATGCATACAGGGCTATTATTTTTCCTATTGCATGCACATTTGCTGGCAGAAGCTATGGGTCACATTACTCGTGCTTAGCCAAAAATGAGCCCAGTCCAAGAGACATCGAGGAGGACAGAAGGGGGTCGTTAGTTTCAAGCAAAAGCCATGCGTGCAGCCGTACCGAACACACGAACCTTTCGATCGTATATATGTGATGAAGTACTCGACTCCAACACATAGTACTCTACGTACCGGACCTGATGTAGTACTCGATGTATCGGACCCATATGTCCCGCACCGGTTCCCTGCAGAAGTTTGTGGTCGTCTAGTCCAGATTGTCCCACACAGCATAATCTGCACCAGCACACGTCCCTGTCGGCATGAATATCTGGTTTTTCATCCCGGCGCCATGCAACGCGAGGAACACGTCTGCCGAGTTCACTGTCTCCATGAACACGCGACGCATCTCCGACATTGTGCTCTTCTTGCATCGCGGCCGTTCCAGGGTCGCCGACAAGGCCCTGGTGACATTCATGTCGATCTATTCAGGCTCCAGGTCTAGACGATGGCATGACTCGGTCTTCAAGCGCTCGCCGTCGAAGCATACTGATAACCCACAAGTAGTGGCATGACTCGGTATCTTAAAAGGATCTATCTCAACAGGTGGTGGTTCATCTACTACCCTAGCAGTGGTAGTAGTTTTCCCAAACAGAAAACCAAGTGGGTTATCCATATTGAAAACAAAGTAAGTAACAAGCAGTAACAAGGGCAATACTCACAGTAAAAGTTTCCCTTACCAGTTCCACTCTTCAATAGCGCTTTACTCCCCGGCAACGGCGCCAAAAAATAGTCTTGATAACCCACAAGTATAGTGGGTGTATCGTAGTACTTTCGATAAATAGGAGTGTTGATCCCAACGAGGAGCAGATGGTGCTGAACAGTGATATGGAGCAGGAAATCCCTGTGAATACTTAGCAAATGGATTTTTAGTGGTTTTCTGACAAGGCAACAAAACGAAGAGCAAGTAACAAAAGTAACGAACAAACGAAGCAAGTGGCCCAATCCTTTCTTAGCAAAGGACAAGCCGATGAAAATACTTATAAGGACCAAACGTTCTCGAGAAAACATGGGAATCTGTCAAGTGCTTTCGCTGCAAATAGCTGAGTACTCTTCTTTGGTGTTCGTAAGTGTTGTGTGGATGAACCTGTGCTAACATACCGCCCTTACTAGGACTAATACATACTTGTGATTAAACCCCCTGCAAACATCCGTAACTATAGGAAAGTAATTAAGATATAAATCTAACCACAGCCTTAAACTCTCAGATCCTACACTCCCTTGTGCAAGGGTGTCACTACTAGGAAAATGGTCGTCTGTGGCGCACCTAAAAGGCCCATCCGTGGCGCACCTGTAGTGCGCCACGGGCCTTGCGCTACGGCTATCTCAGCCGTGGCGCACTGCCTAGTGCGCCACGGTTGTGTAGAGATAGGCGTAGCGCACCACCTAGTGCGCCACAGAAGTTTGGCATGGTGCGCTACCCCTTGGATCTTCTGTGGCGCACTACCCAGTGCGCCACTAAACATCCATGGTGCGCTTTAGGTGTAGTGCGCCACAGAAGGTAGAACATGTGCGCCACAGATGTATTTTTTGTTTTTTTTTTTAATTTCCAAGCCAGATTATATGCAATACAGATTATATACAATATTACAGCAGATATACACACACAGATATACAATTATATATATAAATACTCGATATGAAAAACAAGATTGAAACAAATACATATAGATAAGTCTCATACATGAATACATAGTCCAAGTTACATTGTTTTGATCATGTTACAAAGTAGTAGTTGGTGACATGCGAATACATGTGTCGATCGAACAAGTTAGAGCTCGAAGCTAGACATCTAAACTAGCTAGCTAGACACAAGCGGGATAAATAACCAAAGAAGATAAGCATGATCACCGCCATGACGAAGGTGTAGGTATTCATCCGGTTCCTTGTCCTAACTCCCGCTAGATAGCGTGTATCTATCTTCCGCCTCCGCCATAGTGTTGTACCCTTTGTAGCTATTGCCGCTGAAACGGTGCACCTGTCTCGCAGTCTTCCCAATCATCGTGACTCGAACCCGTCCCTTGTACCACGTACCACGTCATCTACAAGTTGACAATAATAACTAACCGGTGATTGAAAAACATGTATAATTAAAGTCGCATATGAAGATACACTTATAGAAAGTACTCTTAAATCAAAAGAGCAAACTCAAAAGCATGCCTCATATATAACTAGCTAGGTCGTTGGACACGGGAATTGCTTATGGGACTGTTAGCCAAGTAGGATGCACAATTCACGGACTTGTGCATATCAAGGCTAACAATCCCGTCATAGCACATTCACATATATATTGTGCCACGACATTTCAATCATCGGCATATTCTCGAAAAGACAAAATAACTCGAAAAGCATGCCTCATATATAACTAGCTAGGTCGTTGGACACGAATTGCTTATGACGGACTGCTAGCCAAGTAGGATGCACAATTCTGGACTTGTGCATATCACAAGGCTAACAATCCCGTCATAGCACATTCACATATATATTGTGCCACGACATTTCAATCATCGGCATATTCTCGAAAAATACAAAATAACTCAAAAGCATGCCTCATATATAACTAGCTAGGTCGTTGGACACGAATTGCTTATGACGGACTTAGCCAAGTAGGATGCACAATTCACGGACTTGTGCATATCACAAGGCTAACAATCCCGTCATAGCACATTCACATATATATTGTGCCACGACATTTCAATCATCGGCATATTCTCGAAAAGACAAAATAACTCGAAAAGCATGCCTCATATATAACTAGCTAGGTCGTTGGACACAGAATTGCTTATGACGGGATCGACCAAGTAGGATGCACAATTCTGGACTTGTGCATATCACAAGGTGACAATCCCGTCATAGCACATTCACATATATATTGTGCCACGACATTTCAATCATCGGCATATTCTCGAAAAGACAAAAATAACTCGAAAAGCATGCCTCATATATAACTAGCTAGGTCGTTGGACAGAATTGCTTATGACGGAATTTCCGACCAAGTAGGATGCACAATTCCTGGACTTGTGCATATCACAAGGTGACAATCCCGTCATAGCACATTCACATATATATTGTGCCACGACATTTCAATCATCGGCATATTCTCGAAAAGACAAAAATAACTCAAAAGCATGCCTCATATATAACTAGCTAGGTCGTTGGACACAGATTGCTTATGACGGACTGTCGACCAAGTAGGATGCACAATTCACGGACTTGTGCATATCACAAGGTGACAATCCCGTCAGCACATTCACATATATATTGTGCCACGACATTTCAATCATCGGCATATTCTCGAAAAAGACAAAATAACTCAAAAGCATGCCTCATATATAACTAGCTAGGTCGTTGGACACAGAATTGCTTATGACGGACTGTGAGCCAAGTAGGATGCACAATTCCTGGACTTGTGCATATCACAAGGCTCACAATCCCGATAGCACATTCACATATATATTGTGCCACGACATTTCAATCATCGGCATATTCTCGAAAAAGACAAAAATAACTCGAAAAGCATGCCTCATATATAACTAGCTAGGTCGTTGGACACAGGAATTGCTTATGACGGGACTGTGAGCCAAGTAGGATGCACAATTCCTGTACTTGTGCATATCACAAGGCTCACAATCCCGTCATAGCACATTCACATATATATTGTGCCACGACATTTCAATCATCGGCATATTCTCGAAAAAGACAAAAATAACTCACACTTGTCGTCCGAGAACCAAAGAGTAAGCAAAAAAACCAAGCATTGATTGATATATAATAATAATAAGCAAAAACACACACGAAGGTCATCTATAGTTTGCAACTACAACTAGACCAACATCAAGCCTTACAGCTCGGCTTAGGAACGGAGGACGCCTCGCGTCATGAACTTCCTATAGTCACCTGCATCTCTAGGCGATCTTCTATGTCACGGTTATTCGGGATATTTCCTCCGTAGAAGATCCCCAAGTCATGACATCACGAAGATGATTGCCCCAAATCTGCTGGATGCGATACATCTCTTGTCTAATATCCGAATCATTGATCTTGGCCTTTGCTTCGCCCACCGCTTGAGATGATCCGCAGC
Organism: Avena longiglumis; assembly: GCA_030063025.1. Classification (NCBI taxonomy): domain Eukaryota; kingdom Viridiplantae; phylum Streptophyta; class Magnoliopsida; order Poales; family Poaceae; genus Avena; species Avena longiglumis. The sequence goes on along the minus strand of CP125979.1, from coordinate 31,775,889 downwards.
AGAATTCTGCTGGTCATAGGAACGCCCTCATGTGATGGAGTGCGTAGTAGGCTTCCTTCTTCTTGTTTTCCGGCTGCTTCACGCAGGGAACTCATACGTGGTTGAAGACGTGCTCGCGAACTTGACCTTCTTACGCATACTGGTGCCTTCCGTCGAGGCAAAGCCAGTGAGAGCATCATCTAGAACTTCCTTGATCTTGTCGTAGTTTTTCTTCTTTTCTAGACTCCCCGAGTCGAAATACGTGGCGTGGGAATGCTTCGGCGATAAGGATATGAGCGTGCAGTGTTCATCTCTGCGCAAGGAACATCCGTCTGCGGAAAACATGTACGGCGTCGTCAGAGCGAGATGCCACAAGAGTAATATATAGATGGCATGAAAGGGGTAATTAAAGCAATTTGTTTACCGTGATGGCGTCGAGATCGGCTAATGTCGACGCACCGCATACGGCGACGGGCGTGCAAGAGACGGAAGGACTGCTTGATGGCGCGGTGCTGGCCGCCGGTGTATTCTCCCTACCGACGGGTGCTTGGAGCTGCGGTGCCGCCGCGACGATGGCAGGGGGGGCACCAACATGTACTCCGGCGCCGCGGTGATGGCAGGGGGAGTCACCAACACTTGCGGCGCCGCGGTGCTAGCGGAGTCACGAACACGTAGTTCGCTGATTCGTCGCGCCGCGTTGTTCGAGTGGCACGACCATGCTTGGAATCGGCACGGCCCTACTCGACCACCCGCACTCGATTCGCTATTGACTCCACCAAGGTAGGCGGAAGGACGTAAGGGTGATTGCCAGTTGTCTTGGACGATCTGCGGGATCCGCGCCACTTGTGCCTTAAGTTCTTGAACCTCTCTGTTTCCTCTCGCTCCTTCCCGACGGGCGCCACATGCGTCCTCGGCGGTGGACCAAAATGATCCACCCAATTCTTACCCCGAGGCCGGCAGACGGCCAGCCGACGACGGCTTCTTCAGAATCGCTCTATTTTCTTGGCCCGGTTCATCGCCTGTTAAAAGGTTATCCCACGGTGGCCGCCGTCGACCCACAGGATGAGGAACCACAGGATCCATGACTAGCAACAATTTCCTCCTCCCGGAAGAAGTAATGTTGAATCATTTAGATCATCGATTAGATTGCAATCGTGTTGATCACCGGTAATTAGATTATACTTACCACAATTTCCTCGAATTCCTTCACCGGATCCGCGGTGAGTTGTTTAATTTTGGGTCCACATGGTAACGGGCTCGATGAAGTTCGAACCTGCCCGGTTCGAATTTAGCAAAGGGTTTTCTATCCTTGGATCTATACTCTTCGTCCTCCTTATTCCATTTGGCCTCCATGCTCAGATCCACCATCCGATGGTGATGACCTATATTCATCGCTGCGGCGCTTTTCCCCGATTACTATTGGCGGGCTCTTCGATTCACACCTCTCCTTGAACTCCCGAACTGATCTTTGGTGATCTGCGGGTCAATCTTCGGATCTCCTCGAGACTTTTGCCTTCTTTATAGATCTTCTTCTTTATCCGGGTTCTCCACCGGCGTGGCGGTGCTCATCTTTGTGAGGGCGGATTTGTTTACTTCGTTCCCATGATAATTTGTGTTCGATACTTAGCGGGAACTTGTATCTTGCGTGCAGCTTCTCAAGAGGAGGTGCGCAAGTGGCCATTATCTTTATGCGGAGATTCTCGGTGTTGATCGAGATGGTTGTCCGGGCGATCGCCGCAACTTTCCCACCGTACCCTTTGACGAAAAGGGCGGGCTCCAAAGGAACCCCTGATGGGCTCACTTCGGTAATTTCCTCCCTGACCGTGCCGACCGTGTTCGGGCGCCGGTCCTTCGCCCCCTTCCTCTTCGGAGGGTTGCTACCACCCCCTGTGCCCTCGCCGCCATCAGTGGTTTCATCGTCCGCCCTTCCGGCTTCTTCCTCCGCGTCTTCCATCTCATCATCCTCGCTCTCCGAAGGATGGTATTCTTCATCGTCTTCTAGCTGGGCCGCCTCCCGTAATGTCAATTGTTTATTCGAGGTGAGTTCTCCTTCGCCACTGATGCGCTTAGAACATCCAGCCTCGTCGTTGTCACACATCTTTGCACTAATAAAAAACAAATAATTGGTTAAATGCACGGAAAAATACGGCATGACCTTTGCTAATTTTCTTAAACTAGGAGTGCCCGATTTCTGCCGAAACGGAAGTTAATCAACATTCCGGCAAAAATCGGGAATCATTTCATACAAGAACCTGCATTCAAAAAGAACAAGTTCCATTCCTGGTTTTCCATAAGGACCAAACCACAGTTTCATGGACCCGTTGGGTCAACCCGGTCCATTCTCATCCCGAACCTTGAGCGCGCTGTGAGCGAGTGAGCGAGCCTAGGGTGCGGCGCAACCCTTGCTTCGAGCCTGTGTCGACATGTAGGTAGTCGAGCATGTAGGTAGTGCTGCCAGAGTACTATATTCATATGTGTATCCTCCCATTGAAAATGAAAAACACCGAATCGTGACGTACTCCTTATTTTTCTGGACTATTGCCAATCAATTGGCTGCCCAGCTAGAATATCAGGCGACCAATCAAAAGCAACTTGTGGCTGTTTCAGTGGGTCCTATCTCGCATTATTTTACTGCATTGGCAGCAGCAGTTTTTCTGGTTCTTTGGTTTTTTTCTCTCCCTTCGCTATTAATTCATCTATCTATCCTTTCAAACTTAGATAATAGATGTGTCAAATATTAGTATACTTATCAAATCAGTTGGTTGCTAGCCAATGAGGCTAATTTATCAAATTTTTGGGCAGTACAATAACTACAATCCAAACAAGAATACGCCTTTGTACTGGTTCATATTCATATTGTTGTCTTCCCCCCACAAGGACGCACATGCCGCACCCGATATTAAAGCACAGTGCAACGACAGTGGCTCGTGGAAGCAGGGATTGGGATGAGTAGAATCGTTTTTTTTGTCAATGTCTAGGATTAATTGAAAGAAATCCTATACGACTGGTCGTGACAGCCCGATGGCTGAACCAGCTCCGACACCTATCGAACCCTAACCATGGCCTGCAGAGAGAGGGGAGAGAGAGAGAGGAGAGAGGAGAGGCTCACCTCGGCAGGCGGACGACGACGGGCGAACGACGGAGTGCGACGACGGCGGCCTCCACCTCCTGAGACACGGCGGCTGCCCCTCCTCGGACACGGGCCTCCTCCTCGGACACGGGCCTCCTCCTGAGACGCGGGCCTCCTCCTGAGACGCGGGGAGCCCTCCTCCTCCTCAGACGCGGCGGCGGCGGATCGAGAGCGGCGGCGGCAGATCGTGCTCGATTGGGCTGAGAGATGGAGAGATGGGGATGAGAAGTGAGCGGCGGAGGCACGCGCTGTTATAACTATAGGGCCTTTAGTCCCGGTTGGTGGCTCCAACCGGGACTAAAGGTGCATACGTCCCGGTTGGAGCCACCAACCGGGACCTATAGTCCAATTTTCAGCAATTGAAGGCGCGCATGAGGCTCTTCGTCCAGGTGGCTCCAACCGACGTATTCCCGATTTCAAATTTTTCAGTTATTTTTCTCTCTGTTCCTTATTTTTTATTTTGGGGTTTAAATTTGTAATGTTTTTAAATGATAATTACTTTGGAATTTAGAAAACTTTAAACATAAAAAGTGTTTGGATTTGAATAACTAATTCAAACCATTTTCATTTTGAAAAATAATTAATGTAACCATTTAAACTACGAACCATTTAAAATTAATAATGAAATAACTTATATTTTTAAATATTAATTTGGAATTTAGAAAAACTTTAAACATAAGAAGTGTATGGATTTGAATAAATAATCCAAAACCATTTTCTATTTCTAAAAATAATTAATGTAACCATTTAAAATTAATTAACTTATATTTTTGCATATTAATTTGGAATTTAGAAAAACTTTAAACATAAAAGTGTTTGGATTTGAATAAATAATTCAAAACCATTTTACATTTTAAAAACAATTAATGTAACCATTTAAAATATGAACCATTTACAAATAAAAATGAATTAACTTATATTTTTAATATCAATTTGGAATTTAGAAAAATTTAAACATAAGAAGTGTATGGATTTGAATAAATAATCCAAAACCATTTTCTATTTCTAAAAAATAATTAATGTAACCTTTTAAAATGAATTAACTTATATTTTTGAATATTAATTTGGAATTTAGACATAAGAAGTGTATTGATTTTTGAATATTTTTGAGATGAACCGGTTGGGCTAGCGTTTACAATATTACAATCTTTTTTGACCACGCGTTTACAATATTTTAAACAAAATACTTTGTTCATGAATATTACAATCTTTTTTGACCACGCGTTTACAATATTTTTTGAGCTAGCGTTTTACAATCTTTTTTCCCTTCTTTGTCGCGGTTGAATAATTTAGCCCCGGCACTTTAATGTTTCTTCTTTCGAACGGGCTACCTTTTTTGGGTAGGGTTGTCCTTTTCTTCTTGTGATGTATGTTGCTTTGCATCGTAGTCGCCGTCATCTTCAATCTTTGGATCGCCGTCTTGGTCAAGTCTTGCTCGTTGGCGACTCCATCCATTCCGATGATGTTTCTTTTTCCTCTCCTCAACACGGCTAGGCTTTGTCGTCGGTAATGAAAACATTGGTCCACTTTGTTAGCCAAGACGGTTCATTTTTCGCCACGTTTGCACCGGCCTTGGATTTGGCTGCCGGGTATAACCATGGTTGTGAAATACCGGTCTTCTTTCGACGCTCTTTGCCCATCCGACACGGAACATCGGCACCTTTTCTCCACGAATCGAGCTCCCGGATCTCCTCGATTCTTCCAGAGAATCTTTTCTTCACGTTGTCATCGGTGTAGAATTCGCGTTACGCTTTGAGTTCGATAATCACACTTGTTGTCCTTTTCTCCGTGTAGAATGTGTAGCCGTTGATATCATACGCTGATAGGTCACCAGGTTTTGCATCGGTCCCCGACAAGGTGAATATGATCTTTTCCGTGTCGGAAGAATGCGGCGGGGGATTATCAAGGCGTCTGCCTAAACCAACGCGTGAAATCTGAGTTGTGCTCTTTGATTATTTCTCCCTGCGTCCTCTGTATGCCCGGTCACCGTACTTCTTACGGATTAACCTTTTGTGCTTCGCACCCAAGGATCGACCAGTTCTAAATGCTGTAGCGCGAGGTTTGCTCGATCAAAGTCTCGCGTCGAAAATCAAATCGAAGCATGCGGTATGCGACCCTCTCGGTGACCAGATCCGTCGAGCTTGCCAAGGTGTCTGACATTGACGGGAAGAAGACGGGGTTCTCGATGTCTAGATAATTCGTGCGAAGAGATGCACTCTTCGACGAAAGCCCTTGGCTATGCTTCCATCCGGGACGGGACACTTGCGAGCGTATCTTTTGATGTGTCCGTTCATCCTTTCGAACGCCATCATGCTGCGGAGAAACATCAGCCCGAGTTGTACGATGTCCTCCACGACATGGACCAGCAGATGCACCATAATGTCGAAGAATGCGGGTGGGAAGTAGACCTCAAGCTCACATAGTATCACCACGATCTCCTCCTGTAGCCTTCCGAGCTGATTCAAGCCAATCGACTTCCTAGAGATGACGTCGAAAAACTTGCATAGGCCAAATAACGTTTCACGGACGTGCTCGTCCATTATACCTCTTAGTGCGACCAGAAGTACCTGCGTCATTAGCACGGCACAGTCGTGAGACTTCATGCCACTGAACCTCTGCTTCGCCTCGTCTAGGTATCTTCTTATCTTGCCCACGTAGCCGTAAGGAAATTTGACTCCTAGAAGGAACTTGAAAAACTGTTTGATCTCATCCTGGCTTAGAGTGAAGCAAGAAGGAGGGCAGTAATATTCGTTCTTCTTGAACTTTTTACCCTTCCGACGACCTTGTGTCGTCTCCGACTCATGATCATCGTCATCTTCCTGATCATCAGGAGTAGTGCGTCCTCCGTGAAGCTCCTTCCGAATACCCAAGCATATCAGTCGTGCCTTGCTTTGGACCATCTTCGTCCTATCCGGCATGTTGATTATGGTGGCGACGACTCGCACACGTTTTTCGTGATATGCATGATGTCGAGGCTATGAGGCGTCGAGAAACTTCCAAGATGGCAACTCCCGAAAATGACCTTGTTTTCCATACCTTCATCGGCTTGTCTTGCTGCCTCTTTCGCTTCTTTCCAGGCTTAGGACAATCTTTCCAGTTTTTCATAAACTCTTCCACTTCTTCGCTGCTCCTACGCTCCGGGATTCCTCGGGTCTCGATTTGCCATCGAACAGGTCTCCACGTTTTCTCCATGGATCATTCTTGCCGAGCCACCTCGGTGCGCCATGAACACTGAACACGGTTTTCGACCCTGGATCTTTCTCTAGTTGGAGATAGCTTGTGTTATCCATGCACCTAACGCATGCGTAGAATCCTTGGATAACCTGCCCGAGATATACCCAAACTGGATAGTCTTGCACCGTAGTGACCAACGCGCTCTCATAGTGAAATAATCTTGTGCGACGGCGTCGTAAGTATTGGCTCCAGATTCCCATAACGTGGCTAGTTCCTCTTTCAACAGCCCGAGATACGATTGATGTCGGTACCAGGTTGTTTCGCCCTTGAATTAGCATACTCATTTGTATGTACTTCTTCTTCATGCACAACCATGGAGGGAGGTTGTACATCCATACAAACACAGGCCAAGTCTTTGTCGTGCTGCTCTGGCTACCGAACGGATTGAGTCCATCGGTGCTCGCACCAAGCTGATGTTCCTCGAATCTCCACCGAATTAGGAATTCGAGGTCCAATGCTTTCCATCGCTAGCATCCGAAGGGTGCGCCAGCTCATCCTTTTCGGGACATCATCATCTCCGGCTTCTTCCTTTCCGCATGCCATCGCATGAGCTTCGCCTTCCTTAGGGTCCTTGAAATGCGCCGCAGACAGGGGGTGGAAAGTACCATACCACTTTTCGAGGTGCTAAAGTACCATACCACTTTCTCTTCCCTTTCTTGTATCGACTCACGCACACCGGACATGTGGTTTTCTCCGCGTCCTCGCCCGATAAATGATGCAATCGTTGATGCATACGTGATATCTAACGTGCGGTAGATCGAGAGGATGATGATTTTCTTGGCATCCTCGATACTAGTTGGACATGTGTTCCCCTCCGGAGACGATCGTGCTGTAATGCCATCATATCGTCGAAGCTTGCGTCGCTCAATTTGTGCTTTGCCTTCATCTCCATAGCCTTGAGCGTTACATTCAACCGGTATCATCGGCCTGCATCCTTCATACAATGGAGTAACCGCGTCTTTCTCAAGTTGCACAAGCTTGGCTTTCTCTCTCTAGCGGCAGCCCTGGCGCTTGAGAAGCAGCAGCTCTTGCACATAAGGGTCCCGCACTGACGTTGTTCCATCGCTTCCTCCGCATCTAGATCATCATCATCCCGATGCTCGCACCTTCACCATCTCCGGAGACTCTTCATCATCTCGCCTGCTTCGCCGTGATGACGATCATCGTCATGTTGGCCACCTTCTTCACCGTCTCCATCATCTATGCCATCGCTTATCCAACGAGTGTATCCATCCATGAAACCATGGCGGGCAGTGCGCTGCAGATTCCGAATGGTCGATCACCGATTGAGTTTGCATCTTCTACACGGACATCTTATATCTGTCTTGTTATTTCGTATCATGTCGGCCGTCGCACATTTAAAAAATCTAGCCACAATGCCTTCGCTCATTATGCGGACCATTTTTGCCTGCACGATGTACACAGTACAATTTTGAAGTCTATTAGAACCACATAATGAATGCATGCATGCAATGGTCGATAGAAAATTTCGGCATGACCTATCCTAAAATTAGGACCTTTGCGAAATGCCAAAGTCTTGCCAAAATGGAAATGAATCAACATTTTGGCAAAACAAAAGGCAACTAGTTCACATACAAACACAAGAGAGAGAGAAACCGATCCATACACACATGAACATATCATTATCCTCTCCATACACACATGCATGAGCATCATCGATACTCCATATACACACACATATGACCATCGATCCTCTCCACACATACACACATCATGAGCATCGATAGATCATCTACATACATATGAGCACATGCATCATCCATATACACATGAACACATCCTTACATGGACAACTTACCGAGATGAGAGACCGATCGCGAGAAAGATGGAAAGGAGAGGTGCGCGCATCGACCGGAGAAGGAGATGAGATACCGGAGACCTCCTCTATTACTTATGTAACATCCAAAGCAAGTTTTACATGCTAAAAATGGTGAATGGGTGGAGAAATTGAGGTGGGAAGGAGAAGATCCCGACTATATCTAAGGAGGAAGAAGAAGGGGAAAGTGAAGTGTGGGGTGGTGATGTGTGGTCACACATAAAGTGTTGTCCTAAAAATCGACAGCGCGACACAGGCCATAGTGCGCCACAGAAAACAACCTGTGGCGCACTAGGCCGAAAAGCCATGGCGTGGGTGTGTGTGGCCGTTTCACGGCGAGGCGCGCGCTTAGGTGTAGCGCACCCCTATGTGCGCCACAGATGAGACTAACAACCGTGGCGCACATGACCGTAGTGCGCTTGAGATGTTTGGCGTGCGGCCCCAGCCCACACACATCTGTGGCGCACTATAGTCATGTGCGCCACGGTTGTTCTAGTTACTAGTAGGGCACTGCCCACTGGTGAGCCACGCCTGTTTTAGCCGTGGGGCACTCCAACCATGTGAGCCACGGATGTGTTGATTACCTATAGCCGTTTTCCTAGTAGTGTGTCCTAAACTGGGTTCAGGTTTCTGTCAGTCCGGCAACCCCGCGATTAGTAGCCAAATACACAATGCATCCCCCTAGGCCCATAAATGGTGAAGTGTCATGTAGTCGACGTTCACATGACACCACTAGAAGAATAGCACCACAAATTAAATACTAAACCATTGATAATAACTCATCACAGATTCACTACTAACAACATGACTTCTCCCATGTCCTCAAGAACACAACGAACTACTCACAAGACATCATATGGATCAATATCAAAGATAATATGGTAATGGATAAAAATCTGAACATAAACAATAATCCAATGGTTTCGCTCACAAGCATCAACTGCAATAGTAATTAACACCGGGAAAGTTCCCCCTAATGAACTAAGCAATATCCAACATAATTTATACAGCAAGACAGAGTGGTGATGATGGTTCTGGTGGAGATGATGGTGTGGATGATGATGATGTTGATCTCGATGAAGCCTAGATTGATGATGGTGTTGATGGCGACGGTCTCCCCTCTCCGGGAAGGAATTCCCCTGGCAGAAATCTATCTGCCGGAGAGATCTTTCTCTCTCGGTGTTTTCCGCCCCCCAGAGGCGGCGGAAATCTATCTGTGATCGCTCTTCGAGGCTTAGGGTTCCGAAGGGAAGTTATAGGATAAGGGGGAGAGTCGGAGGCCGGGCATGTGGGCCACACCTGCCCTAGGCGCGGCCTTAGGTGGGCCTGCGCCTAGGGGGTGTGGGCCCCCTGCAGCCCCCCTTCGCTCCTCCTTCTAGCTTCCTTCGTCCTCAGGTAAAATAATATGTTTTTATATTTTTCTGGTATTTTACTGATCTTCGCGAAATTGCACTGAAATGCCTTCTTTTCCATCAGAATCCAGACTCCGGCAGTCCATCCTCCAAGAATCATCCAACATGCATAAACAGATGAAAAGCCATAAGTAATACCTCATAATAAGACAAATATCAATGAATAGAGATAAATTATGATATAGAATGGTGATGCAAATTGGGCGTATCAACTCCCCCAAGCTTAGACTTTGCTTGTCCCCAAGCGAATACTGAGCTCAATAAACATGTCCACGGGTTTATGGAGTGAAGTGTCGATAAAAGAATACGAATAAGAAGCATCACACTTACCATTGCACAACTCATAGAAGAAAGCAACTCACCATTATATAACTTAGCTTGCAACCAAGTACAGTAGTCACAATAGAGATGCATAAAGATAAATCATAATTGGAATTGGCAAACTTGTTCTTGGTCAGAGAACACTTGGCAAACAATTTCACAACAAGCTTTTTGTAGAAGTTTCAAAACAGGAGCACTCTTTGCTAAAAAAAGGTTTTTCACAAGTGAAGGCTTTGAAAGTAATACTCAATAGATAAGAGTTTTGTGCAAACAAGGAAGATAAAGAACATGATTGAATAAATCACCATATGAATGCTTAAAACACAACAACTCAAATGCTTGTTGGAGATAGAGATGAAATAGGTTTACTGACTCAAACTTGGAAGTGGGAGAAAGGTCCCTTCTTAGAGTAAAGCAGGGATTACAAGTTATAAAGAGCTTCCAAAAGATTATGGTACTTACTAGCTTTGAGCCCTCATTGCCCTATCATAAGCATCTTGAGATGATTAAGGTTAAAGTGAACAAATTTGGAGTGTATGTTTGACGAAATATAAGTTGGCAATGTCATGTCCCTTGAATATGAGGGCCACTCCTCATGCTACTCAACTTTTGGGCCCAGGCAAGTTCTTGTCATTGTAAGTACTTGCATATCATTGAGAACCGCCAACGGGGTACCCCTTGCACATGGTACAGCAGCTCTCCCATAACCAAAATGACAAGGCAAGCAGACAATGAGCATCTCAGCGATATTTTTATTTACTATGTGTATAGTTTTTTTATTGAGGATGCTTCATAGAATGCTCACTATGGTGGTGCTGCAAGTTTCCACCATAATTAGGCATGTCTTAGGCTAGTAGCCCAGGCATTTCTCTAACACAAAGTACAAACTACATGGACTCACAAGTTCCCCTCTTATTTCACACCGTTGACATCCATAGACAAAAGAGAACGATATCAACGATGTACAAAGTACAAGTGCTATGTTGAAAATGTTCCCCGTGACAGCATGGTTCTGCTAATTCCAACGTATAGATGCAAGCATATACAACTTCAATCTCCACAATGGTTCAAGTTTATTAGGGGCAAGAAAATAAAGTGTGCCACCAAGTTCGCGAGAGCTTTACTAACTAGTTTTCACATAACAAAATACTTTTTAATTCGGAAGGTAGATGAAGCTTGAGAATTTGCTTGGAATAGCAACAACTACTAGGTAGATATGGTGGACACAAGTGGCAAAAGTTTTTGGTTCAAAGGGATTTGGAAACATGAGAAGTATGCCTTCTCAAAACAGGTTTTTGGCTTGCAAGGCTGGGTAGCAAGCAAGAGAGTTGAAAGAAACAAGCAAACATACAAGTAATAAAGCCAAACATGCACTCTTCCTTGAAGACACAAAAGATCTTAAATAAAGAATACTAAGCTTATGAGCCAACAAGAAAGAAAACAAATGATACCAAATACCTATAAGCCCTTTTTCTTTCTCTTTTTCTTTCAAACCTCAAAAATTGTTGCTACTGACCAGAACTCGGTTTGCCAAAACCAGTTTAGATCCACTTGATGCTCCCAAAGTGGTGCCAATACTGATCAACAAGATCTATCATATAAGAGAGATTGCAAACTAAAATAAGAAGTGCAAAAAGTAAAAGATGAGACTTCTCATTAATATTCAATAAAGGCACTCACACCAAGGGATACATAGATAATCAACTAAAGGAGAGAAACTTCCACATGCAAACCAAACTATAAGATAACTTCTCTACCACAGATATGAATCCACTAAAAAGGTAAAATATGCAAGATAGTGGTGGTGATACCGCGACACTCCCCCAAGCTTGGAACAAGCCAAGGGGATGCCAAACCTGATGACGAATTACTCCTCTGGTGGTGGTGATGTTCTCTTGATAATCTCTCCAATAAGTTTCTTCAAGTCCTCCATATCAAAGGCCAGAGTATGAATTAACTCCGAATTATGCTCAATGCAGCCCATGATCAACTCAGACCGAGGATCCTTGTCATTGTTAATCTTTCTCCATTCTTCCAAATTAGAGCGTTTCTTCCCTGCACGGTTAGAATAAGGGGTACTAGGAGGAAGTGTGCGTGGAGCGGGAATATGACGCGGAGTTCTCCCTCCTGTTGACATCCGTGTTGTCCTCCTAAGATGGGTAGGTTGTGCCACCAAACCAATACTTGCGATGGTAGCGCGGGTGTCCGGTTTCTTGTCCTCCTCCATGTCTCCTTCATAACCTACCGGAATCTCCTCCTCCTTTGGGACTTGAGGTTCTTCTTCTTCGGGCTTCTTTCCTTTGTCGTCGGCGGAGGCCATGACGCTCTAAACTTGAGAAGATTTCCTGACAGAAACAGATCGAAACGAAAACACGACGAGAACATGATGCACGAACCTCGGGGGATCCGAGGGGTTATATATTACGAAGTTTTAATGCATAAGGAAGGTTTTGACACGAAAATGAGGCGGAGACGGAGTTCGGGGAGGGGACATCCCCCTCAGGCGCGGCTAGGCTGGGGCCCGCGCCTAGGGTGGGTTTGTCCACTCCGGGCTCCGTTTCCTCTCCAGTTTCGTCTCGTAACTTCCCTTATGTATTAAAAACATCAAAAATATAAAAGATTGGAGTTTCACGAACCTTCTATTTTCACCACTTTTACCTATTCAAAGACGAACTCTGCAGATTCCTTTCCTCTTTCTCCTGAGAATTTCCTTCATACAGAGCCTTTGCACAAACTCAATGACAACATTAGTACAAGCACAAACAATAAACCTTTGGTACACACTTCAACTGAAAACCCATCAATACAAAAGCTTTTATAAGAGGCAAATGCAAAGGATGGCAGAAATATGTCAAAACAGACCAGCGGGTAAAGATTGATTTTTTTGAGAACCTTCTGTTGCTTAAATCAAAAAGTGCAGAACTAATGAAAGTTGGGTAACACCCTGGAGAACAAGCTCAGAAAAATACAGCTCAATCCTAAGTACTGATCTCCCTCACGAATTTTTACAATACATCACAAAAATTTGTCCCAAGACAGCCACTTCTCACAACTCCTCTACTTCACAAAAGCAGTTGAACTTGACACAAAAACTAAAACAAAAATGATAAGGAGCGGTTATTACTGAGGTAATAACTTCCAAGACTCGACAAAACTCTTGGGTTATCTCCCAACAAGTACCTTTTTAATGCCTTTAAGTTAGGCTTGAGACTTTCAAGGATGCTCACATAGGATATATATATTTGAAGTTAAAGAGAGCATCAAGAAGCAAATAACCAACACACTTGAGTCTAACCCACTTCCTATGCATGGGGGTATCATGAGAAAATGAATTTTTGAAACAAAAAGCCACATGCATAGGAAGGCAAAACAGATGCAACTTTAAAGCTTTCAAAATAAAACGGGAAAACTTAACATCATTGAGATGCATAAACCATGTTTCCCTCTCTCAAAATAACTTTCAGTAGCACTTTGAATAAAGTTGACAATATAGCTATCACTGGAAACAACTTTATCATCAGAAGAAGCATACTTACAGTCATCAAAAAGAGGTCCAAGGTCATAGACTGGATTAATAGAAGCAAGTTGTTCCATCCTGAAATCTTTATTAGGCAAGCTATTTTCACAAGGAGCTTTAGCAAATTTGGAAAAGTTAAACTCATAAGAATCTCCATTAAACTTAGTTAAAACCTTTTCCTTCCTACAATCAATAATAGCTCCACAACTGTTCAAGAAAGGTCTACCAAAAATAATAGGGAAAGTTTTGCTAGTTGCTAAGTTAAGCACTAGAAAATCAGCAGGATATTTAATCTTACCGTAGAGAACCTCCACATCTCTTACAATTCCCATGGGGCAAATGGTTTCCTTATTAGCAAGGTGAATAACCACATCAATGTCCTCAAGCTCACAAGGACCAATCTCATGCATAATTTCCCTGTAAAGCTCATAAGGAATATCACTAGAACTAGCACCAATATCGCATAAATTATAGTAGCAATGATCACCAATTTTAACAGAAAGCACAGGAATACTAGATTTTCTAGTCTTACTAGGATGAGATATAATATTAGAAGCGTCTTCACAGAATACAATGTGCTCATCCTTTATTTTTCTAGTGACAATGTCTTTCACCATAGCTACCATAGGTTCAACATTCAATTGCTTACCAAGCTCCATAGTTTTCATTGTACCTTTGTTATTTGCATTAATAATCATAGAATACTCCTTTACCTTAGCTGGTAAAGGCATTTTCTCAACATGAGGTTCAGGCACAATATGACTAGTAGTACAAACTTGAGTACTTCTAACAGGAACATGATTAACAACATCTTTATAAGGAGCATGGTACTTATTCCACTTCTTCTTTGGAATCTCTATGTAAGAGTCAATGGCTTTAAAACAGTTGGCAATACTTTGGAAATCAAGACCAAACTCATTGCTAATATCACGGAAATCATCAGTCCCCATAAAATATTTAATGCATTCATAATCATAGTTTATACCTGACTTTCTTCCTTTGTTATTCTCCCAAGCTTCAGTGTTATCTTGAATACAGTCTAAGAGATCCTATTTAGCTTCTTCCGTCATACGTGTGAATGATCTAGCACAAGAAGCATCTAGTAAATCTTTATCATGAAGAGAAATCCTAGCATAAAAGTTATTGAGAATAATATTGTTAGGAAGTTCATGAATAGGACATTTAAGCATTAGTAACTTCAATCTCCCCCAAGCTTGAGCTGTACTTTCTCCATCAAGAGGCTAAAAGTTATATATAATATTTCTATCTTTATGAATTTCACTGGGAGGATAGAATTTAGAGTAAAAGAGAGATGACATCTCCTCCCATTCCATGGATTGTCCATTCTTCAGCAGCTTATACCATTCTTCAGCTCTCCCTTTCAAGGATATGGAGAGTAACTTATTCTTCACCTGTTCATTTGTGATACCTGCACACTTAAATAACCCGCATAATTCATGGATAAAAAGCAATTGATCATCGGGATGGACAGTTCCATCCCCAAAGTAATAATTATCCATAACACGGTCAACAATACTTGTAGGTATCTTAAAAGGATCTATCTCAAGAGGTGGTGGTTCATCTACTACCCTAGCAGTGGTAAAGTTTTCCCAAACAGAAAACCAAGTGGGTTATCCATATTGGAAACAAAGTAACAAGCAGTAACAAGGGCAATACTCACAGTGAAAGTTTCCCTTACGAGTTCTACTCTTCAATAGCGCTTTACTCCCCGGCAACGGCGCCAGAAAATAGTCTTGATAACCCACAAGTATAGGGGGTGTATCGTAGTACTTTCTATAAATAGGAGTGTCGATCCCAACGAGGAGCAGAAGGTGCTGAACAGTGGTATGGAGCAGGAAATCCCTGTGAATACTTAGCAAACGGATTTTTAGTGGTTTCTGGCAAGGAAAAAAACAAAGAGCAAATAACAAAAGTAACGAACAAACGGAGCAAGTGGCCCAATACTTTCTTAGCAAAGGACAAGCCGGTGGAAATACTTATAAGTACCAAACATTCTCGAGGACACATGAGAATTCTGTCAAGTGCTTTCGCTGCAAATAGCTGAGTACTCTTCTCTGGTGCTCGTAAGTGTTTGTGTGGATGAACCTGTGCTAACATACCACCCTTCCTAAGACTAATACATACTTGTGATTAAACCCCCTGCAAACATCCGTAACTACAGGAAAGTAATTAAGATATAAATCTAACCAGAACCTTAAACTCTGAGATCCTACACTCCCTTGTGCAAAGGTGTCCTAACGGGGGTTCAGGTTTCTGTCACTCCGGCAACCCCGCGATTAGTAGCCAAATACACAATGCATCCCCCTAGGCCCATAAATGGTGAAGTGTCATGTAGTCGACGTTCACATGACACCACTAGAAGAATAGCACCACAACTTAAATACTAAACCATTGAATAATAACTCATCACAGATTCACTACTAACAACATGACTTCTCCCATGTCCTCAAGAACACAACGAACTACTCATAAGACATCATATGGATCAAGATCAAAGATGATATGGCAATGGATAACAATTTTAACATAAACAATAATCCAATGGTTCCACTCACAAGCATCAACTACAATAGTAATTAACACAGGGAAAGTTTCCCCTAATGAACTAAGCAATATCCAACACAATTGTTACAGCGAGACAGAGTGGTGATGATGGTGCTGGTGGAGATGATGGTGTGGATGATGATGATGATGCTGATCCCGATAAAGCCTAGCTTGATGATGGTGTTGATGGCGACGGTCTACCCTCTCCGGGAAGGAATTCCCTGGCAGAAATCTATCTGCCGGAGAGATCTTTCTCTCTCGGTGTTTTCCGCCCCCAGAGGCTGCGGAAATCTATCTGTGGCCGCTCTTTGAGGCTTAGGGTTCCGAAGGAAAGTTATAGGCGAAGGGGGAGAGCCGGAGGCCGGGCAGGTGGGCCACACCTGCCCTAGGCGCGGCCTCAGGGGTGTGGCCCCCCCTGCAGCCCCCCTTCGCTCTTCCTTCTGGCTTCCTTCGTCCCCAGGTAAAATAATATGTTTTCATATTTTTCTGGTATTTTTCTGATCTTCGGGAAATTGCACCGAAACGTCTTCTTTTCCATCAGAATCCAGACTCTGGCAGTCCATCCTCCAAGAATCATCCAACATGCATAAATAGATAAAAAGGCATAAGTAATACCTCATAATAAGACAAATATCAATAAATAGAGGTAAATTATGATATAGAATGGTGATGCAAATTGGACATATCACATACCAGCATGATCATCTTGCTCTTCTCGCCCACAGACTCGTCGACTTTGCTTCTCTTGGCCGTGGCCGTGCCATTGTTCTTGATTGATCTCTCCTTGAATCGCTAGGCAGCCTGGATCGATTGGATCCAGGGAAACCCATCGCTCCCATATTTATTGGCTTAGAAGGAGTCGGACCATATCAGGATACTCAGGATCATTATTGCGTTCCAATGGACCGACTTAATAAAGGAGTTGTGCATACCTAGGACACCAGTCATACGGAACTTGACAAGAAACAATCGTTCACGATTGGTTTTTATTTTATTGAGTCGTGCGTCTGTAGGGAAAGAAAACGTTGGGATTTTTTTGGTGGAATCGTCTTTTGTGTTGGCGGTGACAACTACTTTAATTTAGAATTTTTATGGAAGGGTAAAACGGTCTAAAAAAGAGTTGGATCGGAAGAAATATTTCATCCTTTATTATTAGATACTAGCTGAATGCTCGTGCGTTGCTACGTTCTTCTCAATTTTCATTCGATAAGCATGAAAAATAACACATGAAAATCCACATTTACTATTCCCTTTGCTTATAATTACATTGCGTTTAGGGTTTAGCTAAAACAAAATTTTATAAAGCTGAATAAAAAATTTACATGAAAAATTGGAACATCTACTATATAAAATATTTATCTAGAAGATGATTATTTAAATAGCGGAGAATAATTCCTAGCAAAAGTGCCCCTACATTGCAATGGTTCTAAAATAATTCAATATATGCTCACAAACCTAAAAAACAACATGGTGTAGTTTTTAGCACTAAATATTCTTACATTTCATTTTAGATTTTGGTTTGTACCATCTTGAAATATATTAGGTTTTGTTTTAGATTTAGATTCCATGTTCCAATGTTTGTAATAAAAAGTCTCGTTTCCTTTCAACGTGATAGTCAGGGTGCCAACGCCTGTCTCTGGCCACATACCCCTCCACTTGAAACTTTAAATTGGTAATGCCGCAACTTAGAGCATTAGGCGATGAGCAACAAGATGGGCTACACAAGTTAGGCGATGAGAAACAAGATGGGCTACATAACTACGACCATGACCCAGCGGTGCCCTGCAAGCTCTACGTAGACATGACCAACATGCCTGACATCTCAACTACATAACCAGCAGGATGGCCAGGTCATGCCGGCGCTACATGTTTGTGCCAGTGTCTTTCGTCATCGGCCACTCCCAGTAGGGCTTCACCCTATAGATGCTCCACCCACAACAGTCAGTGGAGTTCAAGAGATGAGCTAAATCGATGTGTTTTTGTAACAGCAATGCCTGAGGAGAGAGGTCATAGCTAGTTGCCACAGTCGTCACTCCCTCTGCTTGCAGGTGACCGCCGCCACTCCACTACTTCGGATGGCGATTGTCGCCACCTCTTCTCATGCTCAGGGAGATGCGTAAAAGCGAGGGCATGGTATAGGCTTATTAAGCGACGGGGCCTCTTCAGTGACTGAAACATCAGCTTCACAATCGCTGCGGCTCATGAGCTCGGTGTTTCGCCTCCTCTCCATTCATGGCGGGAGACGTTGCAAGGAGAGTTCTCGTTGCTTGGTTGTTAGGGGTTGTGTTGTATGCCATGTGGTGTTGTGTTTGTATCGGTATAGCCTTCTTGGCATTGTATCGGCCATTCTTGGCGTTGTACCGGCCGTCTAAGCATCTTTTCTATATGATCAATACACCTCGCAGAGTGTATTCTAGAGAAAAAAAGAAACATCAACTTTTCAGTTTCCTCAGTTCTTTTCCCCTCAATTTACTTATGTTTTGGTAGAAAATTCGAGATTTCTCCATGTATCAAAAGCATCTCCATTGACATTCAGAAAACCGCAAGATACTGTACATGCTGCTAGTTACCATACTAAGTTATGGGCTAATAGTTGGAAATCCATTTTTGATCTTGGGTGCATATGCTCCCGATAGATAGATAAATAGATAGATATATAAATAGATAATTAATTACCATATCCAGGTATCTACCGCAGCCTCAGAGACCAAACTAAGGTTACAAGCTGAACACGTGTACCAGATATTGTGCACCAATAGCAAAAAATCCGAATTGCGTGAACATATATGGAAGGGGGAATTATTTTTGTTTCCAGAAATCGTCTGGTCAAAATGAGCCAGCGAGACTGCGTGGAAGACGTCTACGTCCTTTTTTTTTGCTCATGCGTGTAAGTTTCGTTGACACCTGCACCTGATTCCAGAGATGTGAAAAAACCGCGCGCACATGGAGAAAGAAAAGTCTACCGTATGCGCCGGTGCCTAACTCTATACAAAGCTAATTTTAAGAAAAAACTCTATATAAAGCTCAAGGTAAAAGGCTATTCATTTCCATCACCACCGGTTCACAGCCTCTCGATCGTTGCTCAGTTGCCACCGATCACTGCATACACATCCCCTTCTTAGCGACGATGGCCGGACGAGTGGCGCTGGTCGGCAGTCCTTTTCTTTTACCGCAACTCTGGCCATCTCGAGCTCGATTTTCTTGTTTTGCTTTTGCATTATAATGGTCCACCTTGCAGCGCCAGTTTGATGAGACCTCGGCGAGGGACTTGTCAATAGACGTTTGCACCCTCTGCGATGATGCCGCCACGACATTTTGACGACCTTTGCCTTATTGTTTCCGATGGGGCGTTCCTCCGAGGCCGTCAAAGGTGCATCAATATCATTGGTGCTACCATTGCCACCCTTTTTCTGCGGTGTACCTCCACTAGATAACGTCAGCAGCCGCCTAGACCGATTCCAACAACCCCTCTAGCTTGTCCTTCGATACTTGCTTCTTCTGAGGCTTGATGAAGATCCCCTTCGGCCCCTTGTTGAGCCCCTTTGCTTTCGGTCGCTTGTCGGCTTGGAAGTGATGGGAGAGATCTCGGATGCTCGGTGACGATGGCGTGGGATGTGGCGGGAAACATGAGCGACAAAAGTGAAATGGAAGAGGGAAAGGAAAAATCAAATGGGGTTTGGTTGTGCCACTGGTAGGGGGCTGGCCTGCTCGTGCGCGGCTTTTCTCGAGCGCGCCCGCAAGCCACCTTGTGGTGAGATATCGTGTTAAGGAGCAGATATACATGGTAGAAGAGGAAGCATAAGAGCCTACCCAGTTAATATCACCGACATAGCGTCGACACACTTGTCCGACGTATTGGGAACGATTGCTCTCACCAGCGCTCCCAATGACATATTTTTAGCAAAAAGGTTGACCCAATCACTCTTTCTAATATCTCTCAGTTCTTTCCTGTTGCAACCATTGATCAAAACTTTACCCATCTGGGTCACCCTCTCATTTTGCCTGCTAGGAATAGGAGTGAAGCCTACAACTTTATAATCCAAAAATTTAAAACAAAACTCCCTACTTATAAGGCAAATTCTCTTTTCCATGCTGCTAGGTTGGAACTAATCAAATCTGTTCTGTCTTCTATTCCTGTTTACTACATGTCCAACCTTCTGTTTTCAAAAAAGCTCCTCAAGAAACTTCAGGCCATTATGAGAGTTTTCTGGTGGACTGGTTCTTCCTCAGAACCCTCAAAAAAAGCCCTTTGCTTAACTGCTTGGAATAACATTTGTGCTCCTAAATCTGAAGGGGGGCTAGGAGTCAGGAATCTCCAAGCCACTAACATGAGCCTCATCCTTTCTGCTGCTTGGAGAATAGCTGAGAAACCAAACTCTTTCATGCAAAGTGTGCTCAAAGCTAAATATTTTCCAGACTCTTCCATTTGGAGGGCCAGCAGGAATGTTCCTAAGTCTGCTTTCTGGTCCTCAATCTTAAAGGTCAGACATCTTCTTACCAATAACTCCTACTATCAAATATGCAGAGGCAATTCTTCAATCTGGAGCTCTCCCTGGTTTTCTGGCTGGGAAACTATCTATGATAGCCTCATTATTCAACAAAAAGGTTTCAATTATCCTTCTACAATCAATCAACTTTGGCTTCCCAACTCTCAGACTTGGAACACTAATTTCATCGAGAGTCTTTTCACTGGTGAGGTTGTTTAGGCTATCAAAAACACTAATATTATTCCTTCTGAGGAAGATGACATCCTTTGCTGGAAGCCAACCCCAAATGGAAAATGCAATCCCAAATCTACATACAAAACTTGTTTGTCTTGCCTTTTTGTTTCAGGAAAACCTAAGCCAGAACAGGTTCAAGATTCAACTAAGGAGATTCTTATGAAAGTCTGGAAATGCAACAAGATGATACCCAGAGTTAAAACTTTTGCATGGAGATTGCTGAGAGGGGCGCTAACCACTGGTGCTAGAGGCTCTCAATTCTCTACTCACATTGACAAAGACTGTTGCAGGTGCAATACCCCTGAAACTGATGCTCATCTGTTTTTTCTTTGTCCTTTTGCAAAAGCTGCTTGGTTGCTTCCCCCTTGCTTCATTAAAAGTGAGGTCTTAACTAACAATACTTCAGACATTTCCAAAATCATTGTGAACTTGCTTAGCCAGAACCACCCAACTGCAGATTTAAATTATGTCTTTACTTTTCTTTGGTGTGTCTGGAAAGCCAGAAACGATCAGCTGTTTTGCAGGAAAAAGACCATCCCTCAACAGGTGTCAATGCACACTGCAGCTCTTCTTAAGGATCTTGAGACTGAAGATCTAATTAAATCCTCTCACCCTCCAAAACAACTCTTGGGGGTTTCAGTTCCAACTGATTTCCACTTTACAGGTCCAAAGGTTTACTTTGATGCAGCTTGGAGGAAGCAACATGGATCTTCAGCTGACACGGCTGGAATTGGCATTTACTTTTCTGAATCTTTGCAGGGTGAAGAAAGAAATGATGTTTTCATTCTAGCCTCCCAAAAAGATGTGCCTTCCCCTTTACAGGCTGAAGCCCAGGCCCTGGTCCTTGCTGCAAACCTTGCTGATGCTCTGAAACTCACAAGACCTATATTCTTCACAGACAATCTTTCATTGGAAAAGGCGGCAACAGCTCAGGGGGCATCTGATAATAACATGATCTGGGAAATTAGAAGACAATCAATTGAATACCAGAAGCTTGCTCACCCTCTTCTTGGCTCCATCTACCATATCAAAAGGGAAGTTAATGGGGTAGCCCACAATTGTGCTCAACAGGCAAGAAGATCAATAGGATCTGAGCCTAACCGTTCCTGCAGGAACACAGCTCATAACAACCAGTTATGCCCAATATTTGCTGCTATTGATACGATACAGCAACTTGGGTTTGTAATACTAGATGTACAATGTTTTTGATCTGCAATATATTTGGGTGCGTCAGCACCCATCCTCTGTTCAAAAAAAAAAACTTGGCCGACTTATCTTTTTTATTTTTGAAAACTCCACTCATTGGATATTCTATGCAATTCATTTATTGTAACCGATAAAAAACATGGCTACAAGAGACTGGCACGGATAATTCTGATAGTGGATTGCTATAGTGGCCACAATTGCACTCCTAAGATATTCCGTGATATGGCCCAGTAGTGCCGGACAAAGGGTTCCGAAAATAATGCTTCGTCTCCCACATGAGGCGATTAGGGTTTTCGAGTGACCGTGACGGCGCCCGTCGAATCTCTCGCCGGGGTGCAGGGAGTGAGTTCGCTGCCGACAGTGATCTCGTCGGCTGGAAGTTGGTGGAGCCGCGATGGATCCCAAGGTTCAAGCGGCGACGGAGAAAGACTAGCCAGGGGGGATAGCTGCCTGAGAAACAGGAGAACCTCGAGCGGGGACAGAGGTTCCGGTCAAGGATCTGATGAAGAATCTCAAGATGACTGCTGCGGAAGAGGACATACTTGTAGATGATGATGAGGAAGAATTGGAGAAACCCATGTGGGCGCTCGCCGGTAAGATCTTGTCGGATCCGAAAGTTTATCACATAAACACGATCTCGGCGGCGCTCCGCCCTGCGTGGGGAAACCCTAAGGGCTTATTTTTTCGTGATGGTGGGAAGAACATGTTCGTGGCTGAGCTGGTTTCAAAGAGAGACCGGGATCGCATCTGGGAGCGATCTCCATGGATGGTGAACAAGTGTGCTGTGGTATTGGAAAACTTCCACCACCGGAGTCGACCGTCGGAGATGAGGTTCGACAAGATGATGATTTGGGTCAGGGTCATTGATCTCCCATACAACAAATTGAATGAAACTTGGGGAGTGAAGATCGCCAAGAAGATTGGTGAATTTGTGAAGCTTGATATCAATAAAGATGGACTTGTGAGCGCCCAATATCTGCGTGCAAGAGTGTACATTAAGGTGTCTAATCCACTCATGCGTTGGGTGGGTTTGGATTCGAAGAAATTGGGGAGGACTTTCTGGTACTCCATCCAATATGAGTTCCTGCCGTATTTTTGTTTCTCTTGTGGTGTGCTTGGACACTCTGAAACTGTATGCCCCACGCCATCTGAGAGAGATGAAGCAGGAAACCTGCCATGGGGGCCGTATTTGAGGGCTCCAAATGATCTGAAGAAGAAGAATGGTCCCCCGTTTGCTGAGGGTGGCTATGATGATTTCTATACGGAGTATAAAAAGGAAAATGAGAAGTCTGATCCTCGTGACAAGGACTATGGAGAAGCGTATGATAGACCCCCACCTCGGGCTCCCATGGGTGGTCGGGGGAGGGGAAGGAACCCAAATGTGCGTGGTGGAAAACTACCAGTCTACCGGAAGTTGGCGATGACCACAGCTGAAACGAGTACTGAAGATCACCCAGGTGAGCACAACACGGTTAGAGATATGGTTATGTTTGAGCCACAGATGTCTGGGTCTAAACGTGAGTAAGCTGAGGTGCGGGATAAAAAAGCGAGTGTAACCCCAGATGCGAAAAAGAAGAGGACTACAATAGGAAACCAAAACCCTTTGGCGTCGACTGCTGGACAGTCGCGCCGGGGACAATGAGTTGTTTAAGCGCGAACTGTCGGGGACTTGGGAACGACCCGGCAGTTCGAGAGATTCGCGGCTTCATGAAGCAAATGGACCTTGCCTTGCTTTTTGTTATGGAGACAAAAATCGAAGGTAAAAGAGTGGAGAATTTGAAGAGTACCCTCGGCTTTGCTGGAGGTTTTGTTGTTGATAGTGTGGGTCTGAGTGGTGGTATTGGGCTGTTCTGGTCGTCAGCAGTTTCTGTTGAGGTGAAGAGCTGCAATAAATACCATATCGACGCCATTGTTCAATTAAAGGACAATTCTGTTCCTAAGTGGAGATTTACAGGGATCTACGGCGATCCACGAAGGGAGAATAGGCACCATACCTGGACTCTTATGAGAAGACTAAAGGGACTCCAAAATCTTCCATGGCTGTGTGTGGGAGATTTCAACGAGATCATGTACAACACGGAGCATTTTAGTGAGCATGATCGTGAGGAATGGCAAATAAGAGCTTTCCGGGACACAACTGAGGACTGTGATCGGCAAGATTTAGGCTATCATGGCCAGCCGTTTACATGGGATAATAGACAAGAGGGCAAAGCAAATGTAAAAGCCCGGCTCGATAGGGCCTTTGGGACGGAGGAATTTCGCCAGTTATTTCAAGTGCTTAGAGTGCGACATGGTAACATGGTCCAGTCGGATCACTGTATGCTTGAAATTGAGTTGGAAAAGTATAGGCATCAACGGTTTACTAATGGCCGTAATTTTAAGTATGAAAATGTGTGGCAAACCCATGCTGACTATGACAAAGTGGTAATTGATCTATGGAATAAGGCTGAAAAAGGTACTGGTTTGAGTGGTTTTGGGACCGCTCTGGGTAGTTTGCACTCCGGTCTGGGAGCCTGGGGTACTGCAACTTTTGGAAATTTTAAAAGGAAGCTCCTGAACCTAAGGAAGGAGCTAGACCGGGTAAGGAAGAACTCCATGGGATGTGGTCCATCTGGAGAAGAGAAGAGACTCATGAATAAAATTAATGAAGTCCTCTACCAAGAAGAAATTTGGATAAAACAACGAGCTCGGGTTAATTGGCTCAAATCCGGGGATCGTAACACGGCGTATTTTCACGCTCATGCAGCCCAGAGAAAAAGGATCAACGGGATACATATACTTCAGCGTGAGGATGGATCTGTGTGTGATGATGCAGGTGAGATTAAAAATGAAGTTCAGATTTTCTATTCTAATTTGTATTCTTCTGAAGGTGTCCCGAACTTTCAACAAGTTCTTAATCTGGTTGAGGAGAAAGTTACCTTAGAAGATAAAGTGTTGCTTGAGGAAGATTTTTCGGCCGAAGAGGTCAAAAAGGCTCCTTTTCAAATGCACCCATCAAAGGCCCCCGGAGTCGATGGTTTCACTGCAGGTTGCTACCAGCGCCATTGGAACCTTTTTGGGGAGGATTTTTGCAAAGCTGTGTTGAGTTTTTTGAATGGAGGAGAGTTGCCAGCAAATATGAACGACACATCAATTACTCTCATCCCTAAAGTGAGAAACCCTCAATCCATTAAGCAATATAGACCAATCTCGCTTTGTAATGTGCTATATAAAGTTGGCACCAAGACGATTGCAAATAAATTGAGACCAGTTCTGGAGTATACTATCAGTCAAGAGTAGAGTGCTTTTGTTCTCGGCAAGCTTATTCAAGATAATGCACTTGTGGCTTTTGAAAGTATTCATTCCATGAAGAGAAAGAAAAAAAAAGGAAAGAAGGGCCATTGTGCTGTCAAGTTAGATATGATGAAGGCATACGACCGTGTTGAGTGGCCCTTTCTTGAAGCAATGATGCTGAAACTAGGATTCCCGGTAAGACTAGTCCAGTTGATTATGAAGTGTATTTCTACTGTCCGTTTTTCAGTTAAGGTGAATGGAGGTTTGCTGTAGCCTTTTCACCCCACTCGGGGAATCAGGCAGGAAGACCCTATTTTGCCATTTCTGTTCCTTTTCTGTAGAGAAGGATTGACTACTCTACTGCATAAATACAATACGGGTTTTATGGACAGAGGGGTTCGAGTATGCAATAGATCGCCTTGGATTTCACACCTCCTTCTTGCTGATGATAGTCTGATCTTCATCAATGAAAATGGCGCAAGTGCGAGCAGGCTGAGCGAGATACTACAGTTATATGATGATGCCTCAGGCCAGAGAGTTAATAAAGAGAAAAGTGCCATCTTTTTTAGCCCGTGTACCCCGGAAGCGCATAGGCTGGCAGTCAAAGCAAGTCTGAACATCCAGGTCGAAGCCTTCAGTGAGCGCTACCTTGGGCTGCCGACAGCGGTTGGAAAGATCACTAGTGATGTCTTTGAATTTATTGCTGATAAAGCGAGGAGTAAGGTGAATGGCTGGGCGGAAAAGAACCTGTCATACCCAGAAAAATAAGCACTTATTAAATCCGTTATTCAGGCCATGTCAACATATAGCATGAGCTGTTTCCTTCTCTCCAAGGGTTCTTGTCAGAAGCTTTACTCCATATCAGGAAGATTTTGGTGGGGAGGAAATTTAGATAAGAGGTCCATGCATTGGATGGCATGGGACAAGCTATCCGTTCCGAAGAGCAAGGGAGGCATGGGTTTTAGAGATATGCACATGTTTAACATTGCTCTTCTTGGTAAGCAGGTGTGGAGATTATTGACTAATCCTACATCGCTAGTTCTGCTGGGATGCTATTGTCATAACAAGAACTTGATGGAAGTATCGGCACCAAGCACGACATCCAAAACTTGGCGAGCGATTCTGGCTGGTAGGGAAGCTGTTGAAACTAGATGGATCAAGAGAGTGGGCTCGGGGGATAGCATCTCAATTTGGGATGATGACTGGATACCGAAGCAGCATTCGATGAAACCTATGGGCAGGAAGAAGGACACTGATCTGGTTAAGGTCAGCGAACTGATCTCAGACGACCATAAGTGGAAATCTAAATAGATAAGCGAGCTTTTCTTTGCTCCTGATGCCGAGGCTATTATGCAGATTCCGCTAAGGCGAGGCTGGGGTGAGGATTGTTTGGCTTGGTCAAGAGAGAATACTGGAATCTACTCGGTCCGCTCTGCATACAGAGCTCTAATGGATCGATAAGGGATGGCTCAAATATTGCGCGAGGAAAATAGTGCTACTACATCAGATAATGACGCGGATATTTGGAGCAGATTGTGGAAACTTCGCGTGGTACCTAAAGTGTGTGTCTTTTGGCGGAGAGTTCTTCGAGGAATATTACCTGATTATAGGACTCTTTCACGGCGGCATGTCATGGAGAACAACACTTGTGAAATATGCAAAGCGGAATCCGAGGATATGATGCATGCTCTAATTAAGTGTAGTCATGCTAGACAGTTTTGGAGTGCAGCCAAGGAATCCTTTCTCCTGAAACTTCCAAAGTTGCACCCCTTAACATGGACCAAAGACATACTTTGTGATCCCAGATTTACACCAGGCAAGAGGGCCAGGATCATAACGATGATGTACAATATTTGGACATCAAGAAACAATATCACACATGGAAAGGAGGGGTATAATCCTTCCAAGTCTATGGAGTTGATTCGGGAGACGTTGAATTTCTTGGAGCTTCCCAAGAATGCAGCAACCACGAAGAAGCCACGCCTACACTGCACATGGAGAGCCCCTACCCAAGGTCTTGTCAAGATAAATTTGGACGGGGCGATCGGTACTGTGGATGGTAGGGCGGCGACTGGTGTTGTGGCTCGTAACCACATCACTTTCCTTGGTCACTACTACTACTGTTGTGTTAAGACAACAAAATTTCAATCTAGTTGCTAGCTAAGCTACAGAGTGTTAAGACATGCATCGCTGAGACAAGCGTCGTTGAGACGTTGATGATATGAACCGCCAAATTGTTACAAATGAGAAATCAAATGACATGAGCACACCTATAAATCAATGGTGGAAACATCAAAACATCATCCACCATTGTTGACAACGTCTGTATTACATATGAATGCACCTCCAAAAGCGGCGCCTGCAAGAAGAGAAAAGTGCACGGTCCAACCATGCATTGTGGCAAGATCATGGGTTCTCTCTTCAGAAATAGACCGCAAGCCATCTCTAGACAATGTATTCACCAAGAAAAGGACAAAAATACTAACATTTCCATGTGCCTTAGATCTTTTTTTTTACAATATTTTTGTTGTGTGCATCCTTAATGTCTTAAATTTCTTGTGATATTTAGTTGTTGCAGAGACATGGTGTACCCTATATGTTCTGGATATTAGTATATTACCTTTTATCAAAAAACCTAAATCGAAGCGACCGCGTGATGAAATTACATAACCCGCCAATTGCCCGCAAGATCCCGTGGAAATTTTAGTGATATTTTTTAATTTTAAAAATATTTACGTGTTCTCAGTTATTCATATATATTTGAAATATGACTAAATAAATTCTCACAAATTTCATATTTCTTAAGAAATAATTTAGATATCCTTAATACACGAGTAGGATCACAAGGGGTGGAAGGGGAGAAAAAAATAATATTCAATGCACGCAATCAACCAAAAAAATCTTTCCTAGGTAAGTTGTTCGATATCTTATTTTTAGTTTTTTCTCTTCATGCTAAACTCTCTATCCTCCCAAGTAGACCTACATGAGATCGACTATCTATTAGTGACCCCGTGTTCGGTTTTCCCCACCCCCGTCATTTATAATAAACTTTTTAAATCATTACTCTCAGCATGTTGCTAAATGGTAAGATATAAATTTATAATTAGACAATGTTAACACTAGTAGAAAACACATCAACACAAATTTGAGACAATATGTTTGCAAGGAGAAAAGAGTTAGTTGTTTCCTCTTTGAGTCATGAGCTCTTCAAACCCATGATTAAATTGAATTTCTAGACAAAATAAATGTAAAATATAAGCACATCCTCAAGGATTAATTTATGTCATTCATATGAATTATAGGTATATGTATGTATTTATGAACATTTTAGTATCCCTAAGTATCT
The DNA here is from genome assembly GCA_030063025.1 of Avena longiglumis. Taxonomy (NCBI): domain Eukaryota; kingdom Viridiplantae; phylum Streptophyta; class Magnoliopsida; order Poales; family Poaceae; genus Avena; species Avena longiglumis. The sequence goes on along the minus strand of CP125979.1, from coordinate 31,747,348 downwards.
TGCTAGTGTGATGTAGAACATAGATTCTAATAACTATCCTGGCAAGGATTTTTAAAGTGCTCGTGATCGTCTAAATTATGTCTGAGTAAAGTAGAAGGATCAAGTTAGCCGAACTAGGTTAAAATGTTCTAGAGTATTTTTAGTTGTCTACAAGGTGTTTGCTCGACACATTGCATTTCAATTGTTTCTTTCAAAGTCCAATGTACGTCTTTATGTTGTGAGAATCAACAATCATCTAGCATCATCACACGGATACATCTGTACCTGGTCTTGATATAGTAGTAGTTACCGCAACAAATTTACTATTCATACCTACTAGTAGGGGGAATTTATAGTCTATTCATATGTAAGAGTGTTGAATCCTCGCCATATGAACACTCGTTTTGCATTCGGTAGTGATCAGTGAGACGTGAGAACTGTAAACCCTATTTGTGTTTCATACCGTGCAATAGGAGCCACCGCACACCTGTTTCCCATCTATGGGCTAACCCAACTAGCATCTGCATTTTTTCCCTTTTTATCCTAATTTAACACTTTTTTATTTATTTTTGGCTTTTGTTTTTATTTTCTATACCTCTCTTCCTTTTATTTTCCAAATCTTAGTTCACATTAATATTTCTGATTTGCTTCCTTTTGTGGTTTATAATCCTTCTCTTTTTTACACATTTTTTGCCTTTTGCTTTCCCTGCTTGCAACAACTGTTCTAATAATGTGCTCGCAAGTCAGTCACAAATTGTACAGGATACCCATTTATGTCTACCATATCCAAAAGCTCTTTTTCTTAACAACTGTTTTGATAATGTGCTCGCAAGTCAGTCCACAAGCTTTCTGTTGACAGACTGTATGGGTGGACATGAACACAATTATAAAGGAGTAATGACGATGCCGGCTGTTGAATGTGGGATATGGACTTTCGGCTTTTGTTGGTCATCAACAAGTTTTTGCACTTTTTGGTACTTCATTTCAGTAGGTTTATTGCTACTGAAGGGCGAATTAGTTGCTGGTAGAGAGATGTGCAACTCCTGAAGGGTAATTAGCTCAGTGGTCAGTACAGAGATTCGTCATGCAAATGGAATGCATGCCAATGTGCGTGGGGGGTGTGAAGATCGTTCCTGACCTGAGTAATAGCTCAGTTTGTCGATGAGGTCGTGACCTTGTTCATTGACAAGATTGTCTGCCTTGTGCCGATTGCCGCAAGTATGCGCTCCATGCCAGCCGAATTGTTGGCATCAAGTCCATCGATTTCTTGATTCCACAACAAATCTATGATCGGTTTACATTTATCTATATACTTTCTCCGGTCCAGTTTATTAGGCACGTACGTAGTTTAAAAAAACTTTGACATCAATTTTGAGCAATAAAATATACAATATATGTCCTAAAAACATACCATTGCAAACTACATTTAAAGATGAATCTAATGGTATAAATTTTATGATATATTATGTAAAATTTGTTGATTAAAATTAATGGTCAAAGTTGTTCTTAAACTACGTGCGTGACTAATAAACAGGACCGGAGGGGAGTAGTATGTTTGAGAATTGAGAGGTCACACCTTGCAGTGCTTGAGTTTTTAATGTCCAAACTGCCGTTGCGCAATATCCATATTTTGTATAATAAATTCAGTCCAATCCAGCTGCCTTGTGATAATTAGCGCTACTATCTACATTCTCGTCTAAATAATCTCATCAATGGTTAGTGTAGTACTCAAAGACAACACGACTATCAAGGAGCTCCACGGTCTTCTACTGGTATATACTCCTACATGAGAGGCCAAGCTAGGCAGAAGACATATATCATACCAGTTGTAATTGTCCTTATTATTCTACATCATCTTCTATGCCAAATTAAATTTTGTCTTTGTTTTTGGACTTCTCGGTTCGTAGCTTCTTTATTAGGAAATTATTGATCGGTAAATTTTCATGTCTCTGCAAATTACTATTTGATTTTAGGTTGCATCAGTTTTGCTGAAAGTGGCAAAGCATTGTTGATTGTCGAGGTTAGAGCCGCGGAGTGGTCATATGATACCCTGTCAATAGGTTTGTCCTCTTAAAATACATAGAGCTAACATTGGTCAATCGGTTCAACAATGTAAGCGTTTCCTATGAATACCAAATTACCCAAAATAAATTTAGTAAAATTGGCACAGTGAATTTGTTGAGAAGCTTATATAGATTAAAGTTTTTGGCACTGATCAAAAAATAGGCCGAATCAGCGATTAATATGCCGATCAATCGCTACTAGGGACCTAAACATGCCGATTACCACTAATCGTTTGTATTAATCATTTAGCCTGATTAATAGGTCTGACACTCTGTTTACTAGGTATGTTCCCGATTAACTACTACACTTGGTCAAAAAGTTGCAAAATTATCAACACATATCGCCCATCCATCCGCTAGTCCGTCCCAATGAAGTAGGTTTTGCGAAGCTCCCGCTCGATCCCTGCCTCCAGGAGCTTGATTTCCGCCATCACCAACCAGTTCCTTGTCGTTGTTGACCAGTTCCTCGTAGTTGCCGACCAGTCCTCAGATACAAGAGCTCAAGGGCCTTGAGGATCTCATCCGGGAGCTTAAGGCTACCTTTAATAGGGTAGGTGGTTGAGGTGCAAGAGGATTCATATGCGTTTTAGGTGCTAATTTTTGTAGGCTACATCAATTAATAGCCGACCGATTGAATCATTTAATCGTCCGAATTCCCAAGCCAACCGAGTAGTTAAGGATTACTGATTTCCTTACCATTGGTTTTTGGTTAGATTGACTTATTGTAGTTGTATTAGTGGTACTATGGGATTTTGCCTCCATTTTTTTATATTTGAGAGTAAGATATCAATATTATATGCATTCTTGACATACCCAAATATGCTTGACATACCCAAATGGTGGTACACCCTCATTCATACCAATACCGCGAGAGTTAATCAAGACGAATGTGAGAAGAAATCCTTTCAACCATTGCGGGTTTATTTATTGACTCGTCATTAATCCATGCATAGAGGAAGTATGGGCAGGGATGGTAGCAAGGTTGCCGATGAGAGGTCGAGGGCAAAAGTAAGGTTTTTATGTGAATGTTTCATCTGTTCAATATACGCATATCGAAACAACGAGGTGTCACTTTCACACAGTGGGTTTTCTGAGGTGTCGCATGCAAAAAAAAACTACTCTATAAGTTGGATCCAAATTTTTATGTTCAAATTTTCCACATAGGAACATAGCCTGGTTGGAAAAGTTTCAGATCTAAGTCCTTGACCATGTATACGTCTGGTGGTATCAATTTAAATGTGTGTAGCAATGACGTGAACTAAGACAACCTATTTAACTGTATTGTAATCGGATATGCCAATGTGTCATGTTTTGAACCGTAAGACCTAAGTGTTCGGTGTAGTGGTTCCATTTGTATTTTCTATTGAAAATCTATGTTACCCTAGGAAAAAAATATGCATTTAGTATACACATAATAGGAAACATACATGTGAAATGATACCATGTTGTCAAATATTCATATATTCAGATAGACGAGAGAAGTTCATGTTCGTTACTAGAAAACATGTCAGTGTTCCCCGCAAAAAAAAACATGTCAGTGTGTGAGAAAGAATAATTATGTTGTGGAGACGAACAAAGTAAATTCTTGTTAATATTTGTTTTCTTAGTGTTCTTTGTCTCTAGATATGAGATGGAAGATAATTACAGAAAAACCAATGAGAATTTACTTTATTTGACTGCGTGGTCTAAATATATGTCTCCCGTTATAACGCATAGACATGTTTTCTAGTATAATTGAAAACACCTGCAGCTCTACCATACTAGCCACGCGATGTGCAACAACGAAATATAGACAGCGTGGCGAAGCGTGCTTATCCGTTTAGTACTATTCAATAATGGCAGTCAACCAGAAATTCTTGTCTAGGTAAGTTGTTCGGTATCTTATTTTTAGTGTTTTCTTCATGCTAAACTCCCTCCTTCTCCCAATTAGACCTCCATGACACCGACCATGTATTATTGACCCTGTTCAGTTTTCCCCACCTCTGTCATTTATAATAAACTTTTTTAATTATTACTCTCAACATGTGGCTTAGTTTTATTAACAACAATGTTTCTGAATGGTAAGATTAAAATATCTAATTAGACAATGTTAACACTAGTAGAAAATACTTCAACACAAATTTGGACAATATGTTTGCAAGGAAAAAAGAGTTAGTTGTTTCCTCTTTGAGTCATGAGCTCTTCAAACTCATGACTAAATAGAATTTCTAGACAAAATAAATGTAAAATATAAGCACATCCTCAAGGATTAATTTATGTAATTCATATGAATTATAGGTATATGTATGTATTTATGACCATTTTGGTATCCCTAAGTATCTTGCTGGTGTGATCTAGAACATAGATTCTAATCCTGGCAAGAATTTTTAAAGTGTGTGATCGTCTAAATTATGTCTAAGTAAAGTAGAAGGATCTAGTTAGCCGAACTAGGTTAAAATGTTCTAGAGTATTTTTAGTTGTCTACAAGGTGTTTGCTCGACACATTGCATTTCAATTGATTCTTTCAAATTCCAATATACGTCTTTATGTTGTGAGAATCAACAATCATCTAGCATCATCACATGGTACATCATCACGAGGCCGCTTTCCTCTTCCTCCCTAACCTTATCCTCTTCCTCCTCCGCTTGCCTGCCACCTTTCTTCTTCCGGGCCGTTCCCGAGCCTCTCCTGCCGGAATAGCCGGCCGGAGATGGCAGAGGAGCGGCGCCGGAGTAGCTGTAGGTTTTAGTAGTCTTAGGGTAGTTAGATGTTGGCTCTTTGCCGTAGTTTGGCTTCATGCCGTGAGGTGGCTGTTAGCTCTCTTGCCCGGGACTAGCAGCTGGTGGTGGCTTTGCTTCCTCGACGAGGAGCTCCGGCGGTCGGAGCCATGCTCGCAGAGGCAAGCAACTGCTTCATCCTCCAATAAAGGGCCTTTTGGGTCTTGGTGTTGTCTTCAGATGCAGAGTTCTGATATGGTGGTGCCTTTCCCGGCCGGCCGTGGTGGCGAGGAGGAGAGGTGCTGCGGCGAGGTGTGTGGTGTTTTGGAGCCTCTTCCGGCCGGCCGTGGTGGTGAGGGGGAGGGACTCCACGCTGCGTCGCCCTCTGCTATCTGGGGAAGGTACTACAGACTTCGAATTCGTCGCTGCTGCATTTTCTTTGGCTTTCCCTCCTCATCTCGGGCAGGAGCTCTGAGGAGGGAGCTTGGTATCTTTGAGCGGCAGGGGCGGATTCTGGCTGCTCGTTGCTGTTGCTCCATGCTTGGTCTGCTCCTCCTAGGCGTTGTGGTTGCGTCGGGATGTAGTGGATCTTCATGGAGCGGAGTTGGCGATCTGCTGTGGAGTTGTGGAGCCAATCCTTTCTGCTCATCCAAATCGGAAGCTGTTTGCCAGCCGATTATCCTGGCCATGACGAGGCCATTAAGCTTGCCGGCAAGATCCGGCGTTCTTTCAACCTCCAGAGAGAGGCCCAGCTGTTGCAGAGGCGGTGTGGAAGAAGAACCCGATTGCTTTCTTCGAATCAGTTGTAGGGTTCTTTTTGTAAAACGCATGGGCATGGTTGTATTTCTTGACCTTCTAAGGTCCTGCGTGAAAATCTGTAACTCTCCCGTTTTATTTTAATTGATGGCTTCCAGCCCCTTCGGGGGCTCTCCCGTTCAAAAAAAAAAAAATCTAGCATCATCACATGGATACATCTGTACCTGGTCTTGATATAGTAGTAGTTACCGCAACAAATTTACTATTCATACCTACTAGTAGGGGGAATTTATAGTCTATTCATATGTAAGAGTGTTGAATCCTCACCATATGAACACTCGTTTTGCATTCGGTAGTGATAAGTGAGACGTGAGAACTGTGAACCCTATTTGTGTTTCATACCGTGCAATAGGAGCCACCGCACACCTGTTTCCCATCTATGGGCTGACCCAACTAGCGTCTGCATTTTTTCCCTTTTTATCCTAATTAAACACTTTTTTTTTGGCTACTGTTTTATTTTCTATACCTCTCTTCCTTTTATTTTCCAAATCTTAGTTCACATTAATATTTCTGATTTGCTTCCTTTTGTGGTTTATAATCCTTCTCTTTTTTACACATTTTTTTGCCTTTTGCTTTCCCTGCTTGCACAACTGTTTCAATAATGTGCTCGCAAGTCAGTCACAAATTGTACAGGATAGCCATTTTCTTAACATTCCACAAGCTTTCCGTTGACAGACTGTATGGGTGGCCATGAACACAATTATAAAGGAGTAATGACGATGCCGGCTGTTGAATGTGGGATATGGACTTTCGGCTTTCGTTGGTCATCAACAAGTTTTTGCACTTTTTGGTACTTCATTTCAGTACTAGGTTAATTACTACTGAAGGGCGAATTAGTTGCTGGTAGAGAGATGTGCAATTCTGAACTCCTGAAGGGTAATTAGCTCAGTGGAATGCATGCCAATGTGCGTGGGGGGTGTGTAGATCGTTCCTCACCTTCAATCAGTCAAACCAAATTCATGGAGACATGAAAACACCAAGAACAGTAACGCGGAACACTACTACAGGAGAAGGGATGGATGGATGTGGCGATGTCGTGGCCCTATTCTCTCTCACGTCGGCTTGAGGTCCTGAAACATGAAGTCCCACTTGATGAACCTGCCGGCCTTCCGCGCGAGCTGGGCTGCCACAGAGTAAGAGGTCGACGAGGCAGAGGCGGCAGCAGCGGCGTCATTTTTGGCTAGCTTGAGTATCTCGAGGCGGTGCTTTGCGACGGCGACGCCCATGTTCTTGAGCAGGTCGTGGTCGAATTCGGGCGCGTCGGCCGGCTCCAGCTCGTTCTCGCCGAAGAGCAACCCGTACTCGAACGTCGCCGCCGGCGTCAGCCCCGCCTTGGACAGCCACGCGTACCAGTCCATCTGATCTGTCTCTCTACACACACACTCTGCTCACGGCTTCTCTGCATGATCGATCTACTCAGCCCTCACTCACTTGTAAGTGTGGCTGGCTAGCTCATGATTCGTTCTTTATAGAGAAAGGGAGCTGTACTGTACAGACATCAGTTAGTTCGCTGCTGCTGCCTCTACGGCTATGCCGCGTGAAACATTTGTTGCAGTGGTCGTAATGGACTCGCTGGTACAGTACTAGTGTGTGTCTTGAAGTGTTGGATCCTGTGCAGCAGCCAGTACACACGGGATCGATCTGGAGATCCAACATCCATCATGTACAGTGGCTGCACAAGATCCTGCCGAGACGAAAAAGTGCAAAAAAAAAAAACACACCATGGATCAGGAATTTATTATGTAAAGTTGTCGGGCCATTCTGATGCAAATCCCTGCGTTTGCATAAGGCTGGTCCTAATGATAGTATCATAGGGTGTATCATGCAAGTCAATTTGGCAAAAATCTGATGTGACATCACAATTAATAAAGAAAGAGGTGATCAGAGTATCATAGGTAGATACTGTATCATAGTAGCACGTAAAACTAAAAATTATAATTGCAAATAAATCTTGTACATATATTTTGCATAGAGATTCTATAAATCAATAAATATACCACTACTACTACGATACTACGTCTGTGACATATAATATCATACGGAAGTATCGTATGCATCTTAGTATTGATATGACATCGCCTTGCTATATTAGCCTAAGCACTGGGCGGGGGACCAGCGGAAAAGCCGCCCCGGGCCCAAAAATTTGTAGTTCTAATGTACTTATACTTTATCTATCTATATCCGTGCTAATTTATATAGAGGTGGTAGGTTTGTCTTCTAGAAATTTCGTTCCGATTTTTTCTTGGACAATTTTGCCCCTCTATGAAACACAAAACTAGCCACCAATGCCACCAGCGAAGCGAAACGGTTCAGAAAAAGAAACCGTCAACGGAGTCGGCCGCCTCGCCCCGAGAGAACCCATCCCCGCGTCCCCGCGTCCCCGTGTTAACCTCCGCCGCGTCGGCGTCGGCACGAGCTCCCTTCTCTGTCGCCTGGCCCAAGAAGAATCGCTAGGGCCGCTCCACTTCACTCCACTCCACAGGGCTTTCCCTCGCCGCCGCCGAAACGATGCCATCGTCATCCCTATGGAGAGCCCGAACAAAGGAGGACCTGGAGCTGGAAGGGGAAGGGTGGAGGCAGAGGTGTTGTTTGCGGGGAGTGGGCGGAGGGGCTCGTTTCAACGGCGGCGGCGGTTCCTTTGTGCTGACGCGTGGCTACTGCGGTAGCAGCCTTCGGCGGCGACATGGATCGCGGGCATGGTCGTCCAGTTTGGCGATGGGCGTCAGAGGAGCTCGAGGCGAGGTGAGATGCACTACACGTACCTGCTGGCTCTCAAGTCCGGCGTGGCATCGGGCAGCCTCGAGTTGGGCCTCCAGGTCCATTCATCCGTCCCAAAGCCTTGGCGATGTAGATGTTCAGTCCAGCGAATCTATTCCTGGTTCAATCAGCATGTATGCGCGCTTACCAGATGTTCGACGAAATGCCTCATTGGAATGTCGTTTCTTGTAACGCCATGATTTCGGGGTTTGCTCCCATATGCTTGTTTGGAAGGGGCGAAAGGGCATGGAGGTTTTCGGGGAGTTGATTCTGGTGCCATGGGAGATGACATCACGTTGAGGCAAGTGTTTGATAAGCGTAACGTGGTGCTTGTGTCTCTGTTTGTACGGTTTCTTGCCAACAAGTTACAGTTAGATGAATGTACTAATTCGACTCATTGGTTTCCCAGATATTGTTCCCCGTTACATATACATTGTGAAGAAGCATGGGTCACGTTGCTTGCCATCGTTTTTCTAAACTCTGCTTGTGTGACTTTGCGTGCATTGATACTACTTTGCTGGCACAAATAATTCTGGATATGTAGTACTTATCCTATGTTTCAAATCGCTTTCAGTATTTTACAACGGAGTCACTTGAAAACTAATAATATGATGTTTGACTCGGGCGAGAGGTTGCGTGTTTTTGCAGGTAATGAAACACAACTTTGGTGTTGTTTCTGATGGTTGCAGAGGTCTCTCTCGAAATAGGCTTTCGCCCCGCTTTTATAAATAAAGCAACGTCCATCACCAAGGTTCATACAACAACCACAACGGCCAAAGCCAGAACGAAAAAGAAAAGAAGTACGGCATCCGCTAGGGCCATAGCACAAGAAAGCCCAAGACAAAACAAAAAAGGAATAGCTCTGCCGCGAGCAGGCTACTCAAGCCACCGACGAGGACGACGAAGACGGAGACGAGAGGGGTAGCGCCGCCGCCCTCAGGGCCCTAAGAGTGTCGTCAAAGACCGGTCTGTCACGCTGGCGCACCAGGGGAGCCCACTGCTGGAGGAAAGCAAGAAAGGAGAAAACATGGCCAGTCACGCGGGAGGGGTATACCTTCTCAATCACCATCTTGTTACGCACATTCCACAGGGTCCAGACGAGAGCCGCAAATACCAGCCAGAAGAGGCGGCGCCCCCCTCCGGCACGGTATGCCTGGGCTTGCAGGAACTCTCCGAGCTCCTGCGCCTGCCAAGCTGGACCCAACGCCTCTCGGACAAAGCCCCACAGTGCCCGAGCCGCCGAAAATTAAAACATAATATGTGCACAAGATTCCGATGTCCCACATAGGGGACACAGACCGTTACCCGGGCCATTCCGCTTGGCCACCTCAATCCCCGAGGGAAGCCGGTCTCGCAAGAGTTGCCAAACAAAGATGCGAATACTAAGCGGGACGGGGGCCTTCCACAGGGGAGGGGTCCAGCTCAGCTCCGGGCCCTGGAACAAGGCGCGGTAGGCCGAGCTCACCGAGAACTCCCCAGAGGGGTGGAGCTGCCATCTGGCCGAGTCCGGGCCCTCGGGCAAGGACACCGGAAGCGAGTCAATAAGCTGTCGGAAGGCTGACGCTTCAACCTCGCTAAGGAACCGACGGAACAAGATGTTCCAGCGGCCCTCGCGAAAGGCCTCAGCCACGAGCGCCGAGGGTGCGAAAGAGATGGCAAAGAGACCAGGGAATTGGACCCCCAACGGGATGGGGAGCAACTATGGGTCTAGCCAAAACCGCACCCCCTGCCCAGCGCCCGCGGCGAAGGAGATGCCCAAACCAATTAAGTGCTTAATCTCTTGGATGGCTCTCCAGAATTGAGAGCCCTCCCGCCTTTCGCAAGCCAACAGGGGGCGGCCCCGGAGATATTTGGCCTTGATAAGCTGAAGCCAGAGACCACCATCCTCCCTGAGAATGCGCCAGACCCATTTCAACATCAGCGCCACGTTAAAGCAGCGAGAGTCAAGGATCCCTATGCCCCCAAGGATCTTGGGGGCGCACACATCTGCCCATTTGACCATGTGGTATTTCTGATGGTCGTCCCGTGCCGCCCAAAAGAACCTAGACAACTCCTTCGCGAAGTCGGCATGGGTCCCTTCAGGCAGGAGGTACAGCCCCATCTGTTATATGGGCAGGCTGGAGAGGCACGAGTTAATCAGGACTGACTTGCTCCCTTTGGATGTCAGGCGCGCTCGCCAAGGTTCCGCCCGAGAGAGCACCCTCGACACCAATGGGGCAAGGTCCCTGATCAACACTCTGGTCTCCCGGATGGGCATCCCCAGGTAAGTGATGGGGAAATCAGCCAACCGACAGTTCAAGTTATCAGCGATCCGCTGCCTCTCCTCCTCAGGGTAACCGAGGACCATAACTTCACTCTTGTCGAAGTTGATCGTCAACCCAGACAACGACTCGAAGCAAAGGAGCAGGAACTTTAAATTAATAATGTCAAGGTCTGAACCCTGGACCATGATCAGTGTGTCAGCCGCATATTGGAGGTGGGTGACCCCACCTCCGGGGATCAGGTGGCCCACTACCCCCGAGATATGGCCAGCCGCTTTGGCTCTCTCCAGAATCTCAGCCAGGGCGTCCACGGCAGCGTTAAACAAGAGAGGAGAGATCGGATCCCCTTGTCTAACCCCGCAGGACGGGCTAAAATATGGGCCAATCTCCCCATTAACGTTGATCGCCGTCTGTCCACTCGTCACGAATTGCATGATCCAGCCGATCAGGCGGTCGTCAAACCCCCTCCTCTCCAGAACTAGTCTCAAGAAGGCCCAGTCCAAACGGTCATAGGCCTTCTGAAAGTCTAATTTAAGGAACACCCCTTTCTGACGCTGTCCCTTCACTTCATGTATAATTTCATGAAGCGCCAATACATCGTCGTGAAAGAGGCGACCCTTAAGGAAGGCAAACTGGAGGGGGTGGGTAAGACGTTCCAAGACTGGAGCGAGGCGAAGAGCGCAGACCTTGGCGAACAGACGTTGGATGACATTGATCACGGTGATAGGGCGGAAGTGACGGATATCCGTGGCCCCCACTACCTTGGGGATCGGGGAAATAACGCCAAGATTTAGGCGGGACATCACCAAAGTCCCCGTGAAGAGCTCCTGGAACATCTGCATGATCACTGGCTGAAGCTGCATCCAAAAGGCCTGGAAGAAAGACACAGGCAGCCCGTTCGGGCCCGGAGCCGAACACGACTTCATGGCCTTCAGGGCCGCCTCCACCTCCCCTGGAAGGAAAGGGAGAGTGAGACGCCCATTCTCCTCAGGGGAGACCAGGGCCTCCCCGGACCAGAAGCCAGAGGCAAGCGAGATGCCCGACGGCAGGGAAGCCGAGAAGAGGGACCGGTAGAAGGCATAAATATGGGAGGAGATGGCCCGAGGGGACTCCAACAGGACCTCATCCGCCCAGAGGCAGGGGATTGAGCACTTCATCCTCCTGCCATTGGCAATGGTGTGGAAGTAGGCAGTGTTCGACTCCGCCAGGACAGTCCAGTTCTGGCGACTCCGCTGCCGCCAGAATGCCTCCTCCCCCTTGTAGATCTCCATAATGGAGGTCTCAAGGGAGTATCTACGAGACCAAGCCTCGGCCGAGAGGCCATGAAGGTCAGCCTCCCGATGCAGCACCTGAATTTCCCCAAGGATGACTTCCTTCTGGGACCGGAGTTCAGCCCCCAAGTTAGCTCCCCAACCCCTCATGAACTGCCGAGATAACTTGGCACAGTGGTGCCAGATATCCACCGCGCAGTAAACCCGAGGGGTTGAGGCGGCCGCTGACAACCACCTTTCCTGGACCGCCTCCACAAATCCTCGTTTCTGTAGCCAGAAAGATTCAAAGTGGAAACGGTTCAGCCGCAGTGGTTCTCCCCCTCCCGAGGAGAGAAGGAGAGGGGTGTGATTAGACCCAATCCTAGTGACCGCCTGAGGGAACACAAGGGGAAGGCCACCTCCCACTCAACTGAGACAAAGACACGATCGAGGACACTGAGAATGGGGTGGAGTTGTTTATTTGTCCAAGTATATCTAGCGCCCACATGTGTAACCTCGCGCAGGGCAAGATCCGCGATGCTTTCATTAAACATACGCATCCTAGGGAGGTCCACATTTGTCGAGCTCTTGTCTTCAGCAAAGCGGATCAGATTGAAATCCCCGGCGATAACCACCGGGATCTCAGTCCGTTCCACTTTTGACTTGAGCTCAAGCAAAAAATCAGCGGACCTCCCATGGTCCGCGGGGCCATAGACAATTAACACCTCCCACTTGAAGCGCGATTGTCTATGAATGAGGGCGATGCTCACAAAGAACTCCCCACGGTCCATATCATCAATCTCAAAGGTATCCTCCTTAACCCCCAGGAGGATCCCTCCCGAGTGGCCCGAGGCCGGAAGCCAGGACCAGGAGAACTTGCAGCTGCTAAGGGCCTCCAATTTTGGGATGGAGAAGTCTTGGTGAATCGTCTCTTGAAGGCCGACAATATCCGGATCTTCCCTGCGGATGTATTCCTTGATCTGGCGGCGTCGGCCCTCCTGCCCAAACCCCCGGATGTTCCAAATGAACACCCGGAAGGCCCGGACGATGTCCATCAAGGGACCTCAGGCCGGGGCTGTCCCCTTAGCGGGGACCGAGCGGGCACGGAGGGGAAGGGGAAGGGTCCCAGCTGACCTGGGAGGTCTCCCACGCGGACTACCTGGGGGAGGGGGCGGCCTGTGAGTGATCTCCCGCGCATCAGGTGCAGGAGGGGGATCCCCGCCGGGGTCGGGTCCGGCGGACCTATCCTCGGCAAGGATACGGGCGCGCTCCCGCTCCCGGGCGTCGCGTGCCCGGGCAGCAGCGATTGCTCCCGCATACCCCTCCCGCGCCTTAATGGCCGCTAGTTGATCAAGCCTCGTCCCTTTCTCGCCACGGAAGACAATCCCACAGTCAACAGCTACTTCACCAAGATGAGCCAGCGAAACCTCAGACAGAACACAGAACGTGGAGCCAGGCAGCCCCGAGGGACCAGGGTCAGGCGAGGAAACTACAGGGGTAGAGGAAGTACCTGAGAACTCATCACGTGCCGCCACCCGGCGAGACGCCTACTCCGCCACTGTCGGCTTAGGCCCGGACAAGCCTGTCCGGGAGTCAGCGAGGCGGACACTGTGGCGAGACGGGGGCGGGGGGGGGGCCTGGGAGCCCTGGCCCGGCGCAGCTTGGAGGCTTCGGCAGGGGTGGCGGGGTCCCCGCTGGCCGGTGCCAGACCCAGAGGGTCCGGGTATCCGGGGCGAGGGAGTAGCAGACCACTCCGGGGAACCGCGGGGACAGGTTGGCGTGCACCACCAACCCCTCGCTCTCCGAGGTGTTCACCTCCGGAGAGAGAGGGGAAGGAGGAGATCCATGGCGGGGAGAGAGGGCCGGAGGCAGGTAGGAGCCGTACTGCGCGATGTCGAGGTCGAAGGAGGCTGGAGGATCAGGACGAAGGCAGCGGGGGAGGTCGACCGAAGGCAGCTTGGCCGGAGCGCTCAGCGAGAGGGAGGGCCTCCCAGGGAAGAAAGGGCCTCCTCCCGAGAGCCCCGCCGTCAGGGAGGGGAGCCCGAGACGCCCCCGGACGCTCCCTGCGGTGGGGGAGGAGGCGGAGGAGACCCGTCGGTGGCCAGCGGGGACTCAGGGTCAGACCCAAGGTCGCTGTCCGAGTGCTCGTCCCCTGAGCTGCCGTCCCCCGCACCAGTACCACCACTGGCCGGCGGGGGAGGGGGGGACGCCGCAGGGCCGGTCTCCCCCTCGTCAAGCTCCACCAATAGGTCGCGCCCCACCCGATCGAAGAAGAAGCTTGGCAGGGAGACCGGGAACACGGCAGGGGACGGGCAAAGGAGCCGCAGACGCACCACGCCTAGGCCCGAGAGAGAGCCCACGTCGACCTCAGTCAGCTTCCCACCATCTGGGCCACGAGCGCCACCACCTCGGGCCTCCGGGCCTCGAGCGGGAGGCCGTGAAGGCAAACCTAGACCTCCGAGAGAGTGGCCACCGTATCCTGGGCGGCCGCGAGGGCTGGATGGAGACCTTCAGCTGGTGGAGTGGCAGCGTGAATGAGGACCCGAGGGAGCACATGCGAAGGATTGCCACCTACGGTAAGGAGACCACAAACTCAGAGGGAGAGAAGCGGCGCACCGGCCACTCGAAGTCAGGCATGACCGCACGGAGCTCCTCCTGGAGCAGGGTCTCCGTCACCTCCACCGAGAGCGGAGGGTCCTGGTCAGGCATAATCGACACCCGGGCAAGCGTCTCCGGGACGGTCATCGGGACGCCTCCCAGATCGATGAAATAGAAGCCGCCATCCACACCATGGCCATAGTACTCCAGCGTCTCCCGAGGACGGGGGATAGCCGACGCCAGCACTCGGTCGGCCCCCACACCCAAGGCCGACACCGGGGTCGAGCCCGACGCCCCCGGGGTAGGAACCACAGCCCCACCCACGGACGCGGAGACCTTGCGCTTCTTCTTAATCTTCTTCTTTTTCTTCTTGGGGCTGACGCGCCATGACGGCTCGGACCGGGCAGAGCGCAGCAGCGGGGCAGGGGACCGCATCCACACGCCAGGACCCGGCATCCGCAGGCCCCACACGGGAGGCCGGCGGACCCACAGCAGCGGTCTAGGCCTGCAGCGCCGCCTCCCAAAGACGGAGCTCCCGCTCTCTGTCATCCGCCAAGGCCCGCGGGGAGTGCCGCCTCTGTTCCTCCACCCGACGTCGAGCGCGGGGAGGCGAACGGGAGGGGCACCGGCCCGGCAGGTGACGAGGGGATGGCGGCGAGCGGCGGGAGGGGAGCCAGAACGCCCCCTGGTCGCCGCGCTGGGGGGAGGGCGACGCGGGGAGGATGGGCCGCGACGGGAGGGAGAAGGACCACGACGGGGGGACGGTAGACACGACGGAGGAGACGGGCGACGAGGTGGAGGCGGCGGGCTACGGTGGGGTGCCATCAGCGCCTGCAAGAACGAGCGCCGGGGGATTGGGGGAGCGGAAGGCGGCGGCGGGGCAGGGACACGAGGAGGCAGGACGGGTACAAGGTCAGGTGCTGGACGTTAAGCCCTAACCGAAGGGGTATCACTCCAGGCCGGGCTGGACCGCCATTCCCCAGCAGGCTGGGCCGTCGTCGGCCTGTCAGGCCTCAACACAGCCCCGCCCGTGCGGGAGATAGCAGGCAGCGCCGGCCACGCCAAGGCCTGGCTTAGCCCGCCCCTCATGGGCCGAGGCCCACGAGCGACCAACCCAACAGCGGCCACGGCCCCCACGGCCTGACGCGTCCCACGCCCCACGCCTCCCCATCCCTGCTAGGGCGCCGCCACGGCCACCCGAGCTAGGGAGCTCCTCCGCCGGCGAGGCCGCCGCGAGGCAGCACCGGCCAGCGGGATGAAGTCTCCCAAGGAGGGGAGGGCAAGGCTGGAGGGGCATCGTGGCCGGGGCATGCCGTGCTCCACGTCGGACAGGTCGCCGTCCGCCCTTACCCCAAGAACCACCGCCGGCGGGACCTCCTGGGTTTCCCCCACCGCCTCCTCGTCCTCGACGTCTCCCCACGCCTGCCCACGAAGGTCAGCTAGGGCCTCCACCTGCTCCGGAGGCAGTAGGCGGGGCATAGGCGGCGCGGCCGCGAGACACAGCACCCACCTTGACCGAAAAGTCTGTTGGGAAGAGGACGCGCATACGGATGAACTCCCAGGGCGGTCCCGAGCGTCGACCACGACTCCGGCGCCATTGAGCAGCACCAAGCGGCCATCGTCGGGGCGGAGGAGGACGACGGCCCCTGACCAGCCCGGGCGACAGCCAACGAAGATCGACGCCGACGAAGCCCTCCAGCGCAGCGGGGTCGCCGCCGGGACAAGAAGGGGACGCGCCATGGCGGGGGGCTCCAACTCCGGCCGGGACGAGCAAATCTCGCCGTCGGCGAGTTCAAAATTTAAACATCGGTGGCGCGGGCTTCACCTCGCACCTAACCAGTCGTGTCTCACAGTACTCCGTTCAAACCCACCTGTTAACTGAAGAACCCATCTGCGATGATGTCGTTTCAGAGCTCCTGTAGCATTTTAGCATGTGATATTTCGTTCTTAGATTAAGAGAACGATTTGTCTAACATGACTGAATGTATAGATCTTCTTGTTCTCTTTTTCTTCTTGGTGTATATGTTACTTTAAATCTACAGTTTTCATAATCCCTAATGCACCAGTTTTTTTTACGATAATACATGAATTAGATTTCATTTGGATCAACTGACTCGGCAAAAAATCTAATCCAAAATTGAATTGAAAATTATTTTACCATTATACAAGTCATATTACAAATATTTTTATAGTGTCGTACCAATCGTAGCCTATCTATCAAAGTTTTAAAACTGTAGCAACACACGGACATTCAGCTAGTATACGTAAAAAAAGTTTAGCTTACAAGGCCGAACCCAGACCGGACCGGACGCCGTCCTCGACTCGACAACAGGACTCCCAGTCCGAGGCGGCACGCGCATATCACGCATTGATAGACTCATCGATACCGCCTGCCCCGCCCAGCGTTTCGCTTCTCTGGATCGAAGAGTCAAACACCGCATCTCATACAACTCGACGCGACGATTGCCGTGACCGATCGCCGCGGACGAGACGATCGCCCACGCGGCCACGGTGCCACGCTACCGCCCACGTCCCAGGACTGAAGCGCCGCGCGCGTCGACCTGGCCGCCAGGCCGTGACCGTGACGCCTGCCCCTGAGTCCCTGACCGTGACAGCTGACACTGCTCGGCTGTCTGTCTGCCTGTCCCTTTGTCCCGTACCAGATCGAATCGACGGATCAGTTAGCACTTTAGCAGGTTATTTTAATTTTAGTCATTCACGGATCAGTAAATTGCGACTTATCCTAATTATTAGTTCATAATTTTAATTAGTACTTCCTCTGATCTAATTAATTGACTCGGATTTGTCTAGATTTGGATGTCTGAGCGTGTTTTTATCTTGGTAGATACATCCATTTGTACAAATTCAAGTCAATTAATTTGGATCGGAGGAAGTATAGTAGTTAGTACCTGATTTTTGTTCTTGTTTGTAGCGCCCGAGGCTAACTGATTATGGCGCCCGAATCCAGTGCTCAGGAAAGAAAAAGGAGAGAACAAGAGAAGAAATTAATTGAATCGTAGAGAGGATCTTTTCATAAATTTTTGAAGAGCAACACGAGCACTTCGAGGAATTCAAATAAGTTGGCTCTAGCTCTTGTGGGGGAACAGACTAATGTTAATCCAAAAGACGATGTTCATATCAACGCAGATGATGACAATGTGACTAATCGTGATGATGAATCTGCTAAAGTTGATGATGAACCAGAACCAGTTAGTGTGGATATTTATAATCCAGCAAATTGGGATACTCTTGATAACAAGGCAAGGGACATATTAGTGAAAAGGGGTCTTATCAGAGAAGAAAATATCACTTTTCCTCTAACTGGTAAAAGACTTTTTTCATATTCTCATTACTCTAGACACATGAGCAATGGAGAGGTACGTGATCGAAAATGGCTAGTTTATTTAAGACATGTTGACAAAGTGTTCTGTTTTTCATGCAAGTTGTTTAACCCTATTAACTGCAAGAGTTTCTTGGCACATGACGGGTTTAATGATTGAAAGCATATCACTGATAGGCTCAAAGAACATGAAGTTAGTGTCGAGCATATGACAAGCATAATCTCTTGGAATGAATTAAGAAATAGACTAAGAAAACGTGAAACAATTGATAAGGAGTTGCAACATGAGATCACAAAAGAGAAGGAGCGCCTTAGACAAGTTTTGCTAAGAATAGTTGTTGTTATGAAATTTCTTGGTAAGCACAGTTTGGCATTTAGAGGATCCAATAAACAACTTTACAATGATCATAATGGTAATTTCTTAGCTTATGTTAAGATGATTGCAGAATTTGACATGGTAATGCAAGACCACATTAGACGGATTCAAAGTAATGAGATTCATTATCATTATCTTAGTCACAAAATTCAGAATGAGTTGATTTTACTAATGGCTTCTAGCATTACAGCCACTATTCTGAAGGTGGTTAAGGAGGCAAAATATTTCTCAGTTATTCTTGATTGTACCCCAGATGTGAGTCACCAAGAGCAAATGAGTTTGTTGGTTCGCTGCGTTAATACCTCTGATGCACAGGTAAAAGTGGAGGAGTACTTTCTTGGTTTCTTGGTGGTGAATGACACATCTGGTGAAGGGCTTTTCAAGGTATTGGTTGATTCCATCAAGTCATATGGTCTTCTTATTGATGATATTAGGAGTCAAGGTTATGATAATGGCTCTAATATGAAGGAAAGAACAAAGGAGTGCAGAACAGGTTGATTAAGGTAAATCCAAGTGCTTTGTATATGTCGTGTGCTTGTCACAGTCTTAATTATCTTACTCTTTGTGATATGGCTAAATCTTGTGGTAAGGCTGTTTCTTTCTTTGGTATCGTGCAACGGATCTATGTTTTATTAAGATAAATCAGGATTTTATTATGTAAAGTTGTGAGGCCAATCTGATCCAAATCCCTGCGTTTGCATAAGCTGATAAGTAGAGGGTGCAGTGGCTCCTCACATGCCCCTGCAAAGTGCAAAGGTGGTACCAGTTGACGCTTTACTTGTCCGTGTGTCCTAGATTTGTTTACAAGAGCATCTACACCCAGTAACAGCGTTGTCGTCCTATTTTGGGAGGGGCTGCCCACACCGACGGCCCCAATATAATAGACTTATGTGGCATCCCGCAAAACCACTACTAGAAAATCGCGTTGAATTTGTGCATTGCATCGTCATCATCATGCTTTGTTTGCACAAAACTATGTTTGCAAACCCGTCTTTGTTTTCTAAACGCCCCATCTTATTCAAACGCCAAAACTCCGGGTCTCCGGATTATTTTGTTTTGTTGCTATCGGGTTTCAAACGGCCCAATTCAATTAAATAAAATATTTAATTATTTTGCGGGGGCAGTCGAACGGGCCGTTCCGACCCGAACGACCACCCCCTGGAAATATAAAACGGCCCAACCTGCCTACCCCATCTAATCCTAAACCCACCTAAAAATCTACCCCCTCTCTCCAGCCACCTCACTCCCACCTATCAAACTTCGCCACCTCATCTCTCCCATCTCCCTCATCCAACTACCCTCTGCCACATCACCCAACCCCCACTCCCTCACCCCATCCCTCTTCCCCTCTCTCTCTACCTGCCTACACGCACACACTACACGCCACCCCCAACCTGCACAGACTCACAAGCACACAACAAGACCAGCCCCACCCGCCACATGGGCCCCAGCCCCACCAGTCCCAGCCCACGTCGCCCCACTGGGCCCACTCACCTACGCCGCCTCCTCAGGCTTCTTCTTCCTCCATCCCAGCCCTCCTCGCACCTCCTCCTCCCAGCCGCCGGCGCCCCCTCCTCCGGCTACAGCGCCGGCGTCCACCTCCTCCACACTGGCGCGCCTCGACACCTCCGTCTCCCTCCGCTTCCTCCCTTCGCGGCAGCTCCCTTCCGGCCTTCACCTCTCCGCGGTCAACCGCCGCTTCACAGCCACTCGCCTCAGCCTGCGCCACTCCTTGTGGCGCTGACCACTGCTCTTCGCCCGAGCCGCTGCCTCGCTGCCCAAGACGCCGCAAGCGCCGCTGCAGGTCCCGTGCCGCCTCCGCTTTCCAGCTCTCCGGCAGCTCGCTGCTCTCCGCCTCCGCCAGCCCGTCACTAAGCGCCGCTTCCGCCAAGCAGTCGCGCTTCGACCTCTGGCATGTAGCCACCTCCTCACCGCCTCCGACGGTCGCATCTCCGGGCGCAGCGGCATCAGCGTCAAGGCCTTCTATCGCCGGTGGTCCATCACGGGATCCGCGCCGATGGAGGCGAGCTAGTCTTCGAGGTGGGCTCCGTCTCCGCCAAGACCGCTCGCCTTGCCAAGCTCGGTCTCCTGGAACCCGCTGGCACATGACTGAAGACCGACCCGTAGGTCGCCAAGAACCTCGTACCCGAAGACCGATCCTCGAAGACCGAATTCTAGGCACGCCAAGACCGAACCCGGAGATCTCCGGCACGGAACACCATGATCGCCAACCCGGAACGCCAAGTGCTCCTTTCCGGACCCGAAGACCAACGGTTAAGTTCACCATCGACAAAAGACGCATGAGATCTACTTCGGGCACATGCGACAAGCACTACCCCGATGCGAAGACCCGAACCCCGGAATCCGAGTCCGACACCGACAACTAAAACCGTGGAACCGACAAGATCGACCTCACCGACGCCATGATCTCCCTCACGGAATCCGAAGCACGGACCCGCCAAGACCTCGCCACGGCAAGTTCGCCCCCCGATAACCAAGGTGGGACCCGGCAAGACCTTCGCGATGACGAGAACGACACCGACCCGAGTTCTGCTTCCCGGACATCGAGGTCCCGAAGACTGACGCCCGGCGACCGAAGCCGAGAACCCCGACACGGACACACCAAGTTCTTCATCGAGGAAGCCAAGGCCTTCGACGTGGAACCATAGAACGCCGAGTGCTTCACCCGGACACCGAGAACTTCCCCCTGAACGCCTGGACCGTCGACATTACCCCAAGTCCCGCACCCGGATGCGCCAAGACCTACCCCGATACCCGAGAACGACCCCGGAGCCGAGAACGGACCGTCGAACCCCTGGACCCTGTCGAACCCCGAACCCCCGGACCAAGATCGTCGAACCCCTAATGTGTGAACCCTTTCCTCAAACCCTATTTCACAACATAATAACAACTTGATTGTATATTGATTTGTCATACCCGCATGCATATCTGTGGTTTGGGGGCCTTATGCCGATTCACCTAATAATTAAATATGGGGCCCATATGCGGGCAAATCCAGCCTTATATTGGCCTCATTTAAATCTGTGTAGCGAACCGATGCTATCTTTTGCCTTGTTAAACAACATTTAAAATGCGGGGTTTCTAAACAACTTGCACCATCTAATTAATTGTCGGGACCCCGGTTCCGCTTAATCTTGACCTAATTGCATCGCGTCCTTTGCCATGCCATCCATCATACATGCATCATGCCGATCTTCTGCCGTTGTATTAAATAGTGCATCCGGTGTTTCTTCTAGTGTTTTGCTTCTTCGCGGATAAGGCCGTTGAGTTGATGTGAGCTTCGCCCCGATCTTCTGAAGAACCTTTCGCAATGTTTTCAAAGAGCATCTCCTCTTTCTACCTATCTTACTTTTATAGTCTTTATTCCCTCCTGATCTATTGCTATCTCGTTGCGATGCTCTAGTTTTCGTACCCTTTGATATCCCCTGCAGCCGTATATTGCCTTGGACACATCCTATTACCTGTTGTTTGGTAGATAGTTGGACTTGCGTGTCGTAGTCGCTTGCTCAAGTGTTGTCACGTGTTGTCAAATGCCACAGTTGTTGATGTATTGCCGCATGTTGATGTTGGAGATGATCCTAGTTTTACTTATCGTCACTTTAATTTCTGTTTAACAACTAAAATTGAAATAAGCAGAGGCATCGGTGGGTGATAGAAAATATTTGGTTTCCGAACGCCCACTTGTGTCCCGTAAGACCCCGAGTACTTGATTCCTGTTCCTTGTTTTTGCGCGCTATCCACATCCGGGAGGTATATGGGACCCCCCTGAGCCAGAGCTTGATTCAGTCTTATTTCTTGGGGCCACAAACTAGTTTGAGGTGTTTTTACTATCCTGTACTTATGCCATGCTACTTTCCGTATTTAAATTGTGCGAGGTACTGCACCTTTGTCTTGTTAGGATCGGGACACGATTCATGGTGTCGACAAGCCCAGCCACACTTTCGGGTTCCCGATGCTCACGGTAGATACCCAAACCTTGAGCCCGTCTCGGAGTCAGCTGGCTTCGTTGCGGGATCTACTTAAGGGGTGGCCCCCTGAAATATTTCTGAATTCGGTGATTATTCAATCGTGAAAGCCTCGTTGGGTTTTGATTTG
This sequence comes from Avena longiglumis, assembly GCA_030063025.1. Lineage (NCBI taxonomy): Eukaryota > Viridiplantae > Streptophyta > Magnoliopsida > Poales > Poaceae > Avena > Avena longiglumis. Next base: position 31,725,096 of record CP125979.1, on the reverse strand, counting down.
GTTTTTCCGAGGTTGATCGAGCGTGTGTTGCTATTGGTGCACCCGGCGGATAAAACTTTCTCAAAGCCGTGTCGCGGATATGGACGACTTGGAGCACAGTTTCTTGATCATAGACAAGCATAACTAAAGTTTACTGCTATAAATTTGACTTATAATGACTAGTAATCAGCTTCACTATAATGGAATGGCTAATTAATACTGCCCACAATTGCTTGTTTGGTTGTCGCTTGCGACAATTGTATCTGACTAGTAAGTATTGCAACTACAACGAAATGGCTGAATAAAAGTACCAACAACTGCTGGGTTTTGGGTTTATCTCATGCTATCTGTATCTGAATAGTAAGTACTGCCACTATAACGGAATGGTTAACTAAAAGTGCCCACTGTTTACTTTATCAGGACGATTATCTATACTTGACTAGTAAATGCTGCAACGATAACCTGAAAAGTAAAACTGCCAACTGTGTGAGTTCCTCGGATGACTTCCTCGACGGTCTCGAGGGGGAAATGCCAGGATGGGTTTGTATGGTGTTAGCTTCAGGTTGGATCCGCATAGGTCTTTCTTACCCCCCTCTGATTTTTCCGCTAGTTGTATCGAGTCTCTATAGGTTGTTTAGTGCATCTTTGCCGCCGCCATCCACCATACCTATGTGGCGAGGACCGCCAATTCTAGCCTCGCTGTCTTGGCCTCGATCTTGGCTCCTTATTTTTCCTTTGCCCTTTGCCGGCACCCCTTTTGTTTAAGCAGGTTTTGAGATCGACGTCGTTAGCAGGGTTACCCTTCCGGCTTGGCCTAGGCAGGGTTATGGACGCCATTGGTTATTCTTCAGGGCTCTTAGCCCCATTTGCTTCTTGTCCGTAGCTGGACGCACTATCGTTTTCAAGGTGATTGGGATCTTTGTATAATATATCTGTATTCTTGACTCATGGAGTCGCTGTTGTATATATCTGTTCTGTGGGTCCCATCGAGGACTGTTGTGTAATGTTATTACTTTGTTTTCCACCCGCACGAAAGTGCCTGGTGGGCACCTTTGAATCGTTTCTATGCGGGTTTGGCGAATTTTGCTAAAACTTGCATAGGTCCGATTCTGAGGGTGTTACAGAGTGGTATCAGAGCTCAGCAGTTGCGATACCCCACAAGTCCAGCCTGTAGGATAACCTAGCTAACGGCCGAAGTAGAGTGTCAAAACTATTTTTAAAAAAAAATCGGTTGGATAGTTCTGGTTAGGTCTGATTTTACTCCTTACCCCTCTGCTGATCCCCTCTTACCTCTACGTGTTTTGAATCCGCTCTCGTCTCTTTCTTCGAGTCCAGGAATTCTCGTGGTTGGGTTTCCGTCGTACCTTCAGGGTTTCGCTTTCCCCCCTGATAACGGTGATGCTACATATGGTCTTCATGCTATCCGAGGAATCCTTCGTCTGTGGTACCTTCCTTTGTTCTTTGTTCGTGCCTTCCGGTGTTTTCCGACGCGACGACATCATCTACGCCAGATCCGATGCAGAGTCTGCATCACTCCTTTGTTCCCGAACCTCGCTTGTCGAGATCTTCAGTCTAATTCCGAGAGTTGGTTGCATAATCCGCCTATTCGTGTGCGGAGTAATGGTTTGGGTGCGCGATGGACTGATCACCATCCGACTACTCTTATCATTCGCTCTTGTACATCGAATCAGTGGATCCAGCAGTTTTACTCCATCCATCGGAAGCTAGAGGTGGCTTTATTTGTTGATACCTCTACCTTCGACCTTTTGTTTCCGGAGTGTTCTCTCGACGATCCCGGACAACGACCTCTTGTTAGTGATGTCGCGAGGATCTACACGAAGCGCGAAGGATCAGATCGCCGGCCTTCCTTCCGGTACCACGAGGCGGATCTCGAGGGCGAGATCCATTGTTAGTGGTGTCGAATTGTGGCATCCCGCAAAACCACTACTAGAAAATCGCGTTGAATTTGTGCATTGCATCGTCATCATCATGCTTTGTTTGCACAAAACTATGTTTGCAAACCCGTCTTTGTTTTCTAAACGCCCCATCTTATTCAAACGCCAAAACTCCGGGTCTCCGGATTATTTTGTTTTGTTGCTATCGGGTTTCAAACGGCCCAATTCAATTAAATAAAATATTTAAATTATTTTGCGGGGGCAGTCGAACGGGCCGTTCCGACCCGAACGACCACCCCCTGGAAATATAAAACGGCCCAACCTGCCTACCCCATCTAATCCTAAACCCACCTAAAAATCTACCCCCTCTCTCCAGCCACCTCACTCCCACCTATCAAACTTCGCCACCTCATCTCTCCCATCTCCCTCATCCAACTACCCTCTGCCACATCACCCAACCCCCACTCCCTCACCCCATCCCTCTTCCCCTCTCTCTCTACCTGCCTACACGCACACACTACACGCCACCTAACTCAGCACACACCAAGACACACCAGCCCTCATGCCACATGGCCGCCAGAGCCCCACCACAGTCCCAGCCCACGTCGCCCCCACCAGTTCCACCTACCCCGCACGCGCTGCTCCCTGTGCTTCTTCTTCCTCCACCCCGCGCTCCCTCCTCGCACCCTCCTCCTCCCGAGCCTTGGCCCTCCCTCCCCTCCGGCTACCAAGCGCCGTCGGCGTCCACCTCCTCCACCGCCCTGGCGCGCCCCCGACACCTCCGTCTCCCTCCGCCGGCTTCCTCCCTTCACGCAGCGTCTTCCCCTTTTCCGCTCCTTCGGCCACGCCCGCCGCCGTCAGCCTCAGCTTCTGCGCTGGCTTGCCACAGGCCGCCTGACCAAGGCCTTCGCGCCCTCTCGCTGGAGCCTCGCCCGCTGCCAAGACGGCCGCTCTGAGCTGCCAAGGTCCCGCCGCCGCCCGCTCCAGCTCTCTCCGGCGCAGCCGCTGCCCTCCGCTCTCCGCCAGCCCCTGCTGCACTAAGCGCCGCTTAAGCTCGCCCAAGCAGTCGCCGCTTCAGCTACCTCACGGCCGCCCGACGGCAATCGCATCTCCGGCGCAGCGTCAAGGCCTTCTATCGCCCGGTGGTCCATCACGGGATCCGCCCGATGGAGGCGAAGCTAGTCTTCGGTGGGCTCGTCTCCGCCAAGACGCCGCCTTGCCAAGCTCGGTCTCCACGGAACCCGGCCGCACATGATCAAGACCGACCCGTAGGTCGCCAAGAACCTCGTACCCGAAGACCGATCCTCGAAGACCGAATTCTAGGCACGCCAAGACCGAACCCGGAGATCTCCGGCACGGAACACCATGATCGCCAACCCGGAACGCCAAGTGCTCCTTTCCGGACCCGAAGACCAACGGTTAAGTTCACCATCGACAAAAGACGGGCTGCGAGATCTACTTCGCGGGCACATGCGACAAGCACTACCCCGATGCGAAGACCCGAACCCCGGAATTCGAGTCCGACACCGACAACTAAAACCGTGGAACCGACAAGATCGACCTCACCGACGCCATGATCTCCCTCACGGAATCCGAAGCACGGACCCGCCAAGACCTCGCCACGGCAAGTTCGCCCCCCGATAACCAAGGTGGGACCCGGCAAGACCTTCGCGATGACGAGAACGACACCGACCCGAGTTCTGCTTCCCGGACATCGAGGTCCCGAAGACTGACGCCCGGCGACCGAAGCCGAGAACCCCGACACGGACACACCAAGTTCTTCATCGAGGAAGCCAAGGCCTTCGACGTGGAACCATAGAACGCCGAGTGCTTCACCCGGACACCGAGAACTTCCCCCTGAACGCCTGGACCGTCGACATTACCCCAAGTCCCGCACCCGGATGCGCCAAGACCTACCCCGATACCCGAGAACGACCCCGAAGCCGAGAACGGACCGTCGAACCCCTGGACCCTGTCGAACCCCGAACCCCCGGACCAAGATCGTCGAACCCCTAATGTGTGAACCCTTTCCTCAAACCCTATTTCACAACATAATAACAACTTGATTGTATATTGATTTGTCATACCCGCATGCATATCTGTGGTTTGGGGGCCTTATGCCGATTCACCTAATAATTAAATATGGGGCCCATATGCGGGCAAATCCAGCCTTATATTGGCCTCATTTAAATCTGTGTAGCGAACCGATGCTATCTTTTGCCTTGTTAAACAACATTTAAAATGCGGGGTTTCTAAACAACTTGCACCATCTAATTAATTGTCGGGACCCCGGTTCCGCTTAATCTTGACCTAATTGCATCGCGTCCTTTGCCATGCCATCCATCATACATGCATCATGCCGATCTTCTGCCGTTGTATTAAATAGTGCATCCGGTGTTTCTTCTAGTGTTTTGCTTCTTCGCGGATAAGGCCGTTGAGTTGATGTGAGCTTCGCCCCGATCTTCGGAAGAACCTTTCGGCAATGTTTTCAGGCGAGCATCTCCCTCTTTCTACCTATCTTACTTTTATAGTCTTTATTCCCTCCTGTTGATCTATTGCTATCTGTGTTGCGATGCTCTAGTTTTCGTACCCTTTGATATCCCCTGCAGCCGTATATTGCCTTGGACACATCCTATTACCTGTTGTTTGGTAGATAGTTGGACTTGCGTGTCGTAGTCGCTTGCTCAAGTGTTGTCACGTGTTGTCAAATGCCACAGTTGTTGATGTATTGCCGCATGTTGATGTTGGAGATGATCCTAGTTTTACTTATCGTCACTTTAATTTCTGTTTAACAACTAAAATTGAAATAAGCAGAGGCATCGGTGGGTGATAGAAAATATTTGGTTTCCGAACGCCCACTTGTGTCCCGTAAGACCCCGAGTACTTGATTCTGTTCCTTGTTTTATCGCTATCCACATCCGGGAGGTATATGGGACCCCCGAGAGCTTGATTCGTCTTATTTCTTGGGGCCACAAACTAGTTTGAGGTGTTTTACTATCCTGTACTTATGCCATGCTACTTTCCGTATTTAAATTGTGCGAGTGCACCTTTGCATCGCTGTTAGGATCGGGACACGATTCCGCGGTCGACAAGCCCAGCCACACTTTCGGGTTCCCATCGTTCATACCGTATACCCAAACCTTGAGCCCGTCTCGAGTCACCGCTTCGCTATGGATCTACTTAAGGGTGGCCTGAAATATTTCAATCTGTGATTGTTCACCGTGAAAGCCTCGTTGGGTTTTGATTTGGTTTTTCCGAGGTTGATCGGCGTGTGTTGCTATTGGTGCACCGCCGGTAAAACTTTCTGAAAGCCGTGTCCGCGGATATGGACGACTTGGAGCACAGTTTCTTGATCATAGACAAGCATAACTAAAGTTTACTGCTATAAATTTGACTTATAATGACTAGTAATCAGCTTCACTATAATGGAATGGCTAATTAATACTGCCCACAATTGCTTGTTTGGTTGTCGCTTGCGACAATTGTATCTGACTAGTAAGTATTGCAACTACAACGAAATGGCTGAATAAAAGTACCAACAACTGCTGGGTTTTGGGTTTATCTCATGCTATCTGTATCTGATTAGTAAGTACTGCCACTATAACGGAATGGTTAACTAAAAGTGCCCACTGTTTACTTTATCAGGACGATTATCTATACCTGACTAGTAAATGCTGCAACGATAACCTGAAAAGTAAAACTGCCAACTGTGTGAGTTCCTCGGATGACTTCCTCGACGGTCTCGAGGGGGAAATGCCAGGATGGGTTTGTATGGTGTTAGCTTCAGGTTGGATCCGCATAGGTCTTTCTTACCCCCCTCTGATTTTTCCGCTAGTTGTATCGAGGCTCTATAGGTTGTTTAGTGCATGCTGCCGCTGCCGCTCAGTCCACCATACCTATGTAGGCGAGGACCGCCGAATTCTAGCCTCGCCGTGCTTGGCCTCGATCTTGGCGCTCCTTCTTTTTCCTTTGCCCTTTGCCGCACCCTTTTGTTTAAGCAGGTTTTGAGATCGACGTCGTTATCGGGGTTACCCTTCCGCTTGGCTCGGTGGTTATGGACGCCATTGGTTATTCTTCAGGGCTCTTAGCCCCATTTGCTTCTTGTCCGTAGCTGGACGCACTATCGTTTTCAAGGTGATTGGGATCTTTGTATAATATATCTGTATTCTTGACTCATGGCGTCGCTGTTGTATATATACTGCCATGGGTCCCATCGAGGACTGTTGTGTAATGTTATTACTTCGTTTTCCACCCGCACGAAAGTGCCTGGTGGGCACCTTTGAATCGTTTCTATGCGGGTTTGGCGAATTTTGCTAAAACTTGCATAGGTCCGATTCTGAGGGTGTTACAACTTAGGTGGTGTTTGTTTAGGTTTTTAGCAGCTTTTCAGTGGGAAAAGCCAGAAAAACAAACCAAACAGCTCGTTGCGTGTTGGGCTTTTGCCAAAGTACTTATACAAACAGGCGAACGATCGCTGGGTGCTTCCCGTGGCTTTGCACTTTAGCGATTGAAACATTTTCGCAATTGGACATATCGTTGAGCTGAAATTACAACACAGTGACATCCCGATTGTTAGCCCACAAATTCCCGCGGCCTCTCTCGCTCACCACCGTCGCCACTCCCGCTCGCCGCCGAATCTTCCCGCCACCGGACCCCGTCCTCGCATGCCCTCGCGCTATCCAGCAACTGCCGAACCTCCTCCCTGCCACTGTACCTCCTCTCGCCGAATCTCCCCACTGCCTGACCTCCTCCTCCCCGTCGAATCCTCCTCACCGCCAGACCTCTTCCTCTCCGCCGAATCCTCCCCACCGCCAAACCTCCTCCCCACCGCCGAATCCTCCCCGCTGTCGGACCTCCTCCCCGCCGCCAAACCTCCTCCTAGCCGTCGAATCCTCCAATTTGCGCCTCGAGCACCAGGGCAGCATGTCCTAGGCGAGGGATCTGGCGTGTGTCATCCGAACGGTCGAACGTGATGCAGGAGACCGAGCCACTGAGGTAATCAGGGATGACTGGTGGGGAGGCAACCGCCAGGCTCACTTGGCGGGTGATCTTCTTTTGCACCCTGTTGGTTGGGCGCCCTTTCTGGATCATCAGGGACCCTTTTGGCGGCGGGTATCCTCCTGTGCCGTTGTTTGGCGCAGGTGCGATCGCTGGATTCGATGGTCCAGCGGGTGGTGGTGGAGGAGCTCCGTGGGAGATGTCACCTGGTACAGGTGCGGGCCCAAATCCAAGGTTTCACGATCTGGCGTCACATTTGGGTGAGACCCTCGCTGAGCTTCTGGAACTCGCGGCAGTCCTTTAGCATGCGGCTGGCCTTCTTCTTGCCATCCTTCTTGTCGATGTAGAAGTGGATGGTGCAAGGACCTGAGAATTTGTCGTATGCCGATGGCTCGTCGTCACGGCTGCGACGTTGCCATGTTTGCGTGGGTCGCCCTCCGTCACGGAAGTTACCTCCGCGGTATTCGCGGCTGCGGTTGCAGTCGTTGCGTCGGTCGACGTAGCCAGCCGCAACCATGTCGACTCCGTCGCGATCGTCGTAGGCGCGCGATCTTCGTTTGCTGCGGCGCTCGTGCCTGCGTCCATAGTTGTCCTCGTCATCCAAATGCGTTCGGAGGAGCGAATCCTCGCCATCTGCCCACCTGTTGGCGATGTCCATGAGGTGGTCGAGCGTCTTGGGCTTGACACGCCCAAGTTCTTCCTTCAAGTCTGGGTGTTTGACACCATCCTTGAAGGCATCGATTGTCCTTTCCTCGGAGATATGCGCGGCGGAGTTCTTGATGTGGGACCAGCGTAGGATGTATGAGCGAATGAATTCGCCCGTACGTTGGGTCTAGGCCCGTAGTTTTTCGATCGTGGCTGGCCTCTTACTGGTGCCCTTGAAGTTGCGGATGAAGCTGTATGCCAGCTCTTCCCAGCTTCGGATGGATCCCGGAAGATAGGCTCCTGAGCCAGGTCCAAGCTGCGCCTGTCAGATGCAGCTGAAGGCACTATAGGGCGGTGTTCCTGTTTCCACCGTGCAGCTTGACGATTGAGAGGTGGTCACTGAGCCAGGATTTCGGGCCCTACGTGCCGTCGAACTTCGGAGTATCCGAAGGGAGCTTGAAATTTTTCGGCATCCACGTCCATCGTGAAGGGTTTCGCGGCATAGTAAATCAAAATTTTCTATGGAGCGAACAGAGGGAAAGCCAAGATCTAATCTAGGAGATGCAAACAACGAGAGAGATTGGATTAGATCTTCATAACCTTGAAGATTCGCACAGCGGAACGTTCGTCGGAACGTGGGTGATGTAGTCGTACTCGCTTCTCCTCCTCGCGATCCGATCCGATCTAGCACCACAAGTGGCGGTGCCTCCGTGAGATGCACACGTGCAGCACCTCGACGTCTCCTCCTTCCTCGGACCAGCGAGTATGGTGGAGAGATAGATTGGATCTACAACACGACGGCGTGGTGTATATGGTGGAGAATTTCTGCGCAGGCTTCGCCTACAAGCGATCGGGAGGGAGAGAGGAAGGTAGCAAGGCTGCTAGGGCTTGGAGGAAGGTGTGTGTGGGGGAGGCGCACCACCCCTCTATATATAGAGGGGGCCAGCCTTGCCCCTCCTCCAAGCCTATCTCCGCTTAAACAATTTAAACTCTCCCTTATCTAGAAATCCTATCTCTAGTTTAAAGCGATTTAAACTCTCCCTTATCTAGAAATCCTATCTCTAGTTTAAACGAGTTTAAACTTATCTAGATCGGTTGGGACCTATGGGCCTTGTGCCCTGGCCCAATGCGGCCAGACACTCCCTCATAGGCCCATGCCCTCCCGAAAGGTGGGGCCACGTTGGTCCCCTTCCGAAGGTTCTAGAAGCTTCGGTACAATACCGATTAACCGGAACAATTCAACTCCAAAACTGCCTTTGCCTTATATGAATCTTATTCTCCGGACCATTCCGGAACCTCTCGTGATATCCCGGATCCCATCCGAGACTCCGAACAAAAAATTCATAAACCGATTATCCAATCTATCCTAGCGTCGAGATACGTTAAGTGTGTGACCCTGCGGGTTCGACAATATGCAGACATGATCTTCTATCAATAATCAATGGGTGCAGGCACCCATATTGACTCCCACACATTCATCGATGATCATATCGGATGAACCACAATGCCAGGATTCAATCAATCCCATATATATTCCCTTCGTCTCGCGATATTTTACTTGCCCGAGATTCGATCGTCGGTATCGTCATACCTAGTTCAATCTCGTTCAAAGCAAGTACTTTACTCGTTCCGTAATCCGATATCACTTTGTGATTAACTCCTTAACCACATGCTTGCAAGCGGTGTTGATATCGATTACCGAGTGGGCCCGAAGTATATCTCTCCGACTTGGGAGGGACAAATTCCATCTCGATACATACAACCCAATGATACTTTCCGATCACAGAGACACCTTTATGATCACCCTCTCATAGGATGACGTTTGATGACCTCAAAGCTTTCTTCCGATACCAGGGAGTTGCATTATCTCATGGTCTAAGGAATACAATATTTGACATAGGAAAAGCTTCGCAAAGACGAACACGATGACACGATCTAATTGCTCTGCTTTGTTTGGGTCTATCCACCATATCATTCTCCCAATGATATGATCTCATTATCAATTGACAACTCATGTCTATGGTTAGGAAACCTTAACCATCATTGATCAATGAGCTAGTCCATAGAGGCGTACTACGGACACGGTGTTGTTCACAAACCACACAAGTATTAAAGTTTCTGCTTAATACAATTCTAGCATGGAATATAAACTTTATCATGAACAAGAATTATAATAATAACATCTTTATTATTGCCTCTAGGGCATAATTCCAACACATCGAACGGATCTGTTGAAGCATCTGGCTCCACACAGCTCTCCGTCATCATCCTCGTCGGACTCGGTTGAACACGCACGTTTAGTGCATGCCTTGTCGATCTTGTGCTGGGTGAGATCGTTTCGGGCGTCGTAGTCGCTGCTGTGGCGCCACGGGCTCTTCCGACGTCGAGGCAGATCGTGCTCGTCTTCGTCGGATGAAGGTGTAGGTTTGCGGGTGAATTTTAGCGCAGCCTTTTTCTTTAGCTCCGCAGGAGCCTCTTCGTGGAGTGCAGCTCCGACGAGTCCGAGACCAGCCAGTGCGGACTTGTGCATGGCACTCTTCGGGTCACGCACCGGAGGTAGATGAGATGCGAGGTATGTAGTGGCCGCCATGATCGCAGCCTGCGGTGTTTTCGGCATGACGTTGTCGTTCACGTCCATCGTCATCAAGTGCATGTTGAGGGCCCTAGTGACGTCGCGGCGTGCGCCGGGGTCCATGTGCTCCGTACAGGAGCGATGCTTGTTGGTGTTGTTGCCGTGTGAGCTGGAGCCACCAGCGGAGGAGAGCGCAACTCTCCGCGCGCTAGACTCCGAAGCCGCCTGCTAGTGTTTGTCGAGTTCCTCCTGCAGTTTCACCTGCCGGTTATGCTCGCCGATGAGGAGGAGGTGGTAGGACATTAGCAGATCCCGTGAAGCATTCACAGGTAGGATGACGTTTCCTGCTACGGCCTCGCGTGCTTGGTGCCATCCTTCCTCGCTGAGGTTGATCTTCTGGTAGGCGCTGGGATCGCCTTCGTTGGGCCTGAGCGATGGAGCTCCCCTGTTTCCTCCGTTATCACCTTGTGGGTTGAGAGGTGGGTTGGGCACACTCGAACTGGCGGCGGTTCTACTTTGCTTTGGATGACCACGGCGCATAGGTAGCATCCGCGAGTTGGATCGCTGCCGCCGCAACTTTCGGATCTGTAACCGTAGGTTCCTTTGTTCGAGGGAGGGCCGCACAGATCTGAGTTGCAGCTGCTGCTGTCGTATGACTCATCTGTCAGCGTTGATGCGCGTAACACGCCTGATGGAGGGGTTAACCTCTTGGGTGGACCGATCTTCACGGATCTCGTGGTCAAAACGATGGGAAAGCGAGGGGAAAGGGAGAAGGTAGCGGAAGCGAACACACACCGCGCGAAGAACACGATGAACACACGCAAAACTCACACGATACAAGGCCGATTGCTCCCGAACGGCGGCCACCGGTCCAATAGAATCCTCACAAGGAAAGATCGGTCAACGTGCTCCCTCAAATCCACATCGGAGAGGGAAGAACACCTTGGGGAGGGTCTTGACAACTTGGAGACGAGACATCGAACTCCAAGGCCTTGTTCAACGATGGATGCGTGATGCAAAGTCCAATCGAGGTTGGTGACGATAGTCGGTCCCCTTGGTAAAGGGGATGAGGCAAAACTAGAGATTCCACAATGGGGGTTGTCTTTAGTCTATAATCTATGCCTTCGGGATACATGAGGGGTGGGGGATCTATTTATAGTCCAGCCACATAAACAAGGGTAGTTTAGGGATAAAACTAGGGTTTGGACGAGCTAGAGGGGTACATGGGCCGAAGGCCCAACAGGTGCGCGCAGGCACACATGACCGGTAGTACCGGTCAACACCGGTAGTACCGCTCTGGGACCGGTAGTACCGCTTGCGGTCCTGGAGCGTCATTTGGAGCCGTCTGTAGCGAGCGGTATCAGGGGACGGTAGTACCGCTGACCGGTAGTACCGGGTCCAGATCCGGTAGTACCTCTTGCAGTCCAGGGACTTCTGTTGGCGTCGTCTGTAGGGAGTGGTAGTAGTGGGCGGTAGTGCCGCTGGCCGGTAGTATCGGCCGCCGGATCCGGTAGTACCGCAGGAGACAGAGAGCATTTGGTGATCTGTCTTCTTCCTCCTCCTCTTCCAAGCTTCCGTCTTGTCGGGCTTGATGCTCTGGGCTTCCTCCCTTGCCTCCGTACTGGTCGGTGTGAACCTATCATGCATATGTGACGGAATATGAAGTAGCATACCATTCAATAGGGTAGGAAATGGGCTCGCATAGAGGAACGGATTCACCTTTGGAGTCCATGACGACTTGGCGTAAGTTGGAGACCTTGATGTAGTAACGACCGTAGGTAGGGCTGCATCATCTGCCCCCCTTCAAAAAGAGTCGTCCTCGACTCTCCATGTTCATCACGAAGTAGAAGAGGTCGAAGGACATCCTTGATCCTGGGGTTCACCATATAGTCTTCCTCGGGAAGATTGACTTGACAACACTTCAATGTTCCTTCACCTTCCAGGAAGCCTACAAAGCTCACGACAAAAGCGAAGCAACACTCAAAGTGTAGCCAATTCATGAAGATTATAGCATGAGTCCTGTGGCATCCCGCAAAACCACTACTAGAAAATCGCGTTGAATTTGTGCATTGCATCGTCATCATCATGCATTGTTTGCCACAATTATGTTTGCAAAACCCGTCTTTGTTTTCCAAACGCCCCATCTTATTCAAACACCGAACACCGGGTCCCCGGAATATTTTATTTGGCCGCTATCGGTTTGCGCACGGCCCGTTTAAAACAAATAAAGTTTTATTAATTTTTAGTGGGGGCAGTCGAACGGGCCAACCGACCCGAACGACCACCCCCGTATACAACAAATCGGTCCACCCCAACTGCCCTCTAAATCCTAAACCCACCAACTATCCTACCCACACACACCCTCCACATCACTCCCACCAATCCCACCATGCCACCTCACTGCCTCCCTCTCCCTCACCCACTCAGAACCCGCCACGTGGCCAGCCCCCTCTATCTCCTCCCTCACCTCTCTCTCTCAGCACAAACCCACCCCTCAGCCGGCCCCACTCCCTCCACAGACCCCACCTCGCCCACCCACTGCCTGGGCCCGCCTGACCAGCCCCCAACCGCCCCAGCCACCCCACCTCCCAGTCACCCTCCCTGGTCCACGTGACGCGGTCCGCCCCGCCTGGCCCCTGGCCCGCCACCTGCCCGCGTGGCCCTCTCCTTCTCCCTCCTCCCCTCATCCTCGTGCGCGCACGGCACCGTCTCCCCGACCACGCCCAACCGCAGCTCGCCCCGCTCCGGCCGGCGTGCTCCCATATGGCCGCGACCTCCCGTTCCCCGTCCGCCTCCTTGTGCCAGCGCTCATGAGCCTCCCCACCGGACCGACCCGCGCCTGCTTCCCCGTCCGCCTCACTGCCAGAGGCTCATGACTCCTCCACTGGACCGTCGCCCGTACCGCCGACCAGCGCAGCGCCCATAAGCCGGCGCCAGTCGCCGGGACCCCCCGCCGTCGCCCAGCAGGCCTGTCCCGCCGCCATGAGCTCCTCCACCCACCTCTGGCCGTCCAGCGTCGTCGTCCCTGCGCCCTCGTCGACCGCGCCTTCCACACCTCGCCCCTCCGCTGCTCGCGGATCCGCCGCCCGAGCCGCGCCAGAGCTTCGCCAAGCACCCAGCGCGTCACCTCCGCCTCCGTCGCGCCTCTCCACTGAGTTCCGCCCGTCCGCGGCGGTGCCTCTTCCGTCGCTGCCTCCCGTTTGCGGCCGGACCCGCGCCAGACCTTCTCCGTGAGCCGAAAGGCCGCCTCCGTCGCCAAGCCAACGAGCCCGAGCCCCGAGCCCCGCGCCCCTGCATCTCGCCGTCCCCGCCGAGCTCCTCCCGAGTGGCCCTGCCCCGCGGCTCCGCCCTGTCCTGCCGTGGCCCTGCAAGCCGCTGCGGGTGCCCTCTCCGACCGTTTCAGTTCAGAGACTGTGTACCCGTGTTGCTAGGCCATTACCACAGTACCTTTTGGAGATGTGACCAAGGGTTTCAAGAAAAACCGCCAAGAACTCCACGTAGTTTCGGATGCGACAAGGACCCCTCGGAGCTGCCAAGGTCGCCAAGAACCCCGTACCCGAAGACCGATCCTCGAAGACCGAATTCTAGGCACGCCAAGACCGAACCCGGAGATCTCCGTCACGGGACACCATGATCGCCAACCCGGAACGCCAAGTGCCCTTTTTCCGGACCCGAAGACCAACGGTTAAGTTCACCACCGACAAAAGACGGGCTACGAGATCTACTTCGCGGGCACATGCGACAAGAACTACCCCGATCCGAAGACCCCGAACCCTCTCGTATCCGAGGACGACAAGTACTTCTGGCCGCAACGGCAAGATCGACCCCGTGGGACCCGACAAGTTCTTCCCGACGACAAGGACGGCACCGACCCGGAAGTAGCCGCTGCGACCCGACAGGCCAAGTTCTGCTCACGGACATCGAGACCCGATGCGACAAGATCAACTACCACGATATCCGAGACGACCCGGAGGCGAGAACGATCCGTCGAACCACGGACCTGTCGAACCCGAACCCGGAACCCCAAGATCGAACCCTAAATGTGAACCCCTTTCCGAACCCTATTTTATAACATAATAACAACTTGTTTCATATTAAATTGTCATTCCCGCATGCATATCTGTGGTTTGGGGGCCTTATGCCGATTCACCTAATAATTAAATATGGGGCCCATATGCGGGCAAATCTAGTCCCATATTGGCCTCATTTAAATTGGTGTAGCGAACCCGTTGCTATCTTCTACCATGTAAAACAACATTTAAATTGCAGGGTAGCTAAACAACCAGAACCATCTATCTAATTGTCGGGACCCCGGTTCCGCTTAATCTGACCTAATTGCATCGCACCTTTGCCATGCCATACATCATGCATGCATCATGCCGATCTTCTGCCGTTGTATTAAATGTTGCATTCGGTGTTTCTTCTAGTGTTTTGCTTCTTCGCGGATAAGACCGTTGAGTTGATGTGAGCTTCGCCCCGATCTTCGGATGAACCTTTTCGACAATGTTTTCAGGCGAGCATCTCCCTCTTTCTACCTATCTTACTTTTATAGTCTTTATTCCCTCCTGTTGATCTATTGCTATCTGTGTTGCGATGCTCTAGTTTCCGTACCCGATATATCCCCTGCAGCCTTATATTGCCTTGGACACACCCTATTACCTGTTGTTTGGTAGATAGTTGGACTTGCGCGTCGTAGTTGCTTGCTCAAGTGCTGATGTGTCGCCATATGCCACGATTCTTGATGTATTGCCGCATCTTGATGTTGGAGATGAATTCTAGTTTTACTTATTGTTCACTTTACTTGTTTAACAACTAAAATTGAATAAGCGAGGCATCGGTGGGTGATAGATAATATTTGGTTTCGAACGCCCACTTGTGTCCCGTAAGACCCAGTACTTGATACATTTCCTTGTTTTTGCGCTATCCACATCCGGAGGTATATGGGACCCCCAGCGAGCTTGATTCCGTCTTATTTCTTGGGGCCACAAACTAGTTTGAGGTTTTATTACTATCCTGTACTTATGCCATGCTTTTATTGCTTTATTTACGATTGCGGGGTACACTGCTTTATCTTGTTAGGGCCCGTGACCCGTTTACGTGGTATCGACAGTCCCCGTTTGGGGGCATACTGTCGTTTACCGCCGGCCCCACAAACTTTGGGGTCCGTCTCGGAGCTAGCTTACTGCTATGGTGTGTACTCAAGGGTGGCCCCTGAAATATTTCTGAATCCTGTGATTGTCCTCGTGAAAGCCTCGTTGGGTTTTGATTTGGTTTTTCCGAGGTTGATCGGCGTGTGTTGCTATTGGTGCACCGGCGGGTTAAAACTTTCTGAAAGCCGTGTCCGCGGATATGGACGACTTGGAGCACAGTATCTCGATCATAGACAAGCATAACTAAAGTTTACTGTTATAAATTTGACTTATAATGACTAGTAATCAGCTCCACTACAACGGAATGGCTAATTAATACTGCCCACAATTGCTTGTTTGGTTGTCGCTTGCGACAATTGTATATGACTAGTAAGTATTGCAACTACAATGAATTGGCTGAATAAAAGTATCAACAACTGCTGGGTTTCGGGTTTATCTCATGCTATCTGTACCTGATTAGTAATTGTTGCAACTATCACGGAATGGTTAACTAAAAGTGCCCACTGCTTATTTTATCAGGATGATCATCTATACTTGACTAGTAATTGCTGCAACGATAACTGAATAAATAAAACTGCCAACTGTGTGAGTTCCTCGGTTGACTTCCTCGTTTGGTCTCGAGGGGGAAACACCAGGATGGGTTGTTTGGTGTTAGTTTCAGGTTGGATCCGGATAGGTCATTCTCACCCCTCTCTAATTGACGCCTTGTTGTATCGAGTCTCTATAGGTTGTTTAGTGCATCTTTGCCGCTGCCGCTTGATCCACCATACCTATGTAGGCGAGGACCGAATTCTAGCCTCGCCGTGTCTTGGCCTCGATCTTGACGCTCCTTCTTTGTTTTCTTTTGCCCTTTGTCGGCACCCCTTTGTTAAGCAGGTTTTGAGATCGACGTTAGCGAGGTTACCCTTCCGGCTTGGCAGGGTTATGGACGCCATTGGTTATTCTTGAGGCTCTTAGCCCCATTTGCATCTTGTCCGTAATGGACGTTCTATCGTTTTCAAGGTGATTTGGATCTTTGTATATTATATCTGTATTCTTGACTCATGGAGTCGCTTATATATATATCTGTTCTGTGGGTCCCATCGAGGACTGTTGTGTAATGTTATTACTTCGTATTCCACCCGCACGAAAGTGCCTGGTGGGCACCTTTGAATCGTTTCTATGCGGGTTTGGTGAATTTTGCCCAAACTTGCATAGGTTCGATCGAGGGTGTTACTGTGGTATCGAGCTCGGCGATTCGATACCCCACAAGTCCAGTCCGTAGGATAACCTAGCTAACGGCCGAAGTAGAGTGTCAAAACTATTTTGAAAATCGGTTGGATAGTTCTGAGTAGGTCTGATTTTACTCCTTACCCTCTGCTGTTCCCCTCTTATCCCTACGTGTTTTGAATCCGCTCTCGTCTCTTTCTTCGAGTCCAGGAATTCTCGTGGTTGGGTTTCCGTCGTACCTTTAGGGTTTCGCTTCCTCCTTTGGTAACGGTGTTCTGCCATCCGGTGTTCAAGCTGCCAGATGAATCCGTCTACGGTGTTACCATCCTGTATTCCTTGTTTGTGCCATCCGGTGTTTTCCGACGCGACGATATCCTCTACGCCAGCTCCGATGCAGAGTCTGCATCACCCCTCTGTTTCCGAACCTCGCTTGTCGAGATCTTCAGTCTAATTCCGTGAGTTGGTTGCATAATCCGCCTATTTGTGTGCAGAGTAATGGTTTGGGTGCGGGATGGAGTAGCTACCATACCACTACTCTTATCATTCGCTCTTGTACATCGAATCAGTGGATCCAGCGATTTTACTCCGCTCATGGAAGTTAGGGGTGGCTTTATTTGTTGATACCTCTACCTTCGACCTGTTGTTCCCGGAGTGTTCTCCCGACGATCACGGACAACGAATTCTTGTTAGTGGTGTCGCGGGGATCTACACAAAGCGAGAAGCCGCAGATCGCCGACCCTTCCTTCCGGTACCATGAGGCGGATCTCGAGGGCGAGATCCATTGTTAGTGGTGTCGAATTGTGGCATCCCGCAAAACCACTACTAGAAAATCGCGTTGAATTTGTGCATTGCATCGTCATCATCATGCATTGTTTGCCACAATTATGTTTGCAAAACCCGTCTTTGTTTTCCAAACGCCCCATCTTATTCAAACACCGAACACCGGGTCCCCGGAATATTTTATTTGGCCGCTATCGGTTTGCGCACGGCCCGTTTAAAACAAATAAAGTTTTATTAATTTTTAGTGGGGGCAGTCGAACGGGCCAACCGACCCGAACGACCACCCCCGTATACAACAAATCGGTCCACCCCAACTGCCCTCTAAATCCTAAACCCACCAACTATCCTACCCACACACACCCTCCACATCACTCCCACCAATCCCACCATGCCACCTCACTGCCTCCCTCTCCCTCACCCACTCAGAACCCGCCACGTGGCCAGCCCCCTCTCTCTCCTCCCTCACCTCTCTCTCTCAGCACAAACCCACCCTCAGCCGGCCCCACTCCCTGCCAAGACCTCCCCACACACCTCCCCTGGCTGCAGGCCGACCAGCCCCCAACCGCCCCTGGCCACACCCCACCTCCCCCAGTCACCCCTCCCCTGGTCCACGCACGCGGTCCGCCCCGCCTGGCCCCTGGCCCGCCACCTGCCCGAGTGGCCCTCTCCTTCTCCCTCCTCCCCTCATCCTCGTGCGCGCACGGCACCGTCTCCACGACCACACCCAACCGCAGCTCCACTCCGCCGGGCGTGCTCCCCTTGGCCGCGACCTCCCGTTCCCCGTCGCCTCACTTGGAGGCTCAGCCGCATGAGCTCCTCCCACCGGACCGACCCGCACCGCCCGTTTCCCGTCCGCCTCAGCTTGAGGCCAGCGCCATGACTCCTCACCGGACCGTCGCCGTGCCAGCCCGCGGCGCCAGCTGGCCATAAGCCGCCATGCCGCCTGACCCCCTCGCCGCTGCCGCCCAGCCTGGCCCGCCGCCATGAGCTCCTCCACCCACCTCGGCCGTCCAGCTGCGTGTCCCAGCGCCGTGGCCTCGTCGACCAAGCGCCTTCCACACCTCGCCCCTCCGCTGCTCGCCGGATCCCCGTCGCGCCTCTCCACCGCGAGTTCCGCCCGTCCGCGCCGCCGGTGCCTCTTCCGTCGCTGCCTCCCGTTTGCAGCCGCCGGACCCCGCCAGGACCCCTTCTCCGGCGAGGCCGCCCGCCGTCGCCAAGCTCCGAGCCCGAGCCTGGAGCCGAGCCCAGCCCGAGCCCCAGCCTGCATCTCGCCGTCCCCGCCGAGCTCCTCCCGAGTGGCCCTGCCCCGCGGCTCCGCCCTGTCCTGCCGTGGCCCTGCAAGCCGCTGCGGGTGCCCTCTCCGACCGTTTCAGTTCAGAGACTGAGTACCCGTGTTGCTAGGCCATTACCACAGTACCTTTTGGAGATGTGACCAAGGGTTTCAAGAAAAACCGCCAAGAACTCCACGTAGTTTCGGATGCGACAAGGACCCCTCGGAGCTGCCAAGGTCGCCAAGAACCCCGTACCCGAAGACCGATCCTCGAAGACCGAATCCTAGGCACGCCAAGACCGAACCCGGAGATCTCCGTCACGGGACACCATGATCGCCAACCCGGAACGCCAAGTGCCCTTTTTCCGGACCCGAAGACCAACGGTTAAGTTCACCACCGACAAAAGGCGGGCTACGAGATCTACTTCGCGGGCACATGCGACAAGAACTACCCCGATCCGAAGACCCCGAACCCTCTCGTATCCGAGGACGACAAGTACTTCTGGCCGCAACGGCAAGATCGACCCCGTGGGACCCGACAAGTTCTTCCCGACGACAAGAACGACACCGACCCGGAAGTAGCCGCTGCGACCCGACACCGACCCAAGTTCTGCTCCCTGGACATCGAGACCCCGATGCGACAAGATCAACTACCCCTGATATCCGAGAACGACCCCGGAGGCCGAGAACGATCCCGTCGAACCCTGGACCCTGTCGAACCCCGAACCCCCGGAACCCCAAGATCGCCGAACCCTAAATGTGTGAACCCCCTTTCCGGAACCCTATTTTATAACATAATAACAACTTGTTGCATATTAAATTGTCATTCCCGCATGCATATCTGTGGTTTGGGGGCCTTATGCCGATTCACCTAATAATTAAATATGGGGCCCATATGCGGGCAAATCTAGTCCCATATTGGCCTCATTTAAATTGGTGTAGCGAACCCGTTGCTATCTTCTACCATGTAAAACAACATTTAAATTGCAGGGTAGCTAAACAACCAGAACCATCTATCTAATTGTCGGGACCCCGGTTCCGCTTAATCTGACCTAATTGCATCGCACCTTTGCCATGCCATACATCATGCATGCATCATGCCGATCTTCTGCCGTTGTATTAAATATTGCATCCGGTGTTTCTTCTAGTGTTTTGCTTCTTCGCGGATAAGGCCGTTGAGTTGATGTGAGCTTCGCCCCGATCTTCGGATGAACCTTTTTCGACAATGTTTTCAAAGTAGCATCTCCTCTTTCTACCTATCTTACTTTTATAGTCTTTATTCCTCCTGTTGATCTATTGCTATACGTGTTGCGATGCTCTAGTTTCGTGCCGATTTATCCCTCGACCTTATATTGCCTTGGACACACCCTATTACCTGTTGTTTGGTAGATAGTTGGACTTGCGCGTCGTAGTTGCTTGCTCAAGTGCTGATGTGTGTCGCCATATGCCACAGTTGCTGATGTATTGCCGCATGCTGATGTTGGAGATGAATTCTAGTTTTACTTATTGTTCACTTTACTTTCTGTTTAACAACTAAAATTGAATAAGCAGAGGCATCGGTGGGTGATAGATAATATTTGGTTTCCGAACGCCCACTTGTGTCCCGTAAGACCCCGAGTACTTGATACCTGTTCCTTGTTTTTGCGCGCTATCCACATCCGGGAGGTATATGGGACCCCCCTGAGCCAGAGCTTGATTCCGTCTTATTTCTTGGGGCCACAAACTAGTTTGAGGTTTTATTACTATCCTGTACTTATGCCATGCTTTACTGCTTTATTTACGATTGTGCGGGGTACCGCACACTGTACTGTTTAGGGCCCGTGACCCGTTTACGTGGTATCGACAGTCCCCGTTTGGGGGCATACTGTCGTTTACCGCCGGCCCCACAAACTTTGGGGTCCGTCTCGGAGCTAGCTTACTGCTATGGTGTACTCCAAGGGGTGGCCCCCTGAAATATTTCTGAATCCTGTGATTGTCCAGTCGTGAAAGCCTCGTTGGGTTTTGATTTGGTTTTTCCGAGGTTGATCGAGCGTGTGTTGCTATTGGTGCACCCCGGCCGGGTTAAAACTTTCAAAGCCGTGTCCGCGGATATGGACGACTTGGAGCACGATTCTCGATCATAGACAAGCATAACTAAAGTTTGTTATAAATTTGACTTATAATGACTAGTAATCAGCTCCACTACAACGGAATGGCTAATTAACGCCCACAATTGCTTGTTTGGTTGTCGCTGCGACAATTGTATATGACTAGTAAGTATTGCAACTACAATGAATTGGCTGAATAAAAGTATCAACAAGCTGGGTGTTGGGTTTATCTCATGCTATCTGAACCTGATTAGTAATTGTTGCAACTATCACGGAATGGTTAACTAAAAGTGCCCACTGCTTATTTTATCAGGATGATCATCTATACTTGACTAGTAATTGCTGCAACGATAACTGAATAAATAAAACTGCCAACTGTGTGAGTTCCTCGGTTGACTTCCTCGTTTGGTCTCGAGGGGGAAACACCAGGATGGGTTGTTTGGTGTTAGTTTCAGGTTGGATCCGGATAGGTCATTCTCACCCCTCTCTAATTGACGCCAGTTGTATCGAGTCTCTATAGGTTGTTTAGTGCATGCTGCCGCTGCCGCTTCAGTCCACCATACCTATGTAGGCGAGGACCGCCGAATTCTAGCCTCGCTGTCTTGGCCTCGATCGACGCTCCTTCTTTGTTTTCGCTTTGCCCTTTGTCGGCACCCCTTTGTTAAGCAGGTTTTGAGATCGACGTTAGCGTGGTTACCCTTCCGCTTGGCTGGCAGGGTTATGGACGCCATTGGTTATTCTTCGTGGCTCTTAGCCCCATTTGCATCTTGTCCGTAGTCGGACGTTCTATCGTTTTCAAGGTGATTTGGATCTTTGTATATTATATATATACATATTCTTGACTCATGGAGTCGCTTATATATATATCTGTTCTGTGGGTCCCATCGAGGACTGTTGTGTAATGTTATTACTTCGTATTCCACCCGCACGAAAGTGCCTGGTGGGCACCTTTGAATCGTTTCTATGCGGGTTTGGTGAATTTTGCCCAAACTTGCATAGGTTCGATTCTGAGGGTGTTACAAGTCCTCAAGTAGAAGGAAGTCACCTTAGCTTGTAAAGATAGCTCGATGAAGGGTAGCCATAGGTAACTCTCTTCGATTCTTCTTGTCAACACATGGTTGGTAGAGGTTGACGTGTATGCACTTGTACCTTCACACAACAAAGACCAAGAAAAATATTTTCGTGCGTGATAGAGGAGCATGTCAAATGTGGCATGTCCATTCTTGTTCACAACACTATTAGTACAATGCATGTATAGCAAATGGAATGCATATGCAAGGTCAAAGTGCATGGAAATTGTTTGAACATCATCCAAATGTGGGAACTCAAAAACTCCATATAACGTAGTAGTGGGGCACTCAAAGCATTGGATCAAAATTTCAATCAACATCTTTGATGCAAGAATAGGAGAATTCAGCAAAAACACACAAGGAAGAATGTCCAAAGAAACATCATTATGTGTGCAAACCAACCATTGGAAAGATAAATTGTTTAACATGTTGGATGTCACACACAAATCATCAAAAGCAAATACCATGGGAATATGAGTATCCCAAACGGAAGCAAAAAACAACACGTTTGCAAAAAACCAAATGAAAGAGCTAGTGGTCCTTATGTTTGTTGCAACAACAAGACGAGATTCTTGGAAGCTCTCATGACAATACATGCTCTTAATGGAATTGTGGTTGCACACAAAACATCGGAGAGA
Source organism: Avena longiglumis (assembly GCA_030063025.1). NCBI lineage: Eukaryota > Viridiplantae > Streptophyta > Magnoliopsida > Poales > Poaceae > Avena > Avena longiglumis. The sequence continues at coordinate 31,702,803 of CP125979.1, read as the reverse complement.
TAAATTGTTCAACAATTTTGTTACAACACACAAAACATCATTACCTAAAAGCGAAGAAACATGAATGTCACAAGGGGAGATAATACCATTAACATGCTTGCAATCAAACCATAGGAAAGAGCAATTTTCCAACATGAAAGATGCAAAGCATGCAAAAGGTATCAGAGCTGGGTTCGATCTTGAACTCACTTGTGGGATGCTCTCTAGAGCTCTTTTTGTCAACTCGTGCTCAACCGAGGTTGACATGATAGTGCGGATACCTACACACATCATATGTAAAAGGAAGAACATGTGTGCATGGTAGAGATACACATCATCCATCATGACGTATATCTTCTTGTGCACATCACCATTAATGTCATTCAAGTATGAAATAGATGCATGGTGAGTATGCAAGTGGGGAACATGCTTATCATGGTAATCATCAAGATCTCCAAAAATTGAGAAAGCTATCGGGGACATCTCATTATAACACATATAATCAATATTGTGGCAAGAAAAACAAGTGAAATAGCAAGCATTCATCTTATCGCAAGCAACGGGAGAAATTGAATGACTAGGATGACAAGGCAAGTCCAAAGCAATTGGAGGATACACACAAGATGCATAGCATGGCATGTTTATGACAATGATATCACTAGTGCAGAGCCCCCCTTTAACTCCGGTTGGGAGGGCCCTCTAACAGCGGTTCCCCAACCGCTGTTGAGGGTTCGGTGTTAGAGGGGGGGCCCCTTTAACACTGGTTCTTGTACGAACCGGTGTTAAAGGGTGGCGCACGTGGGGCTGCCGCAGTTCGCCTTTAACACCGGTTCAGACGGAACCGGTGTTAAAGCTGCCATAGAGATTTAGGCGTTTCGCCATGCGAACTGCCAGGAAAACGGCCTAAATCTCGCCGGCAGACCGCCTGCCCTCATGATTACTGGGGGAGTGAGGGGAAATCGATCGGGAGCGGTATACTTATAAATCGTCATCGGTACATACGAGTACATGAATAATTAAGCAACTATTATTATACACAAACATCGTCATCGGCACATACATGGTCATCGTTCATTTTGGTGGATATCTAAAGAGATCTCCGCCAGGCGTGACGACCTCATCAAGTATGAACCCCGCCAATTCCTCTTGAATGGCTCGTATGCGTTCAAATGGTAGGAGTTGGTCCCGCATCCGTTCGATCTGAATATATATGAAGAATGGGCCGTCAATATATATAAGAATAAAACTCAACACAATTGATGGTAATAAAATAATGTTGTGGACTTTGTTTACTTACTCTAAGTTGTTCTAGTGCGGCTTGGTCTGTCGCACATATCGTGTTGCGAATGAATTCGCAAACATAGTACCCACATAAGTTATTGCCGTGTCCCTGATGCGCGCACTTTACGAGAATAGAGAGTTCAATCAAAATAATAATCAATAAAGCATGATATAATGGAATTGGAAGCTAGCTAGTATTACTTACATTTTGGTCTACAAATTTTAGTTCTTGACCATTCACCCACGGCCCTGCCCGAGAACATTTTCCAAACCCCGTCCGACAAAGAAAATGGATAAAGGAGTAATTAATTACTTATTGTCACGAAGTTGCCGATCTAGTGCGATAATATGATTGAAATTACCTCTGGAGCATCTCTCTAAAGTCTGCCCATAGCTCTTTTTCTTTTCGTAACGAGTCCATGACAAGGACTTTTCTGAGTCGGGTTGAATGACTAGCGTAATAAAGTGGAACCTACGACGCATAACTCATCATCGCCACTCTTAACATCGAGTGGCGAAGCAGAATGTGTACAAGAGAGGGTACAAGACTACCGAGAAGTTGTAAGGCAATAGTATTTCCCTTTTGGTTTGTTGTCTCAAGAAAGACTTTAGCAAGTAATCTTCTGTTTGCCCGTGTTTGTCTCTTACCACTTCTTCATGAACTCTATTTGGGTCAACGAACCCAATGTCAAAATGGCCTCCTTTCATGCATTCCATAACCTTTTTCCTGCATAATAGTATATACATATATGGTGAGCATATATATATACATGCAATTAATGAAGTGAATGAGATGAGATAAAAATTACATAAATAGTACTTACACACAATAAAGGCTGATGGCAGATTTGTCGAGTTCCTTCTGATTGAATAGAAAATGCAAGTCTTGAATGTTGAAGTCGATCGCGTCGTCTCCACACAAGAAAATCTGATCTCTTATATGCGCCGTGATCCATTCTTCTTTTCGCCTTGCAAAAATGAAGGTACCACTTGTGCAATTTTCGCATCTTTGTTGGTAGATTCTTGAGCTCCTCTTTCTTGACTAGATTCTTCCCATACTTCCATGGCTGTATGGGGTTGACATCGCATTTGGGCAAGTTGTCTCCCATGACGTTCAAGTATGCAATGTAAGTCATCCCCATCTCATTGGCCTTTCTTTGTAGCTCTGCCTCGTAATCATCTACGGGAGGAGCGTCCCGTTTGTCAAACATTTGGAGCGGGGCGCATGATTGGTTTTCCTGCTCTCCGAGCATGGGAACTGTTTTCTGGGGTGCCTCACGACTGCTACTTTCAGTCTCCCTACGGCGCCTTGCATCCGCCTTCAAAATCTGGCGCTCGTAGTCCGGCACAAGTGGGGTTTCAGGTTTCAAAAGATTTTTGTAAAACTTCTCCACCACCGCCGGATATATTTTCTCCTTTGGCTCGGCCCGTCTAGGTGCAAAGAATTTCTTGACCTGTTCTCCCGAGATCCTATTGGTCTCCTCGTCGCTGCGATTCCACGGTAAAACCGGTAATGGCTTGGCGGAAGGCCGCGGGACGTAGTTTTTTGAACTCTTTGGCGTACGGTTTCCTGTGGATTTCTTTGTGGCAGTGCTACTGATGCTCCTCGTGGCAGTGCTCTTCCGCTTACGCTGAGGAGATGGCTGAAGCACCGGAGATGGCTGACGGGGGAGATGGCTGTGAGCAGAGATGGCCGACGGGCGGAGATGGCTGCCACAGAGATGGTCAAGGGCGGAGATGGCTGCCAGAGAGATAGCTGAATCGGCTCGGCACGACGCTATGGAGACGGCGGGGTGCAGTGACCTCCAATTTGGAAGCACAATGTGTTCCTTCTTCCAAAGAATGGTTGTTTTCACTGCAAATTTGAGTTGAGTTTCCCCTTCACCTGTAGCATGGTCAAGCTGTGCTTCCTCATATTCCTTCACAACCTCATCCACCCCGACAATAGCATAGCCATCTGGAATCGGTCGGCAGTGGTAAGTTCCACCAGCTACAGGAAGTAAGGCATAGCCGACAGCCACCTTAATGGATAAGCCGATTAATATCACATGCAGCTCAGCGTGTTCGCTCTCCGTGATCTCATCAACGGGGTATCGAGGACCCGTCATTTCAAGCGTGGGCTGCACGTTCTCCGTGGAAGCCACACTGCTTTTCCGCGCAGAGTCTGGGCCGCGGGCAGCTTCCAATGCAGGCTCTTCATGCCGCTGAGATGGGCCGGTAGCTTGATGGCTCTGTTGTGCATTCACTTGCGTCTGCAGCGCCGCAAGTGCATGTTCTATCTGTGTCATCCGCTATGTACGCTCTTTTTCTTTTCTGCCGCGCCATCTGTAAGAGTCGCTCCAGTCGGCAAACCCATCCTTCCACGTCATACCCCCTGTGCCTCGTGCATGTCCGGTGTCTTTTTTTACCGATGGCGCGTGTGAGCTGGTCATTCTCTCTGTCGGGATGGAAGGTCTGGCGGATGTTTCCTCGTATGCCGTGATGAGTTCAAGGACGGGTTTGGCAAGGATGGTTGGGAAGATACACAATCCTGTTCGGGTCCAACCTTGCCCGATTCCGTAGAACCAAGTCTTTGCACGTAGGTCCCACCCATCCGGGGTGTGATCCTCTCTCGCAGGCCCTCTCAGCTTCCTCCCACTTAGGCCTCGAGATATGTAGCCACCGACCCCATCCTCCGTGATATTCCTTCTTGAGGGCATTAAGCGTATTGGTTTCGACCTCTTTTTAGCTATAGCACTTTTTTATATGTCTCAAATTCGGGCTGAGGTCTTATCTTCGCATAATATGCGTCTTGAAATCTGAGTCTCATGAGCTTTGACAAATTTGTTCAATTTTGTCTTCCAGCATGGAAAGCCTCAGCCATCTTCTTTAGAGTCCACTCTTTGACCTTTTTCTTTATAACCGGGTTGTTTTCATCCTCCTCTGGCGGAAGGGTGAAATTTACCAACAACGAATTCCAAAGAGTTTCTTTGGATATGTCATCGACAAAGGTACCGTCGCCCTTCTTTGGCTTATTTCAATATTCAATTATGATTGGGATTTGGTCCCTAACAAGAACTCCAGCCTGACGTATAAATTTGTCTGCGGCCTTCTTGGGCTCCATCGGCCTTCCATCAACACGGACTGCTTCGATCGTGAACTTTGCACGATCTTTCAACCGCTGGCTCGCGCCTCGTTTGCTCTTTTTCGTAGAAGAAGATGGTTGCTGGCTGGTCGATCCAGAGGGCTAAAAGAAGAAAGAAGCGTTAATTAATACATGTAGAAGAAGATTGTTGGTGGAAGTCAGCTGAGGCTTAATCAATGCATATACCTCGCCGGACTTTGTAACCATTAAATTATGTTCACCGGAGTCTTCATCTTCTCCATGACTAGTACTTGAGCTGTCGTCGTCATGTCCCTCCAAGTTCAGATATTTTGAGGTGTCCTCATCAATAATGTTCTCCATTATTTCTTCTTCTTCAAGGTTTCTACTAAGTGGATCCATAGTTTCTAAAACAATAATATTATCTAGAGTAAGTGTGTAAACATTCAAGTGGACTTGGATTCATACACAAATATACATATTATTCATACCAAAATACACAAATAAATACACAAATGAGTCAGAGGTCCAATTTGTATACAAGTTTTAATCTATGCATGTAGTACAATTTATCGAGCAAACAAGTTTTAATCAGGCTGAGTCAGCAATCACACACGTGGCAGACATGTGGCGCTCACCGGTGGGTGACGTTGGTCTCGGCGGTGCTCGTCGGACAGATGCGGGCGGTGCTTTCGGCGGCGGTAGCGGCGGGCTTGTCGGGCGTGGCGGCGTCGGCATTGAGGCGTGGCCTACGAGCTCCGAAGCGGCGGCGAGACGCTCCTGCACGGGGAAGAGAGCGAGATGGTCAGGGCTCCTCGAAATAGGCTTGCGCCCCGCTATATTAATATAGCAATCACAAGATACAACGACAATGTTGGAGGAGAAAAGGGAAAGTGAAATAAGTTATGCGTCAGGTGGTGAGCGGTCCTCTAGGACCTCTCCAATCCTCCCATCTCTCTCTGGTTCGAGCTCGCGCCGAGAGCCTCCCATTGCCGCCGTCGGCCGTCGTGCACACGGACGGAGCCCCACCGTGTTCTTGGATCCATGAGGTAGACCTTAGCATCTCGGCGTGGTTCCTGGGGTTTGTCCCTCTGCTCAACAACCGCCGCCGCCGCGAGCGCCTCTGTCCGCCGCCGCTCTTCCTCTCCCCTCCTTGCTTGCCGCCTGCCGCATCTCCCCTCTTCGCTTCGCCGGTTCCCACCTCCGAGCGTCACCCGCACCCTCCCCATCGAACTCCCCTGCATCCACCCCCTCCGCCAGGCCGTCGACCCACCCCGCCAGCTCCCTATAGTTGCCCCGTGCCGGCGAGCCCGCGGCCTCCCTCCGCTCTGGCCGTCCGCCTCGCCTCTGCTTCTGTCTACCTCTCCCGTCGCCACTCGATGAGCTCGCTGGGCCGAGCGCCGCGCCCTTGCCTCGCCCTCCGGCCGCTCGTCCTCAGCGCCCCAACCTCCGCCGGGGCCCTCCCCACACCTCCTTCTGCGACGCCTGGCCGCCACCGGGGCCGACGGCGCCGCCTCTGCACTTCCCCGACGCCAAGCCCGAGCCACGGCCTCGCCACGCCAACCTTGCGCTCTCCAAGCTGCGAGTCCACGGCTCTCCAGCCGCCACCGGATCCACCACCGCCACCGCCAGCCCTCCCGGCTCCACCACCGCCACCGCCCTCAGGCGCCACCGCCCAGCACATCGCTCGCGCTCGCGAGGTCGACCCGACACCGCCACGGCTGCCATTGCTGCCTCGTCATCCTCCGTCGGCCTCCTCCACGTACCGCAGCGACCTTCGGCCACCGTCGTGTGGAGACATAGAGGGAGGGGAAGGATGCAGGGAAGAGAGGTCGGGGCGGCGACCTCGAGCTCCGGGCGCGGCGAGACGCGGGTCGGAGCGGCGGCGGCGAGACGGCGGTCGAAGGCGAGACGGAGATCGATCTGCTCGATGGGGGAAGAAAGGAAGGGAAGGTGAAATAAATACACACCCCCCCTTTAACACCGGTTCGTGGCTGGAACCGGTGTTAGAAAGCTTCAAGATGCATTTACCCCCTTTAACACCGGTTCGTTTGGAACCGGTGTTAAAGAGGTGCTTGAACGAAGCAATCTTTAACACCGGTTCTGTCTCGAACCGGTGTTAAAGGGGGCATTTATTTCATGCATTAAAGGGCTTTTAATTCAAAAATATGATATGAAATTTAGAAAATTCATATCTTTTTCATTTCAACTCGTAAAAATATGAATAATATATCATAATTTTCAGAAAATAATATCTATCCATTCATGTAAATCATTTTATATTTACTTTACATGAAATTTTTTAAAATAAATAAACACTTATTTCATGCATTAAAGGGGCTTTTTTAATTCAAAAAATATGATATGAATTTAGAAAATTCATATCTTTTTCATTTCAACTCAGAAAAATATGAATAATATATCATAATTTTCAGAAAAATAATATCTATCCATTCATGTAAATGATTTTTATTAGATCAAATCATATTTTAATGCCGCATCTTTTGTATTAACATTTTTGAATTGATTGGATATTTAAATGTCGCATCTTTTGTATACACTTGAATCTCACCAAGCCTCTCTCAACTTGCATTGTTTTTTGATCAATGCGTTGGTGGTTTTTTGAATTAGCCATTTGGTGGTTGCTTCACAAAACCGTCCGTTTTTTATGCTCGGAAAATGGAAAATGCCTTTTTGGTGCGATAAAAAGGAAAACTCCTCTTGCAAACTGTGCCTTGATTCTAGCCATAACATTGGTCATTTGACCCGAATGAGATAGGTCATTTTGAGACAGTTACATAAAGCCGAATCGAACTGAAAATTAAGATACATAAAAGAACCGAAAATTAAGATACATAAAAGAACTGAAAATTAAGATACATGGCGATTAAGTAACAATCCAACTGAACTGAAAATTAAGATACATAAAAGAACTGAAAATTAAGATACATGGCCGATTAAGTAACAATCGGCCGAACTTGTTTCGAATGTTGGAGTGATTCATCATGCTCCTCCCTACACTGTAATACTGCCACCTTAGTCGTCATTGGCCGCCGTCATCATTTGCCGTCGGGGTCACCGTAATTGAACCTCTGGAAGTACGCGGGCTGGACTTGAGGGTAGCGCGTGGGCTGGACTTGAGGGTAGCGCAGACGGGGTTAGAGTCGGCGGTGTCATAGGCCATGACGCCTGGAGAGTCCGACCGCGCCACCATAGCCAGCGGCGGCCTCGTTGAAGTTAGGAGGAGGTGGGCCGTCCTCCTCGTGCTGGCGGCGCCCTCTCATGCCGATCCACGAAGAAGGCTTCCCAAGTAGAGAAATAGTCGGGATGCCATCTGGGATTCCTCCATTGCTCGGTGTGAGCTCAAGTAGTAGTGGTTCGTGATGGCCATCCGTGCGCCACACCTAGAGGGACAGAGGAACCGCACACCTCCAACGCCAAGATCCAGCCGACGGGGACACGAGTTCGCGGTAGGGGTAGTTCGAGAAAAGCGCCTCCGCCTCCCCAGGGGTTAGTACGGTGGAAGCCATGGGAAAGAGTGATGAAGTTGCAGATATGAGTCTAGAGATGTGCAATGACAATGGAGGCCAACCCCTACATATATATATAGTGAACTAGCGGGAAGAACTGGAGGGAAGAACTGGCGGGAAGAAAAATGGCGGGAAAAAATGGCGGGATGAACCTTTAGTCCCGGTTGGAGACACCAAAACCGGGACTAAAGATGAACCTTTAGTCCCGGTTGGAGACACCAACCGGGACAAAACACGAGTCAGCACTAATAATAGGGGTGAGTGCATGTCGACATTATGTCGTGCGGCGTGTACCTTGTCCCGGATGGTGTCACCAACCGAGACTAAAGATGAACCTTTAGTCCCGGTTGGAGACACCAACCGGGACTAATAATAGGGGTGAGTGTCGACATTATTTTGTAAGTGTCAACACTATGTCGAGCTGCTTGTACTATAAATAGGCATCCTTGTGAGTCCAGTCCTCCAGCCAGTTTGAGGCAGGGACACCACTACGGCCAGTTTCAGGGAGATGCCGACGTAGCCCAGTCCTCCGGCATCTCCGAGAAACTGGTCATAGAGTCACTCCCTAATATGTGAAATTAGTTAGCTCCCTGGTGTATTGATCTAGTTAGAGAAGTTACAAAGCTGCAAGATGGTTTTCGAGAGCAGGGACACCACTACGGCCAGCCTGTGGAGATGCCGACGAGCCAGATCCTCCCATCTCCGAGAACTGGTCATAGAGGCACTCCTAATATGTGAAATTAGTTAGCTCCTGGTGTATTGATCTAGTTAGAGAAGTTACAAAGCTGCAAGATGGTTTTCGAGAGCAGGGACACCACGGTTGTTTTCGGGGAGATGCCGACGAGCCTAGTCCTCCCATCTCCAAGAAACTGGTCATAGAGGCACTCCTAATATGTGATCCAGCTTTGGAGATCGATCTTAATGGTAAGTACGAATCGGGACAACTTCTTCTCATAGTCCCGGTCCATCCACAAAACATGACTAACACTCAAGACATGTATTAATATTAAAACATGAACTAGAGTTACATAATATGAGCATGAACTTCTTGGCATATGCCCTTCCTTATGATCGCTTCAGGCGTAACCATGGAGCATATTCTTTACTTAACGGAATGCTTGGGTCATTTTCTTTGTGAAGGCGGAATTTCATCAAACTTATTATAATCTTCGACATGTCCATCTTGTCCTCGATTCCCACGATGTTTATTTTCCCCGAAAGAACTATGTGATGCTTTGGCTCATCATATGATGTATTCGTTTGCATATTTTTTCTTTTTTGGTCCGGAGGACATGTCCTTCACATAGAAAACCCGAGCCACATCATTGGCTAGGACGAATGGTTCGTCTAAGTTCTTCATAAGATTGTTGAGATCCACCGTTGTCATTCCGCATTTCTTGTCTACCTCAACCCCTCCTCCGTTAGCTTGACCCATTTGCATCGAAACAAGGGGACCTTAAAATTAGGTCCATAGTCAAGTTCCCATATCTCCTCTATGAACCCATAATACGTGGTCTTTTGCCCATTGTCTTCTTTGCATCGAGCGGACACCACTGCTTTTGGTTGGTGCTCTTTTTATCTTGGCCTATCGTAAAATGTATTCCCATTTATCTCGTACCCTTGGAAAGTACATACATCGAAGACGGTGTCACAGCCAACAAGTACATTTGATCCCTAACAGTGGTGTTATTCGTGAGAAGTCTTTGCAGCCACCGCCAAAACTCGCCATGTGTTCACTTATAATCCATTCATCGACGCCGGGTGTTTGAGGCGTATTAAATTCTTGTGTTCATTGATATACGGGCAACCAAGATAGATCTTTGTAAAACCGTGTAGTGTGCTTGATTGAGAGAATGCGTCCTACATATCATTGCTTTACATCCTAGGGTGCCTTTTCACAGTCTCCCCTCATGTCGTGATTACGGAACACCAATCGCCTTAAGGTCAGGAATAAAATCAACAGAACTCAATGACCTCCTCTTTACATAGCCCTTGGAGATGCTTCCTTCCGGCCTAGCACGGTTATGAACATATTTCTTTAAGACTCCCATGTACCTCTCAAAGGGAACATATTGTGTAGAAATCTGGGACCGAGAATGGCAATCTCTTCTACTAGGTGAACCAGAGATGTCATAATATTGAAGAAGGATGGTGGGAACACCAACTCAAAGTCGACAAGACATTGGTCCACATCTGTTTGTAACCTGGTAGGCTTTACGGATCGATTACCTTACGAGATATTGCATTGAGGAATGCACATAACTTCACAATGGGTACTCGAACATTTTCGGTAGAAGCCCCTCAATGCAATCGGAAGCAATTGTGTCATAATCACGTGGCGATCATGAGACTTCAGGTTTTGGAATTTTTTCTCGCCATATTTATTATTCCCTTTATATTCGACGAGAAGCGAGACGGGACCTTGATCTTGCTCGGACATTCAAAAAGATTTCCTTCTACGCTTTGGTAAGAGCGTGTAGTGGCGGGGAGTTAAGTGGCATCGTTTACCCTTCTCGTTCTCGGGATGCATAGGCTCTTGAGGGCCTTCACACGTTGCTGGTCTGTCGTGCTTCGGTGTATCTTTTGTCTTCCCATACACTCCTAGAAAGCCTAGCAGGTTCACGCAAACATTCTTCGTCACGTGCATCACGTCGATTGAAGAGCGGACCTCTAAGACTTTCCAATAGGGTAGGTCCCAAAATATAGATTGCTTCTTCCACATGGGCGTGTCCGCATCGTCATTCGAACAGATAGTGCGGGACCTTTTCCAAAGATTACTTCTAGGTCCTTGACCATACCAAATACCTCCTCACGATGAGGAGGAGGCTTCCTCCGGGTTCTACGCAGACGTTTGAAATGCTTGCCTTTCTTTCTTCTTGGATGCGAGTTCTAAGAAATCGGCGATACCCTAGGTACACAACCTTCTTACATTTATCCAAATATACACTTTCAGTATCATCTAAACAGTGTGTGCATGCATTGTATCCCTTGTTTATGTCATACCGAAATGTTACTAAGAGCAGGCCAATCATTGATGGTTACGAAAAGCAATGCTCGTGGGTCAAATGGCTCCCCTTTGCGCTCATCCCACATACGTGCACCTGGTTTGGCCCATACTGTAAAAGTTCTTCAACTAATGGCCTTAGGTACACATCAATGTCGTTGCCGGGTTGCCTCGGGCCTTGGATGAGCACGGCATCATAATGAACTTCCTCTTCATACACAACCAAGGAGGAAGGTTATAGATACATAGGGTCACAGGCCAGGTCGTGACTGCATCTCTGCGCACCAAAAGGATTCATGCCGTCTGTACTTAGATCAAACCTTAAGTTCCTTTGCGTCACGTAAAGTCCGGGTACTCTCGCCGACTTTTCTCCACTGTGACCCATCGGTGGGTGTCTCAACATCGCGTCTTTCTTACGGTCTTCCATGTGCCATCGCAACAACTTGGCATGCTCTTTATTTCGAAGAGCGTTTTAACCGTGGTATTATAGGAGCATACCACATAACCTTGGCGGAACCTTCTTCCTAGGGGCCTCGCCCTCAACATCGCCAGGATCGTCTCGTCGATCTTATACCTTAGTGCGATGCATACCGGCATGCATCCAAATTCTCGTACTTCTCACGCTAGAGGATGCAGTCATTAATGCAGCATGTATCTTACGCGTCTAATCCTAGAGGCGTACAACCTTCTTTGCTTGGTATGTCTTGTCAGCAACTCATTATTTCTTGGAAGAAGATTCTTCATTTTTAGCAACAACTTTGAAAATGCTGTCGGTCACACCATTCTCTGCCTTCCATTGCAGCAAATCCGATGTGGCACCTAGCTTTTGTGGCCATCTTCGCAAGTTGGATACAACAATGTTTTGTGATCCTTTAACATCTGCTCCAGCTTCTCCTTCTCCTTTTCAGTTTCACATTCTTCCTTTGCATCAAGAATGGCCCGACCAAGATCGTCATCAGGGCCCATCTTCCCTCTTGATCTTCATTATCTACCTCCGTTGCAATATCATCATATTCGGGATACATATTATGATAGTTTTCATCATCCTCTTCTTCTTCGTTGTCTTCCATCACAACCCCTTTTTCTCCGTGCTTGGTCCAACAATTATAGCTGGGCATGAAACCGGATCGAAGCGGTGGGCGTGAATGGTTCGGTATTTGAGTAGTCTTTCTTGTTCGACGGTGAACACACGGACAGACATAAAACCATTGTGACCACGGTTTGCATTAGCCACAACGATGAAATTTTGGAGGCCGTAATGTACTCGGAAGTCTGGCGGTCACCGTACATCCATTGCCGATTCATCTGCATTAATATGTAGTATATATCAAAAAATAATAGGGAGATGACCATTTATATATATAGTACATCAATGACACATGAAACTATAGTTGCCGACCTCGACCGAGACGGAAAGAGCAACAAGAAAGCTTATTTTGAGCTCTCGGGCATTTCACCGAACACCTCTAGTGCATATGAAAAAAACACAAACTAGCACTCTTCACACCCTCTTGCTAGGCTCCAAAATGTGATAGAATGGAAGAGTGGGGTGTGTGTGTGGGCTGGGGTGGTGTCTTATATAGCCCCCCCCCTTTAACACCGGTTCGTGCCACGAACCGGTGTTAAAGGGGGGGGGGTGCGCGGGCCACTGGTGCGGGGACCTTTAACACCGGTTTGTGCCACGAACCGGTGTTAAAGGGGGGATCCTTTAATGCCGCAGAGGTCACGCTGGTACGGCCCCCCCTTTAACACCGGTTCGTAGAAGAACCGGTGTTAAAGCCCTTTTTGGGATCAACAAAAGCCCTCGTTTCCACTAGTGTATTGCAATCAAACAATTCCACATGATCAATATTATGCAAAGGCAAATCATCACATGGGAAATTGGATGAATCATATGTAATGTCACAAGTATCATCCATAGCATGCATATCCTCACAATTCATCATGTCCACTAGTGGGATCATGGCATCATCAACACCCTTATTGTTGGATTCCGCCTTGCTCACGGAATTTGGATGGAGTAGATAGCATGAACAACGTGGATGATGATGTAGTGCTCCTTCTCCTCTTCGAAACGAGCTAAAGAACACCAAAATCCGAGTTCGAATGCAAAAGTTATGCTCAAAACGGTGAAAGGCTGAAATCTGGGAACATGCTGTTTTCTTTCTGTACTGGGCGGTAGTACCGGATATTAGGAGCGTTAGTACCGGTGAGCGGTAGTACCGAATGTTGTGAGCGTTAGTACCGGTGAGCGGTAGTACTGGATATTTGGACCGGTAGTACCGCTTGGTCCAGGGACGCCCAGATTTGACGCGTTTTCGCGATTTTGGGGTGATTTCGGCGGAAAATCTTCAAGAAAAACACCAAATCGAAGGGGGAAATCAAGGAATTAGGCTATGGGAACGCAAAGGAAGGTATATCAACAAGTTTAGCAAGTAATCCACGGATCAAAACCTACCAAAACGCACTCAAATCACAGATCGATCCAAAACACGAATTGGGGCTATTTTTGGTGGAATTTTCGAATTTATGGGGAAAAGACCAATCGATGAGAAATCCGTGGCAACCAAAAGCTGCTGATACCAGATGATGGAGGGGTTAACCTCTTGGGTGGCCCTATCTTCATGGATCTCGTGGTCAATACGATGGGAAAGCGAGGGGAAAGGGAGAAGGTAGCGGAAGCGAATACACACCTCGCGAAGAACACAATGAACACACGCAAAACTCACACGATACAAGGCCGATTGCTCCCGAACTGGGGCCACCGGTCCGATAGAATCCACGCAAGGAAAGATCGGTCAACGTGCTCCCTCAAATCCACATCGGAGAGGGAAGAACACCTTGGGGAGGGTCTTGACAACTTGGAGACGAGACATCGAACTCCAAGGCCTTGTTCAACGATGGATGCGTGATGCAAAGTCCAATCGAGGTTGGTGACGATAGTCGGTCCCCTTGGTAAAGGGGATGAGGCAAAACTAGAGATTCCACAATGGGGGTTGTCTTTAGTCTATCATCTATGCCTTCGGGATACATGAGGGGTGGGGGATCTATTTATAGGCCAGCCACATAAACAGGGGTAGTTTAGGGATAAAACTAGGGTTTGGACGAGCTAGAGGGGTACATGGGCCGAAGGCCCAACAGGTGCACGTAGGCACACATGACCGGTAGTACCGGTCAACACCGGTAGTACCGCTTGCGGTCCTGGAGCGTCAGTTGGAGCCGTCTGTAGTGAGCGGTATCATGGGACGGTAGTACCGCTGGCCGGTAGTACCGGGTCCATATCCGGTAGTACCGCTTGCAGTCCAGGGACTTCTGTTGGCGTCGTCTGTAGGGAGCGGTAGTAGTGGGCGGTAGTGCCGCTGGCCGGTAGTACCGGCCGCCGGATCCGGTAGTACCGCAGGAGACAGAGAGCATTTGGCGATCTGTCTTCTTCCTCCTCCTCTTCCAAGCTTCCGTCTTGTCGGGCTTGATGCTCCGGGCTTCTTCCCTTTCCTCCGTACTGGTCGGTGTGAACCTATCATGCATATGTGACGAAGTATGAAGTAGCATACCATTCAATAGGGTAGGAAGTGGGCGCGCATAGAGGAACGGATTCACCTTTGGAGTCCACGACTTGGCGTAAGTTGGAGACCTTGATGTAGTAACGACCGTAGGTCGGGCTGCATCAACGCTGATGGGTGGGACCCACAAAGCGGGCCTGATGGACGGTGATGGCAGCCGCTCTAGGAGGCGGAGGGTGCCGATCTGTCCCACCTGGAAGCAGAAGCTCCCGAAAAGCATCTCGAGCCCGCCGCTGATGGACTTGAAATTCTTCAGGATGGCTGGTGAGTGGGCGGTGAAGTCGAAGGTGCTGAAGAGGAGGGGACTCTTCGTCGCTGATGAGTTGTAGATCGCTCCGGATGGGACTGTCACGATCCACAATGAGCGTCCCCAGTTCCCATAGACGGCGCGAATCTCGACAATGCCCATTGTTATGGACTTGGGTTTTGGAGAAGATGGGGATACTGGAGATCGCGGAACGGTTAACAGACAAGCTGACATGGTTATACCCTACGGGTACGTAACTTCAGCATACCTAGTCCAGCCCAAGGAAGGCCCACGGCAGACATACGCTGGCCCATGAAGATTTTCGGGTGGCCAAGGTCCATGACGCCTTTGGATCCTTGGAGAGCAAGACTAGAGGAGATAGGAAATTCAAAGGGGTAAAACCCTAGAACTTGTAACCGACTAGGACTACGCCCGGGACCTGCCTAAGTCTATATAAAGGCCAGGAGGGCACGTCCTAGGGCAACTCAACTCATACTTTCGCACACGCATCCACGCCAGATCGAATCTGCGCACCTCAGAACCTTCGGTTCGCCCGTAATCAAAGAGCGCATAAGCAGAGTAGGGTTTTCCCTCTGAGGACCTGAACCTGGGTAAATCTCGTGTCCCCTGGTTGCTTGTCTGTTAACCGTTCCACGATCTCCAGCATCCCCATCTTCTCCAAAACCCAAGTCCATAACAATGGGCATTGATGAGATTAAACCTCGTCAATTGGCGCCGTCTGTGGGAATTGGGGATGCTGATTGTGCGGTCGTGACGGTTTCGACCCGATCGATCTACAACTCCGCGGCGACGGAGAATCACCTCCTCTTCGGCGCTTTCGACTTCACCGCCCACTCGCCGGATTTCGAGCCCGTAGCCGATGGACTCGAAATCTTGTTCGGGAGCTTCTGCTTCCAGGTGGGACAAACTGGCACCCTCCGCCTTCCTGAGCGGGTGCCCGTGCCGTCAATCAGGCCTGCGTCGTGGGCTCCACACCCCGTGCTACGCACGTCACCATCAACAGATGAGTTCTACAGCAGCAGCAGCTGCAACTCTGATTTGTGCGATCCACCTTCGGATGAAGGGACCTACGGTTCCGTATCCGAAAGCTGCGGCAGCAGCCAGCCAATCTGCAGGTGCTATCTGTACGCCGCAGTCATACAAACCGACGAGGAAACGCCTAACCCGCCGCCCAACCCCAACCCGCAGGACAGAAACGGCGAAAACGGGGAAAACCGTGGCCACCTCATCCAACTTAGCAAAGAAGGATGGGTCGAAGCACGCCGCGCCGTCGCAGGAGAAATAGTCCTACCTCTGGACTCCCCACGTGATCCGCTGAGGGCATACCACTACCTCCTCATCGAGGAGCACAAGAAGCAAGTCAAGATGCAGGAGACGCTCGACAAACGCAAGCAAGCAGCCTCTAAGTCCAGTGCGCGACGAGCTGCGCTCTCCGCCATGGGACCCGGCTCTATCACAAACGGAAATTAGGGAAACAAGCACCGCTCTCGGGTGGAAAACATGGACCCCAAGGAGCGGCGTGACGTGACCCGAACTCTCCATACATCGTTCATGGATATGGATGCTGACGGCAACATCATCCCGAAAACGCCACAAGCTGCGATCATGGCAGCCACTGCGTATCTCGCGGCTCACCCACGTCCGGAGGGGGACCCGAAAAGGGCCATGCATAGGTCGGCACTCACCGGACTAGGACTAATTGGAGCTGCGCTCCACGAAGACGCTCCTGCGGAGCCGAAGAAGAAAGCTCCGGCCAGGCGCGACCTGAGCCCTACCCCCTCATCCGAAGAGGAAGAGGAGCACGATCTCCCTCGAAGAAAGAAGAGCTCGCACCGCCATAAACGCGACTACGACGCCAGAGACAAGCTTACACATCGCAAGATCGACAAAGCACGCGCTAAACGCGCATGCTCGTCCGAATCTGAGATGGATGAAGACGAAGGAGAACTCTGCGGAGCTCGATGCTTCAGCAGATCTGTTCGGCGAACGCAGATGCCACGCAACTTCAAGCTTCCTTCGGATACTCCGAAGTTCAACGGCACGCAAGATCCAAAGTCCGGGTGACCATCATCATCCGTCAAGCTTCATGGAGGCAACAAAGAAACCGCCATGCAATGCCTTCAGCAGCGGTAGCGCGGTCCGCTTAGCAGCCTATCATCAGGATCCATCCGAAGCTGGGAGGAGCTCGCTTACATCTTCATCCGAAACTTCAAAGGCACCAGCAAGAGGCCCGCCTCAATCGAAGAGTTGCGAGCCTGCACCCAGAGAACGGGTGAATCTATTCGCTCATACATACTATGCTGGTCTACAACCAAGAACTCCGCAACACACATCTCCGAAGAGCGGGCCATCGACGCCTTCAGGGACGGCATCAAACGCCCAGACTTCAAGGAGGAACTTGGGCGTGTAAAGCCCAAGACACTTGACCACCTCATGGAAATTGCCAACAGTTGGGCAGACGGTGAAGATTGCATCCAGCGGGCGCAATCAGATGAAGAGGACGACTACGGCCGAAGACGCGAACGCCGCAGCAAGAGGAGATCGCGCGTCTACGAGGACCGCGACGGACCCGACATGGTCGCAGCCGGCTACGCCGACCGCCATAATGACAACAGCCGCAACAGCGGAGGATAACGCAGCGGAAACTTCCGCGACAACGGACGACCAACGCAGTCGTGGCAACGCCGCGACCGCGAGAGCGGACCCTCAGCATTCGACAAACTTTCGGGTCCATGCACCATCCACTTCTACATCGACAAAAAAGATGGCAAAAAGAAAGCTAGACACATGCTCAAGGACTGCCGTGAGTTCCAGAAACTCAGCGAAGGCATGATGTAGATGAGGCAACAAGCTCCAATCCCTGCGTTCGGAAACACACCTGCGCCAGGTGAAATAGCACACGGAGATCCTCCACCGCCGCCTATTGGAGGCCCAAATCAACCAGTCGCACCAGCACAAAACAACGCCGGGGTCGCATACCCCCCACCAAAAGGAGCACTCAATATGATACAGAAGGGACGCACCACAAATAGGGTGCAGAAGAAAATCACCCGACAAATCAACTTGGCCGTGGCAACTCACCGCAATCCACGAGTACCTCGGCGGATCGAGTCTGCATCACATTCACTCGCAGATCACCCTTGCAGATCCCTTGCCCAGGTCATGCTGCCCGGTGGAGCGCAGATCGGAGGCTTCGAGATGAGTCGTGTCTTCATGGGCGGCAGCGGCATCAACCTAATGTTCGCAAGCACTCTAGCAGCTATGCGGATCCCGCAATGCAGCCTGGAACAATCAGACACAACGTTCCACGGCATTGTCCCAGGGAAGGGCATCTTCCCCCTGGGCAAAATAGGGCTCGATGTCATCTTCGGGAAGCCGGACAACTTTCGGCAGGAGCGCCTAGAATTCGAAGTGGTGGACTGGCCGTCGCAATACCACGCCATCCTGGGACGTGTAGCATTCGCAAGGTTCCTGGTCGTCCCACACTACGCATACCTACTACTCAAGATGCCAGGACCAAGGGGCGTCATCACAGTCCATGGGAGCTTCACCCGATCGGACCAATGCGACAGGGATTTCAACAAAATCTCCCAGTCCTTCGGCATGCAAGACAAGCTCGTAAGGCTCCGCGAGGTGACGGACAATGGGCTACCCCCAGTCACAAGGCAGAACACACCCGACATGTCCTTCGACTCCACCGTCAACACCAAGAAAGTGCAGGTCCATCCGATAGACGCCTCCAAGACGACGCTGATCGCTAACCTCGGCCACCGCGCCGGAAGCGCGCCGTCGAATTCCTCCGTGAGCGCTGGAAATATTCGCTGGTGTCCTGCGGACATGCCAGAGTTCCTGTGGAATTCGCCGAACGCACTCAATGTCTTCCTGCATACCAAGCCAAGAAGTCTATCCGAAGACTGTCGGAGCCACGAGCCGAAGCTATCGGCAAGGAGATCAACAGATTACTCGCAGCAGACTTCATCCGGGAAATCAAGGAAAGCGAGTGGCTGGCAGATACGGTGATGGTCCCAAAGAAGGACACGGACATCCTGCGGATGTGCGTGGACTTCACGTCACTAAATAAACACTGCCCAAAGGACCATTTCCCTCTACCTCGGATCGACCAGATCATCGATTCGACTGCAGGTTGTTAGAAGCTCTCCTTCCTCGACGCCAACTCAGGCTATAACCAGATTCGACTCAAGGTCGAAGATCAAGAGAAAACGGCGTTCATCACACCGTTCGGAGTATTCTGCTACAACACAATGCCCTTCGGGCTAAAGAACGCGGGTGCCACGTACCAGTGATGCATGCAGGCCTGCCTCAAGGACCAGATCGGTCGCAACGTCCAAGTCTATGTCAACGACATAGTCATAAAAACCAAGGAGGCAAGAACACTTATCGACAATCTCCGCGAGACGTTCGACAACCTTGATCGCTACAGGATCAAGATCAATCCAGAAAAGTGCGCCTTCGGCGTCCCCTCGGGTCATATGCTCGGGTACTTCATCTCTCAACGAGGGATCGAAGCGAACCCGAAGAAAATCAAAGCTATCATGACAATGGAGAAGCCGAAAAACCTCAAAGGCGTTCAGCAGCTCGCAGGGCGAGTAGCGGCACTAAGCAGGTTCATCAGCCGCATGGGCGAGAAGGCCCTACCATTTTACCAGCTGCTGTGCAAGGCAGACAAGTTCGAGTGGACACCAGAAGCCAACGACGCATTCGAAAACCTTAAGCGGCTCCTCTCCACCTCGCCCGTTTTGGTCACGCCAAAAGAGCGCGAGCCCCTCTTGTCGTACATAGCAGCCACACACCAGGTGGTCAGCACCGTACTCGTGGTCGAACGACCCGAAGAAGGCAAGACCCACGGGGTACAACGCCCAATTTACTACCTCAGCGAGGTTCTCACTCCAACAAAACAGCGGTACCCGCACTACCAGAAGCTGGCCTACGACGTGTTCATGACGGCTCGACGACTGAGCCACTACTTCCAGGAGCATCAGGTGATGGTCGTCAACGAGGCACCCCTAAACAGCATCCTGAATAACCCAGAGGCCACGCGGGTGGCCTGTGGGGCATTGAACTATCACCCCGGACATCATCTACGAGAAGCGACGCAATCAAATCTCAAGTCCTTCCGGACTTCTGGTGCCTGGATGGAGCTGCAAATGCACGACACCCGGACATGTCGCGATCTGGACAATGCATTTTGACGGCTCCAAAGCGAAGCCGAGCAGGGGAGTCATACTGACCTCCCCGCAAGGTGACAAGATGAAGTACGTCCTTCGGATGAAATTCAGAGCCTCCAACAACGAGGCCGAATACGAAGCCCTCATCCATGGCATGAAGATGGCAAAAATATGTGGCGCAACGCGCCTGGTCATCTTCGGTGACTCCAACCTTGTCGTACAGCAGACTATGAATGAGTGCGACGCACACGCCGTAAAGATGATCGCGTACCGCGCGCTATACAACGCACTCGAAGGATAATTCGACGGCTGCGAACTTCGGCACGTTGGAAGAGAGAGCAACGAGGAGGCCGATAGACTCGCCAACATCGGCTCCACTTGTGCAAAGGTACCACCAGGTGTGTTCCTCGAACAGATCTGCGTGCCATCCATCAAGCGGAAATTCCCCAAGGGATCACCCGAAGAAGTAGAACACTCGGGGGCTACGCTACCTGAAGGTCATGAAGGACCCGAAAAGTTGGATACCGAAGTTGCCATGGTCAACCTGATGGAGGTCATGGCAGTTGAAGAAACTTGGACACGTCCATACCTCCAGTTCCTGACAAACGGAGAATTGCCAGACAGCCCGACAAATGCCCGGCGCGTATCTCGTCGGTCAAAAGCCTTCACCATCATCAATGGCGAGCTGTACAAACGCAGCATTACGGGCGTACTACAACGATGCGTCACCATCAACGACGGCAAGACCATACTCCAAGATATCCACGAGGGCATCTGCGGCCACCACGCAGGTAGCCGCTCCCTCGTCGCCAAAGCTCTGCGAGCAGGATTCTACTGGCCAACGGCCATGAGCGATGCGAAAGACATCGTCCGAAGATGCAACGGGTGCCAACGGTTCGCCGACAAACCGCACGCACCTGGGTCCGAACTTCGACCCATACCCATAGCCTGGCCTTTTGCCCAATGGGGCCTCGACATGATCGGCAAACTGCCAAAATCTTCGAAAGGAGGACACGTCTTCCTCCTGGTCGCAGTCGACAAATTCACCAAGTGGATCGAGGCCATGCCAGTCACCAACCAGAAGGGCAAAACCGCCGTCAAGTTCTTCAAATCCATTGTCTACAGGTTTGGCGTACCGCACAACATCATCACCGACAACGGATCGAACTTCATCTCCGAAGAATTCCAGGACTTCTGCGAAGGCCTCGGGATCAATATCACGTATGCCTCAGTGGCACACCCGCAAACAAACGGGCAAGTGGAAAATGCCAACGGCCTAATCGGCGCCGGCATCAAGAAGCGCCTCATGAGCTCACTCGAGCACAAAGCTGGAAACTGGACGTAAGAGCTACCGTCTGTCCTGTGGAGCTTACGTACTACGCCAAACAGCTCCACCGGCTACACACCGTTCTTCATGGTACACGGAGCCGAGGCAGTGTTACCAGCCGAAGTACGCCATCAGGCTCCACGAGTCGTCGCGTACAGCGAAGCCGAATCCACGGCTGCACTCGAAGACGCCGTCGACACACTCGATGAAGCGCGGGATATAGCAGCCGCTCGATCAATGGTGTACCAGCAGAGTCTCCGCAACTATCACAGCCGCCGGCTGCGCCCAAGGTCCTTCGTCGAAGGAGACCTCGTCTTGCGACTCAAGCAAAAGCGACCGAACAAACTCGATTCACCATGGGAAGGACCCTACGCCATCACCGAGGTCATCCCAGGTGGCGCCTATCGCCTCAAGCACGTGGAGTCTGGAGTCGCATACTCCAACCCGTGGAACGTCTCGCACCTGCGACGATTCTACCCGTAGCAACCTACCCCCCTTTTTACTTTCAATAAGGCTTTCAGCCAAGGCTACTCAGCCGAACCATGTACCTCCTCCATTACGATATAAATAAAGCTAAGTACCTCGCCCCCAACCCTCGGTTGACTATTTTCTGCAACTTTACTACATGCTACATACGCACTCGGGGGCTCCCCCCACCTCACGATTTCATCGACTGAGGACCAAACGTGTACACACAGTGGTGACTACGTCAGGCAAACGAAAAGGGCACGTACTCAATCAAAGCACTGCGTGCTCACAAACAAGCAAACCTTTACAACAAAGGGCACATACACGCCCAGCCGCAATATACAAATTTTACATCTATCTGTTTATTTTCAGGTCCTACCTATTCTGAAGAATAACCTGAGCACGCTGCTCAAACAAATCTACAATCTGTTCGGCATACTGCCTTACAGCCGCGTAATGCGGACGCATATTCCACTCGCCACCATCTGGTCGAGGAGGTGGCCCAGTCGCCACAGCATCCAAATATACGTCAGGGCGGCGCACCCTCACAAGAGACAAGGCAGCCTTCACCCCTGCGACGAGCTGCTGTCGCACCAGCTCCTTGACATTGCTGGCACTCCGAAACTTCGTCAGAAGACCTGCAAGGGTCGTTGGCACGGCATCCAATGGAAACATGACGTGCAGCACCGAGGTAAGTGATGTCTGCACCTGGCGGAGCACCCGCGAAACCTGGTAGACACGATCCTGCACCGTCGCCAGAACTATGGCGCGATCACGATCCATCCAGAAGAAGTCGCCGGCCTCCATGTCCTGTTGAGTCAAGCAATTGAATCGAACAGCAATACGCTCCTTTTCTTCCCTCGGAGCAAGATTGGCACCTGCGACAACCGCACAAAACAAGAGTAAGGCCAGCAGGCTCACCCGAAGAACTGAGCTACAGCCCGAAAGAAGGATCAACTTACATTGCAGCTGCTCGGACAGCCGACCCAGCTCCGCCATCAAATACTCCTCTCTGGCTGCACCACGTGCGCTTTGGATTTCCAAGCGTCGGTAGCAGTAACCCAAGCAAATCTCTCTCCAAGCTGCGCACGCGATCTCGAAGAAAAGCGAGCTGCGAGGAATCATCCAATGATGCTCGCAAGGGCCTTTCGGATGAAGTGTCAACTGGGTCAGCACCCGAAGGAACCTACAACAGCAGAAAAAAGAGGGCACACAGACATTCAGCCAAGGATAGAGCACAACTCGGAGGAATTCATTAAAATATAATGCCACTACGTGGCACAAGGATGGTACTACAAAAGATATTTACAACAAAAATAGACTACAAACTACCCTACGTCTACTATGCCTAAGGCGGAGGGCACTGCGTCGCCTCAGAACTAGACTGCCTAGCTTTGGCCTCGTCCTGCTGCCGCAATGCGTACTCAGACAGCAAGTCAATGAGCTTGGGCCCATATCGTCTGCAGCGAGCAGAGTAGGTGGCGAAGGCTACCTCGGATCCATCCGCAGCCGTAGGCATCCGAGAAGTAATCTGGGGCAGGTCCAGCTCCGCACCAGCCGCCATGGCCATCGCCAGCCCGACGGACGCGCCGATGCCCTTCTGCGCTTGCGCTGCTGCAGCGCTTGTCGAGCCTCGCCAGGCATCCACATCTTCAAGGGATGCGCCCTTGGGAAAAGCTCTGGTAGAAGCGACCAAGGACCTCTTCGCCTTGGCAAGAGTTGGCGACGGTCTGCGGGTCTTCGACCGCCACAGTGGCATCATCTAGAGCACTCCCGTGCTCCAGAGCACCGCGGTCGAACTCGATGCCTGCGGCATCTCAGAAAAAAACGAAGAAAAACATGAAGAAAGTCAGCATAGAAGAAGATCCGTAGAAAAAGAAACAATTCCAAAAGCTTGTACTCACCCGAAATAGCCTTGGCAGCAGCTATAAGCTTATCCGCCACCCCTTTTTCACGAGCAGCCGCAACGGTGGCCAGCTGCTCCTCACGATCTGCGGCCTCCTGCTGCAGACGCTCTTTCGCTTCGGCTGCCTTCGCCAGATCCAGCTCAAGGCGCTCTCTCGCACCAACGGCAGCTTCGGCCTTCTTCTCCGATTGGCCAAGGCTCTTCTTCAGAGCATCGACCTCACGGAGAGAGTCGTTATGCTCCTCTGCATTTTCAACAAGCAAGTGTCAAAGAACAGGACCAGGATAAGCAAGAAAAGTACTACAAGGAAGACGAATACCTTGAAGCTGCTGCAGTTTCGCCTCGAGCGTCAGGCGTTCCTCCACCAGCCGCTTGGCCTCTTGGACAAAAGGCTGCAGCAACAGGCAATAGAAGTAAGAGCAGGACTTGGGGGTTACGCCCAACACAAAGAATCATAAACAACATCAGCATACGAAGACACTCGGGGGCTCCCCCCGTAACATCAAGCAGAAAAACTTACGTGCTCCGAAGGCGAACCCGCAGGCCCGCCTGCGAAATTCTGAGGCGCAACCACCAGCCTCTCACAGAGGAGGCGGCGCAGCGTCACGAAGTCGCCACCGTCGAGGAGGCGGCGCAATGTTCGACTCCCCATCATCTCGCGCACACCATCACTAGAGCCGTCGGAGGATTGCACACGAACCAATCAACACAGTGCAAAAATAACAAGGAACAAAGGACAACGGTGGCAAGAAAACTTACCGAGCCCAACGCTCGGGTCGAAGATAGGAGAAGCCCTTCGGGCCCTCTTCTCCTCCTTCTTTTCTTCCTTCTTCTCCTCCTTCTTTTCTTCCTTCTTCCGCTTTGCTGGCGGGTGCGAAGCAACAGCCCGCACAGGAATGGCAGGAAGGGGAGAGGAAGAACCCCCATGAACATCATCATGACGCTCAAGGCCCAGAGGATTTCTGGGAGTCGGAGGAGTCGAGGCATCCGACGACTCGCTAGAGCTCCGTGATCGCTTGCGCGAATGGTCCTCACTCGATTCGTCGGCATCCTCCGCGAGGGATCGCGCTGATGGTAGCTCGGACACGGAATCCACCACTTCATTATCCGGGGCATTCGGATACCTCTCGGGCAACGGTGGTGCCATGCCCGACACTTTGAAGCTCTGCAAAAATAAAAGGAACTTTGTTAGCAAACAAAGGAAAAAGTACATAGCTGACAACAACAAAAGGGGAGCACTACGTGCGCAAATCTACACCTTCGGTACGACCAACGTCGAAGAAAAGTGAGGAGTCCGCGACTTCCCCGGGATTTCTTCGTCGGCCTTGAACTTCAACAGCGCGCGAAGAGCCTTGTCAAGTTCCACCTCGGAGATTTTCTCACTCGAAACCCTCGTCGGATCATGGCGCCCAGAGTAAAGAAACATCGGGTGCACCCTCGCTTGGAGGGGCTGCACCCGACGCTCAAGAAACGTCCGGATGATGTCGACACCGTTCACCTCCTTCTCAGGAATAAGTTGGAGATCCTCCACCCGACGGTACAGGGCCTCTATCTCCGCCACCTCACCGTCTAAGATTTGGTTTTTCCAGGATCTTTTCTTCTAAATCAAATGGGAGGCGTCAAAAGGAACGAGACCAAAATCTTGCCCAGGAAGTACGGAGTCACGGATGTAAAACCATTTCCTCCGCCAGTACTAGACAGATTCGGACATGGAAAAGGAAAAGAATTGCACATTGGGACTGAGGGAGATGATGAAACCCCCAATGGGATACACACCATCCGAACCAGACTGCCTCTTCACGGAATAAAGCTTCCGGAAGAGGCCAAAGTGCGGCTCAATGCCAAGCCAACACTCGCAAAGCGTGATAAAACACGCAATGTGGAGAAGGGAGTTAGGAGACAGATGATGGAGTTGCACCCCATAGAAAAAGAGCAGTCCACGGAGGAAGTCATGGACCGGAAAAGAAAAACCGCGAATCACGAAGGCAGCAAACATAACCCGGTACCCAGATGGGGGACGGGGGATTACCTCATTGCCGGGGAGTCTCACGGCCGTTGTGTCTTGCGGGATCAGGCTCCGCTCGCGTAGTTTGCGGAGATCGCTCTCCCGCATTTCTGATCGCCGCCAGCCACCGTCGGTGACGCGAGCAGTGGCGGTGCCCTTCTTGCCTCCGGCGGCGCTGGTCCCAACTGCAGATGAGGACTTCTTTGTTTTCCCCATGGCGCTACGGCGGTGGTGGCGTTGCCAACGAAGAAAGACAAAGGAAATGTGGAGGAAACTCTCAGTGCGCAGCAAGAATAGCTCAAGAACGAGGGGGCAGTGAATAGATGAACTGCTGCGTTGAAAAACAAACCACGATTTCACCAGGGATTATAACAGCGAAGACGACGCACGCTAGCCATCCATCAAGAAGACCTAACGCCAACGAAAGATCTGGCCGTACACGTGTCAGGCACCAAAACGAACCGTCGTTACCACGCCGTCCACTACGTGCGGAAATCGAGGAGACGCCGTAATCATCTCCATGCCGCGCGTGACCGGTCAATTCAAAGTCAGCAAGTGGGACCCACGTCGATCAAGTCATCTCTGGCGTAGCAGACGCTTGAGGTCATCGATCGTAAGCACTGACGTCATCAAAAGCTATACTAGCACCACTTCGGCTCCACAGCTAAAAGT
Source organism: Avena longiglumis (assembly GCA_030063025.1). NCBI lineage: Eukaryota > Viridiplantae > Streptophyta > Magnoliopsida > Poales > Poaceae > Avena > Avena longiglumis. Next base: position 31,676,535 of record CP125979.1, on the reverse strand, counting down.
ACTCACTCGAATCTACGATTCGACTAAATACTTGGGGGCTACTCCTATCAGGAGCGCTGGCCGCGCACCCGACAGACAAATGAGGACAAAATTATTTCTCTGAGTCCTACGTCGAGTTTACGACTCCACTACGGACTCGGGGGCTACTCCCATAGGGAGGATGGATTTAAGCATCCGAAAATTTTCGAGTCCTGCGGACCTAATGATTGAAACAATGCTTGAACTAAAAGTCTCCTTTCGAGTCTACGACTCGAACAGACACTTGGGGGCTACTCCCATAGGGAGCGCTGGTCGCGCACCCTATGAAACCTTCGACTGCGATCTTTCGGATCAGCACGCAAAATTTTTTTGGCAACTCTGCCCCACCAAAACGCTAAGTGAGCAACAATCTCCTTGGCCACCCGAAACACCTCCGAGGTGATAAATGTTCGGATGCTGCGTCTGCGACACAAAGATAAGACCTACAGATATCATCTGATGGCCTGGCAACGCACCTGACTGCGCTCTGCTAGTATGAATCCGTACCGGCAGGTACGATGAAAAAATCCCGACGGACGCGTTGGGTACACAAATTAAAATCACTTGAATTCCACTCCTATAAGTCCTCCGCGGCCTGAGTTGAATTACGCCAGCATATGTTCCAGGCCCGGGTTAAGGGACCCGAACCTGAATAAGATCGTGTTGTTTCGTCCTAAGACAGTTAACTGACCTTGATCAGTCGGGTGAGTCAGGCACACGCATCAACAATCCCTGCACACATATACTATTAACATATAGATGCTCCCGAAGGATGGAAGAGTCCTCAGCCGAATCTACGATTCGACTGATCACTCGGGGGCTACTGACATGGTTATACCCTACGGGTACGTAACTTCAGCATACCTAGTCCAGCCCAAGGAAGGCCCACGGCAGACATTGTTGGAGATATTCCCTAGAGGCAATAATAAATGTAGTTATTGTTATATCTTTGTGTTTATGATAAATGTTTACATTCATGCTATAATAGTATTAACAAGGAAACATTGATACTTGTATGATTTGTAAACTTAATTTGAAGTCCCTAGTATAGCCTCTATACATCACTAGCTTGTTGGTTGATAAATGATTGTGGTTTCCCTATCATGAACATTGAGATGTTATCAACAACAAGATCATATCGTTAGGAGAATGATATGGTGGACATACTCCTATAGATAAGCGTAGCATAAAGATCAAGTCATTTCAATAGTTCAATTGCTATATGCTTTCTGATGCATAGTAACCTAATTCCTTCGACCATGAGATCATGCATATCACCTTTACTGGATGGAAGCTTTGATGACATCAAACACCACACCGTAACTGGGTGGCTATAAAGGTGGCATTGAGTGTTCGGAAAGTATTGGTTGAGACACATGGATCAAGAGTGGGATTTGTCCATCCATATGACGGATAGATATACGCTGGGCCCTCTCGGTGGAATGTCATCCAATTGGCTTGCAAGCATGTGACTGGCTCACAAGGGATCACATATCACGGGAACGAGAAAAGAGTACTTATCGGTAACGAGGTTGAACTAGGTATGCAGAGATACCGACGATCATAACCTCGGATAAGTAAACTATCATGAGACAAAGGGAAATTGGTATCGTATGTAAATGGTTCATTCGATCGCAAAGTAATCGTAGAAATATGTGGGAGCCATATGAATTTCCAGATTCCTCTATTGGTTATTGTTCGGAGAAGTGTCTCGATCATGTCCGCATAATTCACGAACCGTAGGGAGACACACTTAAGGATTCGACGTTGTTTGAGTAGTTATGGTATTATGAGAAAGAGACCAAATGTTGTTCGGAGTCTCGGATGGGATCCGGGATATCATGAGGTGATTTGGAATAGTCCGGAGAATAAGATTCATATAAGGAAAGTCCCGTTTCGGAGTTCGGGAATGATTCCGGTGTTTTCATCGGGAATGTTCTAGAAGGTTCCGGAATGTCCGGCACTCCGGAGGGGAAGGGGTACATGAATGTGTCATTGCATATTGGAATGAATGCATCATGTACTAAGTGTTCTCGCTGTTCCAAATAAAGGATTAAATTGAATCCTAAATTGAAAAGTCAAATAGCAAGTTTGAAAAGTCAAACGGCTAAAATTGAAAAGAGGAAGGAGAGGGAAACCGAGTTGGGGAGGGAATCCCTCCTCCAACCGGCGGCGCCCCCTCCAAGCCGAGTTGGGGAGGGACTCCCCTCCCTCCCCTTGGCCGCCGGCCCCTCCACCTATATAAGGAGGGGCAGGGCTCCCTCCTCTAGACACACAAGTCCCTCACCTCAAACCCTAGAAAGCTGCAGCCCTCCATAGCCGCCGCCACCACCTAGGGTTTTGCCCTAGCCGCCGAATTGGGATCCCCGGAACCCTAGCCGCCGGCTCTAGCCCCTCCTCCTTGGTGTGTCTAAACCCTAGATCGCCGAGGAGCTCTCTCATACTCCACCATACTCGCTCCGGCTTAAGAAGCCTGCGAGATCTCCCTCTACTTCCCAGGTACCACGCGTTGTCTTAGGAATCACGAGGAGAGTGCTACAACCTCCGCTGCCTTTGGAACAAGGGATAGGAAGGTCTTCGCCGAAAATCGAACGTGACAAGGAGCGCTGCTTAACGCAATGGCCGGAAGGATCGTCTGCACGATCTTGAGATCGGGAAGAGTACGACTACATCACCCACGAGAATCCTCTCTCATTAAACACTTTGGAATCTTCGAGGGTAAGTTATTCCATCGACTCGTTGCTACAATCTAGTAGATAGATCTTGGCTTGTTTGTTTGTATGCGATAGAAATTTTTTGTTTTCCATGCTACAAAACCCTACAGTGGTATCAGAGCCAGGTTTATATGTAGATCTGTTGCACGAGTAGAACACAATGGTCATTGTGGGCGTTGATGCTTTTATTGTCGATTGCTTCTTGTGTACTTTGCATCTTGCGGTATGTTGGGATGAAGCGGCCCGGGCTAACCTTACATGACATCGTTCATGAGACTTGCTCCACTTTTGACATGCAACTTGTATTGCATAAGTGGCTTTGCGGGTGCCTGTTTCTCCTAGCATAGTTAAGATCCAATTTACAACGGGTGATCAACAATGCTAGTATCAATGTTGTGGTTCTTGTTCGTAAGTTAGAACGACACTTATTGAAAGCCCCAAACCACGTAAAATATGCAAAGAAAGTAGAGGCGTCTAACTTTGTTTTTGCAGGGGTGTCTGATGTGACATGGCCATGATTGTGATTATATTTGATGTATGCAATGTTCCTTATTGTAAGTTGGCCACCGGCAGGAGCCAAATGGTTGTCTTTAATTTATGTTAAGACCCGCGTGTCTATTAAAAGTAGTTGTAATAGTTGAAGCCGGTGGGCGACAACCATGTAGAAGCGTCATTGACCTTGATGCAATGCGGTGATGATGGAGATCATGTTATGCTTGAAGATGGAGATCGGAAGCACAAAGAAAGGCCATATCATATCACATATTATTGAATTGCATGTGATGTTAATCCTTTATGCATCTTGTATTGCTTAGTAGACGACGGTAGCATTATAAGATGATCCCTCATGCACATGAATTTCAAGTCATAAAGTGTTCACCCTCAGTTAGCACCGTTGCTAAAGCTTGTTGTTCGAAGCACCACGTGATGATCGGGTGTGTTAGATTCCGCAAGTGTATACAACGTGAGCAAGCCAGATTTGCTCATGCGAAAACTAAGGTTTGATCTTGACGAGCCTAGCATGTATAGATATGGTCTCGAACACGGATCACCGAAAGGTAAAGCATGAATCATATAGTAGATATGATGAACATGATGATTGTTCGCCATTGAAACTATATCAACTCTCGTGATGATCGGTGTTGATGTAGTGGATTTGGTTCGTGTGATCACTAAAACAATGTGAGGGATGTTGTTTTGAGTGGGAGTTCACCTAGTTTAATTTCATTATTAATTTGAACTCAATTTGTCATAAACTTAGTCTAAACTATTGCAAATATGTTGTAGATCAATGGCAGCCCCTACCATCAATTTTAATGCGTTCCTAGAGAAAGAAAAGTTGAAAAACAATGGAAGCAACTTCGCGGATTGGTTCCGCAATTTGAGGATTGTCCTCACAGCTGGTAATTTGACCTATGTGCTGGATGCACCGCTGGGTGACCCACCTGCAGCTGATGCTGCCGATGAAGTAAAGAATGTTTACCTTGCTCGGAAGAATCAGTACTCCATAGTTCAGTGTGCTATCTTGTATGGTTTGGAATCGGAGCTTCAGAAAAGGTTTGAGAATTCAGACCCATATGATATTGTCGAGGATCTCAAATTGATTTTTGAGACTCATGCGGCAATTGAAAGTTATGAGGCTTCTGAAAAGTTCTTTAACTGCAAGATGGAAGAGGGCAGCTCCGTCAGTGAGCATGTGCTTAAGATGTCTGGGCACGCAAACAAACTTCAAAGCTTGGGTATAGTGATTCCTAATGCTTTGGGGATTTACCGTGTCCTCCAATCACTACCACCAAGTTACAAGAACTTTGTGATGAACTACAACATGCAGAACATGAACAAAGAGTTGCCAGAACTGTTTGCTATGTTAAAATCTGCAGAAGTGGAGATCAAGAAAGAGCACCAAGTGTTGTTGGTCAATAAGACCACCAAATTCAAGAAAGGCAAGTCTAAGCAGAAGGGACACTTCAAGAAGGGTGGTAAGAAAGTTACCACGCCGGCAAGAAGACCAAGGCTGGACCCAAGCCCGATTGAGTGCTTTTTTGCAAGGGAGAAGGTCACGAAGCGGACTTGCCCAAAGTACTTGGCGGATCTGAAGAACGGCAACATCAAGAAGAAAGGTATATCGATATACATGTTATTGATGTGTATCTCACTAGTACTCGTAGTAGTGCACAGGTATTTAATCTTGGTTGTTGCTCATATTTGTAACTCAAACAGTCTTTGCAGAATAACGAAGCTAGCGAAGAACGAGGTGACGATGCGGCGTGGAAGCGGATCAAAGGTTGATGTGATCGCGGTCGGCACGCTACCCCTTCATCTACCATCGGGATTAGTTTTATACTTAAATAATTGTTATTTGGTGCCTGCGTTGAGCATGAACATTATATCGGGATCTTGTTTATTGCAAGACGGTTACTTGTTTAAGTCCGAGAATAATGGTTGTTCGATTTATATGAGTAATATGTTTTATGCACATGCATCTTTGATAGATGGTCTATTCTTATTGAATCTCGATAGTGGAAATACACATATCAATAACATTGAGGCTAAACGTTTGAAATCGACCTATATGTGGCACTGTCGTCTTGGTCACATTGGAGTGAAACGTATGAAGAAACTCCATTCTGATGGACTTCTTGAATCACTTGATTTTGAATCACTTGAAAGATGCGAAGCATGTCTGATAGGAAAAATGACTAAGACTCCATTTTCTGGTATGATGGAGCGAGCTACGGACTTATTGGAAATCATACATACCGATGTGTGTGGTCCAATGAGTGTAGCATCGCGCGGTGGTTATCGTTATGTTCTTACCTTCACAGATGACTTGAGTATATATGGGTATATCTATTTCATGAAACATAAGTCCGAAACTTTCGAGAAGTTTAAGGAGTTTCAAAGTGAGGTAGAGAATCAACGTAACAAGAAGATTAAATTTCTACGTTCTGATCGTTGAGGTGAATATCTAAGTTACGAGTTTGGCGAGCATTTGAAGAAATGCGGAATACTTTCCGATTGACACCGCCGGGAACACTACAGCGTGATGGTGTGTCCGAACGTCGTAATCGAACTCTCTTAGATATGGTTCGTTCTATGATGTCACTTACAGATTTACCGCTATCATTTTGGGGTTATGCATTAGAAACAGCCGCATTCACTTTAAATAGGGCACCGTCTAAATCCGTTGAAACGACACCGTATGAATTATGGTTTGGGAAGAAACCTAGATTGTCGTTCCTTAAAGTTTGTGGATGCGAAGCCTATGTAAAGAAGTTACAGCCGGACAAGCTTGAACCCAAAGCGGAAAAATGCGTCTTCATAGGATACCCGAAGGAAACTATTGGGTATACCTTCTATCATAGATCCGAAGGCAAAATCATCGTTGCCAAGAATGGATCCTTTCTAGAGAAGGAATTTCTCTTGAAAGAAGTGACTGGAAGGAAAGTAGAACTCAACGAGGTTGTCGAACCTTCTCTCGAAGTTGCGAGTAGCGCAGCACCGGAAGAAGTTCCTGTGGTTCCTGCACCAATAAGAGAGGAAGCTAATGATAATGATCATGAAACTTCGGTTGAAGTTGCTACAGAGCCTCGGAGGTCAACGAGAACTCGTACCACTCCAGATTGGTATGATCCCGTTATGAGTGTCATGTTGGTGGACAACACCGATGACCCCGAGACATATGAGGAAGCGATGATGAGCCCAGATTCCAATAAATGGCAAGAAGCCATGAAATCCGAGATTGGATCCATGTACGAAAACCAAGTATGGACTTTGGTGGACTTACCGGATGGCCGGAAGGCTGTCGAGAACAAATGGATTTTCAAGAAGAAAAGCAGATCTTTGATGGTAATGTTCGCTATAAAGCTCGACTTGTCGCAAAAGGGTTTCGACAAATTCAAGGAGTTGACTACGTGAGACTTTCTCACCGGTAGCTAAGCTAAAATCTGTGAGGATTATGTTAGCAATCGCTGCATATTATGATTATGAGATATGGCAGATGGATGTCAAAACAGCATTCCTCAATGGAGATATTGATGAAGAGTTGTATATGATACAACCCAAAGGTTTTGTCGATCCTAAAGATGCTAACAAGGTATGCAAACTTCAACGGTCCATCTATGGATTGAAGCAAGCATCCCGAAGTTGGAATCAATGTTTTGATAAGGTGATCAAAAGTTTTGGTTTTATACAAACTTATGGAGAAGCTTGTATTTACAAGAAAGTGAGTGGGAGCTCAGAGCATTCTTAATACTATATGTGGATGACATATTGTTGATTGGGAATGATGTAGACCTTCTTAATAGTGTCAAGGAATATTTGAATAATAGTTTTTCAATGAAGGATCTTGGCGAAGCAGCTTACATATTAGGCATAAAGATTTATAGAGATAGATCGAAACGCCAAATATCATTGTCACAGAGTACATATTTGGACAAAGTTCTAAAGAGGTTTGGAATGGAAGAAAGCAAGAAAGGGTTCTTGCCCATGTTGCCCAATACGACCTTGAGTAAAACTCAAAGTCCGACATCAGCAGAAGATAGAGAAAGGATGAGTAAGACTCCCTATGCCTCAGCCATAGGATCTCTAATGTATGCCATGCTATGTACTAGACCCGACATTGCATATGCTGTTAGTTTAACTAGCAGATATCAAAGTGATCCAGGAGTGGATCATTGGACAGCGGTCAAAAACATCCTTAAGTACTAAGGATATGGTTCTTTCTTATGGAGGTGATGAACAACTCGTTGTTAACGGTTACACCGATGCTAGTTGGAACACCGATCCGGATGATTCTAAATCACAATCTGGATACGTATTTATTTTGAATGGTGCAGCAGTTAGCTGGAGGAGTGCAAAGCAAAGCGTTGTGGCGAGATCTTCAACTGAATCGGAATACATGGCTGCTTCGGAGGCTTCACAAGAAGCAATATGGATGAAAGAGTTCATTACAGAGCTGGGTGTGGTTCCAAGTGCGCTGGACCCAATGTCTATCTACTGTGATAACATGGGCGCCATAGCCAATGCGCAAGAACCAAGGTCACACAAGAAGCTGAAGCATATCAAGCTACGTGTTCACGCTATTCGAGAACATATTCAAGATGGGGATATAAAGATTTGCAAAGTACACACATATCTGAATGTGGCGGATCCGTTGACTAAACCTCTCCCGAGGGCAAAACATGACCAACACCAAACTGCCATGGGTGTTCGGTATATTACCATGTAATCTAGATTAGATGACTCTAGTGCAAGTGGGAGACTGTTGGAGATATGCCCTAGAGGCAATAATAAATGTAGTTATTGTTATATCTTTGTGTTTATGATAAATGTTTACATTCATGCTATAATAGTATTAACAAGGAAACAATGATACTTGTGTGATTTGTAAACTTAATTTGAAGTCCCTAGTATAGCCTCTATACATCACTAGCTTGTTGGTTGATAAATGATTGTGGTTTCCCTATCATGAACATTGAGATGTTATCAACAACAAGATCATATCGTTAGGAGAATGATATGGTGGACATACTCCTATAGATAAGCGTAGCATAAAGATCAAGTCATTTCAATAGTTCAATTGCTATATGCTTTCTGATGCATAGTAACCTAATTCCTTTGACCATGAGATCATGCATATCACCTTTACCGGATGGATGCTTTGATGACATCAAACACCACCGTGAATCGGGTGGCTATAAAGGTGGCATTGAGTGTTCGGAAAGTATTGGTTGAGACACATGGATCAAGAGTGGGATTTGTCCATACATATGACAGATAGATATACTCTGGGCCCTCTCGGTGGAACGTCATCCAATTGGCTTGCAAGCATGTGACTGGCTCACAAGGGATCACATATCACGGGAACGAGAAAAGAGTACTTATCGGTAACGAGGTTGAACTAGCACTACTAGGAAAATGGTCGTTTGTGGCGCACCTGAAAGGCCCATCCGTGGCGCACCAGTAGTGCGCCACGGGCCTTGCGCTACGGCTATCTCTCAGCCGTGGCGCACTGCCTAGTGCGCCACGGTTGTGTAGAGATAGGCGTGGCGCGCTAATGCGCCATGAAGTTTGGCATGGTGCGCTACCCTTTTATCTTCGTGGCGCACTACCCGGCGCCACTAAACATCCATGGTGCGCTTTAGGGTAGTGCGCCATGAAGGTAAAACATGTGCGCCATGTATGTATTTTTTGTTTTTTTAATTTCCATGCGATTATATGCAATACAGATTATATACAATATTACAGCAGATATACACACAGATACAAGATATACAATTATATATATAAATACTCGATATGAAAAACAAGATTGAAACAAATACATATAGATAAGTCTCATACATGAATACATAGTCCAAGTTACATTGTTTTGATCATGTTACAAAGTAGTAGTTGGTGACATGCGAATACATGTGTCGATCGAACAAGTTAGAGCTCGGAAGCTCGCCTAGACATCTAAACTAGCTAGCTAGACACAACGCTGGATAAATACCCAAAGAAGATAAGCATGATCACCGCCATGACGAAGGTGTAGGTCTTCATCCGGTTCCTTGTCCTAACTCCGCTAGATAGCGCGTGTATCTATCTTCCCTCCGCCATAGTGTTGTACCCTTTGTAGCTATTGCGCTGAACGGTGCACCTGTCTCCGGCAGTCTTCCCAATCATCGTAGACTCCGGGAACCCGTCCCTTGTACACGACGTACCACGTCATCTACAAGTTGACAATAATAACTAACCGGTGATTGAAAAAACATGTATAATTAAAGTCGCATATGAAGATACACTTATAGAAAGTACTCTTAAATCAAAAAGAGCAAACTCAAAAAGCATGCCTCATATATAACTAGCTAGGTCGTTGGACACAGGAATTGCTTATGACGGGACCGTTAGCCAAGTAGGATGCACAATTCCTGGACTTGTGCATATCACAAGGCTAACAATCCCGTCATAGCACATTCACATATATATTGTGCCACGACATTTCAATCATCGGCATATTCTCGAAAAGACAAAAATAACTCAAAGCATGCCTCATATATAACTAGCTAGCTAGGTCGTTGGACACGAATTGCTTATGACGGAACTGCTAGCCAAGTAGGATGCACAATTCGGACTTGTGCATATCACAAGGCTAACAATCCCGTCATAGCACATTCACATATATATTGTGCCACGACATTTCAATCATCGGCATATTCTCGAAAAAGACAAAAATAACTCGAAAAGCATGCCTCATATATAACTAGCTAGGTCGTTGGACACAGGAATTGCTTATGACGGGACTGTCAGCCAAGTAGGATGCACAATTCCTGGACTTGTGCATATCACAAGGCTGACAATCCCGTCATAGCACATTCACATATATATTGTGCCACGACATTTCAATCATCGGCATATTCTCTAAAAAGACAAAAATAACTCGAAAAGCATGCCTCATATATAACTAGCTAGCTAGGTAGTTGGACACAGGAATTGCTTATGACGGGACTGTGAGCCAAGTAGGATGCACAATTCCTGGACTTGTGCATATCACAAGGCTCACAATCCCGTCATAGCACATTCACATATATATTGTTCCACGACATTTCAATCATCGGCATATTCTCGAAAAAGACAAAAATAACTCGAAAAGCATGCCTCATATATAACTAGCTAGCTAGGTCGTTGGACAGATTGCTTATGACGGGATGTGAGCCAAGTAGGATGCACAATTCTGAACTTGTGCATATCACAAGGCTCACAATCCGTCATAGCACATTCACATATATATTGTGCCACGACATTTCAATCATCGGCATATTCTCGAAAAGACAAAAATAACTCGAAAAGCATGCCTCATATATAACTAGCTAGGTCGTTGGACAGATTGCTTATGACGGGACTGTCAGCCAAGTAGGATGCACAATTCCTGGACTTGTGCATATCACAAGGCTGACAATCCCGTCATAGCACATTCACATATATATTGTGCCACGACATTTCAATCATCGGCATATTCTCGAAAAGACAAAATAACTCGCACTTGTCGTCCGAGAACCAAAGAGTAAGCAAAAAAACCAAAGAGTAAGCAAAAAAACCAAAGAGTAAGCAAAAAACCAAGCATTGATTGATATATAATAATAATAAGCAAAATAAGTAAGCGGTGATACATAAACCTAATAAGATAAGTACACTTGTCGTCCATGTACACACACACAAAGGTCATCTATAGTTTGCAACTACAACTAGGCCAACATCAAGCCTTCTGGCTCGGCTTAGGGAACGGGAGGACGCCACCTCGTCATGAACTTCCTATAGTCACCCTGCATCTCTAGGCGATCTTCTATGTCACGGTTATTCGGGATATTTCCTCCGTAGAAGATCCCCCCCGAAGTCATGACATCACGAAAGATGATTGCCCCAAACTGCTGCTGGATGCGATACATCTCTTGTCTAATATCCGAATCATTGATCTTGGCCTTTGCTTCGGCCCACTGTTTGAGATGATCCGCAAGTAGAATTCTGCTGGTCAAGTAGGAACGCCTCATGTGATGGAGTGCGTAGTAGGCTTCCTTCTTCTTGTTTTCCGCTGCTTCACGCGGGAACTCCGTTACGTGGTTGAAGACGTGTCTGCCGAACTTGACCTTCTTACGCACGAAGCTGGTGCCTTCCGTCGAGGCAAAGCCAGTGAGAGCATCATCCAGAACTTCCTTGATCTTGTCGTAGTTTTTCTTCTTTTCTAGACTCCCCGAGTCGAAATACGTGGCGTGGGAATGCTTCGGCGATAAGGAGATGAGCGTGCAGTGTTCATCTCTGCGCAAAAAATTCAAATGGAATGTGTTGAAAAAAGAATGATGATGATCTAATAAAGCCAATCGACGGTGGCGACTGAATAACGACTTACTCGGGAAAGTAAGGCACGAGAATGTATTCCTTTGTCTTGTTCGCCACGAGGATTCTTTTTAGGTACGAGGCCACGATACGTCGTTCGGCGGGGGAACCCAAGCAGCCGTCACGCATGTAGTAGGGGTCCACTATAGCGATGCCCGGTGTGTTCTCTCTAATGATCTGCGTGGCCAGGCTGAGAGAACAGACGGACCATGGTATAGTGCACGGGTATAGGTGGAACATATTGAAGATGTCCTCGAACCGCGGGAAGAACAGATCGCGAGGCGGTGTCGACGAAGCCCAAGCCTGGTGGCACCTTAACCACGAATACGGGTGCGAGGATCTTTCTCCGATAGAAGGCGTCTCTCTATCGTCAAACGCCGTCATGCACACTCTGCGTTCGAATCTGGCGAGCTTCCGCAAATTCTTAGGTAGCATGGGCTCACCCGCCACATGAATCCTCCACATAATACCCTCGGGTCTTGGTGGCCCATCCCGAAACCTGATCGGATTCGCAGTTGTTGACGCCACCGGCTGGCTCGAGCTGCTAGATTTTCTTTTCCTGCCCTTTTTTCCTTTTGGAGAGCGGGGAATATTCGCCTGGGAAATAACAGATTGGTTGGTTGCCTGGGAATATTCAGGGCTTAGAATAAAGGGCCGGTTGGTTGTATCAGCTGGCTCTGTAAAGGCGCAAGCTGGAGGCGTCTCCTGAGAACCAAACAGACGCTTGGTGATAGTGGCTTTATCTGTGGGGCCACCAGCTAGGTCTTCTTCGTTGCCAAACTGAGTGCTGAAGAAGTGATCATTCCAGTCTTCGAAGTCCTCGGCCGGATCCTGCGCCATGTGCATATCATCAACATGATCATCCGACCCACCGCGTGGAGGTGACGGCGAGGGCGGTAAGGGGGCCTTGCCACCGCTTGTCGCTGGCACGACAGGCGGTGCTGTTGTCTGTGGCGTGATGGCCCCCGCCGTCCCCAAACGGATCATGCTCTTTGGCCATAGCATGAACAAGCCGAAGCAACTTCTGAGGACAGACGACTCTTCTTCATCCGCTCCTGGGGGTTGAATGGGAGGTTCCAGGTCGTCGCAGCCCCTTAGCACCCGACTAATTTTAACCATGTGCACGCTATCTGGCATCGGCTTTGAGTGGAACGTGCGCTGCAAGGGTTGAACGATGGTACCCTTGGCAACATCCCTCAGCTCGTTGTTCACGTAGCATAAGAGAGTGCAAGGAACATCCGTCTGCGGAAAACATGTACGGCGTCGTCAGAGCGAGATGCCACAAGAGTAATATATAGATGGCATGAAAGGCGGTAATTAAAGCAATTTGTTTACCGTGATGGCGTCGAGATCGGCTAATGTCGACGCCGCACACGCTGGCACAGGCGTGCAAGAGACGGAAGGGCTGCTTGATGGCGGTGCGGCCGGTGTATTCTCCCTACCGACGGGTGCTTGGAGCTCCGGTGCCGCCGGCGATGGCGGGGGGCACCAACATGTACTCGGCGCCGGTGATGGCAGGGGAGTCACCAACACTTGCGGCGCCAGCGGTGCTAGGCGGAGTCACGAACACGTAGTTCGCTGATTAAATCGGCGCCGCGTTGTTCGAGTGGTCACGACCATGCTTGGAATCGGGCGGCCCTACTCGACCACCCGCACCTTCGCTATTGACTCCACCAAGGTAGGCGGGAAGGGCGTAAGGGTGATTGCCGGAGTTGTCTTGGACGATCTGCGGGATCCGCGCCACTTGTGCCTTAAGTTCTTGAACCTCTCTGTTTCCTCCTCGCTCCTTCCCGACGGGCGCCACATGCGTCCTCGGCGGTGGACCAAAATGATCCACCCAATTCTTACCCGAGGCCGGCAGACGGCGACGACGGCTTCTTCAGAATCGCTCTATTTTCTTGGCCGGTTCATCGCCTGTTAAAGGGTTATCCCACGGTGGCCGTCGACCCTAGGATGAGGAACCCTGGGATCCATGACTAGCAACAATTTCCTCCTCCTGCAGAAGAAGTAACAGTGAATCATTTAGATCATCGATTAGATTGCAATCGTGTTGATCACCGGTAATTAGATTATACTTACCACAATTTCCTCGAATTCCTTCACCGCAGGATCCGCGGTGAGTTGTTTGGTTTTTGGGTCCACATGGTAACGGGCCCTGATGAAGTTTCGAACCTGCCCGGGTTCGAATTTAGCAAAGGGGTTTTCTATCCCCTTGGATCTATACTCTTCGTCCTCCTTATTCCATTTGGCCTCCGCGGTTCTGTATCCACCAGATCCGAGATGGTGATGACCTATATTCATCGCCTGCAGCACCTTTCCCCGATTACTATTGGCCAGGGCTCTTTCGGATTCACACCTCTCCTTGAACTCCCGGAACTGATCTTCGGTGATCTGCGGGTCAATCTTCTGGATCTCCTCGAGACTTTTGCCTTCTTTATAGATCTTCTTCTTTATCCGGGCTCTCCAGCTGGCCAGGGCGGTGCTCATCTTTGTGAGGGCTGATTTGTTTACTTCGTTCCCATGATAATTTGTGTTCTGATACTTAGCGGGGAACTTGTATCTGGCGTGCAGCTTCTCGAAGAGTGTGCGCAAGTGGCCATTATCTTTATGCCGGAGATTCTCGGTGTTGATCGAGATGGTTGTCCGGGTGATCGCCGCCACTTGCCCACCGCATCTTTGACGACAAGGCGGGCTCCAAAGGAACCCCGATGGGCTCACTTGGTAATTTCCTCCTGACCGTCGACCGTGTTCGGGCCGGTCCTTCCTTCTTCTTAGGAGGTTGCTACCACTCCTGTGCCCTCGCCGCCATCGGTGGTTTCATCGTCGCCCGTTCCTTGACTTCTTCCTCGCGTCTTCCATCTCATCATCCTCGCTCTCCGAAGGATGGTATTCTTCATCGTCTTCTAGGCTGGGCCGCCTCCGAGAATGTCAATTGTTTATTCGGAGGTCTGAGTTCTCCTTCAGCGCTGATGCGCTTAGAACATCCAGCCTCGTCGTTATCACACATCTTTGCACTAATAAAAAACAAATAATTGGTTAAATGCACGGAAAAATCCGGCATGACCTTTGCTAATTTTCTTAAACTAGGAGTGCCCGATTTCTGCCAAAACGGAAGTTAATCAACATTCCGGCAAAAATCGGGACTCGTTTCATACAACAACCTGCATACACACATAATAAAGTGCTTCATATACAAGCACAAGCACAATTTCAAGTGCTACAATTATATCAAGCACAAGCACCTATCATTTTAGCAAGCACAAGCACCTGTCATTATAGCAAATACAATTGCAAGCACAAGTACCTGTCATTATAGCAAGCAAGCAAATACAACATGCAGATTATATGACAGCAAGCAAATACAACAAGCAAATACATATATAGCAGCACACAAGTTTTTGTACAACAGTATACATTAAATTGGCCTACTGCTAGGTACTAACTGCTAACCTACACTCACCTACAACATCTAAATCGACAGCAACTTACCTACAGCAACCTAGAACATGGCACTCAGGGCACTCAAACTAACTTGACCCACTGCCACCTAGAACAGAAGCTAGCTAGAGCCTAAACTAGAACAACACTAAACTGGAACAACTAAAACACTAAAACCACTGACTAACCTGACTAACACTAAAACAACACTAAAACCTGACTAACTTGACTAACCTGACTAAAACATCACTAAAACCTGACTAAAACAGCACTAAAACAGCACTAACCTGACTATCTAGAACAACACTAAAACAACACTAAAACCACTAACTAACCTGACTAACTTGACTAAACTGACTAACTTGACCAACAACACGTCAGTTGCAGTGCAAAGAAATGGACTTGATTTATTTACTTTAGGAAGACAACTATTGATTTCTACAGGCTATTGATTTCTTGCTTTCAGTTGCAGTGCAGAGAAATGGTCTTAGTTGAAGTGCAGTGCAGAGTAATGGTTGTGAACTTCTGATATATGCACTAAATTTGCTATCAACCAAGCTACACTAAATTTGCTATCAACCAAGTTCTGAACCCTAACCTCTAATCTCTAATCAAGTTCTGAACCCTAACCAAGTGCAGTGCAGAGTAATGGTTTGTGCAAAACAGCAAGTTCTGAACTTCACTGAACCCTAACCTCTAATCTCTAATCTGAACCCTAACCTCTAATGGCCTTCTCTGAACCCTAACCTCTAATATGAACCCTAACCTCTAATCTGAGCAGAGAGAGGGGAGAGAGGGAGAGAGGGGAGGGGCGACACTCACCTCTGAGATGAGTACGACGATGGCGGGCGGGCGGACGACGATGGTTGGCACACGGGCCTCCTCCTCGAGAGGCGGCGGGCCTCCTCCTCGAGAGGCGGCGGGCCTCCTCCTGCTCCTGCTCCACGGCCTCCTCCTGCTCCACGGCCTCCTCCTCGAGCGGCGGCCTCGATGCGGCCTCGATGCTCCTGGCGTGGATGCTCCTGGCGGCGGCCTCGATGCGGCCTCGATGCTCCTGGCGTGGATGCTCCTGGCGGCGGCCTCGATGCTCCTGGCGGCGGCCTCGATGCGGCCTCGATGCTCCTGGCGTGGATGCTCCTGGCGGCGGCCTCGATGCTCCTGGCGTGGATGCTCCTGGCGTGGATGCTCCTGGTGTCTGATGCGGGGATGGGGATGGGGATGGGGATGCGCAGTTGACTAGTCCAACCCACACACGCGTAGCGCACCCTGGCTAAGTGCGCTACGGATAACCGTAGCGCACTTAGCCAGGGTGCGCTACGCGTGTGTGGGTTGGACAATCAGATAAGTACTTGGTCGTCCCACTAGTTAACACTAGTACTCACTTACCCCACTGGTTCTGCCCTTAGCTCTATTCTAAACGATGAGCACCCAGGTTCGAATCCTGGTGCTCCACTTTTTTATTTTTACTTTAAAAATACTTTAAAATGTTCCAAAAAATACTTTAAAATGTTCCAAAAGTGGTGATACATGCCATACAAATTTTGTTTTGTTTTTAAAATACTTTTAAATATTCCAACATGCACAACAGTGGTAATCTATGCCATAGAAGTTTGAGTTTGATTTTAAAAGACTTTTAAATATTCCAAAATGCCCAAAAGTAATAATATTCCAAAATGCCCAAAATATGATTTAAAGTATAACTAAATTTCATAATAATTTGTCCATGAATATTTTACAATCTTTTTCGACCAGCGTTTACAATATTTTTTGAGCTAGTGTTTTACAATCTTTTTCCCTTCTTTGTCGCGGTTGAATAATTTAGCCCGACACTTTAATGTTTCTTCTTTCGAACGGGCTACCTTTTTTGGGTAGGGTTGTCCTTTTCTTCTTGTGATGTATGTTGATGCATCGTAGTCGTCATCTTCAATCTTTGGATCGCCCGTCTTGGTCAAGTCTTGCTCATTGGCGACTCCATCCATTCCGATGATGTTCCTTTTCCTCTCCTCACGACAACACGGCTAGGCTTTGTCGGTCGGTAATGAAAAACATTGGTCCACTTTGGTAGCAGCCGCACGGTTCATTTTTCGCCACGCTTTGCACCGTGACCTTGGATTTGGCTGCTTGGGTATAACCATGGTTGTGAAATACCGGTCTTCTCTTCGACGTTCTTTGCCCATCGACACGGAACATCGGCACCTTTTCTCCCACGAGTCAAGCTCCCGGATCTCCTCGATTCTTCCGTAGAATTTTCCTTCACGTTGTCATCGGTGTAGAATTCGACGTTACGCTGAGTTCGATAATCACACTTGTTGTCCTTTTCCTCCGTGTAGAATGTGTAGCCGTTGATATCATACGCCGATAGGTCACCAGGTTTTGCATCGGTCCCTGCGACAAGGTGAATATGATCTTTTCCGTGTCGGAAGAATGCGGCTGGGATTATCAAGGAGCGTCTGCCTAAACCAACGTGAAATCTGAGTTGTGCTCTTTGATTATTTCTCCCTGCGTCCTCTGATGCCCCGGTCCGTACTTCTTCTCGATTAACGTTTTGTGATTACTGCCCAAGGATCGACCAGTTCTAAATGCTGTAGCGCGACGAGGTTTGCTCGATCAAAGTCTGCGTCGAAAATCGAAATGCGCATGCGATGTCGGCGACCCTCTCGGTGACCAGATCCGTCGAGCTTGCCAAGGTGCTGACGGGAAGACCACGGGGTTCTCGATGTCTAGATAATTCGTGCGAAGAGATGCACTCTTCGCCGTAAAGCCCTTGGCCATGCTTCCATCTGGGCGGGACCATTGCGACGTATCCTTTGATGTGTCCGTTCATCCTTTCGAACGCCATCATGCTGCGGAGAAACATCGGCCCGAGTTATACGATGTCCTCCACGACATGGACCAGCAGATGCACCATAATGTCGAAGAATGCAGGTGGGAAGTAGACCTCAAGATCACATAGTATCACCACGATCTCCTCCTGTAGCCTTCCGAGCTGATTCAAGCCAATCGACTTCCTAGAGATGACGTCGAAAAACTTGCATAGGCCAAATAACGTTTCACGGACGTGCTCGTCCATTATCCCTCTTAGTGCGACCGGAAGTACCTGCATCATTAGCACGGCACAGTCGTGAGACTTCATGCCACTGAACCTCTGCTTCGCCTCGTCTAGGTATCTGCTTATCTTGCCCGCGTAGCCGTAAGGAAATTTGACTCCTAGAAGGCACTTGAAAAACTGTTTGATCTCATCCACGGCTTAGAGTGAAGCAAGAAGGAGGCAGTAATATTCGTTCTTCTTGAACTTTTACCCTTCCGACGACCTTGTGTCGTCTCCGACTCATGATCATCGTCATCTTCCTGATCATCGAGAGTAGTCGTCTCCGTGAAGCTCCTTCCGGATACCCAAGCATATCAGGTCGTGCCTTGCTTTGGACCATCTTTCGTCCTATCGGCATGTTGATTATGGTGGCGACGGACTCGCACACGTTTTTCGTGATATGCATGATGTCGAGGCTATGAGGCGTCGGAGAAACTTCCAAGATGGCAACTCGAACAGACCTTGTTTTCCATACCTTCATCGGCTTGTCTTGTTGCTGCCTCTTTCGCTTCTTTCCGTGCTTAGGACAATCTTTCCGGTTTTCAAGCAACTCTTCCACTTCTTCGCTGCTCCTCGCTCGGGATTCCTCGGGTCTCTGATTTGCCATCGAACAGGTCTCCACGTTTCTCCATGGATCATTCTTGCCGAGCCACCTCCGGTGCGCCATGAACACGGTTTTCGATGACCCTGGATCTTTCTCTAGTTGGAGATAGCTTGTGTTATCCATGCACCTAACGCATGCGTGGAATCCTTGGATAACCTGCCCCGAGATATACCCGCAACCTGGATAGTCTTGCACCGTAGTGACCAACACGGCTCTCATAGTGAAATAATCTTGTGCGACGGCGTCGTAAGTATTGGCTCCAGATTCCCATAACGTGGCTAGCTCCTCTTTCAACAGCCCGAGATACAGATTGATGTCGGTACCAGGTTGTTTCGGCCCTTGAATTAGCATACTCATTTGTATGTACTTCTTCTTCATGCACAACCATGGAGGGAGGTTGTACATCCATACAAACACAGGCCAAGTGCTGTGCGTGCTGCTCTGGCTACCGAACGGATTGAGTCCATCGGTGCTCGCACCAAACCTGATGTTCCTCGAATCTCCACCGAATTCTGGGAATTCGAGGTCCAATGCTTTCCACTGGCTAGCATCTGAAGGGTGCGTCAGCAGCTCATCCTTTTTGGGGTCATCATCATCTCCTGGCTTCTTCCTTTCCGCATGCCATCGCATGAGCTTCCTTAGGGTCCGCGAAATAGCGCAGACGAGGGTGATAGGAAAGTACCATACCACTTTCGAGGTGCTTTCTTCCCTTTCTTGTATCGACTCACGCCGCACACGGACATGTGGTTTTCTCCAGCGTCCTCGCCCGATAAATGATGCAATCGTTGATGCATACGTGATATCTAACGTCGCGGTAGATCGAGAGGATGACGATTTTCTTGGCATCCTCGATACTAGTTGGACATGTGTTCCCCTCGGAGACGATCGTGCGAATGCCATCATATCGTCGAAGCTTGCGTCGCTCAATTTGTGCTTTGCCTTCATCTCCATAGCCTTGAGCGTTACATTCAACCGGGTATCATCGGGCTGCATCCTTCATACAATGGAGTAACGCGTCTTTCTCAAGTTGCAAGCTTGGCTTTCTCTCTAGCGGCAGCCTGGCGTTACTAAATGCTTGAGAAGCATCTCTTGCACATAAGGGTCCCGCACCACTGACGTTGTTCCATCGTGCCCGCTCCTCCGCCATCTAGATCATCATCATCCCGTGCCTTCCGCACCTTCACCATCTCCGTGAGCCTCTTCATCATCTCGCCCGTTCTCGCCGTGATGATGATCACCGTCTCCATCATCTACGCCATCGCTTATCCAACGAGTGTATCCATCCATGAAACCATGGCGGGCAGTGCTTTGATTCCGGAATCTGGTCGATCACCGATTGAGTTTGCATCTTCCGCACGGACATCTTATATCTGTCTTGTTATTTCGTATCATGTCGGCGTCGCACATTTCAAAAATCTAGCCACAATGCCTTCGCTCATTATGCGGACCATTTTTGCGCACGATGTACACGGTACAATTTTGAAGTCTATTAGAACCACATAATGAATGCATGCATGCAATGGTCGATAGAAAATTTCGGCATGACCTATCCTAAAATTAGGACCTTTCGAAATGCCAAAGTCTTGCCAAAATGGAAATGAATCAACATTTTGGCAAAACAATGGCAACTTGTTCACATACAAACACAAGAGAGAGAGAGACCGATCCATACACACATGAACATATCATTATCCTCTCCATACACACATGCATGAGCATCATCGATACTCTCCATATACACACACATATGACCATCGATCCTAGCTCTCACACATACACACATCATGACATGAGCATCGATCATCTACATACATATGAGCACATGCATCATCCATATACACATGAACACATCCTTACATGGACAACTTACGAGATGAGAGAGACCGATCGAGAAAGATGGAAAGGAGAGGTGCTGTCGTCGGGAGACGGATAGATGAGACCGGAGACCTCCTCTATTACTTATGTAACATCCAAAGCAAGTTTTACATGCTAAAAATGGTGAATGTGTGGAGAAATTGAGGTGGGAAGGAGAAGATCCCGACTAGATCTAAGGAGGAAGAAGAAGGGCAAAGTGAAGTGTGGGGTGGTGGATGTGGTCACACATGTGCACATAAAGTGCTGTCTTAAAAATCGACACATCCGTGGCGCACATGCGCCACGTGGAGTACAAACTTCGTGGCGCACTAGGCAGAGTGCGCCACGGATGTTTTAGTCCCTGTGGCGCACTAGGCGGAGTCGCCACGGAGTTAGTGGCCGTCTCAGAGCAGAGGTGGGCATGCGCTCAGTCGTAGCGCACCATGCACACGTGCGCCACAGATGACCCTAACAACCGTGGCGCACGTGTGCATGGTGCGCTACAGAAGTTTGGCGTGTGGCCAATAGGGCCCTGGCCCACACATATCTGTGGCGCACTAGGGTCATGTGCGCCACGGATGTTCTAGTTATTAGTAGGGCACTGCCCACAGGTGAGCCACGCCTGTTTTAGCCGTGGAGCACTTCAACCATGTGAGCCACGGATGTGCTGATTACCTATAGCCGTTTTCCTAGTAGTGTAGGTATGCAGAGATACCGACGATCATAACCTCGGATAAGTAAACTATCGTGAGACAAAGGGAAATTGGTATCGTATGTAAGTGGTTCATTCGATCGCAAAGTAATCGTAGAAATATGTGGGAGCCATATGAATTTCCAGATTCCTCTATTGGTTATTGTTCGGAGAAGTGTCTCGATCATGTCCGCATAATTCACGAACCGTAGGGAGACACACTTAAGGATTCGACGTTGTTTGAGTAGTTATGGTATTATGAGAAAGAGACCGAATGTTGTTCGGAGTCTCGGATGGGATCCGGGATATCACGAGGTGATCCGGAATAGTCCGGAGAATAAGATTCATATAAGGAAAGTCCTGTTTCGGAGTTCGGGAATGATTCCGGTGTTTTCATCAGGAATGTTCTAGAAGGTTCCGAATGTCCGCACTCGGAGGAAGGGGTACATGAATGTGTCATTGCATATTGGAATGAATGCATCATGTACTAAGTGTTCTCATTGTTCCAAATAAAGGATTAAATTGAATCCTAAATTGAAAAGTCAAATAGCAAGTTTGAAAAGTCAAAGCGGCTAAAATTGGAAAGAGGAAAGAGGAAGGAGGGAAACCGAGTTGGGAGGGAATCCTCCTCCAACCGTGGCGCCTCCTCCAAGCCGAGTTGGGAGGGACTCCTCCCTCCCCTTGGCCGCCCTCCACCTATATAAGGAGGGCAGGCTCCTCCTCTAGACACACAAGTCCCTCACCTCAAACCCTAGAAAGCTGCAGCCCTCCATAGCCGCCACCACCTAGGGTTTGCCCTAAGCCGACTTGGGGTCCCGGAACCCTAGCCGCGCTCTAGACCCTCCTCCTTGGTGTGTCTAATCCCTAGATCGCCGAGAGCTCTCTCATCCACCATACTCGCTCCGGCTTAAGGCGAAGCCTCGAGATCTCCCTCTACTTCCGTACCACGCCGTTGTCTTGCCGGAATCACGAGGAGAGTGCTACAACCTCCGCCTTCTTTGGAACAAGGGAGAGGAAGGTCTTCGTCAATCGAACGTGTGACCAAGCTGTGGGAGCTGCCGAGCACGCGCCGGAAGGATCGTCTACACGATCTTGAGATCGGGAAGAGTACTACATCACCCACGAGAATCCGCTCTCGTTAAACACTTTGGAATCTTCGAGGTAAGTTATTCCATCGACTCGTTGCTACAATCTAGTAGATAGATCTTGGCTTGTTTGTTTGTATGCGATAGAATTTTTGTTTTCCATGCTACGAAACCCTCAGACATCTGCTGGCCCATGAAGATTTTCGGTGGCCAAGGCCCATGACGCCGGATCCTTGGAGAGCAAGACTAGAGGAGATAGGAAATTCAAAGGGTAAAACCCTAGAACTTGTAACCGACTAGGACTACGCCGGACCTGCCTAAGTCTATATAAAGGCCGGAGGGCACGTCCTAGGGCAACTCGACTCATACTTTACACGCATCCACGCCAGATCGAATCTGCACCTGTAACCTTCGGTTCGCCGTAATCAAAGAGCGACGGTAGGAGTAGGGTTTTCCCTCAGGGCTGAACACAGGTAAATCTCGTGTCCCATGGTTGCTTGTCTGTTAACCGTGCCACGATCTCCAGCATCCCCATCTTCTCCAAAACCCAAGTCCATAACAATGGGCATTGACGAGATTAAACCTCGTCACAAGCAACACGGGGACACGAGATTTACCCAGGTTCAGGCCCCTAGAGGGAAAACCCTACTCCTGCTTGTCTGCTCTAGATTATGGCAGAACCGAGGATTATAGGGGTGCGCAGATGCAATTTGGCGTGAGGTGCATATGAGGTGAGTATTCTCCTCCTTGCCGTGGCCTCTTGGCATTTATATAGATAGGCAAATCTCGGGCGTAGGTCGAGACGATTACAGATTAGGGTTTGTCCCCTTTGAAATTCTATCTACTCTAGTCTTGTTCTCCAAGGATCCGAAAGCGTCATGGGCTTGAGCCACCCGAAATCTCCACATGCCGCGTATCTTGTCATAGGCCTTCCTTGGGCTGAACTAGGTATGCCAATATCGTGTACCCGTGGGGTATAACCATGTCACCTGCCGCCGTACCTCCTCCCCGCCGTCAGACCTCCTCCCCATGCCGATCCTCGAAAATTTCTGAAATTTGTGGAACTGCTGCTATGTGTTGTGGTGACGTGTCAGACAAAGCTGGATTAGCTTGCTGTTATGTGTTGTATAATTTGATGATGTATACTTGCTGCTACGTGTTGCACTTTCCGAAATTTGTGCTACCTAAGGTTTTTGCTGAGTGTAACCACATGTATTATGGACATATCTTATTTATGTAATGGTACAGATATGTGTTCCGGACAAAACTATATGTGATTTATAATATTTTATAGTGATGTATGTGATTTGTACACTTAAATAGTGAAATATACTTGTTATCTAAATTACAGGGTATTTCAGAAAATTCCTTAGCACACAGCCATACAGCCAGCCAACTTGTCAAACAGTAAAACTCAGAAAAGCAGTTTCCCCTGCACAGCAGCTTTCTCTGCATAGCAGCACAACCAGTCATAGCCAGCCAATCACAGTCCAAACAAACAGGCCCTGAATAGATTTTGGTCCAAACAATAAATTTAAAGTCACCATATAGGAATATAGATTGAAACTCACATAGGAATAAAGAAATACATGCAAGTTCCTTGCCACATCCGAACGTTTACCGGTGACACGGGTAATAGGTCAATTCCCATGGCCTTCCAAGCATCGCATAGACACTCGTCATTCAGTGACTTCCACTTTGGACCTCTTCCTCCACTTTTTGGCAGTGGAGCTGGTCAACATTAACCTCATCGACGTTCTCATACTCTTCGTCCTCCTCCTCATCTCCGTTATGTGTGGCGTCGACTTCCTTGGCATGGCCATGGACATAGCCACCACCATTGATCATGTCGGTTAAGAGTTCTATGCCCATGGCTTATGTACACAAACAAATATCCTAAATGAAAAGTGGCCTATGTAGAAAACATAAATCCTAAATGACAATGGCCTATGCACACATACACATCTAGAATTATATAGTATCGAATACACACCTCGTCCATGTATTATCGCACACCCGAAATAATCTCGAACATGTGGCATGCGTCTACGCGGTCACCACCAAACATGACACTATCATCCTGGGTGCCGACATCATCTGTGAAGATTGGTCCTCACGGCGAGTCGGACTAGGAGTGTTTGTGGTCTACGCCGAGTCCCCCGCCTTGGTTGTCATGACGAGCGCCAGCCGTGATGAGCGAGAACACAACATCAGGATCGATGGCTAGGCTTGCTCTCGCCAATCTCAAGGGAGGAGCACCAAGACAAAGAGAGTGGCTTCGTGTCATAGATCTGGTGGAAGTAGATCAGTAAAGAAAGGAAGGTGCTCCTAGAAAGGCCTAAGGTGGTACTCCCATAGGTTCCTCCAGTGCCACCAGCACTAGAGTTGCCTTAGCCGCCTCTACCTGCACCGAAGCCTTGGGAGGATGCAACGAAATTTGTTGTCGTCACGACCACACGGCCTTGTAAAATCGCCTACTTTGCAGCGCCCCTTACAGTCAGGAGTGATCACCTTCCGCCGGATCAACTCAGCTGCCGAAACCTCGTCTGTCATCTCCTCCGATTGGACCATCACTTTCTTCTTGCGCGACTTTCTAACCAGAGGCATCCTAGCAGGGTGGAAGGAGCAATGGCATTGCTTGGACGACAAATGGAGAGACTAGCGGGAAAATGGAATGGAGAGGGAAAAGTGGCTGGTAAATTGGGTAATAGGGGTACTTGTTTTGTTGTATCGTTGCGAAGGCCCCGGACCGTCAGATCCTATGTGCCACCGCATGCCGGTGCTCCCACGCCGATCCCTGTGGGTTGGGGCCTCTAGGAGTGTTGGAAACCTATGGAGGGTGCTAGTGTGAGACTGTTTTATGTCGGGCGCCCTAATGGCCCTTGGGCAGGGTACTAGGACCGTCAGTGGAGAAGGTCTAAGTAAGAGAAAATTGAGTGAGTTTTCTTATGATTCATTTCATTAGATACCGAAGAACAAATGATGACTGATCGATGAGATTTGTTAATACGATAGGATTCTTAACCAGGAACTTCTTTGGAATAGCATCAGAGTGATAATGAGTTTCACAAATGAATCTTGTATTCACTAATCAATATCATAACTATTTATTCAAGGGATGGGATGCCAATTATTCTTTAGTTAAAATTAAAAACTTGTGGAAATATCCTCATTTCCATGATTTATTTTAGGTCATATTTCCTATCGAGGACACTACAATCAATTTTCCATGTAATTGTCATTTATAACAAACTTTTTAACTCATTAATCTTAACATGTGGTTAGTTTTATCAACACATTAATGATGATATCCGTAAACAAAAATATTCTAGTTATACACTCTGAGCAATTCGGAGAACATATGCTCGCAAGAAAAAAAAAGCTAGTTGTTTCCTGGTTGAGACCCAAGCTCTTCAAATCCATGATTAAACTGAATTTCTTTAGACAAAATACATGAAAATTTTAATCCCATCCTCATGGATTAATTTATGTCATTCAGATGAATTCTACGTATATATTTTTTCTGACTATTCTTGCATCCTCCGGTGTCTTTCGAGATTGATCTAAAACATACATTGTAATAAATATCCCGAGAGGGATTTCTAGAGTACGTGATCGTCTAAATAGTTCTTAAGTAAACTGATGGATCAATTATAGTCGTACTAGGTAAAATATTCTAAAGTAGTTTTAGATGTCTATGAGGTGTTTGCTCGTAGCAATGTCATTACTTGTCCATTGTTTTTCTTTCTCAAAGTCCGATAAGTATTTCATGTTGTGAGGTTGAACATTCATCTTTCATCATCACACGAACTATACATTGTCTTCAAATAACAATGCGTAAGCGCGATAAATTTACTATTAATACCCACCAGTAGGGGAAGTTTGTAGTCTTTCCAAACCAAGACTATTGAACCCACTGGATATATATGTATGAGCTAATTGCACCAGACATACAAATACTTGTCCACTAGGTGCAAAAACACCGCAAAACTTGCAAATTGGGGTTAGGTGGTACACAAACTTGACCTCTATGTACAAATACCCCCACAGCCAACCAGAAGCAGACATGTGGCAAGGTGGGCGCACGCTGGCAACTGGTTTTGCTTTTATAGAAACCTCCTGGAAGTTCTGCCTCCTTCGCCTCCATCCCTCACTTATTCTCTGATCTTATCGTCAATACAGGCCATGTTTCTTCCCCATTTCTCTCGACCTGGAACATACACAGAGACACATAGTGGATAGGGTTCTTGCTTAGCGATGGCGAAGGCGTCGGCGGATGGCGGAGTCGAGTGAGGGTTTGCTGGAGAGCACTGGGCGCTCTCCACGACCTGTGCGTAGTATGTCACGGTTGAGGGGCAGGCCCCTGGCCCCTGCTGCTGCATCGGCGCGACGGGTGCATGATGGGGCGGCTGAAGAGCAGATGCGGCTAAGGGATGCAACAGATGAAGAGCAGAGGCGGCTGCGGGATGCGGCGGCCAAAGAGCAGAGGCAGCCGCGGGAAGATGTGGCGGCCGAAGAGCAGAGGCGGTTGCGGGAAGATGAAAGTCGGCTGTGCGAATTTCCGATGGACGAGTTGGCCAACGGGGAACAGTACAGGGAGGAGTGGATCAAGACTCACCTCATGTACAATGAGGTGCTGCGCCTTCACTTTGCGCTCGCGAAGGACGAGGCTGAGAGGCAACTGGCTGGACGCGAAGAATGGGATGCCAAATCCTTGCAAAGCAAGGATTCCTGATGTGAGTGTTGCTTCCTATGGTTTTATGTGTTTGTCTAATTTAATTGAAATTCGATTGATTTATGAATTGGCTGTGTCATTTGCAGAGCGAAGGAAAGGACAAGAAGCCGAAGAAGAAGCAATAGCACAGAAGAAGAAGCATGAGCAGCTAAGGAGAAGAAGCATCTTGTTTGTTTCAAGTAGTGTGATAGACAGCTGGTGACTGAGTTATTGTTTCAGCTGGTACTTGTTTGTAATATGTGATGTGGATTTGATCAAAGGAGCATCTTGTTCTCCTATGTTATGTGTGAACTATGATGACAGTACTTGTAGTTTGTTCTGTGATGATATTTTGAAGTATAGGAGAATGTTTTTCTCCTATGTTATGTGTGAAATATGATGGCAGTAGTTGTAGTTTATTATGTGATGATATTTTGAAGTAAAGGAGCATGTTTTTCTCTTATGTTATGTGTGAAATATGATGGCAGTAATTCCAGTTTGAAATGTGATGTGAATATGAATAAAATAAGCATATTTGTTCTTATTTGATCAAATGACATAAATATTCAGTATACAAAAGGGCATTTATGTAGCTATGAGCCAATGAGTACTAAATTGTGATCACATGGCATAAATTTATCAGAGTAGCTACAAGTTTCTTCATTGAAACATACATTTATTAGAGTAGCTTATGCATTCAAAATCACAGCAGGGTGTATTCTGAATTACTTGCAATTCCTCTACAATTGGTTCATTCAGATTAGGAACATCTCTTCGAGGCCCTTCGGCATCAGCTCCAAATAGTAGGTGGTATGCACTACCTGGTCCTATGTTGTACCCTCTTGTTTCACTTCCTCTAGCACTTCCTCTTGCCCTCCTTTTGCTTCTTGCTCTGCCTGCAGCATCAGCTGTAGTCCCATATGTGCTTGCTACATCTGCTGCTGATATTTTCTTGGCTATAGCTCTTCCTGTTCCTCTCTCTCTGTTGGTGGCTATACCAGATGTGCTTCCAACAACTGTGGCTATAGCTCTACCTCTTCCTCTTGCATTTCCTCTTGAATTTTCCCTTCCTCTCCCTTTATTGTTGGTTGTAGTAACTCTACTATGTGCTTGTGGAATTGACTCTCCAGCATCAGCAACAAATGCACTTTCAGGTAAAGGCTATGTTGATTTCCCACAAATGGAGCAATGCATTGTTAGTCCATGCCTTCTAAGAGTTAGCACAGCTTGCTTCATTTTCTCTTCTGGAGCCTTTTTTCTATTCTTCTTGGGCATGCCCATTACTTTTGTGTACAAAGGAGGATGTACTTGCACTGCATTAACTTTTTCCCACAAAGCTCTCCCTCTCAGTGGATGCAAATTGTAACCACATGCTCTCCTGTAGGACTCAATACTGTACCAACTGTGTACAAGTGTCTCAGGGTTAATTTTGTTATACCTACGATGAAACCTAACCCGCCGACGACGATGAACCTTAACCGCTGCCTACAATGGCTCGACAGAAATTGACGAGAGAACTGAGAGAGGGAAATCGGTGCCATACCATAGTCCGAGGGATCCTCTAGGAACAGACGGATGTGAGGATCCGGCGGCATTAGGGCGAAATCGACGGCGCCTTCCTGATCGTCAGCGAGGTTGCAATCAGTGGCAACAAATTAGGGACGCGTGTTAACCGGCGAGAACGACATACAAAACATAGCAATATTGCTGATTTTTTAAGGGGTTAAACAAAAAATAGTAGCCGTGTGTCCTCTCAGCGCTGGCCTTGCCACATGTCCGCTTCTGGTTGGTTGTGGGGGTATTTGTACATATATAGAGGTCAAGTTTGTGTACCACCTAACCCCAATTTGAAAGTTTTTGGGTGTTTTTGTACCTAGTGAACAAGTATTCGTATGTCTGGTGCAATTAGCTCATATGTATTGTGTTGTGGAAAACTAGAAATAACCCTGGCAATAAATTGGATTGTGATGCAACGCGCACATGGTGTATCCTTCTCATTTCTCCAAACCATATCCGTTTCATACACTTCCGATCAGACAGCATGAAAAAAGTATCTCTTCTTTTTTCACCCTCTAATCACAATCGCTATGCATGGATGGGCACGGACACAATTATAAACAATGTTGTTGAATGTGGGATATTATGGACTTTCACTTTTCTCAGTCATCATCAAGTTCTGGACTTTTTCGTGCTTCGTTTCAGTATGCTAATCATGACGTTTTAGCGCTTAATTTGGGGAGGTTGACTACGGTAAAACATGAAGTTAATTCCTGGTAGAGAGTTGCAATTCCTCAAATCCTAAGTTCAGCATCCATGCAAATGCAATGCACGACAAATGTCTTGTGAGGAGACTATTCTTTGACCTTCACCGAAACGAAATACATGGAGACGGACCAAACGATTTTACTACAGTACTAAATTGACCATTCATCACTGCCAAGAACAGACCAAGAAAACTTCAACGAGAACCACGATTGGCAACCATGGGATCGATCCAGAGAACCAGAAAGAGAAAAATTGAGCTCGATATCAAGTTCTCAGGTCGGCTTGAGGTCTTGAAACATGGAGTCCCACTTGATCTCGCCTCCTCCAGTGGCGTCGTCAGAGCTCTGTTCCTCCTCGCTGCCCGCGCCTGCGCCTGCGCCGTCGTTGTCCTCCTCGTCATCCTCGTAGGCGCAGTCGTGGAACATCAGGCTGGCCTTCTGCAACGAGACCGACGAGAACGGGACTCTGGCGCCCCTGGTATTGAAACCCCCGGCGCCGACAACGCCGCCGTCGGTGATCATGAGCACCATCTTCTTGACGCCCGTCCTCCGCCGCCGCACGGTGCCGGCGCGGACCACGACGTCGCCATGGCCGCCGCTGCAGATCCTCGGGACGACGGTGACTGATGACGAAGAGGGGCACCTTCCGCCGCCGCCAGCGAGCCGGCGCGCGAACCGCGCGATGCACCTGCCGGCAGTGCGCGCGAGCCGAGTGGCCACGGAGGAGGACGACGACTGAGAGGAGGCACCTGCAGCGGCGTCCTTTTTGGCGAGCTTGAGGATTTGAAGGCGGTGCTTGGCGACGGCGACGCCCATGCTCTTGAGCAGGTCGTGGTCGAAGTCGGGCGCGTCGGCCGGCTCCAGCTCGTTCTCGCCGAAGAGCAGCCCGTACTCGTACGTCGCCGCCGGGGCTAGCCCCGCCTTGGACAGCCACGCGTACCAGTCCATCGCAGGCCACACTCACAGCGAGCTTCTTCTTCTCTGGATGATGGATGATCTCTCGATCTCACTCACTTTGTAAGTGCGGCCACTCATGATTCGTGTGACATCTTTATAGAAAAAAGGAGGTGTACGTATGCCTGTCCAGGCTGCAGTTAGTTGAGCTCACATGCATGCAGTGCGCCGGCCGCCCGACACGAGGATTACTGCCGCCTACGGCTATAACGCGTGAAACATTACTTGCAGTGGCCGTAGTGCGTGTTGGATCCTGTGCGGCAAGCAGTACAACACGATCAAGATGGATCTGGAGATCCAACATCATGTACAATGGCTGCACCAAATACTGCCGAGGCAAAAAGGGAAAAAAGAAAGAGACAGGTCAGGATTTATTTTGTAAAGTTTTGTCAGGTCGAAGGCTTTTCGTCGTGTGTTCGTATCATTGCTTAGAGCGTCCCTAGCCGATGCCAAAAACCGCACACCGGATAATCCGTTTGGGTCCCCGAAACCGGTGTTGGTGTGTGAAATATCATCTCTCAGAACACATACTACAAATGAAAAAACACTTGCACTACAAGACGCACGCGATACGCTGAGGTCTAAAATCCATCGACGTAGGCCAAAAAAACCATCGGCGTAGGCTACGTCGAAGGCTGTCCTCGGCTCGTCAAAGGTCTCCCTCGGCAGAGCGCACGGAACCGTCGGCATATGCTACGTCGAAGGCTTCCCTCGGCATAGCGACCGTCGGCATAGCCCAACGAACGGTTAAAAAATAATTTTAGAAAAAAATATTTTTTAATCAATTTTTTTAATCTTTGAATTGTTTGATTCGTTAATCTCTCACTTTGAATATTTTTAACACTAATTACACCAAATTACAGTCTTGGTTAAACTTTCCGGTCGGTTACCCATCCTCACTGCTCCACCTCTAGCACGGTTAACTTCCTTGTTTTTTCAAAATCTATTTCCGCAAAGCAATTTATACATTGTTGTCAATACTATGATATCAATCCTATTAACTCTTATATCATTATGCCACATGTTTGTATTTTTTGAAATTACAATCAATTATTTAAGTAAACAAAAATGAATAAGTAAAAATATTATTGAATTCAAATAAAAATATAATGATTTTTTTGTATTTTTATATTTAATATGGAATAATTAATATCTTTAAATCCATAAATCGGAATTTGACAAATAATATGACTAAATTTATTAGAAAAATGAGAAGAATCCAAATATGATATCAATATCAAATAATCACAAACTATGCCTTAATTCTAGCCATAACATTGATCATTTGACCCGAAAGTTAAAAAACCTCGAATGAGATAGGTCATTTTGTGAAGGTTTTTTTTAAGACATAATCAATATACCAAGTTTGATATTTTTCCTTCTAACTATGTCACATAATATGACACGACGCGAAGGTTTCGTATTATTTGGATCGTTTTTGAATTTCTTATGCCCGTTTTAAACTATCGTCAAACTTTGTCAAATGCAGGGCATGAAGATTCTTAGCTCGGGGCTGAGCCTCGATAAACTTGAAGTGTATCTCTGATGAAATAGCATATTATGAACATACAAATGATTTTTGTACAAAATCATGAGCATCAGATCATGTACCTATAGTTCATATCTGACCCACTTGCGACCGATTCGGTAGGAATTTGTGTTTTTTACTAGGAATAGACGAAAATGTTTGAGATCCCCCTATTAGGACATTGTCCATGTAAGGTGGTATAGTAATTTTGAAAAATATGGTGATAGCATTTTGAATTAGACAATTGCTGGTTGCTTCACAAAACCGCCCATTTTTTGTACTCGGAAAATGGAAAATGGCTTTTTGGCGTGACGAAAAGAAAAACTTCCTCCTACAACATTGTTCGCCATCCCATGATGCATATTTATGCACAATATGGAAAATTATCACAAACTATGCCTTGATTTTAGCCATAACATTGGTCATTTGACCCGAAAGCCAGAAAAACTCGAATGTGATAGGTTATTTTGTGAAGGTTTTTTGAGACATAATAAATATACGAAGTTTGATATTTTTTATTCTAACTATGTTACATAATATGACACCACGCGAAGGTTTTGCATTGTTTGGATAGTTTTTGAATTTTTTATGCCCGTTTTAAACTATCGTCAAACTTTGTCGAATATAGGGCATAAAGATTCTTAGCTCGGGACTGAGTTTCGATAAACTTGAAATGGATATATAATGAAATAGCATATTGTGAACCTAAAAATGACATAAGCATCAGATCATGTACCTATAGTTCATATCTGACCCACTTCCAACCGATTTGGTAGGAATTTTTCTTTTTCACCAGAGATAGACGAAAAAGTTTGAGATCCCCCTGTTAGAACATTGACCATGTAAGGTGGTCTAGTATTTTGGAAAAATATGTTGGTATCATTTTGAATTAGCCATTTGGTGGTTGCTTCACAAAACTGTCTATTTTTGCACTCGGAAAATAAAGAATGACTCTTTGGCGCGACGAAAAGGAATACTTCCTCCTGCAACATTGTTCTCCATCACATTATGCACATGTATGCACAATATGGACATATTATCATAAACCATGCCTTGATTCTAGCCATAACATGGTCATTTGACCCGAAAGTTAGGAAAGCTCGAATGAGATAGGTCATTTTGTGAAGGTTTTTTTGAGACATAATAAATATACCAAGTTTGATATTTTTCTTTCTAACTATGTCACAGAATATGACACCACGTAAAGGTTTAATATTGTTTGGATCGTTTTTTAATTTCTTATGTCCGTTTTAAACTATATATAATGTTTTATGTTTGACATAATTCTTAATTACAAATGTGTAATATTTGAGTGTAGGCAGATAGATTTTATTTTTTGCAAATTTTGATATATTATTTGTATTTTTCCAAATTAGAATGATTTAGTTATGATTTTTTCAAAGATTAATGAGGTAAAAGGAAAAATAGCTACATCACGGGCAGCCATTTTTTAATTATTTCGCTGAGGGAAATTCTATGCCGACGGCTGCTTGGGGTGGTTGTCCTGGTCACGGTCTACGCCGAAGGCCCCGACGTTTGACCGTCGGCATAGCGCCCGACCGTCAGCGTATCCATCCATTCCTGTAGTGTTGGCGCCATAATTACTTTAGGTACTAGTTCAGATGTGTTCAATGAGTTCATCAACATTAGGCATACATTAACAAGTTCATCATACAAAAGGAACTTGATACTTAGTTAATTCTAAACCTAACCCTAGTTAGCTCCCTAGATGGATCTCGTTGGGGAATCGTCACCGCGACGCTCACCGGGGACCAAGATTGTGCGTGGCCTCGAGGGACTAGGGGAGCGCCTTCGCTAGGTGATACTCCTCCCACGCCTCATTGATCTAGAGGCACGCAACCTCATCGCCACGGTTCGTTGTTGCCTCAGCTTCGCACTGGGGAGCCAATGTGGCTTCCAACTATTAGAGGACCGCTAGGAGGATGTGCCAGCCGAACCTTACCGCCGAGGCGCAACCACGTGAGAGGGCGTCGCAGTTACACGACTACACAGAAGTTTGTATACTCTCACGTTTTAGAATAAGGAGTTGCCATTTTATTGATTACGACACGTCTCAGCTCCATGGTAACCTTAATGGGAATAATTGCAGTATCCCATATCCATATCTTTTCCTTGAATTGTCTTCATACTTGACAATCTCCAACTTTTTGTCGCTAATATCCCAAAGTTCCTTTTACTTTCTTCCCTTAGGGATATGTCCTTATTAAGAAATCCTTATATTGGGGTCTCTTCTTTCGTTCCTTATCTTGATTAGGTATCCTAATCCAGCTCCTCATCTTGATTATCGACCTTCTTTACTATACTATATAAGTTCTAGGAAGTCTCACTAAAACATGATTTTTAAATTCTGTTTAGACAATAGTTGAGGCTAAAAGACTAATCTTTGATTTATCACTGTATGAGTTGTACTGGTAATCCTTCTAAAGATTGGATTTAAACACATTTAGTCCATACTCATTGGAATTTCTTGTTTATCTACACAAGTCTAATTGGATGTGATTATTCACTCTTAAGGACCACTTTAAGAGTTGTTTCCATTATAATTAGTCTATTAAGATTAAGTTACTTTATCACCTATAAGCTTTTACCTAATCAAGCCTTAGACAACCCTTTATTATCACCTTAAGTACTTCTTCAACTTCCATTTAATAATTGCCTTAAGTTTTGAGGACTACTACTTTGAAGTACACTTCGATCTTTCGTCCAGACATACTTCTGGAAGTACTTTTATAATGATGACTTATTTTGACCTTATGAAAATAAGGCTTGACACTATTATAGGTTAGTACCTCTTCTCCAACCTTTACTCGGATAATCAGATAGCGATACTTCCATGTACAGTTTACTCTCCCCCTTAGGGTTTACTAACGGTCTTTAAACTGCCTATATAGTAACCATTGGTTTTATAACTAGGATGTTGGTCCCTATTCAGCTTATACTTAACCTATTTAAGGTTTCACGAGAGAACTTTTGGTATACCCACACATTATTTGTATTACTAGCTATTTGAACATTTTCGCTTTGGTAGGCCTGACTCCGCGAGGCACCTCGAAAGACGGTCGCATTAATTTTATACTCATTTATGTCTTAATTAACTTAGGCCAAGTTTTATGCTCTTTATGCAATACTAAGATGATCTGGTTAACTAAGTCAACCAA
Organism: Avena longiglumis; assembly: GCA_030063025.1. Taxonomy (NCBI): domain Eukaryota; kingdom Viridiplantae; phylum Streptophyta; class Magnoliopsida; order Poales; family Poaceae; genus Avena; species Avena longiglumis. The sequence continues at coordinate 31,641,530 of CP125979.1, read as the reverse complement.
TTACCAGCTGTGGACAAGATACCAGTTGCGAACCATCCTAGGGTATATCTATTATCCTATGGTTTTCGACATACTACTGGCATTCTCTCTGAATTGTTAGAGCTTGAATACCGTTCTTGTTACAAAGCTTATTCTTTTGTACTTATTCATGATACTTCCATGATCTGGGTACAACTACTTCATTAACTTCTTAACAACATCACATACTTTGGGTGAACTTAAGTTCATCACTTCTTGTTGCTCCATATATTTCCTACATTAATCTTACTTCTTATTGTTGCCTAGTAATGATCTGAAATTGATCCAACCTTCAACTTATGTTGATACTCCTTATAATTGCTTCATTCTTCATATAAGTCTTCATCTTGGTCTTTGGAACTCGTCACTCCCTTACACGAATTCCCGTTTATATCTAGGTCTATAACATCAAGTAATAGCTAGATGTTGCAACATGCATTTGCACACCAAGTCAAACTTCATGTATAGATCTAGTCAATCAAGAAGATCCAAGAAAAACCAATAAATCCAAATGTGGTACATATAATACACAATATTCTAAGACCGGAATACAGTAGTTGAGTATAGTATCTCTAGAATTCAGGCTTAGTTGTGTAGTATATGACACCTCCTCATGTAGGTTTACGTACCCAGATTTCTCAATTGCAACAAAATAATCTTAAGCAAAGTGGTCCCAATTTGGTTTTGACTAACCTTTTGTCTCACTTTTTGAATGACTAACTATAACCAACCTTTCTTTGTTAGTAAACAGATCTCACATGATCATTCTGAACGACTAATGAGTTTCTATTTAACACCTAAAATTGAAGATTATCACAAATTTATGACACATATGACTTCCATCAAAGTTCTACATATTATTATCTTACTTCTACTCCAGAATGATTTACTAATTACTTGTTATATTTATACTCTCATCATGGTTTCGGAGCTAATCTCACCATGATCTTGTTATGTTTTACCTATACATCATGATTCCAGAACTAACCTAACCATGTTGTCTCTGTTTCTCATTATACTATCATTAAGTCTTAACATAATTTCACTTGATCATGTATAATTCTCAAGTGAATCCCACATGATTACTACTCATTACATCCACATTTATCCTAAAGATATTCATCATGTTATCTTTGGTTATCAACTAACAATAAAATTCCACTGTGCTACTTGAATTATAGGTTTAGGCTACACCATTAAGACTACTTCAATTGATGTCCTAAATTTAGTATTAATTTACATTACTGTTTTAGCTTACTTAAGACATATTAATGGTGTTCTACCACCTTGGTACTAGCACTATACCGAGAAAATATGGATAACGACTTTTAAGAAAGATGACCAAAGCATCCAACTTAAATGTGATAAGATTATCCTCAAGTGGATACTCATCACACGTCATAAGAATATTTGGTTTAGATAAGATGGCTCCTATAGTCACTATCCAACTTACAGATCTTCCTAAAAGGGTTTTTAGTCCTAAGGTCAAAGCATATGCTCTGATACCAACCACGGTGACCCAGCATACCACTGCATGATGTAGTACACTATAGTCGTTGACATAACACCAATGAAACACCGTTCACTAGTATTACATCCCTCAGAGTGGTACAACAGAAACACAGCAGGTCCAAGACATGACTATAGGTTACAAATCGACTCTTTACATAAGATCCAGAGAACACTCTAGGTTAAAGATAGAGAAATAAACTTCTTACAAAGAAGAATCAGAAATAATCAACTCAAAACTATTATGCTAAGAAGACTAGCATCTAACTATTTGGCTTGTATTGCTGCTATTGCAATATTCTACAGAAATAGATTCTATGGCTAGAGATTATATTCCTATCTAATCAGCAACTTCGTCTTCATCTTAGTTGATGTATATGTTGACTTCATTGAAGAGCTTGAGCTGTTGATGAAGATTCCCTTGAGCAGAAGTTGATGTTGACGTTGTCTGTATTGGCTTCAGAATCTAGCAAGGGTTAAGAAGATACGTTGAGTACGAGCGTACTCAGCAAGTTCACTAGAAAGGAGAGTTTGATGCACTATATCTATAGCCACAGACCGTAGATCATAGGCAATGCAAGTTTTTGTAAACATTTCTTCAAAGGTTGCTTTTATTCTGAAAAGCTATGTCCGTCAGCCTTCACGGGTTTACCAGAACTTTCATGGAGTTCCTTTCCCGCCGCGTTCGCATCTCCTTCCTGGAACAGGGAGTAACAAGTGACAGTGCTTACACTCTGCAAAGGTGTGTTACTTTACCCATGAGAGATATTAGCTTTGTTGCACATCCGAGCGGCCAACCCGTTCATACTTCCTTGGTATGAGGCCCAGACTAAGATCTAAGCCAATCACTGCCCTCTCCACGACCCCATATGTCTGGACGATCCTTCGGGGCCGGCTCACCTCCGTTAAGCCCCCTTTCGGGGAGGCTAAATCCCTGATGAGTTCCCAAAGACTCTATGACCTGGTGATGCCCTGGCAAGTACCATATTAAATGGAGTATACCACTAAACACCATTCATAGATAATCTAGACACCAAAAGTGTGGGGCGTAATGGTGACCACCCATATGTTGCATCCGCACAAGGAATCACAACGTCACGTTAAGGTCGTCTTGCCTCCATATGAGAGAAAAAGGATACAGCCGACTTCTCCGTCCCATTCCAAATCTCATGGTTAACGCGTAATATACGACGCAAGAATCACTGGTGACATTGGTTGTTAAGTCCTAGATAATATGTTCCTTTACCACCGGAACTTTCATAGTAGGTTATTATCTCATGGTAAATAACCTATAATCATATTATTATGAAAATAGTGTTTTCTGACCTTTTTCAAATGCAGGTGATGACAACACTGGATTTGTAAAATACTTTACAGAAATTAATCAAAGTACATGAGCAAGTGTGAACTTGCCTTTTGTGATTGCAAGATTATGCACTCACGGTCTTCGAGACAATATAAGATCCAATATCTGAAATTAGCATCATTGGTTTGGTAAGGACTAATGTTTAAAGAAGCAAGATGCAATTATGCATAAGTAATGATATGCATTTTGTAAAACTCCCAAAGTGAATTCCCAATGCTTTAAGTGAAGTGAATTTAGGATTAGTGTTTTATCGCAAATAATATTAGGGTTATTAATTTGTGTTATTAGGGTTATTGTTTTTTGTTTTAGTTATTAGGGTTATTGTTTTTTCTAACCTGTTTAACTCTCTTTCTGTTATAGATAATTAAGTCATGGATCCATCCAAAGATCCTGGTTGCATCGGTGAAGGTTTTCTTTAGGGCATGATAAGAGGTGAAATTCCTCTTAATATTACTATCGGCAAAGATATTTTGCTCGGGGAAGAGATATCCTCATATCTGAGTCCATCCGGTGATGGACTAGAGGAAAACCTAATGTATCAAGGGGAAGACCGGATGGACGAAGGGGAAACAAATAACAACAATAATGATGGCCCCTCGACAGGATCCGGCGAGGTACATATATATATATATAAAGTTGGATGGTAATATATATATAAATCCTCGTGTTACCTCTATTCATTAACTGATCTAGATATATTAATCACTCCCTCTCTTCTTCTTTTAGCCCACCGGATCGAAGCAATCGATAGCTCAAACAAAACGAGGGCCGAACAAAAAGTTGGATGGTAATCAGAGGTTCACCATCGAAGAAATAGATGATGAGGTGAACCGATTGCTCCAGAGAAGCACCGGAGGATGTTTATAAATCAATGCGAGGTGCTTGTTAGGGACAACCTGCCGATCACCGTCCAAGAATGGAATCAGTCAAAGAAACCCAGTGAAGAATCCAACATCTATGTCACCGATGATGCCAAAGATGACCTTTGGCAGAAGCTCATAGCGCATTTCATACTAACTCCAGAGTATGAAGAATTTGAGGTAGATGGTATTACCCCAAGGCCGGGTGGGCTTGAAAATAGAGCGAAAGTCAAGGAGTGGGCTCTGAGCAAGATGGCTGAACTATACGGAAGCACAAGAAAAGTTTATACGCGAAATATGTCGCGAAAAAGAAAACTCCAGACTTCAAAGGAGTAAACGAGAAGTTGAGAGAACAGTGGCCCGAGTTTGTACAGTACAAGCAATCTGATAAAGCAAAGGCAAAGTTGGCAAAGAACGCGTTAAATGCTGCCCAAAAGAAATACCATCATAAAATGGGGACAAGTGGCTAAAAGAGTGTCGTCCCTAAGTGGGAAACTATGGAGAAGAAAATGAGGGCTAGAGGCATCACTCTGGTACAGATGGATGGCCCGGGAGGTCAAAGCACTGGTGGTACGGGCACGGGGGATCATTGGACCCAGAAACAGGGAAGACATTATTTCATGAAAAAATTATAAAACCCTTCCAAGACCTTATTCCAGTAATGAACGATGCTCAATTGGGATTGTTCCGTCCCGAGAGAGAGAACGACGAGCTGACACGCGCCCTAGGGAATCCTAAAAAGGGAGGACGAACACGAGGCAAAGGCACCGGTGTCTCGTGGAAGGAAGGGTTTCCTCAGTACGATGCCAGTTACAGAAGCCGTCAGAGAAAGAAGGACCGGGAGGCAGACCGGATCTCCAGGGTAGAGCAGGACCTAGCTGATCTGAAGAACCTCATGCAAGAAATTAGACAAAGGCCACCGTCGTCAACTCACCCGCAGGCTGATGATCCTGCATTGGATCTTAGCCAGCGGAGAAGCAGCGTGGCTTCCACGGAGGTCTGGGCTGATGATCAATCACTGCTGGATGATGCATCGGCTCCTCACTACCCCGTGGATGATGTCAGAGAGATGGCACAGTGTGAGCTACATTATCCAATGAACAACCTGTCCTTCAAGGTGGCGATCGACACTGCTTTACCTTGTCTACCTGGAGCACTCCACCATTCACTTCCGATTCCACCAGATTATGCTCGTGTCACGGTGGATGACATAGTGGAGGATTTTGCGGACCTAGATATTGAAATCACTTTGCCTGAAGGCCTTACAAAACTAGGAGATGTTAAGCGCAACATCATTCCAAGTCCACCCCAACCCGATTATCGCCAACCTCCAAGTCCACCCCGCCCCGCTGACGATCGCCGCAGCAGGAGTAGATCAACTCGATCTCCGCCTCCACGCAATACTCGATCTCCGCCTCCGCCTCCGTGCAATACTACAACCTCGTCGAAGAAACGGAAGTTCGACGCTTCCCCGCGCCCCACATCGAAGAAAGGTCAAACGGTGAAGATAGTCGACATCCCGCCGGCTCTTCCAAAGAGACCTTATGACAAGACCGATGAGGAAACTAACGCGGATGTGGTTGCCCAAGTTAAGGCGCATTTTGCACCCAAAAAGCCTGAGCCAAAGCCGGTATATAATGAAAAAACCAAAAAAGTGGGCTAAGTCCTTTCTTGAGCAACCATCCTAGATATCGATGAATCTGGAATCAGACTATGACCGGGAGATTATTAAGCAAGCACAGAAGAAAAAAATCACAAGTGCAAAAAGAGGGAAGCAAGTTGCCCAGCTCGGAGCATAGAAGAATCAATCGGTCGCCCCTCTCAAAGTCATTTCAGACCTCGAATAGGCCTTCAGAGATGAAATAGATACGGACATGCAAATAATGGACCCCAGAGCCCGTAATAATGCTGCACTAATGGGAATCACTGTATCGCAGGCCAAATTACTTGCTACCGAAGCAAAAATGTCTCTTGGTCAATATTTAGGCTATGAAGATACGCCAGTGGGTCAGATAGTACGGAAGTATGTCCAAGGGGAGCCTGTAGTCAGTAATGAGGAGCTCGCGCGTCTATCCACACATATGCGAAATCTGCACGAATGGTACATGTCGCAAGCAGAAAAAAGCATCAGAAAGATTGGTTTCAGGTGGACGCTAGAAATGAGCATCACTTCAAACCATACTCGATACAGGTTCAAATGACCGAACTGTTTCAGTTATACAACCAGCGCGTCCTCGACAAATCTATCATTGGTGATTTATTATTTCTATAATTAAGTTTGTAGCTCAGTTCGTTCATTGTATTTAATATATTATCCTAACTATATATCCTTTTGTATGATATTATATTCTGCAGAATGAAGATGCTTGAATGCAAAAGAGCTAGAAGATACGACGTTGAGTTCATTGACCCATATATCGTTAATGAATATACGTTAAAGAATCACCCCAAGGACGCGGAGGAAGACCTGTGCAGGTTCTTAACCGAGAATAATTTTGTTAAGGAAATACTATTTCCTTACAACTTCAAGTGAGTGTTTATATCTTGTACGCATTCTATTTTTGCTTACTCGATGAGCTATGCATGTATGCTTATGTAAACGTCCGCAGATTCCACTGGATCTTGCTAAACATTCAAGTTGACAACTCCCTAGTTGAAGTCCACGACTCATTAAGTTAGGACCAAGAGTAGTGGAGCGACATGAAAGCAATGCTCTATAAGTAATTATATCGGCCTCTTTTTCATTCATTTCCTGATATCAAATAACTAATAACTCCTTTGTTCATTTTCTTTGCCAAACAGGTGTTGGACACGGTTCAGACAGAAAATACCAGGTCCATTCAAAGAGGAGCTAACTTATAAAATGGTGAAGAGTTTACAGCAATCACCGGAAACTCATTTATGTGGATACTACGTCTGCGAGTACATCCGCAAGTTTACCAGTGAGTGGAAAGTTGACTCACATTATATTTATGATTTGCGGGAGAAACTAGAGCCAGACCAGCGCATAAGAGCAATTCAAGAGGAGCTGGCGGGATTTATGATGAAGGAAGTCCTTGATGTACATGGAGAGCATTATGAGGATGACGTGTAACTCGATTTGCCTTAGTGATCTCCATATAGCTTATATATATATATATATATATATATATATATATATATTCATCAATGACCATGTAATTTAAAAACATTTCTTCCTTTTGATATATATATCATTAATGTATGCTTGCAAAGGATCAATTAATTATATAGATGTATCAACGTGTACTGTGTATGTACTAGCGTAGAATATGTGTACTTAAATATATGTTTGAAATTATAGTAAAAAACAAAACAAAAAAAGAACGAAATAGCAAAAAAAAGGAAATACACAATCTTTGCCGCGAAACAGACAATTCTCTGCCACGGCAGAAAACCTTATAGTCCCGTGTGGTGTTACGACCCGGGACTAGAGCGTTCGCCCAGCAGCTGAAACAGCCACGGCTGTTATCACGGGTCAGAAGAGCCGGGACTAGAGGGGGGCTCTAGTCCCGGGCCCAAACCGGGACTAGAGCCCATTACGGCCCGGAACTACAGCCCTGTTTTCCACCAGTGAGAGCTATTAAAGAGATTGTTGCTATAACCGCGCATGGTGTATCCTTCTCATTTCTCTAAACCATTTCCGTTTCATACACTTTCAATCAGACAGTAAGTCAAAAAGCAGCTCTTCCTTTTAGACCCTCTAATCACAATCGCTATGCAGGAATGGACAAGGACATAATTATGGACGATGTCGTTTGAATGTGGGATATTCTGGACTTTCACTTTTCTCGGTCATCAAGTTCTGGACTTTTTCGTGCTTGATTTCAGTACGTTAATCATGACTTTTTAGCTCTTCGTCTGGGGAGGTGGACTACTATAATGCTATGTGCAATTTCTCAAGTCCTAAAGTTCAGTTATAAGCCGGATATGGATAGATTCATCATCCATATAATCGCAATGCATGACACAGATGTCACTGAAACCCAATACATGGAACAGACCAAACGATTTTACAGTACTTTATGTCAAAAAAAGGTTTTACTGTACTAAACTGATCTTAGGATTCTGAAGCGTTAACCATTCATCATGCACCCCCAAGAACAGACCAATAAAAGATCAACGGGAACCACGATTGACAACCATGAGATCGATCCAGAGAGAGAAAAATTGAGCTCGATATCGAGTTCTCACGTCGGCTTGAGGTCCTGGAACATGGAGTCCCACTTGATCTCGCCTCCTTGTCCGGTGGCGTCGTCAGAGGTCTGTTCCTCCTCGCTGCCCGTGCCCGTGCCCGCGCCGTCGTCCTCCTCCTCCTCCTCGTAGGCGCAGTCGTGGAACATGAGGCTGGCCTTCTGCAACGAGCCCGACGAGAACGGGACTCTGGCGCCCCTCGTATTGAAACCCCCGGCGCCGACGACGCCGCCGTCGGTGATCATGAGCACCATCTTCTTGACGCCCGTCCTCCTCCGCCGCATGGCACCGGCGCGGACCACGACGTCGCCATGGCCGCCGCTGCAGATCCTTGGGACGACGGTGACCGATGACGAGGAGGGGCACCTCCCGCCACCGCCTGTGAGCCGGCGCGCGCACCGGGCGATACACCTTCCGGCCGTGCGTGCGAGCCTTCCGGCCACGGAAGAGGACGACGACTGCGAGGAGGCGACGGCGTCCTTCCTGGCGAGCTTGAGGATCTGTAGGCGGTGCTTGGCTACAGCGACGCCCATGCTCTTGAGCAGGTCGTGGTCGAAGTCGGGCGCGTCGGCCGGCTCCAGCTCGTTCTCGCCGAAGAGCAGCCCGTACTCGTACGTCGCCGCCGGCGCCAGCCCCGCCTTCGACAGCCACGCGTACCAGTCCATCGAGCTTCTTCTTCTTCTTCTTCTTCTTCTTCTTCTTCTTCTTCTTCTTCTTCTTCTTCTTCTTCTTCTTCTTCTTCTTCTTCTTCTTCTTCTTCTTTGAATGATGGATCTCTCGATCTCACTCACTTGTAAGTGCGGCCGCTCATGATTCGTGTGGGATGTTTTATAGAAAAGGAGGTGTGTATGTCTGTCCGGCCGGGCTGCAGTTAGTTGAGCTCGCATGCATGCAGTGCGCCGGCCGCCTACGGCTATAACGCGTGAAGCATTAGTTGCAGACTTGCAGTGGTCATATTGGACTCGTACTAGTGTAATGTGTGTGTTTTTGTTAGATCCTGTGCAGTACACGATCGAGAATTTGGGATCCAACATTGTGTACAGTGGCTGCACCAGATCCTGCCGAGGCCAAAAGGGGCGGAAGAAAGAGACGGATCAGAGTTTTATTTTGTAAAGTTGTCAGGCCGATCTGATGCAAATCGCCATGTTAGTGGGGGGCGTGCAGTGGCGCCTCACATGCCCCGTGCAAAGTGCAAATGTGCTTACATAGCTGTGTTTGTTAACTCGGAACTAATCCATCCGTTTTAAAATATAAGATGTTTTAGTTTTATGAAAAAACTAGCAAGGTGGCCCTCACAAATGCGAGGGCAGCATTGTTAATATCTCAAGGCTGTGAAATATTATTTCCTACCTTATGATTTGTTTTATCCACTTACCTCCTTCATTGTAAAATACACCATGTTTTAGAGACAAATATATTAATACATGTTTTAATTTGATAATTACATACTATTATGTTGTAAAAGTAACAAAATAAGAACCATGCAACATCTTTTACGAAAAATTTGATGATATTAATTTTTCTTCTAAATAACCTGGTTATTGAGCCATGTCTTGTGTTGTGATGAGACTCATGAAACTTACCCACAATTCATATGACTCATCAAACTATGTTATTTTGTGAATCACAAAGGAACAATAAAAACTCTTTTAAGAAAATTTAGCTTGCACTGAGATTATTTCATCTTTTATACAGAAGGAATAAGTTATAAAAATTAATGACCAACACACTCTTAAATATTTTTTTCTATCGATTCATCTTATAATTAATTTGATTATAGAACCATGTCATTTTTCCTACGTATCTTCCCGCAAGCATTTTGTATGTTTCCATACTACTGCTTTTCTACATAGAATGAGATGGGAACATCAAACTTTTCATGGCTATGCTTTTTATTATAGAGGCCAAATTGTGTATTTGATCATCGTATTATATATCAGCATTGATGTTTTTGTTAAGGACTAACATGTTTAACCTAGGTATATAATCTAACTGACAATGAACATGTACACTTATAGATCTTTTTTTTGTATTTACAAATGCAAATGTATGATCCCTAGAATGATATTATGGTTTTTGAAGTATTAAGTGTTACGAAGATCTAATGGATGTGATCTTCTTAGACACTGTTACAAAATCTTTATTGGTGTGATTTATTTTTGTGGGATTATGTACAACTAACAGATGTAGTCTGTTTAGGTACAGTTACATAGACACATCTTAAGATAAATAAATATAAATATATTAAGATATACCAAACATGGACATGACCATTTCATGTACGGTTATACATATACAACGCACATGATTAGTTTAGGTATGATTTTGTAGATCTAACGGTCATGTTGTCCACAAGATTGATGACGAAATAAACTTTTGAGATGTAGAGTTTTAGTAGTTCAAAATAAAGTATAATTAAATTATGTTGCCTAAGCATCCCTTCTTAATCAACTTGATGAAAACCCAATTATATATGCTTACTAATTATTCACCTGTAAATTGTGCATCTTTATACTTTATTTTTGGCTCGTGTTGGTCCCATGTGAGTTCCAAAAATGGAAATGGTTGAAACCATAGGTTCATAATAACTACAATCGATATACAAGCTTAATGATATCATCATATTCAAAGATTGACATCATTCTGCATTTACATCACTAATGTGAGCCTACCACTACCATTTGTTCAATAGGATCCATGAAGCGATGGTACATAGAAAATTTTGGGTTGAATTTTTTTTCCTTTCTCCCTCTTAGCCGACTCATGGATGCTAATTCATTAACCATGAGAAATATTGTCCTATGCATCTGCAGAATTAGGAGACCTGACATTTGCATGGCTAAGACTTTGGATGAGAGTGCATGCATGCAAACAGATGGGACTGATCTTTCTTTTGAAGTTGTCTACTAAGTCTTCCAATATGCCCCGCACAATGGTTTGCTTCTTCCATAATAGTCTGAACATTTTCCAAATTACAGGGTTTAGCTACCGGCTCGGTGGTCCACACTGAGGGTATGCCGGTACGGTTGTGCTTTCGGCTCGGTGGTGCTCGTCATTGGGCAGTTTGGTTTGGCATCCGGTTTTAAGATGATGTACATAGATGTGAGGTTAGAGCACTTGGTGGCGACATGTGCAACCTCTTCATCAAGCTTGTAGGTGTTTTAGGTTAGTGAGGTGGCTTTGGGTTGATCTTTATATTTTGTTTGTAAGGCTTTGTGGAATAATGTAAATAAGAAGGATGGGTGCATCTTTCAGAGACGGACGATTCAACATCCATTTTGAAAAAAAAACTGGTTTTAGTTGCCATACATGATAGAACAATTCCCAACTGTTGCCGAGGCGAATAAGAAATATCAAAAGCGACAGAATTTTGTGAATTATACAAATGACTACTGTTTAAAAGGGTATTTATTAATTTCAATAACTATCTCATTCTTATGTCCGAACACTATATGGTAGTATTGGATAAAAAAGAAAACGTTGTCTGCTAGTTTGGAAACATATTTTTCGAATCAGACTGGTTAACGGAATTAAGTTACTAACACCACAAAATGAGTATTAGTTGTATGAATATTAGTTCAAGCATGCGAGAAAAATATTCGATGAAATAAGAAAAGTAGCAGGTGAAATAAAAATAAGTTACCTGAGAGTTGATTGAATCGGTCAGCAAGGGGCCTCGGTTATTTGCAATGTTAAATCGACACGTTGATGAGAAAATATAGTTGGGATCGAACATGCTAAATATGAAGAAATAAAGAACTTTATGGAGTAATAATCAATGAACTAAATACTTAAACATGCATAACTGCCTTTTCCCTTTCTCCTATGGTCATAACTTATTTCTATAAGTACATTGGCAGCCCGGCTCTTTATATTTTATGAAAGCAAACTGATTTAGGTATTCAACCCAACATTGCATTGGTCACATTAATCACCATCAGCAGGCATGAGTTCACATCAGCTAAGCCCTGCTTGCATGAAGGATTCAAAACTACAATTTCTGAAAAGTACTGTAACACGTGTCTCATTGTCACTCATTTTATGCGTTGACAACAGATAATAAAGCCAAGACTTCATAAAAGTAGGTGTCGCTCTTAGAACAGCACCAAGGGGTTCATATCAAGGAAGGAGATTGGTGGCGGTGAGGAAGATTAGTGGCAGAGAGGATACCGATGACATCAAATCTATCGAAGCAGCTGCAAGGGTCGTTGCACACCTCACGACACAATGTGCACAACAAACCTTGGGGCACCTGTCAGAAGCCATGATGGAGACGGCCGGTGCAGTTTGTCAAGGAGAAAAAAATAATTGTTGCCGCTGCCGTCAGCCGGCTGCCTTCGAAGTAGCGACCTGAGAGCCATAGATCGATTCTAAGACCATCTCCACTCCCCTATCCAGGACGCCTGTCCGGACACCGAATTTCGGTCCAGACGTCGAAAATCGGTCCAGTCGCGTACCTAAGGACCTGTTTTCGTCCGGATTTCGGCGTGTTTTGGTCCGGCCTATCCAGGCCGAACCCAGGTTCCCGGGTACGCCCTGGGGACGCCGGACGCCGCAAAAAAGGGCGTGGGCCAGCTTTGTTGGCGAGACAGTCCCATTTCCACCCACTCCACTCGCCTAGATTGCCGCGAGAGCTGTGTCGCCATGACTTCGCCGGCGGAGCTCCCCCGCGCCGAGACATGCCCACGCCTATAGCTACGCTCGCCTTCGTTGCCGCCCAGCTCCCCACCTCCGCCGCAGCCTCTTCGCTGACCTACCCCTTGCCGTAGTTGTGCTTTGGCTCGGTGCGCCCACCACCACGCCCGCCGGGTGTTCAACATTTGGCCGGATTCGGCCATGGACTCCGACGGCGACGAGGTGTTGTCCACTGACTCTGACGAGGGCGAGATACTCGCCATGGATTCCGATGACGAGGAGTTGCTAGCCGAACTCCTGGAGGAGGAGAGCGCCGAGGTCGCCGAAAGTGAAGAGCACTTGTAGATTCTCGCATCGCTCGCCCAGCTATACATGAAGATGGCGAAGCCGAAGTGCGGTGGTTCGGCGCCAGGTCGCATGAAGTGCAAGGCGAGACAGAGGATAGAGGGCTATTGCATGGTGTACGCCGACTACTTCGCCGACCAGCCACTCCATGGAGAAGACGTGTTTCGCCGCCGTTTCAGGATGAGCCGGAAGCTCTTCCTCAAGATCGTGCATGCCATCCGGGAGTTCGACCCATATTTCCTTTGCAAGAAGGACTGCACCAGCTTGGTTGGGTTTTCCTCGCTTTAGAAGTGCACCGTGGCGATGAGGTTGCTTGCATATGGAGCGCCGGCTGACAGTGCCGATGACTATCTCCACATCGCCGAGTCCATCGCCCTTGATTGCTTGTACAGGTTCTGCAGGGCAGTGATTGCAGTGTTCGGGGAAGAGTACTTGAGATCACCCACTGCTGAATACACTGCTCGGATCCTCGCAGTCAATGAAAGTAGAGGATTTCCTGGTATGCTTGGAAGCATAGATTGCATGCATTGGGAGTGGAAGAACTTTCCATTTAAATGGCAAGGAATGTACAAAGGCCACAAAGGAGGATGCACTGTGATACTTGAGGCAATTGCTACACATGATCTTTGGATCTGGCACTCCTTCTTTGGCATGGCAGGATCGAACAACGACATCAACGTCCTCAACTCCTCAACTGTCTTTTCCAAGCTTGTTGAGGGTCATGCTCCCCCTGTGGAATTTGAGATCAACGGGCATCACTACAACAAGGGATACTATCTAGCAGATGGCATCTATCCAAGATGGCCAACATTGTGAAGACTATCTCAGGCCCGATGCTCCCCAAGCATTCTCACTTTGCCAAGGAACAGGAAGCTTGCAGGAAGGACGTGGAGCGGGCATTTGGTGTGCTCCAGCAGAGGTTTGCAGTTGTTCGTTCCCTGCTATGACATGGTCCAAAGATCAGATGTGGAAGTGATGAACTGTTGTGTGACCTTGCACAACATGATCATTGAGGATGAGAAGAAGGATCCAATGAGTTTGCTTGAGGAGGACGAGCCATACCATCTACAGGGTCCTATTGCCGAGCCTGATCATCAGGTGCCTCCAACATGGGCTGCATTCATCGCAATGCGTTAGGAGATCCGAGATCTGGCGATGCATCAACAGCTGCAGGATGATCTTGTCGAGCACCTATGGACACGCAGGGGCAACACGACGTAGATGCTGAGCATGAACTGGCCGAACTTGGCCGAAATATGTTGTAATTTAATTGCAGGCCGAACTATGTTTACAGTACGCCGAACTCTACTTAAAAATTTCGCCGAATTTTGGTCTTAAAGTGTTCTGTATTCGTCGTATAACGAACTATGCCGAAATTTGGACGAAGTTTAGCCGAATTTGAGCGGAAACGGGCGACCCGGGAACTCGGCCTGGGTACGCGAGTGGGAAACTGGGCGTACCCAGGCCGAAAACTTGCGTCGTTCGGCCGAAGTTTGGTCCGGATTTCGGCCTGGGTTCGGCCAACGAGTGGAGATGCTCTAAGATAGAAAGAGGGGGCAAAGGTAAGAGGCCAGAGAAAACTATGTGGCTTGTTTTTCTGTATATACTATATATGTTCTCTTCCTAGAACTCATGACATGTGTTGGAGCCCGGCTCTTTTTATTTGTTATGTTGCACTAATCAGTTAATTAAATCATGATCTTAAATTGTAAATCCAAGGGTTGAGATAATTTAGGTGATGTGGATCGACGTGGTGCCTCAAAAACACCCTTAACTTGACGTGTTGGACTCATGACATGTGTTGGATCCCGGCTCTTATTATTTGTTATGTTGTACTAATCAGTTGATTAAATCTTGATCTTAAATTGTAAATCCAACGGTTGAGATAATTTAGGTGATGTGGATCGACGTGGTGCCTCAAAAAACACCCTTATAATACTTTTAGTATATAATAGATGGTGCGATGGACATACTCCGATAGATAAGTGTAGCATAAAGATCAAGTCATTTCAATAGTTCGTTTGCTATAAGCTATCAGATACATAGTAACCTAATTCCTTCGACCATGAGATCACCATCACCGGATGGAAGCTTTGATGACATCAAACACCACTTCGTAACTGGGTGGTTATAAAGGTGGTATTGAGTGTTTGGAAAGTATGTGTTGAGGCACATGGATCAAGAGTGAGATTTGTCCATCCATATGACAGATAGATATACTCTGGGCCCTATCGGTGGAATGTCATCCGATTAGCTTGCAACTATATCACTGGCTCACAGGGGATCACATATCACAGGAACGAGTAAAGAGTACTTATCGGTAACGAGGTTGAACTAGGTATACATAGATATCGACGATCAGACCTCGGATAAGTAAAATATCGCGAGACAAAGGGAAATTGGTATCGTATGTAAATGGTTCATTCGATCACAAAGTAATCGTAGAAATATGTGGGAGCCATATGAATTTCCAGATTCCTCTATTGTTTATTTATCGGAGAAGAGTCTTGGTCATGTCTGCATAATTCACGAACCGTAGAGAGACACACTTAAGGATTCGATGTTGTTTAGTAGATATGGAACGTGAGTAAGAATACCAAATATTGTTCGGAGTCTCGGATGGGATCCAGGGTATCACGAGGAGATCCGAAATGGTCTAGAGAATAAGATTCATACAAGGAAAGTCCAATTCCGGAGTTCGGGAATGATTCCGGCGATTTCACTGGAATGTTCTAAAAGGGTCTAGAAGGTTCATCGATCCTGAAGGGGATTGGTACATGAATGAGTCATGACAAAGTGGAATGGTTGCATCATCTCCTAGGTCACTAGGCTGGGCAAATAAAATAGAGAAATCAAACTCCAAAATTGAAAGTCAAAAGGCAAGTTTGAAAAGTCAAACTGGGACAATGTTTCCTGGTGGAGGGAGGAGAGGAAACCTCCTCTCCCTCCACCGCGCGCCAAGGAGGAGAGGGAGTTGGGGGAGGATTCAACCTCCCCATCCCCTAGTCGTCCCTCCCTCTCATAAATAGAGGGGAGGGGGCTGCACCTCAGACTACCACAAACCCTAGCCCCACCCAAGCCGTCGCCGCCCTAGCCACCGCCCTAGCCGCTGTCGGCCCCACCTCCTCTTCTCCGGCCTCTAAACCCTAGACACCGAGGAACCCCTCTACTCCACCTACCCGCGCCGGCTTAAGGCGAGGCCCTGCGAGATCTCCCCTCTAAACTCCAACACCACACCGCCGTGCTGCCGGAATCGCGAGGAGAGAGCTACAACCTCTGTTGCCTGCTGGAACAAGGGAAAGGAAGGTCTTCATCGAGTACCGAACGTGTGACCGACTGTGGGAGCGCTGCCGGAATGCGGCGCCGGAAGGACCGTCTACACGATCTTGAGATCGGCAAGTGAACGACTACATCACCCACGATAATCTGCTCTCGTTAACCGCTTTGGAATCTTCGAGGGTAAGTACTCTATCGACTCATTGCTACAATCTAGTAGATAGATCTTCGCTTGTGTGTATTCATGCGGTAGAAATTTTTTGTTTTCCATGCTACGACCCCCTACACCATCACTGTGGATTCGGAGACACGGGACAATTACGTTCCTTTTGTAGGTTGCTAGAAGAGGACAAGAAAATAGTACTATCATTTTCCCGAGAGTTTGGTAATAACCACTCACCCTTGTGGAGAAAGTTCTGCTTGTTATAACATGTTGCGCTTGGAGTTCAAGTGAGTTGATTTATGTTGGAGATATGCCCTAGAGGAAATAATAAATGTAGTTATTATTATATCTTTGTGTTTATGATAAATGTTTACATTCATGCTATAATAGTATTTACAAGGAAACATTGATACTTGTGTGATTTGTAAACTTAAATTTGTAGTCCCTAGTATAGCCTCTATACATCACTAGCTTGTTGGTTGATAAATGATTGTGGTTTCCTTATCATGAACATTGAGATGTTATCAACAACAAGATCATATCGTTAGGAGAATGATATGGTGGACATACTCCTATAGATAAGCGTAGCATAAAGATCAAGTCATTTCATTAGTTCAATTGCTATATGCTTTCTGATACATAGTAACCTAATTCCTTCGACCATGAGATCATGCTTATCACCTTTACCGGATGGATGCTTTGATGACATCAAACACCACACCGTAACTGGGTGGCTATAAAGGTGGCATTGAGTGTTCGGAAAGTATTGGTTGAGACACATGGATCAAGAGTGGGATTTGTCCATCCATATGACGGATAGATATACGCTGGGCCCTCTCGGTGGAATGTCATCCAATTGGCTTGCAAGCATGTGACTGGCTCACAAGGGATCACATATCACGGGAACGAGAAAAGAGTACTTATCGTTAACGAGGTTGAACTAGGTATGCAGAGATACCGACGATCATAACCTCGGATAAGTAAACTATCGTGAGACAAAGGGAAATTGGTATCGTATGTAAGTGGTTCATTCGATCGCAAAGTAATCGTACAAATATGTGGGAGCCATATGAATTTCCAGATTCCCCTATTGGTTATTGTTCGGAGAAGTGTCTCGATCATGTCCGCATAATTCACGAACCGTAGGGAGACACACTTAAGGATTCGACGTTGTTTGAGTAGTTATGGTATTATGAGAAAGAGACCGAATGTTGTTCGGAGTCTCGGATGGGATCCGGTATATCACGAGGTGATCCGGAATGGTCCAGAGAATAAGATTCATATAAGGAAAGTCCCGTTTTGGAGTTCGGGAATGATTCCGGTGTTTTCATCGGGAATGTTCTAGAAGGTTCCGGAATGTCCGGCACTCCGGAGGGGAAGGGGTACATGAATGTGTCATTGCATATTGGAATGATTGCATCATGTACTAAGTGTTCTCGCTGTTCCAAATAAAGGATTAAATTGAATCCTAAATTGAAAAGTCAAATAGCAAGTTTGAAAAGTCAAACGGCTAAAATTGGAAAGAGGGAAAGAGGAAGGAGAGGGAAACCGAGTTGGGGAGGGAATCCCTCCTCCAACCGGCGGCCCACCTCCAAGCCGAGTTGGGGAGGGACTCCCCTCCCTCCCCCTTGGCGCGCCGGCCCCTCCACCTATAAAAGGAGGGGCAGGGCTCCCTCCTCTAGACACACAAGTTCCTATCCTCTAAATCTAAACCCTAGCCCTAGCCTCCGGTTTAGAGCCGTTTTGGTTTAGAGCTTCTAATTGCCCTAGCCTCCGGATTAGAGCCTTCTAATTGGTGTGTCTAAACACTAGACCGCCGAGGAACTCTCTCATACTCCACCATACTCGCTCCGGCTTAAGGCGAAGCCCTGCGGGATCTCCCCTCTACTTCCGGTACCACGCCGTTGTCTTAGGAATCGCGAGGAGAGTGCTACAACCTCCGCCTCTGGAACAAGGGAGAGGAAGGTCTTCGTCGAAAATCGAACGGTGACCGATCAAGGAGCGAACGCAGCCGGAAGGATCGTCTACCCGATCTTGAGATCGGGAAGAGTACGACTACATCACCCACGAGAATCCGCTCTCGTTAAACACTTTGGAATCTTCGCGGATAAGTTATTCCATCGACTCGTTGCTACAATCTAGTAGATAGATCTTGGCTTGTTTGTTTGTATGTGATAGAATTTTTTTGTTTTCCATGCTACGAACCCCTACAGTGGTATCAGAGCCGTGTCTATATGTAGATCTGTTGCACGAGTAGAACACAATGGTCATTGTGGGCGTTGATGCTTTTATTGTCGATTGCTTCTTGTGTACTTTGCATCTTGCGGTATGTTGGGATGAAGCGCCGGCTAACCTTACATGACATCGTTCATGAGACTTGCTCCACGCTTGACATGCAACTTGTATTGCATAAGTGGCTTTATGGTGCCTTTCTCCTAGCATAGTTAAGATCCAATTTACAACGGGTGATCAACAATGCTAGTATCAATGTTGTGGTTCTTGTTCGTAAGTTAGAACGACACTTATTGAAAGCCCCAAACCACGTAAAATATGCAAAGAAAGTAGAGGCGTCTAACTTTGTTTTGCAGGGGTGTGCAGTGATGTGATATGGCCATGATTGTGATTATATTTGATGTATGCAATGATCCTTATTGTAAGTTGGCAACCGGCAGGAGCCAGATGGTTGTCTTTAATTTATGTTAAGACCCGTGTGTCTATTCAAAGTAGTTGTAATAGCTGAAGACCGGTGGACGACAACCATGGAGAAGCGTCATTGACCTTGATGCAATGCCGGTGATGATGGAGATCATGTTCGTGCTTGAAGATGGAGATCGAAAGCACAAAGAAGAAAGTCCATATCATATCACATATTATTGAATTGCATGTGATGTTAATCCTTTATGCATCTTGTATTGCTTAGTAGACAACGGTAGCATTATAAGATGATCCCTCATGCACATGAATTTCAAGTCATAAAGTGTTCACCCTTAGTTAGCACCGTTGCTAAAGCTTGTTGTTTCGAAGCACCACGTGATGATCGGGTGTGTTATATTCTGCAAGTGTATACAACGTGAGCAAGCCAGATTTGCTCATGCGGAAACTAAGGTTTGATCTTGACGAGCCTAGCATGTACAGACATGGTCTCGGAACACGGATCACCGAAAGGTAAAGCATGAATCATATAGTAGATATGATGAACATGACGATTGTTCGCCATTGAAACTGTATCAACTCTCATGATGATCGGTGTTGATGTAGTGGATTTGGTTCGTGTGATCACTAGAACAATGTGAGGGATGTTGTTTTGAGTGGGAGTTCACCTAGTTTAATTTCATTATTAATTTGAACTCAATTTGTCATAAACTTAGTCTAAACTATTGAAAATATGTTGTAGATCAATGGCAGCCCCTACCATCAATTTTAATGCGTTCCTAGAGAAAGAAAAGTTCAAAAACAATGGAAGCAACTTCGCGGATTGGTTCCGCAATTTGAGGATTGTCCTCACAGCTGGTAATTTGACCTATGTCTTTGGATGCACATTGGGTGACCCACTGCAGATGATCTTGCCGATGAAGTAAAGAATGTTTACCTCGCTGGAAGAATCAAGACTCCATAGTTCAAGGTGCTATCTTGTATGGTTTAGAATCGGAGCTTGAAAAGGTTTGAGAATTCAGACCCATATGATATTGTCGAGGATCTCAAATTGATTTTGAGACTCATGCGGCAATTGAAAGCTATGAGGCTTCCGAAAAGTTCTTTAACCGCAAGATGGAAGAGGTCACTCGTCGGTGAGCATGTGCTTAAGATGTCTGGGCACGCAAACAAACTTCAAAGCTTGGGTATAGTGATTCCTAATGCTTTGGGGATTTACCGTGTCCTCCAATCACTACCACCAAGTTACAAGAACTTTGTGATGAACTACAACATGCAGAACATGAACAAGACGTTGCCAGAACTCTTTGCCATGTTGAAATCTGCAGAAGTGGAGATCAAGAAAGAGCACCAAGTGTTGCTGGTCAATAAGACCACCAAATTCAAGAAAGGCAAGTCTAAGCAAAAGGGACACTTCAAGAAGGGTGGTAAGAAAGTTACCACGCCGGCGAAGAGGACCAAGGCTGGACCCAAGCCTGATACTAAGTGCTTTTACTGCAAGGGAGAAGGTCACTGGAAGCGGAATTGCCCAAAGTACTTGGCGGATCTGAAGAACGGCAACATCAAGAAGAAAGGTATATCTGATATACATGTTATTGATGTGTATCTCACTAGTACTCGTAGTAGTGCACAGGTATTTGAGATCGGTTCGGTTGCTCATATTTGTAACTCGAAGCAGTCTTTGAATAAACGGAAGCTAGCGAAGAACGAGGTGACGATGCGCGTGGGAAACGGATCAAAGGTTGATGTGGTCGCGGTCGGCACGCTACCCCTTCATCTACCATCGGGATTAGTTTTATACTTAAATAATTGTTATTTGGTGCCTGCGTTGAGCATGAGCATTATATCGGGATCTTGTTTATTGCGAGACGGTTACTTGTTTAAGTCAGAGAATAATGGTTGTTCGATTTATATGAGTAATATGTTTTACGCACATGCACCTTTGATAGATGGTCTATTCTTATTGAATCTCGATAGTGGAAATACACATATCAACAACATTGAGGCTAAACGTTTGAAATCAAGCGATAATTCGACCTATATGTGGCACTGTCGTCTTGGTCACATTGGAGTGAAACGTATGAAGAAACTCCATTCCGATGGACTTCTTGAATCACTTGATTTTAAATCACTTGAAAGATGCGAAGCATGTCTGATGGGAAAAATGACTAAGACTCCATTTTCTGGTATGATGGAGCAAGCTACGGACTTATTGGAAATCATACATACCGATGTGTGTGGTCCAATGAGTGTAGCATCGCGCGGTGGTTATCGTTATGTTCTTACCTTCACGGATGACTTGAGTAGATATGGGTATATCTATTTCATGAAACATAAGTCCGAAACTTTCGAGAAGTTTAAGGAGTTTCAAAGTGAGGTAGAGAATCAACGTAACAAGAAGATTAAATTTCTACGTTCTGATCGTGGAGGGGAATATCTAAGTTACGAGTTTGGCGAGAATTTGAAGAAATGCGAATACTTTCACTGATTGACACCGCCGGAACACCACAACAGAATGGTGTGTCCGAACATCGTCATCGAACTCCCTTAGATATGGTTCGTTCTATGATGTCACTTATCGATTTACCGCTATCATTTTGGGGTTATGCATTAGAAACAGCCGCATTCACTTTAAATAGGGCACCGTCTAAATCCGTTGAAACGACACCGTATGAATTATGGTTTGGGAAGAAACCTAGATTGTCGTTCCTTAAAGTTTGGGGATGCGAAGCCTATGTAAAGAAGTTACAGCCGGACAAGCTTGAACCCAAAGCGGAAAAATGCCTCTTCATAGGATACCCGAAGGAAACTATTGGGTATACCTTCTATCATAGATCCGAAGGAAAAATATTCGTTGCCAAGAATGGATCCTTTCTAGAGAAGGAATTTCTCTCGAAAGAAGTGACTGGAAGGAAAGTAGAACTCGACGAGGTTGTCGAACCTTCTCTCGAAATTGCGAGTAGCGTAGCACCGGAAGAAGTTCTTGTGGTGCCTGCACCAATTAGAGAGGAAGCTAATTATGATGATCATGAAACTTCGGTTGAAGTTGCTACAGAGCCTCGGAGGTCAACGAGAACTCGTACCACTCCAGATTGGTATGATCCCGTTATGAGTGTCATGTTGGTAGACAACACCGATGACCCCGAGACATATGAGGAAGCGATGATGAGCCCAGATTCCAATAAATGGCAAGAAGCCATGAAATCCGAGATTGGATCCATGTACGAAAACCAAGTATGGACTTTGGTGGACTTACTGGGATGGCGAAGGCTATCGAGAACAAATGGATTTTCAAGAAGAAAACAGATGCTGATGGTAATGTTACTGTCTATAAAGCTCGACTTGTCGCAAAAGGGTTTCGACAAATTCAAGGAGTTGACTACGATGAGACTTTCTCACCGGTAGAGAAGCTAAAGTCTGTGAGGATTATGTTAGCAATCGTTGCATATTATGATTATGAGATATGGCAGATGGATGTCAAAACAGCATTCCTCAATGGAGATATTGATGAAGAGTTGTATATGATGCAACCCAAAGGTTTTGTCGATCCTAAAGATGCTAACAAGGTATGCAAACTTCAACGGTCCATCTATGGATTGAAGCA
This sequence comes from Avena longiglumis, assembly GCA_030063025.1. Lineage (NCBI taxonomy): Eukaryota > Viridiplantae > Streptophyta > Magnoliopsida > Poales > Poaceae > Avena > Avena longiglumis. Next base: position 31,618,890 of record CP125979.1, on the reverse strand, counting down.
AGCATCCCGAAGTTGGAATCAACGCTTTGATAAGGTGATCAAAAGTTTTGGTTTTATACAAACTTATGGAGAAGCTTGTATTTACAAGAAAGTGAGTGGGAGCTCTGTAGCATTCTTAATACTATATGTGGATGACATATTGTTGATTGGGAATGATGTAGACCTTCTTAATAGTGTCAAAGAATATTTGAATAATAGTTTTTCAATGAAGGATCTTGGTGAAGCAGCTTACATATTAGGCATAAAGATTTATAGAGATAGATCGAAACGCCAAATATCATTGTCACAGAATACATATTTGGACAAAGTTCTAAAGAGGTTTGGAATGGAAGAAAGCAAGAAAGGGTTCTTGCCCATGTTGCCCAATACGACCTTGAGTAAAACTCAAAGTCCGACATCGGCAGAAGATAGATAAAGGATGAGTAAGACTCCCTATGCCTCAGCCATAGGATCTCTAATGTATGCCATGCTATGTACTAGACCCGACATTGCATATGCTGTTAGTTTAACTAGCAGATATCAAAGTGATCCAGGAGTGGATCATTGGACAGCGGTCAAAAACATCCTTAAGTACTTGAGAAGAACTAAGGATATGGTTCTTTCTTATGGAGGTGATGAACAGCTCGTTGTTAATGGTTACACCGATGCTAGTTGGAACACCGACCCGGATGATTCTAAATCACAATCTGGATACGTATTTATTTTGAATGGTGCAGCAGTTAGCTGGAGGAGTGCAAAGCAAAGCGTTGTGGCGAGATCTTCAACTGAATCGGAATACATGGTCGCTTGAGGCTTCACAAGAAGCGATATGGATGAAAGAGTTCATTACAGAAATGGTGTGGTTCCTAGTGCTGGACCCAATGTCTATCTACTGTGATAACATGGGAGCCATAGCCAATGCGCAAGAACCAAGGTCACACAAGAAGCTGAAGCACATCAAGCTGCGTTTTCACGCTATTCGAGAACATATCCAGGATGGGGATATAAAGATTTGCAAAGTACACACAGATCTGAATGTGGCGGATCCGTTGACTAAACCTCTCCCGAGGGCAAAACATGACCAACACCAAACTGCCATGGGTGTTCGGTATATTACCATGTAATCTAGATTAGATGACTCTAGTGCAAGTGGGAGACTGTTGGAGATATGCCCTAGAGGCAATAATAAATGTAGTTATTATTATATCTTTGTGTTTATGATAAATGTTTACATTCATGCTATAATAGTATTAACAAGGAAACTTTGATACTTGTGTGATTTGTAAACTTAAATTTGTAGTCCCTAGTATAGCCTCTATACATCACTAGCTTGTTGGTTGATAAATGATTGTGGTTTCCTTATCATGAACATTGAGATGTTATCAACAACAAGATCATATCGTTAGGAGAATGATATGGTAGACATACTCCTATAGATAAGCGTAGCATAAAGATCAAGTCATTTCATTAGTTCAATTGCTATATGCTTTCTGATACATAGTAACCTAATTCCTTCGACCATGAGATCATGCTTATCACCTTTACCGGATGGATGCTTTGATGACATCAAACACCACACCGTAACTGGGTGGCTATAAAGGTGGCATTGAGTGTTCGGAAAGTATTGGTTGAGACACATGGATCAAGAGTGGGATTTGTCCATCCATATGACGGATAGATATACTCTGGGCCCTCTCGGTGGAATATCATCCAATTGGCTTGCAAGCATGTGACTGGCTCACAAGGGATCACATATCACGGGAACGAGAAAAGAGTACTTATCGATAACGAGGTTGAACTAGGTATGCAGAGATACCGACGATCATAACCTCGGATAAGTAAACTATCATGAGACAAAGGGAAATTGGTATCGTATGTAAGTGGTTCATTCGATCGCAAAGTAATCATAGAAATATGTGGGAGCCATATGAATTTCCAGATTCCTCTATTGGTTATTGTTCGGAGAAGTGTCTCGATCATGTCCGCATAATTCACGAACCGTAGGGAGACACACTTAAGGATTCGACGTTGTTTGAGTAGTTATGGTATTATGAGAAAGAGACCGAATGTTGTTGAGTCTCGGATGGGATCCGGATATCACGAGGTGATCCGGAATGGTCCGAGAATAAGATTCATATAAGGAAAGTCCCGTTTCGGAGTTCGGGAATGATTCCGTGTTTTCATCGGGAATGTTCTAGAAGGTTCCGAATGTCCCAAGACTCGAGGGGAAGGGTACATGAATGTGTCATTGCATATTGGAATGATTGCATCATGTACTAAGTGTTCTCGCTGTTCCAAATAAAGGATTAAATTGAATCCTAAATTGAAAAGTCAAATAGCAAGTTTGAAAAGTCAAACGGCTAAAATTTGAAAGAGGGAAAGAGGAAGGAGAGGAAACCGAGTTGGGGAGGAATCCTCCTCCAACCGGGCGGCCCACCTCAAGCCGAGTTGGGGAGGGACTCCTCCTCCCCTTGGCGCCACGCCCTCCACCTATAAAAGGAGGGGTAGGGCTCCCTCCTCTAGACACACAAGTTCCTATCCTCTAAATCTAAACCCTAGCCCTAGCCTCCGGTTTAGAGCCATTTTGGTTTAGAGCTTCTAATTGCCCTAGCCTCCGGATTAGAGCCTTCTAATTGGTGTGTCTAAACACTAGACCGCCGAGGAACTCTCTCATACTCCACCATACTCGCTCCGGCTTAAGGCGAAGCCCTGCGGTATCTCCCCTCTACTTCCGGTACCACGCCGTTGTGCTGCCGGAATCGCGAGGAGAGTGCTACAACCTCCGCTGCCTGCTGGAACAAGGGAGAGGAAGGTCTTCGTAGCACCGAACGTGACCGATCATGAAGCGCCGAACGCAGCGGAAGGATCGTCTACACGATCTTGAGATCGGGAAGAGTACGACTACATCACCCACGAGAATCCGCTCTCGTTAAACACTTTAGAATCTTCGAGGGTAAGTTATTCCATCGACTCGTTGCTACAATCTAGTAGATAGATCTTGGCTTGTTTGTTTGTATGCGATAGAAATTTTTTGTTTTCCATGCTACGAACCCCTACAATTTACACATAGTTTGTTGCCACCAACACACAAGAGCTATTGATATCTAAAAAGCCAGATATTGACAGTTAAGCCACAACAGTACAATGGATGTCTAAAGTTTAACACACAACAACTTATCGAGAACAAGGCATCACTTTTGCAATGTTCTAGAAAATATTTGTATGACACCGAGTCTAGGATGTGCATATATTCAATTTATCATAATAAAATTCAATAAATCACCTACACTGTGCCATGTCCAAGATCATATACACTTAAACAAGGGAACACTGGAACAAATAATCACTCAAAATTAACACTTCAAACATTGTCTCTGTCATAATTATGGACCAAAAAAATCTAATACATCCTATTTAGAGACCTAAACATATATGGACCAGCTTGACCCGAAAACCCCTCCCAAGCAGAAAGCACCAGAGACCAAGGCAAGGGCAAGTAACTTACCATACTGTCCCCTCTCAAATGCCCAAAAATGAGGATCGGGAAGTGCCGCGATAAAACTGGTGATCGCGACACGCTCTTTGACACCGCCATAGTCAAGGTGGAGGTGACCTAACAAACCGATTGCAAGTTCTAGTAGGGGCGGGGGGGGGGGGCATGTATGGAAATAATAAAATTATCTCAGGAATCGAAGTTCTTCTTGCAATTTTCCATAGACAGAAAGGGTGGAGACTTATGTAAAGGAGGGGACAGGATTCGACCCTATGGCCCTTTGTACCCAAAACATAATAGGCCTCCATCAGCTTTCGCCAACTGACATTACCTGTGCTTTCGTGCCTCTCAGTGTGGTCAGCACTGGGTGTTTCTAAACAGTGAGGTCGACATCATATTCAACATATTCTGGGAGCACCAGTAGTGTTTTTACAAAAATTCCAATCCGACAAGGTCCTACATGGCCCTAAACTGGGCAACTAGGACTAAATTTACCTAACCAATATGGACTGATGGGTTTCTGAATTATGGGGAACACAAAAAGCACGAATAGTCATATATGAGTGTGTATCATGTATCCCGTATACTACTTCTGTTCCTGTAGTCCTATATATATGCTATGTGTTGGAGTAACATTTATACACGGGCTTACAGTAGATGACACCCAATTACTATAAGTAAGCATGTCGGTGATGCCTTTCCCTCTTGGCCACATGCGTGCTTTGGGATTTACATGGTGAGATCGGCGTACAACTTGGCAAGAACCAATAGTTTCTTTGTGAAGCGGAGAGCTGCTGGATAAAGAGGTACCTCGGATTTGCATGATCTAGAAAAAAAATGGAAGTCTATCTACGCCAAAGAACCGGGGTAGATGAAGGTCGTGGTGTGGCGAATGGACCATGATTACCTTTTGATAGGTCAACAACTCCAGAAGCGACACATACCTGCACAGGATCGATGTTGTTTCTGCGGTAGATCCGAATGCGTGGAGCATTTGCTCCTGTTGTGCCTCTTTGGTATGGCGGTCTCGAAGGCTGTGAAGGAGTAAGTTTCTATATGAAAGTAAACAACAAATCGCTGGTTAATATGTAACCATGGTTGTTCGATTTTCTTGGAAAGGCTTCTCCATTCCAGGCTACTACTATGGCGGTGACGTGTTGGCACATCTGGGAAACACGAACTGACACTTGAAGCAATAAGATTTTGATCCATCCAATACGCTTAGATGGAAAAAAATTGTTGCTTAGGTGGAGAACATTGTGCAGTTCTACTTCATACTCTTCAGTAATGAGCAAAGAATGAGATTGTGTGCGGTAATGAGATATCATATTGGAGTTTTGTAGCTTGCGTGCCATGAAGGGATCATCGTCCAGTACTCTTCGGAACTAGCTGAAGCTACATCGAGTACTTTCCATCGCTAGGGACAAGGGTTTCTTGGACATCATTTTGGCATCTAATTATATTTCATTGATCCAAAGTATCACATCCTAGGAGAGGGATAGATTAGATATTGGAGTAATGGTGAGTAACATCAAAAAACTTGCGAGAAAGTGGCAACACGGTGGCAGGACCCTCCTCGTCTCCTCGACGGCATCCGGGCTAGAAGCGTTAAAAAATCAAGTGCCTCAGAGGAAGGAGTCATATTACTCTTTTGCAAGGAAAAGAGTCTGAATGCACATCTTATAATTAACCATCGACTGAAGAAAACTTATAGGTCAGTCGTACGACCATATTTTACTAATTAGAAAGGTTAATGTGGGAGCTCTTAGAGAGTCTCTAATTAGTAAATATAAGATTTTCAACATATTAAAGACATCGAAATCTATTTTTATTGTCTTTGTTCATTTATAACAAACTTTTTTATTCATTATTCTCAACATGTGGATTAGTTTTATCAACAACAATGATGGTACCTATTATCATAGAATATTATAATTATACACTCTCTACAAATTGGAGACCATATGCTTGCAAGAAAGCATGTGGTAGTTGTTTCCTGGTTGAGGCATGATCTCTTCAAACCCATGATTAAATTTAATTTCTTTAGATAAAATACATGTAAAATTTAATCCCATCCTCACATATTAGTTTATGTTATTCAAATGAATTCTAGGTATATATTTTTCTAGCTATTTTGGCATCCTAAAATATCTTATGAGAGTGATCTAAAACATACATTTTAATAAATATCCTAAGAGGGATTTCTAGAGTGTCTGATCATCTAAATCGTTTGTAAGTAAATAGAAGGATAAATTACAGTCATACTAGGCAAAAACATTCTAGCGTATTTTTAGATGTCTACGAGGAGTTGGCTCAAAAAAATGGCATTACTTTCCTATTGTATTTTGTTCAAATCCTATATGTCTTTCATGTTCTGAGGTTCAACAACCAACTGGCATCATCACATGAATACATTTGTACATCGTCTTGAAATAGCAAAAGTTAGCGGAACGAATTTACTATTGATACTCATTAGTATGGAAGTAGTATTTATAGTCTATAAGACAGTTGAACCCACAAGGATATATAATTATTGTGTTGTGGAATACTAGAAATAATCATAGCCTTTGAACACTCGTGATGCACTCACTCGTTTGAGATGTCTACCGGGCTAGGGTCGGCATTTTTTCTTTTATCATATTTTAATATGTTTTTCATTTTATTATTTTAGCTTTTTATTTATTTTATATCTCACTTCCTTTTTATTTTCGAAATTTTTGTTTACATTATTTATTTTGATTTCACTTCCATTTTTTGTTTTATAGCATTTTTTGTTTCCATATTTTGCCTTTAGCTTTTCCTTTTTGCACAACTATGACTGAAGATATGCATGAACATTTCCTCGTACGCCAAGTGCCTATTGGTAAAAACCAAGGATATTTTTAGTCTTCTTATTTGAATAAAATAGCATGATATATCAAATACTATCTTTTCTGCACGCTGGCTAACTGGTTTACCTCCAAAACCAGGACATGTGACGAACACGGCGATCAACACACATGTTACGGCAAGGATCTTCGACTAGTGCAACAATAGAAGCCTGTATATGTACTACGTTGTGGTGTTCAGAAAGAGCGTCACCAACGGGCTGGATCTTCATCAGGGCTACCTTTGCTTCAACTACCAGTTCGTGGATTTCAAGTAATGAGGAATTGGTGCACCAAGCCCCCAACACTATTGAAACTAACAATCTACAAATGATGTATTTTCACTTTTCATATCTTAATAAATTGGATTGTGATGGATCCAAGATCCTTTTCTCAAGGAATCGTGAGAAAACAATAATTTATTTGCAAAAAAAATTGAGGATCAACAATAATTTTTTGCATGTGTGTGTGTGTGTGTGGTGGTGGTGGGGGGGGGGGGGGGGGGGATCCAAAATATGGACATCCCTACTCACGAATATTATTTAGCTATATAATCTCACAAAAGAAAAAAATATATTTTTACATATAGATCAATCAACAATACAAGAATGCAGCTGCCTTATCAATTCAATACACATATCTAAACCATATGTACACTCAATGCACATATTTAACCCATAAGTATATGATTTGTATCTGTTTTTTTGTCATTGATAGATGAAGTGATGATTGGATAACTTGTATAACATATATTTAGTACTCTAGTAGCTTTCAAATATAATAATTTTTTAATTTTTGAAGTAAATATTTCGGACTAAATATTTAGAAGTACTGCAGGATCTAAGTCAATAAGTCATGGAGCCATGAGTCAGTTATGCCCTCCATGTTTTGAGTATCTTATACCCTTCAATAGAGTTATTAAAGAGATTGTTGCTGTAACCGCGTGCGTGGTATATCCTTCTTATTTCTCTAAACCATATCCCTTTCATACACTTTTAATCAGACAGTAAGTCAAAAAGTACTTCTTCCTTTTAGACCCTCTAAGACCATGCACTATGTGTGCTTAAAGCGAACCATGAAGGTTGTTGGTTCGATTCAGCACATAGTAGAACATCGGTTCAATGTGTCAGGAAAAAGAAGCGAACCAATATATTGGTTCGGCTCAAAGCAGACTTGTGGCAGAATTAGAAGAAGCTGGCCCATATGTCATTGAGGAGAGTGGAGATAGATACCGTTTTACATGCATAAAAAAGTACATGCATGTTGTCAGTGTGGATCCAAAAAAAACGAACTCCACACTACTCATAAATAGAAGCGAACTCAATACCTGCCACCTTCTGTATTGAATCGCATCCACATAGTGCATGGCCTAATCAGAATCGTTATGCAGGAATTGACAAGGACATAATTATGGACGATGTCGTGTGAATGTGGGATATTCTGGACATTCACTTTTCTCGGTCATCATCAAGTTCTGGACTTTTTCGTGCTTCATTTCAGTATGTTAATCATGACTTTTTAGCGCTTAATTTGGGGAGGTGGACTACTGTAATGGTATGTGCAATTCCTCAAGTCCTAAAGTTCAGTTATAAGCCGGATATGGATAGATTCATCATCCATATAAACACAATGCATGACAAATGTCACTGAAATTATGTAAAAAAAAGGATTTACTGTACTAAACTGATCTTAGGATTCTGAAGCGTTAACCATTCATCACCACCAAGAACAGACCAAGAAAACATCAACGAAAGAACTACGATTGACAACCATGGGATCGATCGATCCAGGGAGAGAAAAAATGAGCTCGATGTCAAGTTCTCACGTCGGCTTGAGGTCCTGGAACATGGAGTCCCACTTGATCTCGCCTCCTCCAGTGGCGTCGTCAGAGCTCTGTTCCTCCTCGCTGCCCGTGTGGGCGTCCTCTTCTTCGTCATCCTCATAGGCGCAGTCGTGGAACATCAGGCTGGCCTTCTGCAATGGCACGCCGGCGCCCCTCTTATTGAAACCCCCGGCGCCGACGACGCCGCCGTCGGTGATCATGAGCACCATCTTCTTGACGCCCGTCCTCCTCCGGCGCAGGGCGCCGGCGCGGACCACGACGTCGCCATGGCCGCCGCTGCAGATCCTCGGGACGACGGTGACCGATGACGAGGAGGGGCACCTGCCGCCACCGCCTGCGAGCCGGCGAGCGCACCGGGCGATGCACCTGCTGGCCTTCCGGGCTAGCCGAGCGGCCATGGAAGAGGAGGACGGCGAGGAGTGAGCCGCGTCGGCGTCCTTTTTGGCGAGCTTAAGGATCTGGAGGCGGTGCTTGGCGACGGCGACGCCCATGCTCTTGAGCAGGTCGTGGTCGAAGTCGGGCGCGTCGGCCGGCTCCAGCTCGTTCTCGCCGAAGAGCAGCGCGTACTCGTACGTCTCCGCCGGCGCCAGCCCCGCCTTGGACAGCCACGCGTACCAGTCCATCGAGCTTCTTCTCTTCTTCTTCTTCTTCTTCTTCTTCTTCTTCTTCTTTGGACGATGATCTCGCTCGATCTCACTCACTTGTAAGTGCGGCCGCTCATGTTTTATAGAAAAGGAGGTGTCTGTCTGTCCGGGCTGCAGTTAGTTGAGCTCACATGCATGCAGTGCGCCGCCCGCCTACGGCTATAACGCGTGAAGCATTAGTTGCAGTGGTCATATTGGACTGGTACTACTAGTGTAATGTGTGTTTGTTTGTTAGATATCCTGTGCAGTACACGATCGAGAATTTGAGATCCAACATTGTGTTCAGTGGCTGCACCAGATCCTGCCGAGGCCAAAAGGGGCAGAAGAAAGAGACGGATCGGAGTTTTATTTTGTAAAGTTGTCAGGCCGATCTGATGCAAATCGCCATATTAGTGGGGGGCGTGCAGTGGCGCCTCACATGCCCCCTGCAAAGTGCAAATGTGCTTACAATAGTAGCTATGTTTGTTAATTCAGAACTACACCCTCCGTTTTAACTTTATAAAAAATGTATAAGATACACATCTAGATACACGTCTTTTATAAAACTAAAACATCTTATATTATGAAACTGAGGGTGTAGTTGCATTGGTTCTTTCTCTTTCGTTAGATATTGAGGCAGCAATGATGACTGATCGATGGATTGTGTTTAGGGGATTGTTACGCCTGACAGAATGAGTAGAAAACAGGGCTTTCGTCCAGAGCCCTTCGGAGCATTAGTCCCGGATGTGTTAGGAACCGGGACAGTCCCGGTTTCAACAGCTAGGACGCCGACAACTTTAGTCTCGGTTTGTATTACGAAACAGGACTAAAGGGGTGGAGGCGGGTGCGGACGTGGACAACAAACTTTAATCCCGGTAAGAGACACAAACCGGGAATAAAGATGGACCTTAAGTCCTAGTTTGAGACATCAACCGGGACTAAAAAACTTTGGCGGGTTCTTCCACGGCAGGAAAATGGGCAAAAATCCTGCTGCGGCAGGACATTTCTCCCGCTTTCCCCCTCCTCCGAGATCGTCTTTTCTAGTTTCAAAAGCATGCCAAAAAATTATAAAAATATATAAATATAAAATTCATCAGACTTAAATTATATTAAGTGATTTAGTTGTTACGAAAATTAACAAACATGAATTTCGACATATTTTTGTCAAAAATTGTCATAAAAACTTTAAACGGCTATAACTTTTGCGTACGATGTTAGAAAAAGAAATGTACGACCTATCAAAATGTGCGGAAAAAAAATTGTAGTTCGATTTCAACGCCTTAGGCCGTTTGGGATTCCTTAGATTTTTCAAATTCGAAAAGGAAAAGGAGTTATTTAAAAAAATAAAATCTTTGGATTCCTCACATTTTTCTAATAATAATGGATATATTATTTGTCGAATCTCGATTTACGGATTTAAAGATATTATTTATGCCATATTAAATGAATAAATGGCAAAAAAGAATAAATATTATTTTGTTTAGTTTTTTTTTACTTTCATTGGATTAAAATATTATTATTAACTATTTATTGTTGTTTACTTAAATAGTAGTTTATAATTTTGAAATAAAAACATGTGATATATTGATATAGGCTAATAGGATTGATATGGTAGTGTTGACAACAAGGTATAAATGTGCATCGCGCAAGGACATCCTGATGGAACAGAGAAGTTAAGCGTGCTGGGTGGAGTAGTGCTAGGATGGTGACCGACCAGAAAGTCTACGATTTGTATAGTTAGCGTTAAAAATGTTCCAAGTGAGAGAGAGACATTAACGAGTCAAATAATTCAAAAGTTAAAAAATTAAAACAGTTGAAAAAAAATCGAAAAACAATCTCTAGTCTCGGTATTTAAACTGGGACTAAAGGTCTCGCGCTCGACCGTGGCCCTGGGAAGGCCTTTAGTCCTGATTAATGGCACAACTTGAACTAATGGGGACTTTTAGTCTCGATTCCATAGTCCCGGATGTACAATCGGAAATAAAGACCCTGATAAACCGGAACTATAGGCCCATTTTTACTAGTGTGATCAAGGTAAAGAGAATAACAGATGAGAGGCAGCAGGGATCAGAGAGGCCCATATGGAAGCAAGAGCAGAGGTCCAGCTGAAACCCAGTGAGGCCCAAGAAGTCAGAAGTGTAACTGAGGTTATAGTCTCATGTCTGTTGTCGGAAGATGCATCTATTCTATTCTATCTCTATCTCTACTACCTAAAAAAGAAATCATGTTCCGTTGTTGCCGATACGTCGTTCCGTTTCGTCGCACTCCCTCTGCTTGTCCCGCACCGTACAAGCTATTTTTTGGGAAATCAAACCATGGCCCCTCCTCCCCCAATCACGCTGTAATCAGGGCTGTGCTTGGCTCGTCGCCATCCAGTCTTCTCCCTCTCCATGGTCGCTGCGTCGCCCCTACCTCTACGCCTCACACCATCCGCAACCGATTTCTGCGGCACGAGTCAAGTTTCGTACGTCTCCCGAAACCACAATCCCCTTTCTATGTTGTCTCGTGTGCATCCAGAACGCCGCCGTACTGCGGTTCCTCCTCGCGTTTTCTCTCACCTGGGAAGATTTGCTTGGTCTCGACGGAGGCCAGGAGTTGCTGCAGCTCTGCGTCCATCTCCCTAACCTCTTCTCACGCTCTTTTAGGCAGCGGATAGCCCCTTCTCTTCGGCCCCTTTGTCTATCTGGCCGGTCGAACACGAGCAGGTGTCACGGAAGATCTCCCCATCAAAGATACTCGAGCCTGGTCGCACTACAGGAAATTTGTTCTTTGCCGTGTAGCATACAATGCACGGCAAAAGCCTAAAAAGGCACGGCAAAGGCTTTGCCGTGAGAAACTACACGGCAAAGACCGCACGGCAAAGATAGGGCCGGCAAAGAGTTCTTTGTCGTGCACCATACACGGCAAATCCTTTGCCGTGTGCTCGCCCCCCGGACGGCACACAAAAGGTACTTAACGACGCTACCCCCCGACGACGCCGTGATAGTGGGTCCCGTGAACTTCTGCCGTGCGCTTCCAGCGATGGACCCCACCTGTAAGTTTTGCCGTGCTTGTTTCTTTGCCGTGAGTTTCTTGTCTGCCGTGGTCACAGCTTTGTCGTGCACCGCGCACGGCAAATATTTTGCCGTTCTTTCGTATTTACCGTGCGTTCTTACTCTGCCGTGTTTGCCCTTTGCCATGTGTTTTATGGCAAAGTCTTTGCCGTGTGGGATGGCACGGCAAATACCACCTTGAGCAGCCCGTCTGCCCGCCTTTGCCGTGCGTCCCTATGCCGTGTGCCTTTGGGCGGAATATTTGCCGTGTATTGTTGCACGGCAAAGTGACCCCAATTTGTCACAGATACCCCAAGCGCACAGTATGGCGACATGTGGCACCTTTGCCGTGTGCTTATGCACGGCAAAGGACAATAGGTTAATTTGTCGTGTGTTTGTGCACGGCAAAGGCCTAATGAATTTTTTTTGTTTGTTTTCATTTCATTCCTTCAATTCAAATATAAAATATAGTCATAAACATGCTCATGACCATAGATAGATCACAAATATGTCCATAATAATCGCATACAAGCTCAATGACCACAAGTGTGTCCATAATAATCACATACAAGCTCCATAACCACAAATATGTCTATAATAGTCACATACAAGCTCCATAACCATAAATATGTCCATAATAGCCACATACAAGATCCATAACCACAAATATGTCCATAATAATCACATACAAGCTCCAACACTAGAAATAAGATCATACACAAGCTCCATGACCACAAATAGTGCATAACAAGTGCATACGATTTCATAATACAACTCCACATGTCAACACATCACCGGAGATCGACAAGTTCATCCTTCATGGACATCCTACAAGTGATTCACAAGTAAATTTTGACATATGATAGAACATAGCAAGTAAATTTTGACAAGTCATTTGGTAAGAATAATCACAATTCATATAGCAAGAATAATGACATGAGATTCACACAAGTCCTATGTTGGGAGTGATTCTACAAGTCATATGGTAAGAATTTCACAATTTTGACAAGTCATATTTTCTACAAGTCCTATGTACTATGTCGGGAGTGATTCTACAATGTGAAATTCTACTAGTCACGAGAACGAGAGTACAAACCTAAAAGAGTGAGCGATGGAGCGGGTTGTTAGGTCGTTGTCCCCCTGTAGGAGACGTCTGCATGGTCTCCTCCTGAGACGGTTGTCGCTCGAACTCCATATTGTTGGATCCACCTGAGGCATGTAGCTACAAGATAGAAAATATGAGCCATATTCAATATGCACTACACATGTGGTATTTTGAGATTGGCACCTAATACACAAGACAACTTACCCATGTGTTGATGTCAAAAGGAGGTGGATCAACCGTAGGAAGAGTTGCGCCACTCGGCAGCAACGTCTACAAATCAAGCATGTGCGGGTAAGGTGTATGGAACTAGAATTCGTCTTAGGTCCTATGAGCAAGAACTTACCGCTATCTGGGACTCGCAGGCTGTCATCTTCTGTGCAAACCACGCCATCATCTGACTCTGCTGAGCAATGATAGCCTGAGCCTGCTCCCTCTGTCTCCTCTCATTCTCCAAGTCCTCCTACGTTGTGTCATTGGAAGGTCATGGATATTACAAATGGAAAACATGGAATGAAATGTGGATGATCAAAGAAGAAGTGAATACCCGAATCTTATCGATGGCTCTAGGCAATGACGCCGGGCGGGATATGGAAGACGAAGAGATTGAGCTGTCACGCCTAATCTCTCTCATAGACCGGACGGTCTTAGGATCGGCAACCTGTCACACATCCACTGGCGACCATTCTTCCGCCTCCCGCACACATGGCAACCTCAGGGTCAAAGGGCTCAGTATCGGGGTTCGCGTCGGGATGTGTTGTGGCAAAGAACTTCCGATACTCCGTGTCCTTGAGCTCGGCGTTCGGGCTCACCCACGTAAGCGTCCCATCCTCCTTGTTCTTCTTCTTATGAAACTTACTCCATACCATGAATATCGAGGGCTCCGCGCCTAGCTCTTTTGCCTGCAAGAGTGACCACAAAGATACATCAAGAGGGACGCATTTGTGGCATAAGAAACAACATGATGAGCAAGGTTAAGAGAAAGATTTTTCTCACCACGTTCTGTATGCAGACGGCCATGGGTAAGCTGCCTTGTGTGTGTGATCCACCTCCCATCTCGGCTCTCTTTAGTGTTGTATAAGTCCCATATATGCAAGACATATCTCCCCGGTGTGAGGTTCTTCACATTCAGGCGATAACACTTAGCAGATTCCTCGACCTATAGGGGGGAATGTCCCGCTGCGGGTATACCGGGGGCTAGAATGTGCCACAGGGTACCAAAGTTAGTTTTCCTTGTATCTATGTCCTAAACAAACCTTAACCAACAAAAAAGTACATTGGTGGAACCTCGTGCGGAGAAAGCTAGGGGGTAGACCTTCCCAGGGCCCGCACATGGTTGTTTTCGATGGAGAATGACCCTCAGAGCCCATACAAACTTTCATGTGGTGCTAGTAAACATGCATGTAGACCTAGGATACATGTAAAAGTGTTGTATAAGTCCCATATATGCAAGACATATTTCCCCGGTGTGAGGTTATTCACATTCAGGCGATAACACTTAGTAGATTCCTCGACCTATAGGGGGAAATGTCTCGCTGCGGGTATACCGAGGGCTAGAATGTGCCACAGGGTACCAAAGTTGGTTTTGCTTGTATCTATGGCCTAAAAACCCTTAACCAACAAAAAGTACATTGGTGCAACCTCGTGCGGAGAAAGCTAGGGGGCGACCTTCCTAGGGCCCGCAGATGGCTCTTTTCGATGGAGAATGACCCCCGCATGCGATTATACTTAGAGAAGTGGTGGACGTGTCGTTGGAAACTCCCTCTCCGGGTCCAACGGGGGGAAATCGATGGAATATTGGGCCCAACCTTGGTATTCTATGTAAATATGGCCTAAACAAACAAAAAATCACATTGCACAACCCTCGTACGAAGAGAGAGCTAGGGGTAGATCCCCGGTTGCCCCGAAGACCGTAGGGTTTCGATGGGAGACAGCCGCTGGAGCTCCGAAATCCAACCAAACCACATAATTATAATGTGCTGGGCAAACCATATAATTAAAGTGTCCATAGATGCAATATGGGTTATATTTGAGATAGCTAAAAGAAAACGAAGGCAAAGAAGAGATGGAAATGGCAATAAGCAGGTCTTTGCCGTGGGTTGTGCACGGCAAAGGCGCTGTTGCCGTGGGAGGTGCACGGCAAAGACATCTTTGTCGTGTAGAGTTCACGGCAAAGATCCTCGTTCATTGAACAAAACTCACGGAAATATTTCGCGCTTCGAACAAAATAAATGGCGCGAATGTTTCGCGCGTTGAACAAAATAAATAGCGGGAATATTTCGCGCAGAAACAGGAATTTGCAATTCAAAACTTTGCTGTGTCTGACGGTGAGACACACGGCAAAGCCCTGCCGTCACCCCGGGGCCGTGAACTACGCAGTATGGTGGGCCCAAGGATGATAGTGTGCCGTGTGGTTTCTTTGCCGTGGGCCGTTTTCGGGCTTTGCCGTGAATTTATTCTTTGCCGTGTGCCTGTACTGAGGTTTGCCGTGAGATTTTCTGATGCCGTGTATCCTCTAGGGTGCCGCCGTGCAGTTCTTCTTTGCCGTGCGTTGTGGTGTGTGCTCGCACGGCAAAGAGAGCTTTGCCGTGCATCGATGCACGGCAGCGCCCAATTTTCCCGTAGTGTCGATAGGCCTTGCAGCATGGAGGTCGTAGCAGTCGGGTGGAGATCCGTATGAAGTCCTGTATAGAAGTAGTTAGCCAAGTGCAACTGAGAGAGACGATGGAACTATCAGTACAGTTCTTTACTGAATTATAGTTGTACGCTATTTTTGACAGTGCATACTATCAGTCTCGAAATATCCTTTGCTTGTCTAATGACCGGTCTTTTACCAAGGTGGGCTCGGATGGAAGATGTTTGGCAAGCAGCAGACTTAACTTACTGAAGCAAATGAAAGAATATTGGAGGTCCCTCCTTGACGTTCATACATTTACCTCCGACATAAGTGCATTCTACAAAGCAGGATACATGGAGGTATGTACATGTTGCATTACTGATTTATGACCACATGCTAGAGAGAGACTGATAAGGATATAACAATTCCATCTAACACGAGTACATATTTTCTAGAACGATGAAATTTATCCCACGTGGCTTTATCTTATTATAATTTGAAAGTTAGTAATGGACAAGTAATTCTATTGGATCCTTCTTTGCACACTATCCCTCGATGTATCTCATATAAATGGTTTGTTTCTATAGAGCACAAAAGGTGCTAGAAGAAATGGAAGATGTCGTGCTCAAGTCTAATCTCAGCATTTATACTACCATGATTAAAGGTTGGACAAAGGCATCACTTTCAGATAGAACATTGGACTATTTTGTTCCTTAACCTTGGTAGATCCCATCCTAAATGGCATGAGAGTCTCTAGCATATTACACATTGCGAAATTAGTTTGATCATATTTATGTTTTGCATCTGAGTAGCTTGCGGAGTGCTAATTTTAGGACTCTTTGGTAGGATGATGTGCATCCCTACTAGGATATATGCTGAATTTTACCGCATCAATTGTTCATCTCAATGTTGAATATGGGGATATGCTCAGGTTACATCCACCAGATCAATCCAATTGTTCACTGTTTTCAAAATTCTTCTCCACTATGCCATGTAATAGAAGCCTTTAATTTTTTTTTAAAGTGGTTTGTACATTTGTAGCTTGATCTTAATCTTGAGAGAATGCGAATGACTATTAAAGGATTTGCTTGTTAAGTTGGCCAAGATGTTCCCTAAACCAAAGTTGTATCCGTGTTCCTGGTAAGAAACTATTATTTACAAATTAACATATTGAAGGTTGGTACTTTTGAGTTGGTATCACAATTTCCAGCTGTTTCTGGTGGAAATGCTCCATACTATATTCATTTCTTTGTCCAAATGTATTTCGAGCTTCCTAATACAGGAAGCTGACGCTAATGGTGGGAATTCACAACTTCACTTCGAGGAGGTTCTCAAGAGCAACATTGCAATTTATGTGGTCTACACTTCATCTTACTGATGGAGCGGTATTTCTTTATGGTCAGCGAAGTATTGCTCACTACATTTCTATATTTTATTAGTGAAATTCCTGGCATAGAGTTAATAGGCATCCACAATAAGCAAAGGTTGACGAGATGTAATCACAATAGACTGCTATTCATATTGTTGAACAACTTATATCTTAGTGACAAGCTAAGTAGTTTGTGATTTATCGAACTGGTGAACATGTCCATGTCATGCTGAAAAATTGTAGCCACATTCCGAGATTGGTAATTGGTAAGTTCTCTTGGAGTAGGCTACTTTGATGCATAAATATCTCTGAATGTGGAATTGCTTCTTGAGCATTTCAGTGATTTGATTAGATTTGTCAAAACGTGTACATGCTTTTAGAATGCTGTAATAGCATCATGCTTTTCTCTTTCCTTCTTTACAATGGCATTTCTTCCCTTTCGGAATTTTTGTAGCGAAAGTATACCGTCGTATATACACTGGTGGAAACGGGGCTATAGGTTCCGGTTGGTATGGGGCTTTAGTCCTGGTTGCCCAACCGGGACGGGGCAATCGGGACTAAAGCCCTAACCTTTAGTCCCGGTTGCCCCACCAACCGGGACAAAAGGGTGCACACGTGGTAGCGGCAGAAGGCGAGGGGGTGGAGCATTAGTCCCGGTTCGTAACACGAACCGGGACTAATAACCTTCTGCCGCGGCAGAGATTTGGCCCATTTCTCTGCCGCGGCAGAGAATTCATTTTGGCACACTTTGTTGCCGCGGCAGCATTTTCGCCACTTTTTGTGCCGCGGCAGAGAATTCATTTAGGTTGTTTTATTGTTTATTTAGTGATTTGCACTTATCAATGAAGGAACCTTATATTACATCATGAATATCATGACAATATTACATTGAATACACGGATCGAGTTCATGCACTACATACAAAAGTTGCTATTCGATGCTACCGGCCAATTCCTTCAAAGTTGCTATTTTTACAATCCCTATTGTCTATACACAGCCGAATAGTATTCCCCTTTTGGGTATAGGACTTCTGCATCCAAGAATCCCGCCAATTCCTTCTGAATTGCTCGTACGCGATCCTTTGGCAGAAGACCGTCCCGTAGACGTTCGATCTGATTTAAAAAAGGAGTCAGCCTATATGAATGAAAATAAACACAATTTGATTGTAATTAAAAACTATAGAAATTGTTTACGTACGTGGAGTTGCTCTAAATTTCTGCCCTTCTCATCGCACGTCTGCCGGATGAACTCACAAACATAGTATCTACATAGATTGTTACCTGGTCCCTGCGTCAGGCACTTTACGAGAACAGAGTTCAATCAAAATAATAATCAAGCATGATAATAACTGTATCAAAACTAGAATCAAAGAGATGCGCGGATATAGCTAGTGGTGCTTACATTTAGTGGTTGAAATGTAAGCTCCTCTTTCCAAACACCCCTAGCCTTGTTGGTGAACCGTTTCCAAGCGTTGTCCGGCGTAGAAAACGAATAAAATAGGTTATTAAGTACTTGATATCATAAAATTCACGAACATTGCCGATATAGTGTCGTAATGATTAGAATTACCGCTGGAGAAGTATCTGCATGTCCTTCCACGTCTCAAGGGGTTTATGTTTCGAGTCCATGACTAGTACACGCCCTTTGTCAAGTTGAATGATTAACAGAATATAGTGGTAGCTGCGAATGCATAACTAATCAATTATATACTTATCATCGAGTAAGCGAAATAGAAAGTGTATACAAGACAATAACACTCACTCGAAGTTGTAAGGAAATAGTATTTCCCTTTTGGTTTCTTGAAATCTTAACGCGTGTACTATATTATCCTCCGTATCCTGGGGGTTTGTTTTGAGATTAGCTTGATGAACCCAATGTGGGTCAATGAAGCCAATGTCATAGATTTGTCCTCTGCTGCATTCGAGAATCTTTATTCTGCATATTACAGTATGATTATATACATGCAATAAACAAGGTGAGATAGCTGGAGACTAAATTAATTACAGAATTAGTACTTACAGACAATAGACACTGATGATCGATTTGTCCAAGGCGTCTTGATTGAATAATTGAAATAGTTTATCAAATTCAATGGATATCATGTCATCCATATCTTTCCCATAATGTTTTTTTGTAACCTTCAGCACTATCCAGTTAGCCCCGGCCTTTGTGGCATGCAAGTACCAGTTATGCAATCTTCGCATTTTTGTTGGAAGATTGTTTACCTCCTCAGGTTTGACGAGAGGTTTGCCGTACTGGTATTTGTATGCTACTTCACTCACAGGGAAGAACTCTAATCGATAAATCTGGGCAATACTCATATCTTGAGCGGCAGCTTCTCCGTATTGTGCAACTACCTCTGGATCATACTGCTCTTCGGCCCCATATTTGCTCGACCCCACATTGGTTTGGGAAATCACCTTGAGAGGGGCGCAAGTCTGTTTTGCTTGTTCTCCGAGTTGGGCAACAGATTTCTCGCTTGCATCAGTACTGCTCTTCGAGGCTTTTTGTGCCGTATGTGACTTGAGAATAGAATGCTCATAGTCTAATGACAGCTTTGGCTCGGGTTGACGAAGAGTCTTTAGCATTTCAACACTTTGGATTTTTCTTCTTTGGTGCTAGGGAACTCTGGCTCTTTTGGCCGCCTCAGCTTAGCGAAAAACGCTGTCGTTTCCGCATCAACGATCGCGCGATCTCCTCTTGAGATCATAAGCTCTCTTGGGAGGAACCTTTGGTACTTTTGGAAGAGGCTCTTGTTTACGTTTCGGCGATCGCTTACAATGACGCACAGTAGCGGTACGCTTACGCTTTTTATCCTGAGGCGCCGGCTATGGCTCCCGCGGCGATGGCTGCACCGGAGATTGGTGAGGCGACGGAGCCGGGTGAGGCGACGAAGACGGCTGCCGCGGCGGCGACGACCTCGCTGGAGACGGGTGAGGCGGCGGCGAAGATGGCCTTGGCGTGTGATTTTGAAGCACGATACATTCCTTCGGCCATAGAATGGTGACGTTTTTTGCGTCTCCCAGTACAGTCACATCCCCTTCACCTGCAGGGTAGTGAAGATCCAAAACCTCAAAGGTGGGCATGATTTCATCCACGCCGATAACAGCGTAGCCCTCTGGAACCGGACGACAGTGGTAAGTTGGTGTGGGTCCAATTGGTAAGGCATAGCCAACCGCCACCTTCATTGATATGTTCACAACTTTGACATGTAGCTCGCAGTGTGTCATCTCTGTGATATCATCCACTGGGTAGCCAACAGGAGCCATCGTCGGTGCATCATCGTCATCGCCATTGTCATCACCCGGGACCTCGGTGGAAGCCACACTGCTTTTTCAATTATTCGATAGGCCGGTATCATCGAATGCAGTGTGCTGCTGAGATGGGCCGCTAGTACTTTGCTCTTTAAATGTGTTAATTTCATCTTGTTGTTGCTTTAATCGTTCTTCAATTAAACGCATTCGCTCTTTCTGACTATTTGCTTCAACTTCCTCCCTGTCCTTTCTCCTCTGACAGCTTCTATCAGGATATTTCTTCCTCTCTTCGGGAAACCCAGTCCTCCATGGTTGGGAGCCTCTTGTGCCTCGTGTTCGTCCATCATGTTCCTTATTTCCAAGGGCGAGTGTGAGCTCGTCATTCTCTCTATCGGGAATGAAGTCCCCATCTTCAACAGCCTTTACTGCTTTTCTCATCCTCTCGATTGGCAAGGGGTCTTCTTTATGTCGTATGTTATATATACACCTCCCTTCCGAGTCCAACGTGCCCCCATGCCCGTAAAACCAATTCCTTGCATGTTCTACCCAATAAATGCATCTCTAGGGTGATCTTTTTAGCACGCAGTTCATTCTCAAGTTTCTCCCACTTAGGAATGCCAGCCATGTAGCCACCTTGCCCCATAGTATGGTGATACTTCTTGTTAGCAGCATTCAGCTTATTCGTTTCAGACATTTTCTTAGCTTTTTCTGATTTCTTGTATTCCACACACTCAGCCCAGAATGGTTTTATCTTCTCAAACTGAATATTCTTGAAATTGGGAGTCTTCTCTTTCACGACATAGTCAAGGTGCAATCTTTTCTTCCAGTTGGTGAAACACTGGGTCATCTTCTTCAAAGCACACTCCCTGACCTTAGCCTCCATGGCTCTCCCATGTTGTAAGGCGTCCTCAACTGTATCCTCCGCATTTGGATCCAGCTCTATCTTCGGTAGTTTGAAATTAACCATGAGCCTCTTCCACAGTAAATCTTTGGCGTGGTTAGGGACAAATAAACATGTTCCCTCTTTATCCGCATTAGCAGGCCTATTCCAATTTCTAATGGTGATCGGGATTAAGTCCCTAAAGGTTACTCCGCATTGTGCCACAAATTTGGTTGCGACAACTTCGGGAGCCGTCGGTTTGCCGTTTTCAGCGACATCTTCGATCCTGAAGCTCTCATGGTCTTCCAACTTTTTGGTTGGGCCTCGTCTGGCCTTTTCAGTAGATTCCTTCGATCCAGAGGGCTAAAAGAAGAAAGATCGTCGTTACTATTTCTATATAGATAGCAGATGATTAATTAATGAATTACTTATATTACATGCACCTCGCCGGAGCGGTCGTCTTCTTGATTACACAAGGCATCGCCTTCTCCCTCGCGGAAGGCAACACCTTCAACCTCAAACAAGTCGTCTATTCCGGTAAAAAGAGGATCACCCTCACCAGAGTTGTTCAGAAACGTTGATACGTCTAAATTATCTTCCCCACGGATCACACCTTGGATCAACTCTTCCTTTTCTTCGTCTCTGACGTGTGGGTCCATATTTTCTGCTTAGGTGGAAAAACGAATAAGTCAAAGCGGCTAAAGGAGAAAGTTAGGTACGGTGTTGAGAGATATAAACCCTAATTCAGAGAAACACTAATATATACATACACAATAATAAAAATGAAGAGAAACCCTAAACCCTAAACCTAGCTACAAAAAGGAAACCGTGTAGTAGATAGGTAACTCTAGCTAAAATCAACTAAAATCAATATTCCGGATTTCCGAGGGGTGTAAAACCTAGTTCGGAGAAACCTCGGATGCATATGAGAGAGGAACATGAGTATAAGGCTACAAAAGGGAAACTATCCAGCATATAGGTAACACTAGATACTAACAAAATACCATATTGGAATCGATTTAAGAGGGTTCGGAATGCCCTGGCGAAGGCACATCGTCGAACCCACATGCACCTAAGGGGCATGCAATTTCATGGGAAGATTTACGCGCGACCGAGCCAGACCGAGCTTTCCTACGTCGAATTCAATGGTTTTGACCGCGCGACCCCTTCGCCCATGTCTCGCCCACGCATGAGCGAACAGGGGAACTCCCATCGGCGCCGCCTCCTCCCCCCTCTCCTCACCTTCCCCGAGCAAACAGAGCTTCTGCCTCTCTCTTGCCGCAATACACCCGCCCCACGCGTCCCTGCACGCCTCCCATGTCCTGCGGAACCGGCCACCGACATCCCCTTTTCCCGAGCCTTACAAACCCGACATGAGGGAGCATAAATCTATCATTGAGTAAATGTGATACTCCTATAGCAAACGAGGATAGTCCGATGATAAGGATGCGATTAGGGATGGCAATGGGGCCTCGAAACCCACAAACCCGATGGATACCCGCCTTAAATGGGGAGGGTTTGGTAAAAAGGTAGACCCTCCAAGTTTAATGGGGCGGGTATGGGGGTGGCAAACCCATACCCATGAACCCAGAACCCGCTCTAAGCCTTAATCCTATCCCTAATAATCATATGATGACTAACCACACGTCCCACGCCGCCATGCATGCAGACAACACATCACCCAAGCCGCCCGCCCACCACCGATCGAAGCCCACCAGCGGCCGCCGCCCACCACCAAGCCCACCATGCAACAAGACCTACTAGCGGATCGTCGCCGCCCACAGCAGAGGAAGGAGGAGACAGGCGAGAGGGGCTGCAGCAGCGGCAATGGGGAAGAAGCGCCTTGATCGTCAGCGGGAAGAGACGCCGGGCGGCGTCGTCGGAAGGAGACGCTGAGGAGGAGGAGCCGCCACGAGCGCGATGTGGCGGAGGAGGAGCTTCTGAGGCGGCCAGTGGCGGCCGGAGGCGTTGGCAACGACGGAGGGCACGGAAGCTTCAAGGCGTCGATGAAACAGAGAAGCAGAGAAGAAGAAGAGAAGTTATATAAAGGGGAGGGAGTATACGTCAAGGTTGGTGGCTCCAACCGGGACTAAAAGGGCATACGTCCCGGTTGGAGCCACCAACCGGGACGTATACTCCAATTTTCAGTGAAGAAGGCCTTGAGGAGGTCTTTAGTACCGGTTGGTGGCTCCAACCGGGACATATTCCCCTGTTTTCAAATTTTTTAAAGTATTTTCTCTCTATTCCCGCCTTATTTTTTATTTTGGGGTTTAAATTTGTAATGTTTTTAAATGATAATTACTTTGCAATTTAGAAAAACTTTAAACATAAAAGTGTTTGAATTTGAATAACTAATTCGAAACCATTTTCTGTTTTGAAAAATAATTAATGTAACCATTTAAACTATGAACCATTTAAAATTAATAATGAAATAACTTATATTTTTAAATATTAATTTGGAATTTAGAAAAACTTTAAACATAAAAAGTGTATGGATTTTAATAAATAATCCAAAACCATTTTCTATTTTTAAAAAATAATTAATGTAACCATTTAAAATTAAAAATGAATTAACTTATATTTTTTAAATATTAATTTGGAATTTAGAAAAACTTTAAACATAAAAAGTGTATGGATTTGAATAAATAATCCAAAACCATTTTCTATTTTTAAAAAATAATTAATGTAACCATTTAAAATTAAAAATGAATTAACTTATATTTTTTAAATATTAATTTAGAATTTAGAAAAACTTTAGACATAAAAAGTGTATGGATTTGAATAAATAATCCAAAACCATTTTCTATTTTTAAAAATAATTAATGTAACCATTTAAAATTAAAATGAATTAACTTATATTTTTTAAATATTAATTTGGAATTTAGAAAAACTTTAAACATAAAAAGTGTATGGATTTGAATAAATAATCCAAAACCATTTTCTATTTTTAAAAAATAATTAATGTAACCATTTAAAATTAAAAATGAATTAACTTATATTTTTTAAATATTAATTTGGAATTTAGAAAAACTTTAAACATAAAAAGTGTTTGGATTTGAATAAATAATTCAAAACCATTTTCTGTTTTAAAAAATAATTAAAGTAACCATTTAAAATATGAACCATTTACAATTAAAAATGAATTAACTTATAAGTAATTCAAAACCATTTTCTGTTTTTAATGGGCGGAAAAAAGAGGACGGAAAATAATGGGGAAAGAAAATTTGATTAGGATAGAACGGAATTAAAGTACATAACACAACTAACACAAAGTTACATAGAAGAACTGAAAATTAAGATACATGGCAGATTAAGCCACAATCGGCCGAACTTGTTTTGCAATGTTGGAATAATTCACCATGCTCCTACCTACACCGTAATACTACGCCATTGTAGTCGTGCATTTTCGTCGCCGTCGTCGCTATCGTCGTCGGGGTCGCCGTAGTTGAACCTTGAAGGTTGAGTACGAGTGGGCTGGACGTGAGGGTAGCGCAGGCGGGGGCTAGAGTCGGCGGCCGTGTCGTAGGCCATGACGCTCTGGAGAGTCCGGCCACGCCACCACAGCCGACGGCCGGCCTCGTTGAAGTTCAGAGGAGTTGGGCCCTCCTCCTCGTACCTGGCGAGTGCCCTCTCACGCCGATCCACGAAGAAGGCTTCCCAAGTCGGGAAATAGTCGGGATGCCATCTGGGATTCCTCCGCTGCTCCGGTGTGAGCTCGAAGTAGTAGTGGTTCGTGATGGCCATCCGACGCGCCACACATAGAGGGACAGGAGGAACCGGCACGCCTCCGACGCTTTGCATCCAGCCGACGGGGACACAGTAGCCCGGCGGGCAGGGGTAGTTCGAGGCGCAAAGCGCGTCCGCCTCCCTAGGAGTTAGTGCTACGGTGGAAGCCATGAGAAACAGTGATGAGGTTGCAGATATGTGTCTAGAGATGTGCAATGACAATGGAGGCCAACCCTACATATATATATAGTGAAGAACTGGCGGGAAGAACTGGCGGGAAAAAATGGCGGGAAGAAAAATGGCAGGAAAAATGGTATGTCGACATTATGTCGTGCGGAGTGTACCTTGTCCCGGATGGTGTCACCAACCGGGACTAAATATGAAAAATGGCGCGTCCACGCACATGCATAATATGGGCACAACATCACAAACTATGCCATGATTCAGCACATAACATCGGTCATTTGGACCGAAAGCCATGAAACCTCGAACATGATAGGTCATTTTGTGAAGGTTTTTTCGAAACATGGTCAATATACCAAGTCTGGTATTTTTCCTTTCAACTATGTAACATAATATGACACCACGCGAAGGATTTTCATTGTTCGGATTTTTTTTTAATTTATTATGCCCATTTTGAATTATTTGAATTTCTAACTATGGTCGAACCGGTGTGCATGAAGATAGGGGACAAGCATCGTTAGAACTTGCATTGGATCTCTAAAGAAACCACATATTGCGAGTCTAAAAATGATTTTTTCAAAAAATCACGGGCGATAGATCATGTACCTGTAGTACAAACCGGACCCACTTCCAGACATTTGTCCTTTTTACCCGGGATGGACGAAAAGGTTTGAGATGTACCGGTTGGGAGATAGTCCATGTAAGGTGGTCTAGTATTTTAGGAAAATGGGACGGTAGCATTCTGAAACGGCATTTTGGTGGTTACTTCACAAAACGACCCGTTTTTTGCGCTCGGAAAATGGAAAAGGGCTTTTCCGTGCGACAAAAAGGAAAACTTCCTCCTGCAACATTATTCTCCATACCAATGTCCATACACATGCATAATATGGGCACAACATCACAAACTATGCCGTGATTCGGCACATAACATCGGTCATTTGGACCGAAAGCCATGAAACCTCGAACATGATAGGTCATTTTGTGAAGGTTTTTTCGAAACATGGTCAATATACCAAGTCTGGTATTTTTTCTTTCAACTATGTAACATAATATGATACCACGCGAAGGATTTTCATTCTTCGGATTTTTTTTGAATTTATTATGCCCGTTTTGAATTATCTGAATTTCTAACTATGGTCGAACCGGTGTGCATGAAGATAGGGGACGAGCATCGTTAGAACTTGCATTGGATCTCTGAAGAAACCACATATTGCGATTCTAAAAATGATTTTTTCAAAAAATCACGGACGATCATGTACATGTAGTACAAATCGGACCCACTTCTTGCCAATTCGGCAGACATTTGTCATTTTTACCCGGGATGGACGAAAAGGTTTGAGATGTACCGGTTGGGATATAGTCCATGTAAGGTGGTCTAGTATTTTAGGAAAATGGTACGGTAGCATTCTGAAACGGCATTTTGGTGGTTACTTCACAAAACGACCCGTTTTTTGCGCTCGGAAAATGGAAAAAAGGGCTTTTCCGTGCGACAAAAAGGAAAACTTCCTCCTGCAACATTGTTCTCCATACCAATGTCCACACACATGCATAATATGGGCACAACATCACAAACTATGCCGTGATTCAGCACATAACTTCCTGCCGATTCGGCAGACATTTGTCCTTTTACGGGATGGGCGATTTGGCGGTGGGCGAGCATCACTAATGATAGGGGTGAGTGTCGACATTATGTCGTGCGGCGTGTACCTTGTCCCGGATGGTGTCACCAACCGGGACTAAATATCAACCTGTAGTCTCGGTTGGAGACACCAACCGGGACAAAACACGAGTCAGCACTATTGATAGGGGTGAGTGTCGACATTATTTCGTAAGTGTCGACACTATGCCGAGCTGCTTGTACTATAAATAGGAATCCTTGCGATTCCAGTCCTCCAGCCAGTTTTCGGGAGCAGGGACACCACTGCGGCCAGTTTCAGGGAGATGCCGACGGAGCCCAGTCCTCCGGCATCTCCGAGAAACTGGTCATAGAGGCACTCCCTAATATGTGAAATTAGTTAGCTTCGAGGCGTATTGATCTAGTTAAAGAAGTTACAAGCTGCAAGATGGTTTTCGAGAGCAGGGACACCACTGCGGCCATTGAGGAGATCTTGGAGCCCAGTCCTCCGCATCTCAGAAACTGGTCATAGAGGCACTCCCTAATATGTGAAATTAGTTAGCTCCGAGGCGTATTGATCTAGTTAGAGAAGTTACAAGCTGCAAGATGGTTTTCGAGAGCAGGGACACCACTACGACCAGTTTCAGGGAGATGCCGCCGGATCCCAGTCCTCCGGCATCTCCAAGAAACTGGTCATAGAGGCACTCCTGGTCCAGCCACAAAACGGGACTAACACTCAAGACATTTATTAATATTAAAAACTGAGACTACATAATATGAGCATGAACTTCTTGGCATATGTCATTCCTTATGATCGCTTCAGACGTAACCATGGAGCATCTTCTTTACTTAATGGAATGCTTGGGTCAGTTTTCACTGTGAAGGGTGGAATTTCATCAAACTTATTATAATCTTCTGACATGTCTGTCTTGTCCTCGATTCCCACGATGTTTCTTTTCCCTGAAAGAACTATGTGTCGCTTTGGCTCATCATATGATGTATTCATTTGCATATTTTTTCTTTTTTGATGCGGAGGACATGTCCTTCACATAGAAAACCTGAGACACATCATTGGCTAGGACGAATGGTTCATCTCTATAACCAAGATTGTTGAGATCCACTATTGTCATTCCGTACAACTGGTCTATCTTTACCCCTTCCCCATTCAGGTTGACCCATTTGCAGCGAAACAAAGGGACCTTCAAAGAGACTCCATAGTCTAGTTCCCATATCTCCTCTATGTAACCATAATATGTGTCCTTTTGTCCATTCTCGTCTATTGCATCAAAGCGGACACCACTATTTTGGTTGGTGCTCTTTTTATCTTGGGCGATCGGGTAGAATGTATTCCCATTTATTTCGTACCCTTGGAAATTCAATACAGTAGAAGATGGTGACGCGGCCAACAAGTATAGCTGATCTCCAACAGTGGTTTCATTCAAGTGATGTGTCCGCATCCAACCACCGAAAGACTTCATGTGTTCATATGTAATCCATGATTCAGGCTTCCTCGGGTTTTTGCAGCGTACAATATTCTTGTGTTCCTTGATATACGGAGCTGCCAAGGTGGAATTATGTAGAACTGTGTAGTGTGCTTTAGTGAAAGAATCCCCGTCCCTACATATCATTTCTTTCTTTCCCAGCGTGACTTTTCCACTTAGTCTTCCCTCATGCTGCGAGTCAGAAACACCAATCGGCTTAAGGTCAGGAATAAAGTCAACACAAAACTCAATGACCTCCTCTGTTCCATATCCCTTGGAGATGCTTCCTTCTGGTCTAGCACGGTTATGAACATATTTCTTTAAGACTCCCATGAACCTCTCAAAGGGGAACATATTGTGCAGAAATACCGGACCGAGAATGGCAATCTCTTCCACTAGATGAACCAGGAGATGCGTCATAATATTGAAGAAGGATGGTGGGAACACCAATTCAAAACTAACAAGACATTGTACCACATCCTTCTGTAACCTTGGCAGAATATCTGGATTGATTACCTTCTGAGATATTGTATTGAGGAATGAACACAGCTTCACAATGGGTACTCGAACATTTTCCAGTAGAAGTCCCCTCAATGCAATCGGAAGCAACTGCGTCATAACCACGTGACAATCATGAGACTTCAGGTTTTGGAACTTTTTCTCTGCCATATTTATTATCCCCTTTAAATTAGATGAGAAGCCCGACGGCACCTTGATACTGTAAAGGACTTCAAAAAAAATTTCCTTCTCTGCTTTGGTAAGAGCATAGCTGGCACGACTTAAGTGACGCCCTTTATCCGTCTTGTTATGTGTATGCATGTTCTTTGGGTCTTTCATAATTTGTTGGTCCTCCCGTGCTTCAGGTGTATCTTTTGTCTTCCCATACACGCCTAGGAATCTTAGCAGGTTCACGCAGAGATTCTTCGTCACGTGCATCACGTCGATTGAAGAGCGGATACGCAGGACTTTCCAATATGGCAGCTCCCAAAATATAGATTTCTTCTTCCACATGGGTGCGTGTCACATGTAGACGTCGTTCGAACTGATTGACCGGGACCCTTTCCAAAGATTACTTCTATGTCCTTGACCATACCAAATACATCATCACCGGCGGGGAGTTCGAGGCTTCTTCCGTGATCCGCCTCACCTTTGAAATGCTTGCCTTTCTTTCTTACGGGATGATTGGTCGGAATAAATCGTCGATTCGCCAGTACACAACCTTCTTGCATTTATGCAAATATGTACCTTCATCTTATCTAAACAGTGGGTGCATGCCTTATATCCCTTGTTTTTCGTCTGAAAGGTTACTAAGAGCGAGCCAATCATTGATGGTTACGAATAACAACCCTTGTAGATCAAATGGCTCTGTTTGTTCTCATCCCACGCATACACCTGGTTTGCCCCACAACCGTAAGAGTTCTTCAACTAATGGCCTAAGGTACACATCAATGTCGTTGCCGGTTGCTTGGGCCTTGGATGAGCACTGCATCATAATGAACTTACGCTTCATGCACAACCAAGGAGGCAGGTTTTAGATAAATAGAGTCACGGGCCAGGTCTTTGTGTTGCAGCTCTGCTCCCCAAAAGGATTCATGCCATCCGTTTAGACCAAACCATAAGTTCCTTGCGTCACACAAAGTCAGGAAGTCTCTCTCGATTTTTCTCCACTGACCCATCGCCAGGTGTCTCAACTTCCCGTCTTTCTTACGGTCTTCTTTGTACCATCGCAACAACTGGCATGTTCTTTGTTTTACGAACATGCGTTTCAACCTTGGTATTACAGAGCATACCACATAACCTTAGCAGGAACCCTCTTCCGAGGGGCTCTCCCTCAACATCACCATGGTCATCTCGTCGATCTTATACATACGCATTGCATACCGGGCATTTATCTAAATTCTCATACTCCTTACATGCGGTAGAGGATGCGATCATTAATGCATGCATGTATCTTTTGCACATCTAATCCCGGAGAGAGAGTCTTCTTTGCTTCGTAGGTACTCTCGGGAAGTTCGTTATGTTTTGGAAACTTGGCTTCATTATTTTCAGCATCTTTTCAAATGAGGAGTTAGACCACACTTTGCCTTCCATCGCAACAATTCCGATTAGTGCGAGCTTTGTGCTGCCATCTTCACAATTTGGGTACAACAATTTGTTGTGATCTTCTAACATGCCCTCTAACTTCAACTTCTCATTTTACATTTCACGCTCGCTTTGCATCGAAATGACCCTACCAAGTTCATCAGGCTCATCGATGCCCGTTCTTCACCTCTTTCCTCTCCATTGTCTTCCATTGCAGTATCACTGTATTCAGGAAACATATGATGATAGTTGTTATCATCATCTTCTTCTTCACCATCTTCCATCATAACCCCTCTTTCCCCGTGCTTGGTCCAACAATTATAGTTGGGCATGAAACCTTTCATAATCAGGTGGCCGCGAATGATTTTCGAGGAAGAGTACTCCTTGTTATTCCGACATTGAACACATGGACAACGTATAAATCCATTCTCTTTGTTTGTCGTAGCCACATCGATAAATTTATCCACACCTTTGATATACCCGGCTACGCGCCGGTCACCGTACATCCATTCCCGACCGTTCATCTGCATCATATAAGTAAGTTTATCAAAAAACAGGACATCATAAATAGTGAAATAACCAATTCACACCGACACATGAATTGTATCAATGACCTAGAAAAGATAAGATTGCTAATCTCGATCGAGGAAAATAAAGAGGAGAAAGCTCAAGTGCGTCTCAGACACCTTCTATATTTTTGTTCTATGAGAAATTCAACGGGATTATTCACTCAAACATTTCATCAAACACCTTCAATGCATTCATAGAAGAGAAAAAACTAGCACACCCCTCACACCTTCCACCATTCAAAAAAACAGAGTGAAGGCAGAGGGGGCTGGGGCGTTGCATTTATAGAGGGCAGGAGAATACGTCCCGGTTGGAGCCAGCAACCGGGACTAAAGGTGTGTGCCACGCCACGTGGTTGTGGCCAAACCTTTAGTCCCGGTTGGTGGATCCAACCGGGACGTATTCCCCCTTACCAACCGGGACGCATGCCCTCTGGCCCCGTGCCCGCTCCAACCAGGACGCGTGCCAGCATTAGTCCCGGTTCTTTGCACACTATCCCTCGATGTATCTCATATAAATGGTTTGTTTCTATAGAGCACAAAAGGTGCTAGAAGAAATGGAAGATGTCGTGCTCAAGTCTAATCTCAGCATTTATACTACCATGATTAAAGGTTGGACAAAGGCATCACTTTCAGATAGAACATTGGACTATTTTGTTCCTTAACCTTGGTAGATCCCATCCTAAATGGCATGAGAGTCTCTAGCATATTACACATTATGAAATTAGTTTGATCATATTTATGTTTTGCATCTGAGTAGCTTGCGGAGTGCTAATTTTAGGACTCTTTGGTAGGATGATGTACATCCCTACTAGGATATATGCTGAATTTTACCGCATCAATTGTTCATCTCAATGTTGAATATGGGGATATGCTCAGTTTACATCCACCAGATCAATCCAATTGTTCACTGTTTCCAAAATTCTTCTCCACTATGCCATGTAATAGAAGCCTTTAATTTTTTTTAAAGTGGTTTGTACATTTGTAGCTTGATCTTAATCTTGAGAGTGACTATTAAAGGATTTGCTTGTTAAGTTGGCCAAGATGTTCCCTAAACCAAAGTTGTATCCGTGTTCCTGGTAAGAAACTATTATTTACAAATTGACATATTGAAGGTTGGTACTTTTGAGTTGGTATCACGTGCCAGCTATTTCTGGTGGAAATGCTCCATACTATATTCATTGCTTTGTCCAAATGTATTTCGAGCTTCCTAATACAGGAAGCTGGCGCTAATGGTGGGAATGCATAACTTCACTTCGAGGAGGTTCTCAAGAGCAACATTGCAATTTATGTGGTCTACACTTCATCTTACTGATGGAGCGGTATTTCTTTATGGTCAGCGAAGTATTGCTCACTACATTTCTAGATTTTATTAGTGAAATTCCTGGCGTAGAGTTAATAGGCATCCACAATAAGCAAAGGTTGACGAGATGTAATCACAACAGACTGCTATTCATATTGCTGAACAACTTAGATCTTAGTGACAAGCTAAGTAGTTTGTGATTTATCGAACTGGTGAACATGTCCATGTCATGCTGAAAAATTGTAGCCACATTCCGAGATTGGTAATTGGTAAGTTCTCTTGGAGTAGGCTACTTTGATGCATAAATATCTCTGAATGTGGAATTGCTTCTTGAGCATTTCAGTGATTTGATTAGATTTGTCAAAACGTGTACATGTTTTTAGAATTTTGTAATAGCATCATGCTTTTCTCTTTCCTTCTTTACAATGGCATTTCTTCCCTTCCGGAATTTTTGTAGCGAAAGTATACCGTCGTATATATTATATTAGTGCATTAAAAGTAGTTGGATTTTCCTAATCTGTTGTTCTTATATGCCTACTTTCTTTTCCATGCCTTTGGTGATATGACCAAGGTGGCTTTCTCCTTGGACGTACTGACTGTTTTCAAGTTTAGCAGACCGAAGACTACTACAATTTCCATAATGTTTGTCACTGATGCGTTGGTCATTTCTATGGGGAAAGATTTAATAATGTCATGTAGCAAGCTAAGGATCGGGGAAAAGGAAATAGGTGATGCCTGATATGTATGGTACTTAATCGCATTCACCAAGCTGATCATAGGCTAAGTGTTCTCTCAGTTGGCCCTCATCACTATTCTGAATTACCACTTCTAGGCATGGTAATGAAGAGGAATTTCCATTCTAAATTACCATTCTGAATTTTCCAGATATGGTGTTAAAAAATATAGAAGAGTAGAACTTTTAGTTTCTTATATAGGTTTCATAGTGGCTTCATAGTGCTGAATCAAGCTTGGGTGGTTGGCAATTCATCATTTGGGACCGCACACGAGATTTTATGGTTGCTGGAGCTATTCAGTTGAAGTACATCGTGCAAGCTGAAGCCAATGCATGTGAATGGAGTTGGAGAGTGTAATTGACCTGGGTATTAACAAGAAACAATAGACTAATTAATTCTTCCCTGGTGAAGCTGGCAACACAGAAATGTGCTTAAGATCTTTAGGGTAATGGCACCCTCATTGTTGAGCTTAAATGTATTACAGTATTATTTTACTTTGTGAACATTTGGTAGTATGCTTCACTTGGGTGTATTCCCCAAAGTTTGTGCATGCTCTCGCCCCCTTTGGCGAAGTGATGGCTTACGAGCCTGATTTAATATACTTCGGATAAGCTCATGTTTTGTAAAAGACCCAACGACAAGGTGCTTTGTGTGATGTTCAATGTAGCGTTGGTCTCCAAAAGATAGAGGATTTGGTGGATCATTATTGTCTCAAAAAATATTTTAAGGGTAATTTGTGTTTGGTTATTCCATTTTTGTGGATTAGTTTAACCTAGAGTTAAGTGAGATTGCAAGGAAAAGAACATTTGAAAGGAGAACAGTTCTGACATGAATCATTTTACCGTTTGGCGCATTTTAGAGTCGTACCAGGTCGTCTTATATCTAGATCTCTAACATACGCTATATCATCTTAGGAGGTATGCTATGATTTGATATTTTTCGCTCTCATGCTTTCTCAAAAAAGAAAGGAAAGAGTGGAAAATAGAGTTTCCTCGGAGGATTTCTAAACCTTTTGATTTTTATTTAGAAAATGAATGAATATTTAACAATTCCAAGACAAGATAGGAAAGCAACACCATTATACTATTATAAAAAATGAAGGAAACCAGAGCCCGTGGCGAAGCACGGGCATTTTACTAGTTAACCCTAAAAAAACTACTCTATTCTATACTAAATGCACATGACGGACAACCATAAAATAGATAAATAGACTAGAAAATTCCATAACAAACAAATAAATCTATCCCTTTATCTATTAAAATAGAAAATCACAGCAGCTAGATAGTAGTAATAATTTTGTACCTCAATTGAAAGTATTTACCAACCAATGCCATCAATTAAAATACATCTCACCTTAGTAAACCTAATATAGCTTTGCCTTCATCTGTTGGCAGCCAATCGTGTTTTGTTTTCAGCGGTTTCTTTTTGGCATCGGGTTGTACGGGACAGGTGGAAACCAATTTAGTACGTCCTACAGTTGATTGCATGCGGAAACATCAGATGGACGATATTAATCGATCCGTATGCCCGTGGTGCCTTAGGCTGGTCATAGTGGGAGTAACTTCACTAGTAACTAAGAGTCCAAGTCAGCATTTTTGCTTATGTGGCAATAATTTAATAAAGAGAGAGATGGATTGAGTAACTAGCTATATTACTGTAACATCACACATACCAAGGCAAAGTGTGTCTATGACCTAATTAATGTGGCATTACATGTTATCACACCTAAGTTATTTCCCACTATAAAGTTAGTAACTTAGATTAGTAACATGTGCATGTTAGTGCAAGACAGTGCTGGATGACACCGTTGCGGTATAACTTACAGAGGGTATTAGTGGGTATTTTTTCCTCCACTACTCTTCACTAATGAATACTCCCTTTGTTAGGGTTTATAAGGCCTATTGACCACTTTTATAGGATTAAGAAAATCAATAACTCACCCTCTTGATTATTACATGCACCAATAGTTGTACATGCATGAGAGAAAAAAAAGACCATGCATTGGAGGAGAGATGACAATAAATAAGAAAGGACTTTTAATTCCTAACATTTATAAAAAGCTCATAGGCCTTATAATCCCTAACGGAGGGAGTACTCGTAATCTTGGAAGAGCACATGAGTGCATATCTCATATGATTTTCTAAGGTCGTGAGTATTCATTACTAGAGACTAATGGTGCAATAATATAAATTGACCATGCTGCAAGCATCATATGTTTGAGAAGCTTTATCTTATTATTAATTTGATGTCAACTATGTCTATACTGTCATACTCATTTTTTCACATGCATATGAATCAGTTACTTCCTATTTCGTGATTAATTCTACAGATACATATTTATATAGACGTGTATATATTGAGCAATTGGTAGAAATAAGTTTTATGGTATATATAGTTTGTTCGATCAATAGAATAAGTAGTTCTGAATGTCTTCACAAAGATAACAAAGACCATGGATATAACAAATGTACGAATTATTCAGTTTTTAGTTGCATTACAGTAATATTTCTCTAGATAATACTAATATTTCTCTAAATATTTTTCGTGAACAAGTGGTGGAGGTTGAAAAACATTATTGAGAATTATGCTTAGACTTTGAATAATCTGTAAAGTTTTAGTGCAAATATTAGGCAAAAGCTACATTTTAAAGATTTTTCTAGGGTCGGGAGGGGAGGGGGGGGGGGCAATGGCCTCCTCTTGACCTTAGAAAACTTTGCCACCGTGAACAAGAGAACCTTGAGTGTTTTATCGCACTACGGTCCCCAAAATGAGTGCTACATTTTAAAATGAGTGAACCTTAGTGTGTGCACGATGGTTGTGTGTTGTCTATCTCGGTTATGGTATTTAAAAAAATACTACTTCCTCCGACCCATATTACTTGACTTAGATTTTTTAAAATTTGGATGAACCTATATACTAAATAGTGTCTAGATTCATCCAAATCTAGACAAGTTTGCGTTAACTAATATGGATCGAAGAGAGTACTTATTTGTTTTCTAATTTAATAAGATTTACATGCGGAGGGACACTACAGGAATGGGAAGCTACGCCGACGGCCGGTCGCTACGCCGACGGCCAAATATCGGGGCCGTCGGCGTAGCCATCGTCTAGGCCAGCTCCGCCAAGCAGCCGTCGGCGTAGAATTGCCCTCGGCATATCCTATGCTACGCCGACGGCTGCCCTCGGCGTAGCATACGCCGACGGCTGCCCTCGGCGTAGCTATTTTTTATTTTATCTCATTAAAATTTGAAAAATCATAACTAAATCATTCTAATTCGGAAAAATACAAATAATATATCAAAATTTGCAGAAAAATAAGACCTATCTATCTACACTCAAATATTACACATTTGTAAATAAAAATTAATTAAAACATAAGACATTGTATATAGTTTAAAACGGGCATAAAAAATTCAAAAATGATCGAAACAATGCGAAACCTTCGCGTGGTGTTATATTATGTGACATAGTTAGAAGGAAAAATATCAAACTTAGTATATTCATTATGTCTCAAAGAAACCTTCACAAAATGACCTATCTCGTTCGAGGTTTCTTGGCTTTCGGGTCAAATGACCAATGTTAAGGCAAGAATCAAGGCATAGTTTGTGATAATGTGCCCATATTATGCATACACATGCATCATGGGATGGCGAACAATGTTGCAGGAGGAAGTTTTCCTTTTCGTCGCACCAAAAAGCCATTTACCATTTTCCGAGCACAAAAAACGGACGATTTTGTAAAGCAACCACCAAATGGATAATTCAAAATGGTACCACCACATTTTACAAAAATACTATACCACCTTATATATACAATGTCCCAATAGGGGAATCCGAAACCTTTCCGTCCACCTCTGGTGAAAAAGACAAATTCCTGCCGAATCGGTAGGAAGTGGGTCAGATATGAACTACAGGTACATGATTCGATGCTCATGTTTTTTTACAAAAATCATTTTTAGGTTCACAATATGCTATTTTATCAAAGATCCAATGCAAGTTTAGCGAGGCTCGGCCCCGAGCTAAGAATCTTCATGCCCGCCGTTCGACAAAGTTTGACGATAGTTTAAAACGAGCATAAAAAATTCAAAAATGATCGAAACAATGCGAAACCTTCGCGTGGTGTTATATTATGTGACATAGTTAGAAGGAAAAATATCAAACTTGGTATATTGATTATGTCTCAAAGAAACCTTCACAAAATGACCTATCTCATTCGAGGTTTCTTGGCTTTCGGGTCAAATGACCAATGTTATAGCTAGAATCAAGGCATAGTTTGTGATAATGTGCCCATATTGTGCATACACATGCATCATGGGATGGCGAACAATGTTGCAGGAGGAAGTTTTCCTTTTAAATCGCACCAAAAGCCATTTCCATTTTCCGAGCACAAAAAGCAGACGATTTTGTGAAGCAACCACCAAATGGCTAATTCAAAATGGTACCACCACATTTTACAAAAATACTATACCAACCTATATAGACAATGTCCCAACAGGGAATCAAACCTTTCCGTCACCTCGATAAAAGACAAATTCTGTAATCGGCAGGAAGTGGGTCAGATATGAACTACAGGTACATGATCCGATGCTCATGTTTTTTTACAAAAATTATTTTTAGGTTCACAATATGCTATTTTATCAAATATCCAATGCAAGTTTAGCGAGGTTCGGCCCCGAGCTAAGAATCTTCATGCCCGCCGTTCGACAAAGTTTGACGATAGTTTAAAACGGGCATAAAAAATTCAAAAACGATCGAAACAATGCGAAACCTTCGCGTGGTGTAATATCATGTGACATGGTTATAATTAAAAATATTAAACTTGATATATTGATTATGTGTCAAAAAAACCTTCACAAAATGACCTATCTCATTTGAGGTTTCTTGGCTTTCGGGTCAAATGACCAATGTTATGGCTAGAATCAAGGCATAGTTTGTGATAATGTGTCCATATTGTGCATACATATGCATAATGGGATGGCGAACAATGTTGCAGGAGGAAGTTTTCCTTTTCGTCGTACCAAAAAGCCATTTTCCATTTTTCGAGCATAAAAAACGGATGATTTTGTGAAGCAGCCACCAAATGGCTAATTCAACATGCTACCACCACATTTTACTAAAATACTATACCACTTTATATGGACAATGTCCCAACAAGGGGTTCCGAAACCTTTCCATCCACCTTTGGTGAAAAAGACAAATTCCTGCCGAATCGGCAGGAAGTGGGTCAGATATGAACTACATGTACATGATACGATGCTCATGTTTTTTTACAAAAATCAATTTTAGGTTCACAATATGCTATTTATCAAAGATTCAATGCAATTTTCCTTTTTATCGCACCAAAAAGCCATTTTCATTATCCGAGCGCAAAAAGGGAATTTTCTAAAGCAACCACCAAATAGATAATTCAAAAACGGAGGGTTTGTGATTAGTTGATATGGATATCATATTTGGATTCCTCTCATTTTTCTGATCAATTTAGACATATTATTTATTAAATTCCGATTTATAGATTTAAAGATATTAATTATTCCATATTAAATAGAAAAATACAAATATGTAAAATTATTATATTTTTATTTGAATTCAATAATATTTTTACTTTTTCATTAATGTTTATTTAAATAATTGTTTGTAATTTCAAAAAATACAAACATGTGACATGGTGATATAAGGGTTAATAGGATTGATATCATAGTATTGACAACAATGTATGAATTACTTTGCTGAAACGGATTCTGAAGGAACGAGGAAGTTAAGCGTGCTGGAGCTGGAGTAGTATTAGGATGGGTGACCTTCCGGAAAGTTCGACCAAGACTGCAATTTAATTAAATATTAAGTGTAATTAGTGTTAAAAATATTCAAAGTGAGAGATTAACGAGTCAAATAATTCAAAGATTCAAAAATTGAGAAAAAAAAGAAAATAATTTTTTTTTTTAAATTTTTTTTGCAACATGTCGACAAGCTATGCTTCACACGCCGGCATTGCCCTCAGCGTAACATACCCGACGGCCTCTATGTGCTAGCTCCGCGAGGAGTCCTTTCGGGAGGCTACGCCGAGGCGCCGTCGGCGTGGCATCTGGAGGCGTTTTACGCCGACGGCTTTTTGCCCTCGGCGTAGCGCGCGCGTCCTGTAGTGGGAGTAGATCGTAGAGTTGAGAGTTCAGACGATCACGCATGACAACATATCAGTCAATTGGTACTACATGCACGGCCGGGGCGCATTGGCCACACCCACCACGCGTGCGTGTACGCCGCACCGAAAGCCGAAATTAAGCTGAGGTCGTCATCATGACATCATCATCACGGGACCGTGTCGCCATCGTAGCGTCGACCCGCGCATTGGCTTAATTAGTCTGCCAGAGAACACGTACGGCAGGCACGATCATTGCCTGCGTGTGCCCGGCTGTCGCGATGGCCGGCGGCAGGTCGGCCTAGTACATCAAGTGTGTGTTTCGTTGAGTTATGCATAATGACGAGCTCTCGTATCACTGGTTACTCTCCTAAATTAATTAATTCTTTCGTATAGTAGTAATACTCAACTTGTTGATCTCGACCAAGAGGACACATGCATGCATGCCTAACGACAGGCTATCATTTGGTCTCGGTGTATGGACATGATGACCCGAATGTGTGTGTTTTTTTTTTGTTAGGGCATGTGGAGTAGGGCAGCGTCAACCTTCTACTACTAATTAATGTTGCACATTTGTCTAAATTTAGGCCCACGCGCAACATCCTTTTCCGGGTATGCCCACAACCTAGGGTATATGCCGACGGTATGTGAAATCCTTTTTCGGTGTGTAGGTTTACTTGTTTTGCTCCGAAGCTATACGCTAAAAGGCGTCTCAAACCCTACACACTAAAAATCTAGATAGTAATGTGTTTTAAAAAAAGATTAAAACATCTTATATTTTGAAATAGAGGGAGCACTATAACATCTTTTTATGATGTGTCTTCTCTAACTGTTGCAGAATGCGTGAGCAAAGACTGTTTATCGACCACTGCACATTTGTATGTACCTCCCTTAATTAGGCGTTGAGCGGTTTGTTGCATGCACCACGGCCAAATAGTTGCGAGACCGAATCAATAGGTTACTTGTGGTCATGAACGACGACCGGACATGCATGAACGTAGAAGCTCACGATCCAGCCGAGACGCCTCTACTACCTTTCATGGAAGGCGATGATATATCGATGCTCGTGCGCGTCGTTCGTCTCCGACGTTCGGTGCACTTTTTTTTTTTTTTGATAGGACGTTCGGTGCACTTGTGTGGCCGTGTGCCCTCGCTCACGCAGTTCGACTTTTTTTTTTAAGCAGAGCGGAGGAGCTAGTACGGCAGTTGGGCCCAGCCTAAACCCATCTACCGATCTCGTCCTACAGAGAGCTCCGCCAGTGTGTACCATCTACCATGAGGGGAAACCCATCTGATTGATGGCGACGAGTTTAGTTATGTGGTAATGAAATCTATTCTAACTACTATAGCAGATTTTTCATGTTTAATTTTGTTGCAAGGCTTCATGTAAGAATCTAGTACTGTGGCCACTTATTTATCCAGAACCTACACCTATCCTGGGACAATGGACTTTAGGCACTCGCTCGGAGCCGATGTCGTCATGTGCACAATGTCCCCTCTTGGGTTACCTCGCCATATATATTATAAATCGTAACTAAGATATTTGTTAGGCCGAATGCCTTAGAGATTTTACTATAAATGTTTACACATGAATATAGTTTATGCAATTGTTAAACCATAAATAATTTAAGAAGGAATATTGTTGTGAAATGAAGTTTAAATTTAGCACAATTTTTTATTTTAATATATACATTATGACTATGAGAGAGAACACTTCAATTCATTTACTAGCAATATTCCTATGAAGTGCAGTATTATGCTATAATTTATAAAAAGAAGTATATATATAAAAATTTAGTACAAATTTGAAGGAGAAGAGCCGGTGTTGTTTGCATTGAGTAATCAGAATAAAAATGATAAATCTTTCCTCACAGAATCTAATTGTTTTTAATTTATCAATCGCTAACATGTCATTCTTTTGAGAGACATTTTTAGTTTAGCCCAATAGCTATCATTTTTGCAACATGTCATTCTATTAAGAGATCACAAAAATAAGAGGCTAGTTAGTTTAATTAGTGTTATGATCAATGCATCTTCTTGGTATAATTGTTATTCTGTTAGTTTCAACAATCCTGAAATGCATACAATTGTCATAAGACTATGTATTTGCGGTACTCCATGCATGTACTCCTCCAATCCATGACAAAATGAAGTATTTATTACAATTCAACTATATTTTTCTATTTCTTATGTCTAATAATGATAAATATATTTTGTGGTCTTATTTTGCTGAGTGGTACATTTTATATGTCATGCATTTTGCAGCCATGTGTAGTTAGAAAAAGTGTGAATTTTGGGCACACATGTTATGCGGTCCGCACACATATTGTACACCGCACACGACAAATGTGATTGCTTAACGAAATCTCCTTCATTTCGAGCGTTGTTGTGCTCACCGCATGGATGTGTTTGCATAAAGCCTATAAAAGGTATTGGAAAAAATTAGTAATGGATTAGTTCGTAAGGGCCGCTATTTCAAGAAGGATTGATTGTAACATAACTCATAAGAGTTGGTTCGAAAATAATGGAATGTACTATGAAAAATAAGTGTTTGTTCAAAAAATAAAGGATTGGTTGAAACATAATTAAGGATTAACTAAACACTACCAGCGAGGACCAACATTGCCTCGAGGAGTCTGCATTCCAGGAGGACCTCTCCTTGGCCACGGCCAACTCGTCTTCTAGTCTTTCCTGCATCACGTTTGACAGCGACGATGGCAGTGGCATCGGCCATGGACACCACACGCAGATTGATGCCGCAGGTGCACGAGAGGAATGTGTTGACCTCGGTGGCGCCTCTACTACCGAAAGTAAATATCCTCGCCGTCTAGAGATGTTGCAGGACCCGTCGTGCATGGAGGCATGTGCCGTTGGGGTTGCGCAACAATACGAATTTTGAAGCAAAGCAGCGCGGCCTTCCTATATGCCTATATGCATTTCCTTCTCAATGGGACCATGGGCTGGTACCCGTGATATCCTCAATGGGACCATGGGCTGGTACATTTTTTTGTTTTGAAAATGTTTAGATTTTGAGTTTGTACAAATTTAAAATTTGTTTAAGTTAGAAATTTGTTCAGATTTTGAATTTGTTCTGATTTCAAACATGGTTCAGTTTTTCAAAAATGTTCATGCATTGTATAAGTCTAAACTAAAAACCATAAAAAGCCAAAACACTTATGAACCAGTTAAACCATCGAACTGACTCAAACTGATGGGCCGGCCCAACAGGGCGCACCCTCTGGTACCGAGTGGGAAGCGGCGTTTGCTTTTTTTTTTTTCCATCGAAGCCCGCTTCAGTGCAAACAGCCAAAATGACCATTCCTCGCGATCCAACATTTAGGCTGTTTTAAAGAAGCCATGGACCAAGGTACATTCGTATCAAAAGAATATAATCTCATCTAAATCTCGAATCATAAGAAAATATATTTCATAAGGTGTTGAAAATATATTTCATGATGTATGAAACGGCTGTTTAGGCAAGGTTTACACAAAACTTTGATATTTAAATGGGATTGGAGGGAGTAGGTTTTCTTGAAAAGTATGGAACTCTTCTCTAACATGAGTGATGCACGCGACCACCGTACGTCGACCCTGCTCCAACCTTAATTAAGAACAACAAATGTATCTAAACTAGTAGCGATTGAACACAGCACAGTTGTTATTTTCCGCTCAACCGAGAAACAGCGAAACAAATGTGCATGTGGTTATCTGAACAACGCGTCCTTGAATTACAGTTTACACCAGAGAACGTAACCGGTGCTGGTAACATGAACTACTCGACTGAGCTTCCAAAACTTAATCAATTCTCCTTGATGCGACCCTGCCTGAGATGAACAAGCATGATGGATCAACAATTCAGCGGGTCATCCCCTCTGCGTGCACGGCGGG
Organism: Avena longiglumis; assembly: GCA_030063025.1. Lineage (NCBI taxonomy): Eukaryota > Viridiplantae > Streptophyta > Magnoliopsida > Poales > Poaceae > Avena > Avena longiglumis. Next base: position 31,576,121 of record CP125979.1, on the reverse strand, counting down.
CGGCACGGTCGCCGCGCCGCCGATGCGGCCCTGCTGCTGCAGCTCCATGTTAGCTTGCCACCCTGCACGAAAACGATAGTATAACTCTCTCTGCCACACATGTCTCCATGCATGAACACAAATCGAAAACATAGATGCATACCGATCTCCATGAAGAATCCTCGGTTCCTGAGCTCGCGGTACTCCTGGCAGATGGCGCAGGGCTCGAAGATGAAGTGGACGCAGCAGTCCGGTAGCGGGCTCTCCTGGAGCCCGTACTGCGCCCGCATCTTGGTGCGGTAGAGGCAGGAGTAGACCCACTGGAACTCCCACCCCGTCAGAAGCGCGATGCCCATGTACAGCGCCGCGCTCGCGCCGCTCGACGTCGCGCCGCGGTCCACGATCTCCGCCACCTGCCCGAACGTGATGCACGGGCACAGGCACGTCACCACGCAGTTCTGCTTGTCATCCAGGCAGTCGAACAGACCCGTCGACCAGGGGGTCACCGGCGCCGGAGGGCGCTGGTGGCACGGCGCCGTGGCGGCCGGTGGTGGTGTCGGCTTCAGATCGTCCGCGTCCATGGCTAGCTAGCTGCTCGTGGCGTGCCTGCGCACGCGGGATTCAGCGCGCGCGGGTGGCCTAAGGAGGATCTAGAGCGGGAAGGGCGTATCAAAATGGCTGCATCGGTTTAGGTGGGTACCTACGCATGCATGCGACATAAACAACTCTAATCCTGTTGTTAATTAGCCTGCCCTATTATTAGCTGGACCTGTAAAATTAAGTGGCACGTGATTTTTCTGCTCCTATTGTTCGCGTAAGACCACTCATCATAAGGAGAAATAAGGTAAAATGGTATCATGTATGCAATGCGAGTCTCTCTTACTACTTGGTATCATAAAGGGATTGGATCTCCTTGGTTCTAGTTTATAGTAAAATTTTCGTCATGAGTGTATGTTTCCAAATCATGGAACACTAGTGGAGAGAGGGCCTCTAGTCCCGGGCCGTAAGGGTCTCTAGTTTCGGTTTTTGAACCGGGACTAATCAAGCGGGACTAGAGGCCCAACACTTGTCCCGGCCCAGTTACCAACCGGAACTAGTGGGTGCCCACGTGGTTGCCTTTGCGCGTCCAGGGTGCACCCCCACTAGTCCCGGTTGGTGCCACGGGCCGGGACTAGTGGGTCACTGTCGCGGCAGCATTTTGCGCCTTTTCTCTGCCGCGACAGAGCATTACCTTGGACTAGTGATTTCTCTGCCACGGCAACATTTTGTGCCCTTTCTCTGCCACGGCAGAGAGTTCATTTTGTATTGTTTTATTTATTTATTTTTCATTTCAAAATAGTTTTTAATATTTTATGCACCACACATATCGTATTACCGTTCTTGCATATATATATAAGATAACTTGTATTACGAAATCGAGCATACAAATATATACAATTTACATAGTTACATGGAGATCACAGAATACCGAAACTAAATCACAAAATAGTTCGATTACATGGAGATCAGTAGCGCCTATTCACACTAAATTCTCCGGCATCATCTACGATCTCTTTGAAAATAAATCCCGCCAGCTCCTCCGCAATTGCTAGTACGCGTTGCTCTGGTAGTAGTTGATCCCGCATTCTCTCGAACTATATATAAGAAAAAGGAGATCAATATGTATCAATCATGATAACAAAAGGTGACGGCAATAAAATGATGGTGTGAATGCATTGCTTAAGTCGACTCTATAATTGTTGTGTTCGGTGGTAAACGTGCGAATGAACTCGCAAACGTAGAATCCACATAGATTCGACCCCTGTGGCTGCCTCACGCACTTTACGAGAATAGAATTCAATCAAAATAATAATCTAGAGCATCATTATTGTATTGAAACTAGAAGTAAAGAGATGCGCGGACATATCACGTGCTACTTACTGAGACCGCCTTAAACGTCAGCTTCTAACTAAATTCACCCGTATCCTCGCGCTTGAATCGGATCCAAACCCTGCCCGACAAAGAAAATGAATGAATGAATGGGTTATTCATTACCTGATATCTCGGTAAATCAACGAAAGATATCGATATAGCGCGAAACTTACTTCTGGAGCATGTCCTACATGCTGCGGAAATCTTCTAGGTTTCTCTTTAATGGGTCCATGACATCAACTCTTCCCTTATCAAGTTGAATGTCTAGCAGAACCCAGTGGAAGCTGCAAACATTTATAAATACATTAGTTAAACTTATTAGCATCGACTAATCAAAAGTGAATGTGTACAACAGAGTAAGACCCTCACCTGAAATTATAAGGAAACAGTATGTGGTCAGAGAAATTTTGCTCCATTAGAAACCTTAGAAGGTTTTCCTCCGTCTCCTCGGGGTTATTCGTTAGCGTGGCTATATGCACTTTATCTGGGTCAATGAACCCAATATTGTAGATTCTTTTTCTTTTACATTCCAGGATCTTCATTCTGCATAATAAGGATAATCACATGTTCCGAACTGAACAACTGAAAACTGAACATATAGACAATGAATTCAACAACTTACGGACAATAGCAGCTGAGGATGGATTTGTCTAGGGCGTCGAGATGGTATAACTGGAACAGTTCTGGAAACTCAATATGTACCTCTTCGGGTCTGAAATAGTACTCACGTGGGACTTTGGCTACGATCAGTATTCTCCCCTGCTTCATGATCGCCGAGTACCATTGATGGAGATTCCGCATTTGTGTTGGCAGTTCTCTCAGCCTCTCTTTGCTGACCAAATCCTTACCTGTGACTTATTTAGGGGCTAGTGGCATCTTGGGTAGATGGTCGAGTTGGGGGCCTAACAGTTCATCAAGTGTAATTTCCATGCTGGCCGACAACTCCGCAGCTATTGACATATCAAGTGGTTGTTGTGCGAGGAGTGGAACGTTTTGTGAAACCACCTTGAGGGGTGCAATCGTTTGTTTTTCCTGTTGTCCGAGAAGGGGAACGTCTGATTTTTTACTGATTGCTTTTTTGGTCCCGCTTGCACCTGTGCTTGCTGATTTTTTACCGTTTGCACTTGATTTGCTTGATTTGCTCTTCGCCACTTCTTTCTGAAGTGTGCGTAGATAGTCATCTGGCTTATGGTGCAACTCATATTGCGATGGTGTGTTCAGAAAATCAAGTGCATATGCCTTTTGCTTCTCGGTGTATACCGGAGCGGGCTCGGGTTTCTTCTTCTCAAAATGCGCTACCACTTCGGCCTTTGATATCGCTGCAGATTCCGTATCAGTACGATCATAAGGTCTGATGGGAAGATTCTGATGAGGCACTGTTGGGAGGGGCGACATTTTCCGTTTTGGGCTGCCGCGTCCTTTAGTACTCACTGATGGAGCACGCTTCCACTTATTGTCCTTAGCGGGCGGCGAAGACCGCTGAGCCTGCGGCGGAGATCGAGATGGACTCGGGATGTGGTGGTCGTAGTCATCATGGGGTGGGCTTCTTGGAGGTGATGGAGGTGGAGGTGGAGGTGAAGGAGACCTTCGACGACTCGGAGGCGGTAGTGTTATCCTTGGAGCCGAGCCTGGAAACCGTATGTTGTTCTTTTCCGAGAGAATGATCCCACCAAGTACTTCTCCCATTGTGATCTCACCTTCAGGTCCAGGGATGTCAAGCTCCATTGACTCCCACTCCTTTACGATTTGATCCACCCCGACTTTAGCATAGCCAGTTGGAATCTCACGGCCATGCCAACGTGCTTCAAGCGGACAAGGCAAAGCCGATCCGACCGCCACCTTCACAGACACGTTCTTCACTTTTTTATGGAGCTCACAAGGTATCTGCTCCTTAATTCCATCCATGGGGTAGCCGGGACCACCATCTGTAGTATAGGATGCATCGTTAGACGGGACCTCCGATTCAGCGATGCTGCTTCTCCGCTGAGATGGGTTGGCGGTAATATCGAGTGGAGGATCTTGCTGCAAGCGCGCTAGTCCTCTAAGTTCGTCGATCTGTTGCTGCTGCTTGTCAAGTCTTCCTAGCAGCTGCTTGAACTTGTCTGCCTCCTCCTCCTCCCGTCGTTGCTTTGCTCTTGCTCGGCTTCTATAGGTACCTTGGTCCTGAAGGGTTCGCAGCATAGAAAACAAAAATTTTCCTACGATGTGAACTATATACCAAGGTCTATTTATACTAGATACAAACAACGGGCGGATGTAAATCCGTAGAGAACATACCCTTGAAGACCGACAAAGTTTAACGAGTCCAAACTCGTGGTTGATGTAGACGATCTCTTGCCGATCTCAAGATCGAGAGGAAGTCCTAGCGCGCAAATCGCAGCCGCATCCGTGCTCGCACACACGTTCGAGGCACCGAGCAACCTCCGCCTCCTCGCTCCAGCGATGCAGCGGAAGCACAACTCTTTCTTGCCGAAAAGCCACGGGAACATGTATCTCGCTAGTCCGAGACCATGGGGATAAAATCTAGAGGGGAGAGAGATCCTTCACGAGGAGGTGTGAGTGAGAAGTGAGAGGAGGGCTCCTTTTATAGGAGGAGGGAACCCCAAGGGGTGGCAGGCGCATGGGGGCTGCCCCTTGCCCTCCCTCATCATGTGGGTGGACACTCCACTCACAAAATGACACTTCAAAAGTACACTCAAAATCAACTTAAAATATCACATTAGATTTCAACGAAATTTAATGGAAACTCTCATTAAATAAAACTCTTTTATTTTATTCAGAATTTTGTCAATTACTTTAATGACAAACATTCACAAATAACCCCTTGCTAGAATTCTATTTCACATGCATAACCACTTTATGCAATTTCACCCGAAAAACTTTGTTTGGTATCTAGTGAAATAAATTCCTCGCTTGTTTATTCTTTCGGCATGAAACTTTTGCTCCAATTGGATGTCGGTGTCTCTTAAGTGTGTCACCCTACGGTTCGTGAATAATGCGGACATGATCAAGACCCCTCTCAGATCAATAATCAGAAGCGGGATCTGGAGACCCATCTTGACTCCACACATTCAACGATGACTTTCTTGTGATCGTCGGAACCTTTTACGCTAGTATCTTAATCCCTTTGTCTCACGATATATTACATGTCCGAGATTCGATCATCGGTATCTCCATACCTAGTTTGATCTCGTTCGACATGCACTCTTTTCTCGTTCGTGATATAACATTCTAGTGATCAAATCACTTGCTTGCAAGCTAATCAATGTGATATCACCGAGAGGGCCCAGTATATCTATCCGTCATCGGGATGAACAAATTCACTCTTGATCCATGAGCCTCAACATAACACTTTATTAGTTACGAACCCATCTTTATAATCACCTGTTACGGTGTGACGTTTGATGTTATCAAGAAACTCTTAGGTGTTAGTGATTGACATGATCTCATGGTCTAAGGATTAGGATCACTTCGTAAGTTGTTATAGCAATATAAACTCAATGACTTTGATCGTAATGCTATACTTGGATGAATGTTCATCACATCATTACACTAATGTTGTGATCCCGTTATTAACAACATCCAATGTCCATGATCGGAAACCTTGATCATCTTGTTAATCAACGAGCTAGTTTATGAGAGAGGCTTAACTAGGAACTTTACATTTGTTTATTAAACACACATGTATTAACGTTTCCGTATTAATACAATTATAGCATGCAAAATAAACATCTATCATATACTTGGAATACACATAATAAACAATTTATTATTGCCTCTCGGGGCATATTCCTTGATCTCCACTTGCACTAGAGACAATAATCTAGTTACATAGTGATATATCTAACACCCATTGAGTTACGGTGTTGATCATGTTTTGCTCTAGGGAGAGTTTTAGTCAACGGATCTGCTACATTGAGATCCGTATGTACTTCTAAATCTTTATATCTCCATCCTTGACATGCTCGCGGATGGAGTGAAACCGGCTTAATATGCTTGGAATGCTTGTGAGACCTTGGCTCTTTGGCATTGGCAATGGCACCATTGTTGTCACAATAGATCACCATTGGGTCCAGCGCTTGCCACAACTCCTAGTTCGGATATGAACTCCTTCATCCAAAGCGCTTCTGGAGCTTCGAGCGACAACATATTCGGCCTCCGTTGTTGATCCGCTACCACAGGTTGTTTGGAGCTCCTCCAACTAACCGCTCCGCCATTCATGAGAAATACGTATCCGGATTGAGACTTAGAGTCATCGGATCGGTGTCAACTAAGCGTCGACATAACACTTAGCGACGAGCTCTTCTTCACCTCCGTATACAAGAAACATATCCTTAGTTCTTCTCAAGTACTTAAGGATATTCTTGACGCTATCGATGTTCGAACACGGATCCGATTGGTACCTACTAGTCAAACTAATAGCGTGTGCCACATCCGGTCTTGTACATAGCATGGCGTACATTATAGAGCCTATGGTGAAGCATAGGGACTTTGTCCATTATCTCTCTTTCTTCATGAAGCCGGACTTTGAGTCTTACTCAATGTCTTGCCTTGCAACATAGGTAAGAACCCCTTCTTACTTCCGTCCATTTTAAACTTCTTTAAAATCTTATCAAGGTATGTACTTTGCGATAGCCCTATTAGGCGCCTAGATCTATCTCTATAGATCTTTATGCCTAATATGTAAGATGCTTCACCTAGGTCCTTCATTGAAAATTTCTTTGTTTAGATAACTTTTAACACTGTTTAAAGTTCTATATCATTTCCGATCAATAATATGTCATCCACATATAGTATCAGAAATGCCACATTGCTCCCACTCACTTTCTTGTAAATACAAGCTTCTCCATAAGTTTGGACAAATCCAAACTCTTTGATCACCTCATCAAAGCGGAGATTCCAACCGTGATGCTTGCTTCAATCCATAGATGGATCTGAAGCTTGCACACCTTGTTAGCATCCTTAGGATCGACAAAACCCTTTGGTTGTATCATATACAACTCTTCTTCAATATTACCATTGAGAAAGCGGTTTTGACATCCATCGCCATATTTCATAATCGAAATATGCAGCAATTGCTAACATAATCCTAATCGACTTTAGCATCGCTACGGAGAAAGTCTCATCGTAGTCAACTCCTTGAATTTGTCGAAACCCCTTTGCGACAAGTCGAGCTTTATAGATGGTCACATTACCATCACATCGGTTTTCCTTTTGAAAATCCATTTGTTCTCCACGGCCTTTCGGTGGTGAGGTAATTCCACCAAGTTCCAAACTTGATTTTCATACATGGATTCCATCTCGGATTTCATGGCTTCTAACCATTTGTTGGAATCCGGGCTCATCATCGCTTCTTCATCGTCGCGGGGTCATTATTTTCATCAACCATGAAATTTACGACAGGATTTCCGTCTGACTCGGGAGCTACACGCGTCTGTTTGACTGCGAGGTTGATAATACTCTCTTTCGGAGTTTCATGATCATTATCATTAGTTCCTTCTTCAGGTGGAGCCAACTCGGAGCGACTTCCGACTGCGCTACTCGCCATACTTTGAAGAAGGTTCCATAACCTCTTGAGTTCTACCTTCCGACTACTCACACCTTTCGAGAAACTCTTTCTCTAGAAAGGATCCATTCTTAACAACAAAAACCTTGCCCTCGGATCTGTGATAGAAGGAATACCCAATAGTTTCTTTAGGGTATCCTATGAAGACGCATTTTTCCGCTTTGGGTTCGAGTTTATCCGGTTGAAGTTTCTTCACATAAACATCGCAACCCCAAACTTTAAGAAATGACAGCTTAGGTTTGTTTCCAAACCACAATTCATACGGTGTCGTTTCAGCGGTTTAGATGGTGCCCGATTTAAAGTGAATGCAGCGGTTTCTAGTGCATAACCCCAAAATGACAACGGCAAGTCCGTCGAGACATCATAGATCGAACCATATCTAATAAAATGCGATTCTGACGTTCAGACACACCATTTATTTGTGGTGTTCCGGCAGGTGTGAGTTGTGAAACAATTCCACACTCTTTCATGTGAGTGCTAAACTCGTAACTTAGATACTCACCTCCACGGTCGGACCGTAGAAATTTGATCTTTCTATTACGATGATTTTCCACTTCATTATGAAATTCCTTGAACTTTTCAAAGGTTTCAGACTTGTGTTTCATCAAGTAGATATAACCGTATCTACTCAAATCATCCGTGAAAGTAACAAAATAACGATATCCACCTTGCTCCGACACACTCATTGGACCACATACATCAGAATGTATGATTTCCAATAAATCATGCCGTTCCATTGAACAGGAAAGCGGCGTTCTAGTCATCTTGCCCATAAGGCATGGCTCACATGTATCAAATGATTCATAATCAAGTGATTCTAAAAGTCCATCCGAATGGAGCTTCTTCATCGTTTAATGCCAATATGACCTGAGCGGCGATTACACATATATGCGGATATATCATCACTAAGTTTAATCCTTTTAGCATCAATATTATGAATATGTGTAACATTATCATCGAGATCCAACAGAAATAAACCATTCAACATTGGTGCATGACCATAAAAGATTTCATTCATATAAATGGAACAACCATTGTTCTCGATTTGAATGAAAAACCACTTTGCATCAAACATGATCCGGATACAATGTTCATGCTCGGTCACGGGCACCAAATAACGATTATTTAAGTTTATAACTAATCCCGGCGGTAAGTGGAGAGGTAGCGTTCGGCGATCACATCAACGTTTGATCCATTGCCGACACGCATCTTGACCTCACCCTTGCTAGCGGTGCTTTGTTCATGACCCACGATTCGAGTTACAAATATTAGCAACTGAGCGGTATCAAATACCCGGTGCTACTGCGAGCACTAGTCAAGTACACATCAATAACATGTATATCATATATACCTTTGTTTGCCTTTGGCCTTCTTATGCGCGGATACTTGGGGCGATTCGCTTCGATGGCGATCCCTTACAATAGTAGCACTCGGTATCGGACTTAGGTCCAACTCGGGGTTTCTTTTCAGCGCGGCAACGGCTTGCCTTACGACTTCCGTTTTCCTTCTTGTCTTTCTTGAAACCAGTGTTCCTATTGATCATCAACACTTGATGTTCCTTTTGATCTCCTTACTGCGGTTTTAAGCATTGTGAAGCTCGGGAGAGACTTCTTCATGCCTTGCATATTATAATTCATCACGAAGCTCTTATAGCTAGGTGGCGAGACTGCGAACACGATGGATGCCTAAGTCAATGGGAATCGTTATTCCCAAGGACACAAGCTTATCGGCGTAACCGACATCTTGAGTACATGCTCACTAACGGACTGTTCTCTTCCATCATGCGACTAAAGAACTTTTACGAGCATTGTAGCTCTCTACACTGACATGTGTGTCGAAAATCATTTTCAACTCACCCATTGTATCAAAAGCATTGCCGTTTTCGAAACGCTTTCGAAGTTCCGGCTCTAGCCCATACAATATGCCGCAATGAACTAAGTTGTGGTCCTCCTGACGAGCCAGATAGACATTCTTCTCCTCGTCAGGGGCATCGTCAAAGGGTGGGGGGCCTAATGGCGCTTCTAGCACATATTGCTTTTGTGCAGCAGAGAGGAGAATCCTCAAATTCATGGCCCATTCAGTAAAGTTGCTACCGTTTTGCTAGTTTCTCTTTCTCCATGAGCATTGAAATTAAAAGCAGGTGGTGCCATCTACAACAGAATTTGTAAAGTTTAGACTAAGTGTATGATAGATTGAGTTCAACTAATCTATATTACGAATGAACTCCCACTCAAAAGCGACATCCCTCGTGTCCTTTTGGTGATTACATGAACCAAATCCACTACACCAAGTCCGATCATCACGTGAGTCGGTATAGCTTCAAAGGCGAGCATCAAATGGGCATCATATCAACTATATGACTCATGCTTAACCTTTCGATTACGTGTTCGAGGCCATGTATACATACATGCTAGGCTCGCCAAGTTAGAACCTTAGTATTTTTGCGTGTGTAACTGTCTTACACCAAGTATGGTCGAGGATCCAAGTACACCCGATCATCACGTGATGTCTTGGAGCGAAAACATAATCGGTGCATACTAAAGGGAGAACACATTCTTATCTTGATATTTAAAATGAGGATCATCTTATTATGCTTAACAAAGCGCTAAACAAGCAATATAAGATGCAATCAAACATCATATGTTTAATAGTGAAATTATATGGTTTCCCAGATGATCTCTATCATGTGCATCGTGGTATGATCACTATCATACCTATATGTGTAAATCCACAATCTATGGGTTTTACACGCTATATGTGTTAAGAGTATCATCTCATACTTCTACTTACAACACTACCATATCATAACACTAGCCCAAAGAACAATCTAAACTAGGCGCTTCTAATTTATCCATTGCAAGTTTTACGTGGTGAGGGCTTTCGAGATAGAACCGTTCTTACCTCTGAACATGAACCTAACGAGGATAATCAAATTGTTGACAACTCGCTTGCAAAATAGATATTGACTATAGTAGGAGAGCAGACACCCGCTAGCCACTTATGCAAACTAGTTGCATGTCAAGCGTGGAACAGGTCTCATGTGAGGACATGTAAAGTTTGTCGGGCGCTTCATCCCACTATGCCACCAATATCCAAAATCACAAGAAAGGAGCAACAACATGATCATCATCGCCCACATACTCATATGTGTACTACCCGTGTAAAGTATCTACGCATAGATCCGGCTCTGATACCACTGAAGGGTTCGCAGCATAGAAAACAAAAATTTTCCTACGATGTGAACTATATACCAAGGTCTATTTATACTAGATACAAACAACGGGCGGATGTAAATCCGTAGAGAACATACCCTTGAAGACCGACAAAGTTTAACGAGTCCAAACTCGTGGTTGATGTAGACGATCTCTTGCCGATCTCAAGATCGAGAGGAAGTCCTAGCGCCGCAAATCAAGCGCATCCGTGCTCGCACGCTCGGCGTTCGAGGCAACCTCCGCCTCCTCGCTCCAGCGATGCAGCGGAAGCACAACTCTTTCTTGCGAAAAGCCACGGGAACATGTATCTCGCTAGTCCGAGACCATGGGGATAAAATCTAGAGGAGAGAGATCCTTCACGAGGAGGTGTGAGTGAGAAGTGAGAGGAGGGCTCCTTTTATAGGAGGAGGGGGAACCCCAAGGGGTGGCAGGCGCATGGGGCTGCCCCTGCCCTCCCCTCATCATGTGGGTGGACACTCCACTCACAAAATGACCCTTCAAAAGTCCTCAAAATCCCACTCAAAATCCCATTAAATTTCCACCAAATTTAATGCAAACTCTCATTAAATAAAACTCTTTTATTTTATTCAGAATTTTGTCAATTACTTTAATGACAAACATTCACAAATAACCTTGCTAGAATTCTATTTCACATGCATAACCACTTTATGCAATTTCACCAAAACCTGTTTGGTATCTAGTGAAATAAATTCCTGCGCTTGTTTATTCTTTCGGCATGAAACTTTTGCTCCAATTGGATGTCGGTGTCTCTTAAGTGTGTCACCCTACGGTTCGTGAATAATGCGGACATGATCGAGACCCCTCTCAGATCAATAATCAGAAGCGGGATCTGGATAACCATACTGACTCACACACATTAAACGATGACTTTCTTGTGATCGTCGGAACCTTTTACGCTAGTATCTTCATCCCTTTGTCTCACGATATATTACATGTCCGAGATTCGATCATCGGTATCTCCATACCTAGTTTGATCTCGTTACCGACATGCACTCTTTCCTCGTTCCTGTGCTATAACATTCTAGTGATCAACTCACTTGCTTGCAAGCTAATCAATGTGATATCACCGAGAGGGCCAGTATATCTATCCGTCATCGGGATGAACAAATTCCACTCTTGATCCATGAGCCTCAACATAACACTTTATTAGTTACGAACCCATCTTTATAATCACCACATTACGGTGTGACGTTTGATGTTATCAAGAAACTCTTCGGTGTTAGTGATTGACATGATCTCATGGTCTAAGGATTAGGATCACTTGTAAGTTGTTATAGCAATATAAACTCAATGACTTTGATCGTAATGCTATACTTCGGATGAATGTTCATCACATCATTACACTAATGTTGTGATCCCGTTATTAACAACATCCAATGTCCATGATCAGGAAACCTTGATCATCTTGTTAATCAACGAGCTAGTTTATGAGAGAGGCTTAACTAGGAACTTTCTGTTTGTTTATTAAACACACATGTATTAACGTTTCCGTATTAATACAATTATAGCATGCAAAATAAACATCTATCATATACTTGGAATACACATAATAAACAATTTATTATTGCCTCTCAGGGCATATTCCCTTCAGGTCCTTAGGAAACCCAGTCTCCCACGTGAAACTCCCATCAAGGCCTCGGACTCGTCCTGTATGTTCGCGATTCTCGAGGACCAAGGTCACCAAGTCATTCTCTCTATCGGGATGAAACTGTTTTATTCCATCTTTAATATCTTTGACCACTTTTAGCCATGCAGTCCTGGGTACCTTTATCCCGTCACTGCAAATAAGGTCCCCTGTAAGTTCGTCATATGTACTCCCATGCCCAAGGAACCAATTTCTTGCCCTCAAATCCCATTCTTCGTGAATTGGTTCTCGAATGATACCTTTATTATGAAGCTCTTTCTCTTTTGCATCCCACTTAGGCATGGCAGCCGCGTAGCCCCCTGGCCCCAAGTTATGGTAATATTTCTTCTTCGCAGCTTTTATCTTGTTTTTTTTCTGACTTTTCCTCTGCAACTCCTAACCTCCTATACAGCACAAATGCATCCCAGTAAGGCTGCTGCTTCGATAGATATCCTTCGAATAATGGGGTTTTCTTGTCCTTCTGATATTGTTGCCATAATGACTTCTTCCAGTTCTTGAATAGTTCTGCCATCTTCTTTAGTGTGAATTGCTTGACTTTCTTTCTCATTTCAGCAGTCTCATCCTCAGTGTCACATTCTGGAAGCTTGAAATGTCCCATTAGGTCATTAAAAAGTTCATATTTGAACCTATCGTCGATATACACATCACTCCATTCCGCCTCTTTGGGCTTATTCCACTCCCGAACAGTGATCGGGGTGCGATCTCTAGCAACAACTCCGCATTGTTATACAAATAGTTGTTTTGTTTTCTTTGGTTCCAATGGTTCGCCATCTCCTGAAACCTCTGTAATTTCATATACAGTACCCAGGGGAAACTTTTTGTCTGGGCCGCGCTTGGTTTTCTTGCTCGATGTAGAGGCCTAAGAGAAGAAACATTCGTCAACATTATATATATACAACTAGGTACATCTAGTGACGATCATCGGACATCATGAAGCTTCTTCCTCATCGGTCTGCGTTACGCGTCCATGGGCTTCTTCCTCTTGTCTGTTGGTCTCCTCTCCCTCACCGGATGAGTTCAGATACCTCGAGGGAGATCCCTCATCGGCATCGTGAATCATATCCTCGAGCAAGTGTTCCGAATCTAGGTCTCTGCGGACTGGGGGACTAGGTGGATCCATAGTTCCTGCAAAATGCACACAATATTTATTCGAACTGAACAAAATAAAACCTAAACCCCTAAACCCGGAGGTGCGGTGGGCGGTGGCCGGTGATGGTAGCCGCGGGAGAGGCGGGCGACTAAGAGGCTTCCCGCGAGAACCACCACCCTAACCCTAACTCCGGTCACCACCCTTAACCCTAAACCCGGAGGTGCGGTGGGCGGTGGCCGGTGATGGTGGCCGCGGGAGAGGCGGTCGACTAAGCCCTATTATAAACATAAGTTACAATATTATAAATCTCATACCCTAAAATAATAAACTGATCCTAAACTAAATACACTACATACACTAATCCTAATCCTAAACTACATACACTATATATCCTAATCCTAAACTACATACATTATAGACACTATATACCCAAAAAAAAAGAACATACACTATGTACTAATCCTAAACTACATACACTATATAATAATCCTAATACTAAACTACATCACTATATACACTACTAACCTAATAAACTATACACACTACTCACCTAATAAACTATACTAATACACTATATACACTAATCCTAATAAACTATATACATTAAACTAAAAAATTAATCCTAAATAAAAAACCTAATTAATCCCAACCCTAACTACTCACCGTCGGTGGTGGCGGCCGGCTGTGGCGCTGGTGGTGGGCGCGGGCGCTTCGTCGGAGTGGCAGCGGTGGCGCGGCCGAGCTCGATCGGGAGGCGCGCGCGGCCAAGACGGGCGGCGGGCTCGTCTGTGGCGGCAGAGAGAGGGTCGTCTGCGGCGCCTAAGCAACCGTCGGCGTTGCTGGCTCCACTTCTCCCGGTGCATGGAACGCACCAGGGGAGAAGGCATCCTTTTATACCCCCCCACCTTTAGTCCCGGTCCGTGGCACCAGCCGAGACTAAAGGAGGGTCTCTAGTCCCGGCTGGTGCCACGCACCGGGACTAGAGGGGGGGGGGGCGTTTCATTTTCGCGCGTTGGGGCCAGACCTTTAGCCCCGGCTAATAAACTGGGCCAGGACTAAAGGCCCAAATTTGCGCGCGCTGGGCCAAAAATCCCAGCGCGCGTGTGCTTTTTTTTCAAAAAATTTCTAAAATATCATTTAAAACATTTTTTTTTGCATACTTGCGAATTTGACAAAACTTTCAACATGAAAAGTTCTTGAATTTGAATAGTTAATCCAAATCCATTTTCTATTTTATCAAATAATTATTTTAAATAGTCAAATTATTAACCATTTTGCCATTATCAATTTAAAAATGCATTAACTATTATTTTTTGCATACTTGTGAATTTGACAAAACTTTCAACATGAAAAGTTCTTGAATTTGAATAATTAATCCAAATCCATTTTCTGTTTTATCAAATAATTATTTTAAATAGTTAAATTATTAACCATTTTGCCATTATCAATTTAAAAATGCATTAACTATTTTTTTTGCATATTTTTGAATCTCACTAAACTTTCAACATGAAAAGTTATTGAATTTGAATGATTAATCCAAATCCATTTTCTGAATAAGCTTTAGGCCGGAGTGGCAGGTGCCCCCGGTATATTCCATGGTTGGGCTCAGGATCCCCAGAGTGGCAGGTGAGAATGACAAAGAAGACCCTGAAGCTGTGTACTATAGGACTAGGCATGATTATGACTAAAGGGGGCAGCTTTAGTCCTGAGTGTTAGCTAGTCCCGGTTTTTAATATTAATAAATGTATTGAGTGTTAGTCCCGGTTTGTGGCTGGACCGGGACTAAAGGAGGCCTTTAGTCTCGATTCCATAGTCTCGGTTTTTAAATATTAATAAATGTCTTGAGTGTTAGTCTCGTTTTATGGTTGGACCGGGACTCAAGGGGCGCTTTTAGTTCCGATTCGTACTTACCATGAAGATCTGATCTCCAAACACGTGTGGTCACATATTAGGGAGTGCCTCTATGACCAGTTTCTTGGAGATGCCGGAGGATTGGGCTTCGGCGGCATCTCCCTAAAACTGGTCGTAGTGGTGTCCCTGCTCTCGAACACCATCTTCCAGCTTGTAACTTCTCTAACTAGATCAATATGCCTAGGAGCTAACCTAATTTCACATATTAGGGAGTGCCTCTATGACCAGTTTCTTGGGGATCTTGGGAGGATTGGGCTCGGCATCTTCTGGCCCAGGTAGTGGTGTCACGCTCTCGAACACCATCTTGCGACTTGTAACTTCTCTAACTAGATCAATATGCAGGAGCTAACCTAATTTCACATATTAGGAGTGCCTCTATGACCCGTTCTTGGAGATGCGGAGGGCGGGCTCGTGGCATCTCCTGAACTGGCTGTAGTGGTGTCCCTGCTCTCGAAAACCATCGATCTTGGAGATGCCTCAAACTGGCTGGAGGACTGGCCTATTTATATTACAAGCAGCTTGGCATAGTGTCGACACTCACGACATAATGTTGACACTCACCCCTATTATTAGCGCTCACTCATGTTTTGTCCCGGTTGCTGTCTCCAACCGGGACTAAAGGTTCATCCAACCGGGACTAAAGGTTCAACCCCTATTATTAGTGCTACCTGTCCTGCACCACAATCCCTTGATCATGGTTGGTTTCTCCAAGGGACTAAGGTTCAACCCCTATTATTGGTGTTGCTGGCCCACCTTTACGCCATTTACCTCTATTTATATTGCGGCCATCATGGCCATGGAGAATCTTCATCATTTAACAATATGATTACATAAAAGGTTTAATATATTACACCAACATCCCTATCTAGTGTTGTTGTTTTCTTCTGCGCCGTAGCCATGGAGAATCTTCATCATTTAACACGAGGCTTGGGTCGGTTTTCACTTTGAAAGGTGGAATTTCATGAAACTTATTATAATCTTTTGACATATCTGTCTTGTCATCCACTCCCACCATGTTTCTTTTCCCTGAAAGAACCATGTGGCGCTTTGGCTCATCGGACGTTGTATTCTTTTGCTGATTTCTTTTTCTCGGTTTCGTAGACATGTCCTTCACATAGAAAACCCGAGCCACATCATTGGCTAGGACAAATGGTTCATCCATGTACGCAAGATTGTTGAGATCCACTATTGTCATGCCATACTTTTCGTCTACATGTACACCTCCTCCTATCATCTTGACCCATTTGCACCGAAACAAAGGGACCTTAAAAGTAGGTCCATACTCAAGTTCCCATATCTCCTCTATGTACCCATAATATGTGTCCTTCTGCCCATTGTCATCTGTTGCATCAAAGCGGACACCACTATTTTGGTTGGTGCTCTTTTTATCTTGGGCGATCGTGTAAAATGTATTACCATTTATCTCATACCCTTGGAAAGTACATATAGTCGAAGATGGTAACCGTGCCAACAAGTACAGCTGATCTTCAACAGTGTTGTTATTCATGAGATGCTTCTGCAACTAATTGCCGAAAGTGTCCTCATGTTCCACTTTAATCGAGGAGTCAGGCATCCCCGGGTTTTCCAAGCATACAATAATCTTGTGTTTCTCGATATACGGAGCCACCAAGGTGGAATTGTGTAGAACTGTGTAGTGTGCTTTATTGAAAGAATCTCTGTCCATACATACCATTGTTTTCCTTCCTAGTGTGCTTTTTCCAGTCAGCCTCCCCTCATACCGAGATTCAAGAACAACAATCGGCTTAAGGTCAGGAAGAAAGTCAACACAAAACTCAATGTCCTCCTCTGTTCCATAGCCCTTGGAGATGCTTCCTTCTGGCCTAGCACGGTTATGAACATATTTCTTTAAGACTCCCATGAACCTTTCGAAGGGGAACATATTGTGTAGAAACACAGGACCGAGAATTCTAATCTCTTCAACTAGGTGAACTAGGAGGTGTGTCATAATATTGAAGAAAGATGGAGGGTACAACAACTCGAAGCTGACCAGACATTGGACCACATCAATCTGTAACCCTGATAGACTTTCTGGATCGATAACCTTCTGAGAAATTGCTTTGAGGAATGCACATACCTTCACAATGGCCAGCCGAACATTTTCCGGTAGAATCCCTCTCAATGCAACCGGAAGCAATTGCGTCATAAGCACGTGGAAGTCATGGGACTTTAGGTTTTGAAATTTTTTCTCTTTCATATTTACTATTCCCTTTATGTTAGATGAGACCTTGATACTGAAAAGGACTTCAAAAAAGATTTCCTTCTCTTCCTTGGTAAGAGCGTAGCTGGCAGGTCCTTAAAACTGCCCTGGATGCTTGCCGTCTCGTCCTTTATGACGTTGCTGGTCCTCCCGTGCTTCCGGTGTATCTTTTAACTTCCCATACAAGCCCAAGAAGCCTAGAATATTCATGCAAAGATTCTTCGTCAGGTGCATCACGTCGATTGCAGAGCGGACCTCATGGACTTCCCAATAGGGTAGCTCCCAAAATATAGATTTCTTCTTCCACATGGGTGCGGCGTCTTTCGGAACAGGTTGTCCACAGGGACCCTTTCCAAATATTACATTTAAATCCTTGACCATACCAAATACATCAAGACCGATGCAGGCGGGCTTCTTCCGGTGATACGCCTGCATCGAAATGCTTGCCTTTTTTCCTTAAGGGGTTGTTATCACCATATTTTGGCCAAAGAAGGAGATGGGCCGTGATCAAGATGGGCTTGGAAGATGTGTATATTCAACGTGTTGTTGGATCGGCCTAGTGCGTGGATTTGGGCTAAATTGCCCGTGTATCTTGTATCATAGTAGGTTTCGTTTCAGTTTAGGTTCTGTTTCAGTTTAGGTAAAGATAGAGTTGTAGAGTTATTCCAAAAGTAGAGAGTCTCGGACTATAAATATGTACCTAAGGTTATCAAAGAAAGGAGGACAATCACGTTCACAACAAACACAATCCCGGCGCGCCATACCTTGTTTCTAGGGTTTCTTCGGGTAAGTGTCATCTTTGCCTAGATCGCATCTTGCGATCTAGGCGATATCTACTATCGTTACTGGTTTTACTCGTCTTGAAGCGTTGTTGATGGCGGTAATACCATTATCATAGATTGTTTGAGGCTAGCATCGGTGCTTTTCATTATTATCGTCAGTTATGCTACCTCTAGTTATCTCGCTACCCTTGCACCTTTTCCCAAGTGTAAGGGTAGCATCTTCTTGATCTTTATTTAGCTGATTCGATGCATTACGGTTACACCTTGCTCACCAAGGTTTAGTTTGATATCTACGTAGCGGGCCTTACAAATGGGTTGAGCGATCCGGAGTGCGTAGGGCGTGGTTTATTCGTTCTAGAGAAGTTGTTCGGTAATTGACTTTCGTTAGTTATTAGGCCTTTTCTAGGGTTAATATTCTTCATCTTTGTACATACCGGGCTCAATTACGTGTAGGGCGTTCCGATTCGTGGTGAAAACATTAAAGCGTCGTAGATCGATTTAACTTGTAGTGATCAAGCAAAACCCCATGTTATCGTAAATCTAATGAACCATGGGGCAATCGGCTCTAGGAGCGATTTACTGGAAACACAGGAGCGGTCATGGCTCGAATTTTACGTATATTTGTTTACCATGCAGAAATCAATCGGAGCAATCCTTCACCTTCCCGACCAGGTATAGGTCGGTGTACGCATCTCGAACCAAGCGGGGCGTGTGCGGAGTTTTGCGGGCCGTCGCTTGGGGACCGAGGCCCACCAGCGATTAGGAGCCTCGGCTCTTCGTGTTGCTCGTCGCTGCTCGCCGGTGGGTTTTGGCAGGCAACACATTACAGCACGCCGGTGGGACCTTCAACAACGTCTACATCAACATCCGACGCTGCGATGGAAGCAGACCGATCACTTACGACGATCTACAGCGAGCACAAGGCCAAGTATGGCGAGATCAAGGCTCTCTTGAAGAAGACCTCATCGACTCTTTTGAGAGGACCCGTAAGCATGGCATCAAGTGGAGGGTTCTCCCGAGGTGCCCTCGATGAGGTAGATCATGCATTCCGGAGGAGCGCAGGCGCTGACGGAAGTCAACTACATGGTGGCTCATTCTGCCGCCATTAGAGAGCACAGTGAGCGCTTTCGGCGGATCGCGGTTCGCGTAGTTCAGGAGATCATGAAACATCAGTACTCTCCGTCGGGGCCTACTCACGGGACTCACGGGAGAAAGACCGCTCCAGACCAGGCCACGTGCCATTCACACTTGCGGCTCGAGGCCGCGGAGCAGCGGCTTATGTCGTCTACAAGGCTGGGCGACCAGGCGATTGCCAATTCCTGTTTGAGCCACCTAAGGAAATCTCACACGGGTATATATGCGTCGTGCGGACTGCAATAACGACACGCGCAAGCAGTTGCAACCGCAGAGTTTACTGCGGCGGGGAGTTCTGGGCGGGATCTTGAGGCGAGCATGTCGGGCGGCGATGTATGCAGGATGGGCCGACAAACGGCGTGGCTAGCCAAGTATGCCATGGAACAAGTCATGAGAATCTAGCCCTACAGCTCAAGCGTGGAGCAAATCGGTACCATCTGAGGACGGTTAAACCGTCAGAAGAAGAACAATCGGCTATTCAAAGCCGTACCAACGAAGTTTGATCTGATTCACGCCACCCAAGTATAAGCTCCACGAGTTCTCAAGGTTCAATGGTCGAAGGGTCAAGCTCGATCGAGCACATAATCGATACGGCACAACTAGGCATGATTTGACGCCGGATCGGATCTTGCGTAAGATTTTTGCGCAATCGGCGGGACCAGCTTTTGGGTGGTACACCTCCGCCACGATTCGATTCATACACGGAAGCAAGCGGAAGAAGCGTTCCACGTCGGTACCATTCGAGGCTCGAGGTGGCATTGCGAACTGGCACAGTCTTGCGAAGCGAGGCGTAGCGAGTACATCCGGTAACCGGACCGTCAGAACCGATGTTACTCGCTCGTTTAAGCGAGAAGGCGGTCGAGCTGGCGATGTTGGGTCTCGGCACCCATCAAGGATCGCTTTCCAAGTGGAGTACAACTCATTGGCGCACATGGCCCGGCGATGTATGAACAGCGCCACCCTGAGTTGTACCAAGACAAATTCAAACGTCCGATAGGCCTGGTCGATGCAGAAGAAGATGATCCTACACAGGACCAGGAGGTAGCCGTAGCTGAATGGGCTCGGGGGGCAGATCCTGTAGCCTGCAAATGGGTGAAACAGCAAGGGCCTGCAAAAGGGTTCGACTTCGATGTGAGCAAAGCCGAGCAGATATTCGATTTACTGCTGAAGGAGAATCTACTGAGGTTACCCGAAGGCCACAAAATCCCTACGGCTCAAGAAATGAACGGGAGACCATACTGCAAGTGGCATCACTCGTTCACCCACATCACCAATGAGTGCAAAGAGCTTCGCCGCCAAATCCAAATGGCGATAGAACAAGGCCGTCTGATCCTTGGGCAGTTCGCCATGAAAGTGGACACCAACCCATTTCCCGGCGTCAACATGGTAGAACTCAGTCGCTCCGCAAGGCGTCAGCTGGATTTCTCGTTCGGCGTTAATATGGCGAGGTGCAGGTACCACCATGACACGTACAAGCGGAGGGAGGTGTCGCGCTCGGGGCAAAGAGGAGGCTAGTCCGCGACCGGCCCACAATGACGGTATGAGAGGAACAAGTGAGGAGGCGATATCGAAGCCACATTCCACGCATCTCCTTAACAATTATGAGCGCCAAGATGACCAACGTCGCCCGTAGCGAGCAACGAGAGATATGAGCACCTTGCTAGGGGACTGTCTAAAGAAAAGGAGGGCGCAGACAAGCACTGGGATTGTCCTTTCTTCAAGTATTGCTGGGACGCGGGAATGAGCCGATTGCCTACGATCGACAAGCGCGGAATGCGGTCGCGAGAAGGAGGACACGAGGCGATGTCGGTGTTCAAGCGTCTAGGGCCTCTTCCACCCAGGCCGTTCTGAGTCGCTCGGCGAAGACCTCGAGAAGTCAAAGGATGACAAAGGCGAAGCGGTATCACCGTCAAGGTGGTGTCCGACGGACTCGGACACACCCAAAAGCGTAGAGTGCAGCGGTTGCGTAACGGAGGAAGGCTGAGCGCGTATCTCCACGCTTTAAAAGCACGGCCGATCGGCCGTCAAAATTAAGCGAGACCACAGAAGCGGAAGACCGCCCGACAAGGAAAGAATGGCGCCCCAAACCAGCAAAAGCCGATGCACAGACATCGGCTGGCACAAACATGGTGTTCGTACTACCGTCAGAATTCTGCGCGCCAAGAACCAATGAGCTACCAGTGGCACAGTTTGACTGCGGTCCACGGCCGGTTATCTTTGAGAAGCCACGTGAGAAGGGTTACAAACATCTGAAAGCCCTATACCTGCGGGGTTACATCAATGGGCAACATGTCAGCAAGATGTTGGTGGACACCGGGGCGGCAGTCAATATCATGCCATACTCCATGCTACGGTGTTTGGGACGCTCCACTGCAGATTTGATCAGCACCAACGTCACGTTAAGCGACTTCAACGGTCAGACTTGGAAGCGGGCGTCTTGAGCGTGGATCGACCGTGGCGAAAAACCATCCCCACGTCATTCTTCGTCGTGGACAGCAAGCACTTACACCGTCTTGCTAGGAAGGATTGGATTCACGCTAATTGCTGCATTCCGTCCACAATGCACCGATGCACGATCCGATGGGACGGAGATGAAGTGGAGGTCATCCACGAGATGATTCTCGAGATCTCCATAGCTGGCATGAGCGTGCGGGAAGCGAAGACCAAGAGCGATCTCTGGAATCAATCTAGGCGGCTGCGGCGTGTTGAAGCTACAAAAAGCGGGGTGAGGCTGGTCTTATCCACTGGCCTTACAGTAGAAAAGCCCCACGGCGTCGTGGTACGGCCGATCCTCGCGATCGGCCACAAAAATAAAAGCAGCGATGATCGACAAGCATCTCATGTAGTCGTAGCGGAGATGCTGCCACCGTAAAACAATAAGGTGTAAACCGTCCTTGACTAATGCAAGCAAAAGGGGCGATTCAGCAATCGGCCCAAATTATTTTTGTTATCCTCACCTACCGCTTGCCTGTGTTTAGCATCGATTTGACAGTGACGGGAAGCTAGGGTACGGGTTCACATCCGTGATGAACTAGAAGAAATCGACATTGGTCAGGATAAGCCACGACCAACATTTATCGACAAGTTAGATCCGTCTGCGGGGCCCGATGATAGCCTTGTTGAAACAATATCGGTATGCTTCGGGACTACAGAGATGCACAGGTTGAGACAGAGCATCATCGAGCATCGACTCCCGCTCAAAAAAGTTTCGGCCATTTCAGCGTGAGCACAACAAATGAAGGCGAAGTGGAAGAAATCAAGAAAGAGGTCGAGAAAATGTTGTGACCAAGTTAATCGGGCCATGCATGTATCTTTGAGTGGATTTCTAGTATCGTACTGTAGAAAAAGGATGGCGGTGGCGTGTTGCCATAGATTTTCGGGATCTCAACGAGCTACCCCAAAGGATGAGTATCCGATCTTTGGTGGCGAAACATTAATCAATGCAGCAGCTGGTCATAAGATTCTGAGCTTCATGGACGGCAATGCCGGTTACAACCAGATCTTCATGGCTCCAGAAGACATACACAAGACCGCATTCAGAGTCCCAGGGTCAATGGGGCTATTTGAATATGTAGTCATGACGTTTGGACTGAAAAATGCCGGCGCCACGTACCAAAGGGCCATGAATTATATTTTCCATGATCTGATCGGCAAACTGGTGGAGATTTACATCGACGACGTGGTGGTCAAGTCTGCTTGATGCCGCGGACACGGACGATCTGCAGCGTCTGGACCGAACAAGAAAATTCGACTCGGATGAATCCAAAAGTGTGCCTTGAGGGGTGACGGTCGGTTCTTGGGTTTTTGGTCCATGAGCAGAATTGAAATCGGCTGAAAAGTCGAGGCGGTCACGAACAATGAAGCCACCCACCACGAAGAAGCTGCGATCCCTCGGCAAGATCAACCGTCGGAAGATTCATCTCTAATCTGTCGGGAAGGATAGAGCCGTTCATGGGACTAGTAAAATCAAATCGGCGAGGAATTCCGCTGGGGCGAGAACAACAACGAGCCTTGACGAGATCAAAGAATATCGACAAAGCGCCCGGTGTTGGTTCCACCCACCGGACGCACCGTTCTACATTTACTTGTCGATGGCGACACATCCATCGCCTTGGTGGTAGTGCAAGTTTATGATGGGCTGGAGCGTCGTATTTTACATAAGCGAAGGATCTTTGGGCCGGAGACAAGGTATCCGATATCGATAAATTGTGCCTCTTTGTTTTCACACCAAGCTGCGCCACATTTGCTATCGTGAGATCATCATCATATGCAAATCGCGTCATAAAGCACATCTTTGTCGGCTCCTATGTTAAAAAGGCCGGGGCAAATGGATGTTTGCATTATCGAGTTGACATCCGTTATCAACCCGAAAGCGATTAAGGGACAGGCGCCGATCTTATCGCTGAAAGGATCAACACTAACATAGCGACCGTCCATAGGCGTGGGCTATGTTTTTCGACGGATCGGTTTGTGACGATGGCTGCGGCATCGGCATTTTACTCGTGTCGCCCGGGCAACATTTTCCTTCTCCATCAGATTGTCTCTCGCACCAACAATGTAGCCGAGTACGGCGATAGGCAAAGGAATGGAGTTACTCCTCGGCCGGGCGAAGCGGTGGAAGTTTTGGAGACTCCAAGTTGGTGATTTCCCAACTCACGGAGGTACAAGTGTGAGAGCGAGTCCCTCTTCCCATTATGGTTTGCCTTCCGTGAGTGATGGCGCGATTCCGGTACATAAACTTCACTGGATCCCACGGTCGCAGAATACAGGCAAATGATCTTGCACAAATGGCTTGCTACAAGGATGTAGCGAAGGCCGATGTTGTCAGTTCTGGAAGGCGGATGGAGGCCGATATCTTCAATTACTTGAAGGATTCGGCTCGGGGCACCTAAACGGATAAGATACAAGGCCATGAAATGCGTGCTTATTGGGGATGACATGTTTCTGAGGACTCTGGAAGGGCTCTTGCTCAAATGCACAGGGACAGCGAGGCCAATCGGCTCCTACGAGGTACACGAAGGCGCTGTGGAACTCACCAATCGGCTCATAAGATGAAATGGTTGATCGGCGATCGGGGTTTATTGGCCCACCATGCTTGAGGACTGTTTCAAGTACTACAAAGGGTGTCAAGCATGCCAGAAATTTGGCAAAATTCAGATGGTACCTGCGTCAGCAATGAACCCCATCATCAAGCCTTGGCCATTCCGAGGTTGGGGCATGGACATGATCGGCAAAATCAATCCTCCATCAAGCAAAGGCCACATGTGGATTTTGGCCATCACTGATTATTTCACTAAGTGGGTGGAAGCTGTCCCGATGAAATCAGTGAACTCTAAGGATGTTATCAACTTTGTGAAAGAGCACGTCATCCATAGATTCGGGATTCCCCAAACTATCACGACCGATGGGGGTTCGGTCTTTATTTCTCAGGAGTTTAGAAAGTTCTGCGAGGACATGGGGATTAAGCTGATCAGATCATCTCCATACTATGCGCAGGCTAATGGGCAAGCTGAAGCATCCAACCAGAGCCTCATCAAACTGATCAAGTGAAAAGTCGATGAGCACCCTAGGCGTTGGCACGAGGTTTTGTCAGAGGCGTTATGGGCTTATCGCATGTCATGCCATGGGGCGATTAAAACCTTGCCATACCATCTAGTATATCGACAAGAAGCCGTATTGCCTTGGGAAATTACGGCTGGGTCGAGACGGGTCACTTTTCAGGACGATCTAACGACTGAAGAATACGCAACCCTGATGAGTGACAGTGTGGAGGATTTAACCGAGCTCAGGCTATGGGCACTTGAGAAAATCAAAGAGAACAAGGCCAAGGTAGCTCGTGCATATAACAAGAAAGTGAGGCCAAAGGAGTTCCACGTTGGTGATCTGGTATGGGAAGCGGTGTTGCCCTTGGGGACTAAGGATGCAACATATGGTAAATGGTCTCCAAATTGGCACGGGCCGTACAAGGTCGATCAAGTTTTAAGAGGAAACGCATACATGCTCGAGCAGCTGGACGGCGTAAAATTCCCAGTGGCGGTCAACGGTCAACATCTCAAGAAATATTTCCCAAGCATGTGGGATGTTGGACAGTAAAACTTGAAGGGCCGATACATGAAATCGGCTAAGTAAAAGCACGTGAGACGATGGACAGTAAAAATGTGGGGGCCGATGCTCAAGAGAAAAGTCGATGAGCACCCTAGGCGTTGGCACGAGGTTTTGTCAGAGGCGTTATGGGCTTATCGCATGTCATGCCATGGGGCGATTAAAACCTCGCCATACCATCTAGTATATGGACAAGAAGCCGTATTGCCTTGGGAAATTACGGCTGGGTCGAGACGGTCACTTTTCAGGACGATCTAACGACTGAAGAATACGCAACCCTGATGAGTGACAGTGTGGAGGATTTAACCGAGCTCAGGCTATGGTCACTGGAGAAAATCAAAGAGAACAAGGCCAAGGTAGCTCGTGCATATAACAAGAAAGTGAGGCCAAAGGAGTTCCACGTTGGTGATCTGGTATGGGAAGCGGTGTTGCCCTTGGGGACTAAGGATGCAACATATGGTAAATGGTCTCCAAATTGGCACGGGCCGTACAAGGTCGATCAAGTTTTAAGAGGAAACGCATACATGCTCGAAGCGGTGGGCGTAAAATTCCCGATGGTACATCAGCGGTCAACATCTCAAGAAATATTTCCCAAGCATGTGGGATGTTGGACAGTAAAAATTGAAGGGCCGATACATGAAATCGGCTAAGTAAAAGCACGTGAGACGATGGACAGTAAAAATGTGGGGGCCGATGCTGAAAATCGGCCGAATAAAAAAAAAAAAAAAATATAGCCGATGCACGGTCATCGATTTTAGAGGTTCACACACGTTACAAACAGGTGCCAGTTTACACATACAAGCTACTAAAGAATGCTTCGAAGGCGTGAGGCGCGTCAGCACGGCGATCTCGGCTTCGTCATGTTCATCCTTGCCCGTCACTAGCTGTTTTTTCAGGGCACATATTTCGATGGGCAATTGGAGATCTGGGTCGCCTTGTTTGAAGAAGGTCGCAGGTTACCGTTTGAAGTTAAGAGGTGGCTGTTTTAGTGTGCCTAAGTATGCGACTGAGTTGACCTTGTCAACGATTTCGGGAAAAGCCGATGTGCATCGGCTCTTTGAGTTATAGCTTGGTTGACCGTGAGAACGTAACAAGGTGAAAGCCGATGCGTTGCTATCGGCTCCTGGAGCATCGACTTATTTGTGTTATCGACAAAATTGGGGCGGAAAGACAATCTGCGAGAAACGGATTTTTCATTCATTCATTCAAAAGCAGATTGCTTATGGCGGTGATGGATTACAAAGGGACCTACTACTACTACGGCTACTACTCTGGTTCCTAATCTAGGCCGAGGTCGCCATCGCCGTCGCCGCCGTCTTGTGCGCTATCTGGCCGCCTCTACGGCGTCGTCTTCTTCTTCTTTGAAGAAGCGGCGGGGCCTCCTCGTCCTCGTCGTCGTCTTATTGGACCCGGTCGGAAGTACTTCACCGGTGGTACTCTTCGAGGAGGTGTCCTCCTCTTCCTCCTCTTCTTCGGAGAGTCGGCCGTCCCGGGACATGGCGTCGTCGATCTTGTCTGCCTCGATTCCCCATCGGCAAGGCTGCGGTCTTCTTCGCCGTCGGTTAAGGGCGCGTCGTCCTCCTACCAGACGGTGAAATCAACCTCTCGTCCCACCATTGTGGGGCGAGAGTGTTATCTGCCGCCATCGGAGTGCTCGGCGTTGGCTCGGTCACTCATTGAGTTGGGCGTGGGAGGCGAGGCGGAAGCGAGGAGGCCATGGCGAAGAAAGCAGGTTTTTTCGCGAAGGAAGAAGGGTTTTCGCTCTTTGGAGAAGATGGGACTGCGAACTGCTCGAGGCGAATTTAAATAAGGGAATAGTGGAGAGGCGGTTCAATGCCATAGCGGTTTCCAGTTGTCTTTGCCAAAATCGTCAAATCATGCCTTGCGGAGGAGTTGAGAAGGCGAGCATCATGATGAAGGGGTAGTGTGGCGATTACATTGCCACGCATTACATCAGCAGACCCGATACAAAAAAAGGGGAAGGAAAAACACAGTGGTTTTGAATTATCATTGCCAAAACCGAGGGCATGTGTTATCACCATATTTTGGCCAAAGAAGGAGATGGGCCGTGATCAAGATGGGCTTGGAAGATGTGTATATTCAACGTGTTGTTGGATCGGCCTAGTCGTGGATTTGGGCTAAATTGCCCGTGTATCTTGTATCATAGTAGGTTTCGTTTCAGTTTAGGTTACATTTGGTTTAGGTAAAGATAGAGTTGTAGAGTTATTCCAAAAGTAGAGAGTCTCCGGACTATAAATATGTACCTAAGGTTATCAAAGAAAGGAGGACAATCACGTTCACAACAAACACAATCTCGGCGCCATACCCCTTGTTTCTAGGGTTTCTTTAGGGTAAGTGTCATCTTTGCCTAGATCGCATCTTGCGATCTAGGCGATATCTACTATGCATTACTGGTTTTACGTCTTGAAGCATTGTTGATGGCGAGTAATACCATTATCATAGATTGTTTGAGGCTAGCATCGGTGCTTTTCATTATTATCGTCGAAGTTATGCTACCTCTAGTTATCTCGCTACCCTTGCACCTTTTCCCAAGTGTAAGGGTAGCATCTTCTTGATCTTTATTTAGCGATTCGATGCATTACGGTTACACCTTGCTCACCAAGGTTTAGTTTGATATCTACGTGGCAGGCCTTACAAGCGGGTTGAGCGATCCGATGGTATGTAGGGGCGTGGTTTATTCGTTCTAGAGAAGTTGTTCCGGTAATTGACTTTCGTTAGTTATTAGGCCTTTTCTAGGGTTAATATTCTTCATCTTTTGTACATACCGGGCTCAATTACGTGTAGGGCGTTCGATTACGTAGTGAAAACATTAAGCTAAGTAGATCGATTTAACTTGTAGTGATCAAGCAAAACCCCATGTTATCGTAAATCTAATGCAGAACCATGGGGCAATCGGCTCTAGGAGCCGATTTACGGAAACACAGGAGCGTCACGGCTCGAATTTCGTATACTTGTTTACCATGCGAAATCAATCGAGCAATCCTTCACCTTCGACCGGTATAGGTCGGTGGCATCTCGAACCAAGCCAGGACGTGTGCCGGAGTTTTGCGGGCCGTCGCCCGAGGGACCAGGGCCCACCAGCAGTTCTGGGAGCCTCCCGGCTCTTCGTGTTGCTCGTCGCTGCTCGCCGGTGGGTTTTGGCAGGCAACAGGGGTGTCTGGGCGAAAGAAAATGACGATTGTACGGGTACACATTCTTCCTAGATTTATCCAGATATATACTTTTAGTCTCATCTAAACAATGTGTGCATGCATTATATCCCTTGTTCGTTTGTCCTGAGATGTTACTAAGAGCAGGCCAATCTTTGATGGTTACGAACAGCAACGCTCATAGGTCGAATGGCTCCTGTTTGTGCTCATCCCATGCACGTAAACCTGGTTCGGCCCACAACTGTAAAAGTTTATCAACTAATGGCCTTAGGTACACATCAATGTCGTTGCCGGGTTGCTTCGGCCCTTGGATGAGCACTGGCATCATAATGAACTTCCGCTTCATGCACAACCAAGGAGGAAGGTTGTAGATACATAGAGTGACGAGCCAGGTGTTGTGACTGCAGCTCTGCTCCCCAAAAGGATTCATGCCATCTATACTTAGACCAAACCATAAGTTTCTTGCTTCACCAGCAAAGTCCTAAAAGTCTCTCTCGATTTTTCTCCACTGTCGACCATCAGCGGGGTGCCTCAACATCCCGTCTTTCTTACATTCTTCCATGTGCCATCGCAACAACTTGGCATGCTCTTTGTTTCTGAACAAGCGTTTCAATCGTGGTATTATAGGAGCATACCACATCACCTTGGCAGGAACCCTCTTCCTGGGTGGCTTGCCATCAACATCACCAGGGTCATCTTTTCTGATCTTATACCGCAATGCAGTGCATACCGGGCATTTATCCAAATTCTCGTACTTCTCACCGCGGTAGAGGATGCGATCGATGAGACGCATGTATCTTACGCACATCTAATCCTAGAGGCGGGCGAGCTTCTTTAACCCGTATGTCTTGGCGGGCAATTCGTTATTTCTTGAAGCAACCTCTTCATGAGTACCGACAACTTTTCAAATCCAGTCACACCGGTCTCTGCCTTCCACTTCAGCAATTCCAGTGTGCTACCCAACTTCTCCTGGCCATCTTCACAAGTTGGGTACAACAATTTGTTGTGGTCCTGTAACATCTGCTCAAACTGCAACCTCACCTTTTCCGTGTCGCAGTCTCGCTTTGCATCAGAAATGACCCGACCAAGATCATCAGCGGGCCGGTCTGGTTCCCGTTCTTCACCTCCTTCTTCTTCATTGTCTTCCATTGCGGTATCAGCGTATTCAGGGAACATAGATCGGTAGTTGTCATCATCGTTCTCTTCTTCATCGCCGTCTTCCATCACAACCCCTCTTTCTCCGTGTTTGGTCCAAACATTATAGCCAGACATAAAACTAGACCGAAGTAGGTGGCTCTGAATGACTCTTGCGGAAGTGTGAGCCTTCTCATTCCTACAATCAACACATGGACAACACATAAAACCATCCCGTCGCTTGTTCTCCTTGGCCATAACTCAAAAAGAACGCACGCCTTCTCTGAAAGCGGCAGAGCGTCGGTCACCGTACATCCATGGATGGCTCATCTGTATCATACAAATATATGTCAAACACAATCACTATGCTAAAATTAGTACCGCACGACGGTCTTAACGAGAAAATAGTTGCTAAACTTTTATTATACTTGGAAACAAAGATAAGAAAACTTAAGTGTGGCTCGGGCACCTCATATCATGTTTGTCTTGTGTGACCTAAACTTGCATCGCTCTAATGTACATTTCACCGAACACCTCTAGTGCATGTGTATGAACAAGAAAAAAAACTAGCACAACAACACTCTCTCCCACCAGGAAAAAAACAGTTGAGAGGGGGGAGGGGTTGTGCATATATATAGGGCCAGAACACTAGTCCGGGTTGGATATACAAACCGGGACTAAAGGGGGTGCCCCTAGCGAGCGGCAGGGCCAGGGCCCTTTAATCCTGGTTTGAGCCTGAGACCGGGACTAATGTGGTCTAACGGGCCGGGACATATGGTTCTGGTGGCTCGGGCCGTCCGGCCAGGGCCATTAGTCCCGGCCCCAGCCACAACTGGGACTAATGGCCTGGACGAAAGGCCTGTTTTCTACTAGTGGAATAATCCTTGCTTTGTGAGTTTTAGGTCATCCGGGTTCGTCCTAATGCTATGGTTCTCTCACCTGGTTAGGGATGAAAAGGAGTTCGGGTGAGACATCGTCGTATCTGGTTGCAGAAGCTCAGAGCCAAGGTCTCATTTGGTTGCACTATTTCATCATGCATCATCATGCTATTAAAAGCATGGGAGGTTCGAGTATAGCGAGTTCACCTATTCAAGTATGGTTCATCCTCCTGTATAAGTTAATTTAGAGAGTTCTTTACGTGTTTACATGTTAGAATTCTAGTCTAACTCTATCTATAAACTAGATAAGTCACCATGTGGCTTCGTACTTGACCCAAACCTAAGTCTATGTGTCTACTCCCGCTTGAAGCTGCCTTGGCCTTTCGTGTTCAAGGTGAACTCGTCTTTATCTTCGTGCTTGAGCCTATCAAATTTGTGTCTATAGGAATAATTCAACTCCTATTTTGGAGTTCCTTCTTGGTGTAGCTTCTGGATTCTTCTAGCTATGGCTCTTCTCTTCTACGGCTAAGTTGGCTTGTCATTCGACTCCTCTTGAATCTTCTTAGAATCAAGTGCGTCCACCTCGTTTCTTGGTCTTTAGTGGGCTCTCCTTGCTTAGTCAACAAGTGGCCCAATATGGGCGTAATAACATATTTTCCTGTTTTCTGGCAAAGCTTGTGTATGCTTGAAAATACTCCCTAAAGAGCGAATAAGCGCGATGCTTAAGCTCATCGACCATGTTCTTGATAAGAGATATCTATAACGGCCGTCCTTGTGTGTTTAGGGCGATTTCCAAACACTTGGGTGAGATTTTCATCAAGTATTTTCCATTGAAATCTCGATGTTACATCCTCCCTTCCAATGTTTTCACCAGATATGAGTTGTTGTTTACGATTCTTGCAATTCTAAACGGCCCTTCCCAATTAGGTGACCATTTTGAAACTTCTAGCTTCTGGAGTTAATTTGCAGGATTGTTTTCTAGACCAAGTAGCTTACTTGGAAGTTCTTGAGTGAGATCCTTTTGCTGTGTGTTTTAGCCACCCACGGTTTGTCTCTAATAATGCTCTGTAAGGTCATCGAGTGTTTGTCGTCTACCTCGTCGACAAAGTCAAGTTCCCAACCCTAGAAAGGCAACTTTATAATAGAGTTAAGCATCAAAGTTGGCACCAACTAAATATATATCAACTCCTGGCATGCCTTGCACCATTTGTAGTATCTGGAGCGGTTATTAATCATAGTCAGCCAGTAAAATCCTTCTTGTCATAGTATGCTCTTCATACTGTGGCCTTGGTTGACGAGTTCCCAGAATCCGTCATGTACCTCTCCCATAGAGACTCAGGTTTGGTCCTCATCTAAGAACTTCAAGAAAAGACCTTTGGATGTTCGGCGATATAAGTCGTCATTGACCAATGCGAACTTGATATAGGCAATGATGGGTTTCCTCAAGTTGCACGTTTGATTGTCCATGGATCCTTTGTCGTCAACCGATTCAACATGTAAGTCAGCTATGTCTATGCCAGCTTCCTCCAAGCTGGCAACATCAAACATAGTCTCTTTGTATGAAGAAGATGCCTCGATTGATGTGATAGCCAAATGCTTGTTGTGCTAACTCATTAGCAAGATAATTCTTGTGTACGGACACATGAACGATGTTGAAGTATTCAGATGTAGTTATGATGTTTAGGCACTTCTCGAGGTTCACATGAGTGATCCATCGAAGTATTGGAAGAACTTGGATAATTGTCGTACTACCTGCAATGAGAAATAATGGTTGCTTTCACTATAAAAACAAATGACATTTGTGTTAGAATTTGCAAATTAGCTTGTTTTACAGAGTAGACTAGACACACGTGTTTGCCGACAAGGATCAACAATCAACAACTACATTCCCAAAACACACCTAATGGCACTCTTCCCTATGTTCTTGACAACCAAAGCCCGCCGAGGTTATCATAAGCATGAAAGTCAATGATGACATTTATTATTAATTCGAGACTAAGAACAATCGAAAAGAGCAAATCTAATGGCTCCTATCCTTTTTAACTTAGTTTCATATGTTGACCATTCTCATTGCTAGAGCAAACAAGGACGACCAAGTTGCCCGTCTGGTCCCACACCTAGTTGATGGCCATGTATATGTATACTACTCCCTTCGATCCATATTAATTGTCTCTGAACCGGATGTATCTAACACTAAAATATGTCTAGATATATCCGTTTCAGCAACAATTAATATGGATCGAAATGAGTACAATATACTAAAGATATGATCATTTTCATGGAACATGACATGGAGAAGCCATTGGACTCATTATGTATCGGTTTGAGTAACATTCCGGTTATTCTAGTTCTTTTTCAGGCATGTCGCTATGTCTTTGGTACATTTTGTAATGATATGACAACATCGCAACAAAAAATGGGTGTGTGCATCCATAAATCGATGCGCAGGGTGTTCCTCATTATCGAAAAAAGTACCCACCGTGGCTATACCAAGGATGGCCTGCTATCGCTTGCCAAGACTGTGTTATTTGTAAGACTTGCTTGGACACACAGCTTGCATTAACATAGTGAGAAGTTAATGACAAACATACGCATGCCAACATGATCATTCTTAATTGGTGAGACCACCAAAGAGTAAAACAAATTTCTGTCTTCCACTCACGAGTCACGACAAAGATGGTACCTCCTCCAATCCATAATAAATGCTGGGAGTAACAAATTTGCATATTTAAACAGAACGCACATCTTCGATTTACTCTGACGATAACATAAAACTAGGTATAGTAGCTATCTACTCGATCGATTACGCCCGTCAGTTAATCAATTCTCCTTGCATCCATGAGATGGAAGACCAGGTATGTGCTACCAAGCTAAGCTATCTAGCTAGCCTCGAACCAGATGCATGATATCAACGGGTCATCCCATCCGTGTGCATGACGGGCGGCACGGTCGCGCCATTGCTGCCCTGCTGCTGCTGCAGCTCCATGTTCGCGTGCCATCCTGCACCAAAACCATGTCATCACTCTGCCACGCCCCGACTGAATTTCACATGCATGGCGTTATTACATACCGATGTCCATGACGAATCCCCGGTTCCGGAGCTCGCGGAACTCCTGGCACATGGCGCAGAGCTCGCAGAATCCCGTGACGCAGCAGTCCGGGTAAGGGGTCTCCTGGAGCCCGTACTGCGCCCTCATCTTGGTGCGGTAGAAGCAGGAGTAGAGCCACTGGCAGCCCCACCCCGTGAGGATCCCGACCACGATGTACATCGCCCCGCTGGCCCCGCTCGACGTCGACCCCCGGTCCACGATCTCCGCCACCAGCCCGAACGTGATGCACGGGCAGCAGCACGTCAGGCAGCAGTTGCCCTGGTCCTCCATGCAGTCGAACAGCCCCGTCGACCAGGGGTTCACCGGCGGCGGCGCGCGACGCGCGCCGTGCGGTGGTGCTGGTGCGGTTGCCTTTGCCTCGGCCATGTCCATGGCTTCTAGCGGAGCGGAACGCACCGGTTGGCTCTTCGTGCGTGCGCAGATTAATTGTCCTCTTCCTCCTCCGGCCAAAGGCCACCGGCGGCGAGACTGGTGTAAGCAAGCGGGTGGCCTGAACAAGAGCAAGCGCGGGAATTAATTGAAGGGTGTATATAGTGGCTGCTGCATTGGTATAGGTGAGCATGCATGCACGCATGCATGCAACTTGAACAACTCTAATCCCACGGTTAATTAGCCTGCGCTATAATTAGCTGGACTTGTAAAATTAAGTGGCACGTGATGATTCTTTTCCTGCTAGCTCCTATAGTTCCCCGCTAAAAATAGTGCTTCTTTACATTTTCTCTCTAAAGTTATTTGTTTTTTCGAACCATACAAGGAGCACCGCATGTAGTAAATATTTTACTTTTAGCGGTATCTTCATCTTCTATTTTTTTATTATGCACTGACACATCTGGCTAGATCAAAGCTTTATACGCGGAATCCATAGAGAATTTACCATTGTCCTGCAAATTCCATCGAAACTCGCCGGTCCCTTGCGTCAATTGGACCAAAGCTAGTCATTGTAGCAACTCATTCCAACGAGATCTCTTCTAAACATCACATTTGCCGGGGAAGTTTCCAATACCTTAGCGAGCGTATCACTTTTGTGAAGGATAACAAAATTATCTCACCGAAATTTAGACAAAATAGCTCGAGCTGTCAAGCATGAAGAGCATTGAGCAACTCTAGCGAGTCCATTTTGATTATGCCCCACAAGTTTTGGAAGAACTAAGTTGGCAAACCATCCATACCCAGGGCCTTGTTATGTTCCATTTGAAGAAAAAAAACGGTTTTTACTTCGTCCTCAAAATAAAGGGCAGTAAGGTGTATCATTTAATTACAGAAATTTCTTCTTTCTTGCATAATGCGTCATTTGCGAAGATAGTCTGCTCTGCTTTTCTCTTCTAGAGGGCTACAAATACTCTGTTGTCTTGAGTTCTTCACTTCTTTCTATCCTTCTTTAGTTTCTGGTTTTCCTGTCCACCTGTTGCGCTATGGCCGCAGCCGCTCCTTATTGTAGAAACAATGACCATTTTAGTAAAGTTCATTAACCTTTTATAAAAAAAACCATTTGTGTCATACTAATATTCACACTATGCATAAATTTATCTATTATATACTAAAAGCAATATAAGGATGTTTTTCGAGGTTTTAGGTTGATCCACATCATCAAAATTATTTTGAACAGTTAGATCGAAAATTTGTGGTTAGGATTTTAAATCACAATAAGAGTTACGTAACAAATATGTCACGTTTTCTAATTAATTGGTACAATCAATCTCATATAACATGGTACATAACCATGTTCGAACACAACATGTTTGTCCCCCAAAAAAGAGACCACAACACGTTTGAAATTAGCTGTTCGGTACCTTTTACACGTGGTTCTCTTTGCACATATACATATATGTATATACTCCAATATAAACGCCCTAGCAAAAAAAAGCCCTAGCTCCGTAAGGAAAAGAACTCCCTAGCAATCTCGCTTTGCTCACAATGCCTTTTTGCTGCCGTTGCTGGAACCGTGGCTGGATTGGGTCCTGCTTTGCGCAGCATCTTCCTTCATGTGCGCTTCGTCTAATTGTACCACACGAAAAAAGAGCGGGTAATTAATGCGTTAGAGCGGTTAAAGATGTAGACAATTGTGTGCCATGTTGTCCGATCAAATCTGGCGATATAGGAGAAGCAGAATGGGATGAGGACCTACACATCTGCTCAATTTCTCTTCCTCCTGAAACACCGTGCGATATATTGAAAGCTAAAACATTTTTATCTTTTTTCTTACCAGGATCTGTATATGTAAGAGTGCTGAACTTTGTTGTAAAAAAGAGTTTAAGGCATAAACATGAGCAACAGTTTATTAGGAATACGTGCACGGCCGTTGATTGCTAGAATCGAAACCTTATGGACGTGTCAACTATTGGTTTGTTACAGTTCAGTTATACATACAAGCAAGCATCTATACCAGGAGGGTATCAATAGGAATACACTACAGGAATGGGAAGCTACGCCGACGGCCAGTCGCTACGCCGACGGCCAAACATCGGGGCCGTCGGCGTAGCCATCTTCTAGGCCAGCTCCGCCAAGCAGCCGTCGGCGTAGAATTGCCCTCGGCATATCCTATGCTACGACGGCTGCCCTCGGCGTAGCATACCGACGGCTGCCCTCGGCGTAGCTATTTTTATTTTATCTCATTAAACTTTGAAAAATCATAACTCAATCATTCGCATTCGCAAAAATACAAATAATATATCAATATTTGAAGAAAAATAAAACATCTATATCTACACTCAAATATTACACATTTATAAATAAAAATTAAGTAAAACATAAGAAATTATATATAGTTTAAAATGGGCATAAAAATTCAAAATGATCGAAACAATGCGAAACCTTGGCGTGGTGTTATATTATGTGACATAGTTAGAAGGAAAAATATCAAACTTGGTATATTGATTATGTCTCAAAAAACCTTCACAAAATGACCTATCTCATTCGAGGTTTCTTGGCTTTGGGTCAAATGACCAATGTTATGGCTAGAATCAAGACATAGTTTGTGATAATGTGCCCATATTGTGCATACACATGCATCATGGGATGGCGAACAATGTTGCAGGAGAAAGTTTTCCTTTTCGTCGCACCAAAAGCTATTTCCCATTTTACGAGCAAAAACACGGACGATTTTGTAAAGCAACCACCAAATGGCTAATTCAAAATGGTACCACCACATTTTACAAAAATACTATACCACCTTATATAGACAATGTCCCAATAGGAGAATCAAACCTTTCCGTCCACCTCGGTGAAAAGACAAATTCTGCGAATCGGCAGAAAGTGGTCAGATATGAACTACGGTACATGATCCGATGCTCATGTTTTTACAAAAATCATTTTAGGTTCACAATATGCTATTTTATCAAAGATCCAATGCAAGTTTAGCGAGGCTCGCCCGAGCTAAGAATCTTCATGCCCGCCGTTCGACAAAGTTTGACGATAATTTAAAAGGGGCATAAAAAATTCAAAAACGATCGAAACAATGCGAAACCTTCGCGTGATGTCATATTATGTGACATAGTTATAAGGAAAAATATTAAACTTGCTATATTGATTATGTCTCAAAAAAACCTTCACAAAATGCCCTATCTCATTCGAGGTTTCTTGGCTTTCGGGTCAAATGACCAATGTTATGGCTAGAATCAAGGCATAGTTTGTGATAATGTGCCCATATTGTGCATACACATGCATCATGGGATGGCGAACAATGTTGCAGGAGAAATTTTTCCTTTCGTCGCACCAAAAGCCATTTCCCATTTTAGAAAAAAAACACGGACGATTTTGTAAAGCAACCACCAAATGGCTAATTCAAAATGGTACCACCACATTTTACAAAATACTATACCACCTTATATAGACAATGTCCCAATAGGGAATCCGAAACCTTCCGTCCACCTCGGTGAAAAGACAAATTCTGTAATCGGCGAGAAGTGGGTCAGATATGAACTACAGGTACATGATCCGATGCTCATGTTTTTTTACAAAAATCATTTTTAGGTTCACAATATGCTATTTTATCAAAGATCCAATGCAAGTTTAGCGAGGCTCGGCCCCGAGCTAAGAATCTTCATGCCCGCCGTTCGACAAAGTTTGACGATAATTTAAAAGGGGCATAAAAAATTCAAAAACGATCGAAACAATGCGAAACCTTCGCGTGATGTCATATTATGTGACATAGTTATAAGGAAAAATATTAAACTTGCTATATTGATTATGTCTCAAAAAAACCTTCACAAAATGACCTATCTCATTCGAGGTTTCTTGGCTTTCGGGTCAAATGACCAATGTTATGGCTAGAATCAAGGCATAGTTTGTGATAATGTGCCCATATTGTGCATACACATGCATCATGGGATGGCGAACAATGTTGCAGGAGAAAGTTTTCCTTTAATCGCACCAAAAAGCCATTTCCCATTTTCTGAGCAAAAAACACGGACGATTTTGTAAAGCAACCACCAAATGGCTAATTAAAAATGGTACCACCACATTTTACAAAAATACTATACCACCTTATATAGACAATGTCCCAATAGGAGAATCCGAAACCTTTCCGTCCACCTCTGGTGAAAAAGACAAATTCCTGCCGAATCGGCAGAAAGTGGGTCAGATATGAACTACAGGTACATGATCCGATGCTCATGTTTTTTTACAAAAATCATTTTTAGGTTCACAATATGCTATTTTATCAAAGATCCAATACAAGTTTAGCGAGGCTCGGGTCAAATGACCTATCTCATTCGAGGTTTCTTGGCTTTCGGGTCAAATGACCAATGTTATGGCTAGAATCAAGGCATAGTTTGTGATAATGTTCCCATATTGTGCATACACATGCATCATGGGATGGCGAACAATGTTGCAGGAGGAATGCAAGTTTTCCTTTTCATCGCACCAAAAAGCCATTTTTCATTATCCGAGCGCAAAAAGGGAATTTTCTAAAGCAACCACCAAATAGATAATTAAAAAACGGAGGGTTTGTGATTAGTTGATATGGATATCATATTTGGATTCCTCTCATTTTTCTGATCAATTTAGACATATTATTTGTTAAATTCGATTTATAGATTTAAAGATATTAATTATTCCATATTAAATAGAAAATACAAAAAAGTAAAATTATTATATTTTTATTTGAATTAAATAATATTTTTACTTATTCATTAATGTTTATTTAAGTAATTGTTAGTAATTTCAAAAAATACAAACATGTGACATGTTGATATAAGGGTTAATAGGATTGATATCATAGTATTGACAACAATGTATGAATTACTTTGAGAAAGATTCGAAGGAGCGAGGAAGTTAAGCGTCTTTGGAGTAGTATTAGGATGGGTGACCTTCCGGAAGTTCGACCAAGACTGCAATTTAATTAAGTATTAAGTGTAATTAGTGTTAAAATGTTCAAAGTGAGAGATTAACGAGTCAAAGCAGTTCAAAGATTCAAAATTAAGAAAAAAAAAATAAAAAAATTTAATTTTTTTAAAAATATTTTACAACCGTCGACAAGCTACGCCGACGGCCGCTCGCCGACGGCATTGCCCTCGGCGAGTATACCGACGGTATTTTGATACGCCGACGGCCTCTATGTGCTCCGCCGAGGGAGCCCTTTGCCGAGGAGGCTACGCCGAGGGCAGCCGTCGGCGTAGCATACGCCGAGGGCATTTTAGGCTACGCCGACGGCTTTTTGCCCTCGGCGTAGCACGCGCGTCCTGTAGTGATAGATGATTGTTGTGTACAATCATGCCCAAAATGACAAAGACTTAGAGATGCAGAACTATGCTATGAGAGCACACAACAATTAACCTAGCGGAAATTGGGATTGTGGGATAGTTCGTTTGTATCTATGCAACTCCATGCCTTCCTATATAAATTGTATATATAGAACAATATTATCCCTAGATATTTTGTAAACCCAAAATTATTTTTATAAAAATCAGAATTAAAGGTTAGGTTATATCATTAATCTATATACAGTAAAAAATACTGTGTATCCAGTTGTGCATACATGGAGTATATATCTCTTCGAGGAGCGTATGAAGAGAAAAGTATGAACAGATGAACCAGATTGATGTGTGCAACCATGTATAAAACGAAGTGACCTAAAGCTACAGATCTATTGTAGAGAGCATATAAAAACTAATCTAGAGGAGATGCAGATTGCAGATAATTAGTTTGTGTCTTTGCAAATCCATACTAAGTTACTAAGTATATTAACAATATATAAAGAAACCATTTGACTTTTTTAAACAAGTTTCACAATTATTATTACCTTTTTGAATAAAAGTTCAAAGTTGCATCATATATAGTTTATCCAAATTAACAATATTTTGTATTCACGATGAAGAGTTTAAATGTTACAAAAAACTTAACAAAAATTAAAATTTAACAATTTTTATACAGTAAAGTTGATGCCCTCGCAAATGCGAGGCCCACCATGCTAGTTTATTAAAAAAAAATAAAACAAGCAAATAGTAAAGCGGAGGGGCCATACACCCCCCTCCCCCCCGGGCGGCCACAATATTTATTTTCATTTGTTTGACTTGTTTAGAATCTAAGAATATGAGTCAAATGATCTAAACTTATACGAGATTGGCTTGCATGGCGATGGTTGCCGTTGTGTGATGGTGACAAATGGACCGGATTGGGGCAAGTCGATGACCTGGAGTATATGGACTTGTCGTCCTCCCTCCACGTACGTGACGCCATGGGAGGCGCTCTGCGTGATGGTGGCCGTAGTGCTCGTCCTCGGCGCCTTGTTGGCGGTGGCCTGCTGCGTTTGCCACCAC
This sequence comes from Avena longiglumis, assembly GCA_030063025.1. NCBI lineage: Eukaryota > Viridiplantae > Streptophyta > Magnoliopsida > Poales > Poaceae > Avena > Avena longiglumis. Next base: position 31,535,503 of record CP125979.1, on the reverse strand, counting down.
TTCTGTGCGGACCTTGGGGGCGGCGTGTGCACCGGAAGGGCGACCTCTTTGGCACCGGCGACGTGCAGATGGCGGAGCTGTGACCGTGAGGAGTGTTTAGGACCCTGGGAGTGTTGTCATCGCACGGCTGTTTGTTGTCAGTTGTTCCTATACCTGTTCTTCGTTTCATATGTGTGTCAATCCTTGGGCAGACGCGCATCACTACAGGAATAAGGGCATACACCGACGACCGCGTTGTACGCTGACGGCAAAATGTCGGGCCTATCGGCGAAGGCGGCTGGGCTGGGCACCTGGTCATGGCGGTTGTTGGTCCAGCTTTGCCGTCGGCGTAGGATGGATAGGCCGACGGCAGTCGTCGGCGTAGTATAGGCCGTCAGCGTAGGTGATTAGCCATGACAACGATGTGACGGTGTCAAGTCTATCCGACGGCAATGCCGTCAGCAGCGTAGGTTTAGCTATTTTTCCTTTTTGACACATTAATCTTAGAAAAATCATAATTAAATTATTTTAATTCTGAAAAATACATATAATATACCAAAATTTTAAGAAAATAAGATCTATCTATCTAAACTCAAATATTACATATTTTTGTTGAAAAAATATATAAAACATTACTAATACTTTCGTATAACATATTTTCCATTTTTGAGTGCCCATAATGGGGTGTTTTGTGAAGCAACCACAAAATTAATTTTAAAATGGTACCACCCCATTTAAAAAAATAATAGACCACTTTGCATGAACAATGTCCCAACCGGGTTATCTTAAACCTTTTCGTCCATCCCTTATAAAAAAGACAAATTCCAGCCGAGTCGGTAGAAAGTGAGTCAGATTTAAACTACAGGTACATGATCTCAGTGGCGGAGACAGGGAGGGACGAGCGGGGGCCCTGCCCCCCCCCCCCCCCCTAACATGCATAATTTGTTGTTATACCCCCTAGTATTTACAATAAAAACTCTTTAAATTTGTGCATTTTGGTACTTCGGCCCTTCCCAACAGTTGGCAAGAGAGGAAAAATTTTCATTGGCCCCCCTCATATAATTTTCCTGCCTACGACTCGTAGACAGATATATTTTTCCGGATCGAGAGCTTGAGTGTCTGGTGAAATTGAGGCAAGCATCCAAGTCGCCAGTGCATCGATCGTTTAACAACCAACCGCGCTGTCTCTCCACATCTCCAATTTTTATGTGCGTCGCTGCCGAAAAAATAGCCTTTTTTTCGATTCCATTGCAAGGCAACGCCATATGAATCCATGGTTGGCGTCAGGCCTTCCACTTCTGCCATAACAATCTGAACCGCGGAGCCCGACTCGACGCGCCAATTCAGTTAAGCGACCTAACTTTTTAAGCCGGCAGATTGATTTCCAATTAACACGGCTCTTGCCAAATTTACTTGAGATACCGAGTAAGCCAAATTCATTTGGCCCAAATAAACAAACAACACAGAAAACCCAAACAAAAAATTGATCGGGCCAGAGCTCACACTACTTTTAATACTACCGTCCACCGATGTGAAGTTTCCATGGTGATATGGCCACATATATTGGGGAACGTTTCTGTCTTCGGTGCGAAGTATTTCACCTTGATCTGTAGTTCGACATGATGGGATCATGGGACATCACGCTCAACCACACTTGTGTATCAAGAATCTTGGAAAGAGAATGGTGAAACGCAGCCGTAGTAGCAAAGCTGTAATGTAAAGTAAAGTAAAAGACATCGTCAGATTTCTAGTTGTTTGCCAGAAAGATTATAGTTGTGAACTTTCAGTGGTTTAAAACATAGGCATGGAGTGATTAGCGGTACATTATTTGGATGAGATATATCATATAGTAATAAAATAATTATAATCGTGCCTCTCTAGTTTGGTTGATTATATGAATGTGTTCTAAATGTTGTTGTACGTGCATACTAAGAACTTGTCTTACCCTCTCATTTCACCAGGGCCAATAAGATACTTAGGCTAATTAAGCATGACCATTCCCGATCAATTGAATCAGTGCATTACCGTTTCATGAACACATGGACCCTCAAACTATAATGTGTTCCTCTTGATATCCATGTCTGTCACTATCAGGGTGGTAGGCTCAACACATAACATGTAATACGCTTGGCACTTAAATACCAAACTCAAATATACGATGGAGTAATAAAATTTTAGTATTGAAATTAGGTCACTCAGGCCCAAGTAACAAGCACATTGCGCTTAGCAATAGTACATTAACAATCATAAAAAGTATCTTAAAGATAGACACCTCAAATCCTCATAGCTATGCATTATTACATGATCAATCTTATCCAATTCCGTACACCCATATGCATACAGAGAACTACTCGTACATGGTGACGAGGGCTGCAGACATGGCGATATATAATGGTTTGATGGCATCGACATTCCCTCTCCAGCGTGGAGAGAGGATCGATCCCGACAACAAGGACCATGACAATGGTGGAACTTTGTTTTAAAAAGTACCATAACCCTGGATGAAGATTTCTTTCCCGTATATGTAGTTGTGCATCGAAGAAGAAGGTGAAGCGAGTTTCGAGGAGGGGGGCCATGGAGCATCTTGGGGGGTCTAGAAGCTCCATGGGCCCTCCTCGGCACCCCAGAGGTCCTCTGGCTCCCACCTTTGGTTATGTTCCTGATCCTCATCAACCATCGTGACAGAACATGGCCCACACAGTGACATTATCCAACCTATGAGAAAGCTATGAGGGAAGAATTAAAGGAAAAACTAACAACATGAACGGGAAGAATAATTCAGAAACTACTCGAAAAAACGAGACACTCAAACCGCTGCGGTGTTGCGCGCCATGCGCATCATGGTCCAGGTGATCACACGTCGCCTGCTCTGCCGTCGAACGTCTGGGTGGACGCGGCGCCGTCCACGCTTCCCCGTGCACCAACGGCCGAGGTCGTGGCACCGCAGGCAGCACGCCATCGAAACTATGGCGGCGCAGATGACCAGGATGGCCAGCGTGACAGTTAACACCACACGACGCGTCATGTGGAGCGCCACCGCCAGGTCTCCAAGGTCATCGTTCCTCCACCCCGGTCCCGCGACTGTCATAAGGTGGAGAAGGAACTGCGACAACAAGAAGTGCCAACTCGGCTGGAGGAGAGCAACAGGGAGGACGAAGAAGCGAGAACCTAGAATGATTTTTCACAGTTTTTCTCATTCGCCTACTCCCCTCTAAATAGAGTTTGTGTGAGAGTAAACCGCTTCAGAAGTCGCCTAATTCTTTCCGCGTATCTGTAGTCAAATCCTAAATCTTTAAAATTGCTCATATAAATCTTTTATAAGCGCTTCATCTGAAGTTCTATTTTAGTTTGACCGTTTTTACCGGCCTATGTGACATTTGACCACTGCCTCATCAACATTAGGGCACATCAGGTAAAAAAATCATTAGGGCACATGAGAATGTGTAAATTTGCTAAAAGTTCCCCACGATCATATTTCTTTCCAACCATACACTAGCGGAGCTACATGCATGTCAGGGGGGGCACCGCCCCCCCCCCCCAAGATTTTTAAAAAATCATTGAAGGAATTTTTTTTTGAGGACCTAGAAAAGAAAAATTAGTGTCATTTTCCCCCCAACCATCCATAATTTTGTTTTGGCCCCCCTGATATTCTTGGCTAGCTCCGCCACTGCATGATCTGATGCTCATGGTTTTTTGGAAAAAATATTTTTAGGTTCGCAATATGCTATTTTACCATAGATCCAATGCAAGTTTAGTGAGGCTTAGCCCCGAGCTAAGAATCTTCATGCCTACCGATTTAGAATTTTAACGATAGTTTGAAACGGGTATAAAAATTCAAAAATGATCAAAACAATGCAAAATCTTCGTGTGGTGTCATATTATATGACATAGTAGTAAATAAAAATATAAATCTTGGTATATTGATTGTGTCTTAAAAAAACCTTCACAAAGTGACCTACTCCCTCCGGCCCATATTAATTGACTCACATATGTCTAGATTTAGATGAATCTAGACACTATTTAGTATATAGATTCATTCAAATTTTGACAAATCTAACTCAATTAATATGGGTCGGAGGGAGTATATCAATCGATGTTTCATGGCTTTTAGGTCAAATGACCAATGTTGTAATCAGAATTGTGGCACAGTATGCGATAATGTGCCTATATTCGCATGTGCATTATGAGATGACGAACAATGTTGCAGGAGGAAGTTTTCCTTTTCGTCGCACCAAAAGCCATTTTCCATTTTCTGAGCGCCCAAAACAGGGTGTTTTATGAAGCAACAACCAAATTGAAGTTTAAAAATGGTACCACCCAATTTTTCAAAAATAGTAGACCACCTTGCATGGACAATGTCCCAACCGAGTTATCTTAATCATTTCCATCCATCCCTCGTGAAAAAGACAAATTTCTGGCAAATCTGTAGGAAATGAGTCAGATTTGAACTAAAGGTATATGATCTGATGCTCATGATTTTTTGGCAAAATCATTTTTAGTTTTGAAAAATGCTATTTCATTAGAGATTTAATGCAAGTTTAGCGACATTCGGCCCTGAGCTAAGAATCTTCATGCCTGCCAATTTAGAAAGTTTAACGATAGTTTGAAATAAGCATAAAAATTCAAAGACGATCAAGACAATGCAAAACTTCTGCATTGTGTCATATTATGTGACATAGTTGCAAGGAAAAATATCAAACTTGGTATATTGATTGTGTCTCAAAAAAACATTCGCAAAGTGACCTATATCAACCGATGTTTCGTGGCTTTTAGGTCAAATGGCCAATGTTATAATCAGAATTGTGTCACAGTATGCGATAATGTGCCTATATTCGCATCTGCATTATGGGATGACGAAAAATGTTGCAGGAAGAAGTTTTCCTTTTCGTCGCACCAAAATCCTATAGGGGTTCGTAGCATGGAAAACAAAAAATTTCTATCGCATACAAACAAATAAACCAAGATCTATCTACTAGATTGTAGCAACGAGTCGATGGAATAACTTACCCTCGAAGATTCCAAAGCGGTTAACGAGAGCAGATTCTCGTGGGTGATGTAGTACTCTTCCGATCTCAAGATCGCGAGACGATCCTTCCGCCATCGCTCCTAGCTCCCGCAATGGTAACACGTTTGGTACTCGACGAAGACCTTCCTCTCCCTTGTTCCAAAGAAATGGAGGTTGTAGCACTCTCGCGATTCCTAGAAAGACAACGTTGTCTGGAAGTAGAGGGAGATCCAGGCTTAGCCTTAAGCCGGGAGTATGGTGGAGTATGAGAGAGCTATTAGTGGTCTAGGGTTTAGACACACCAATTAGAAGGATCTAAACCGAAGGCTGGGGCAATTAGAAGCTCTAAACCAAAACGACTCTAAACCGGAGGCTTTGGCTAGGGTTTAGATTAGAGGATAGGAACTTGTGTGTCTAGAGGAGGGCCCCGCCTCCTTTTATAGGTGGGAGGTGCGCCAAGGGAGGAGTCCTCCCCAACTCGGCCTTGGGTGGTGCGCCGGCTTGGAGAGGAGGGACTCCTCCCCAAAGTCGGTTTCAACCTCCTCCTTCCTCTTTCCCTCACTTTCCTGTTTTAGCCGTTTGACTTTCAAACTGGCCGTTTGACTTTTCAGTTTGGGATTCAATTTAATCCTTTATTTGGAACAGCGATAACACTTAGTACATGATGCAATCATTCCAATATGCAATGACACATTCATGTACCCCTTCCCCCCCTGAGTGCCGGACATTCCGGAACCTTCTAGAATGTTCCCGATGAAAACACTGGAATCATTCCCCAACTCCGAAACGGGACTTTCCTTATATGAATCTTATTCTCCGGACCATTCCGGATCTCCTCGTGATATCCCGGATCCCATCCGAGACTCCGAACAACATTCGGTCTCTTTCTCATAATACCATAACTACTCAAACAACGTCGAATCCTTAAGTGTGTCTCCCTACGGTTCGTGAATTATGCGGACATGATCGAGACACTTCTCCGAACAATAACCAATAGAGGAATCTGGAAATTCATATGGCTCCCACATATTTCTACGATTACTTTGCGATCGAATGAACCACTTACATATGATACCAATTTCCACGATATTTTACTTATCCGAGGTTATGATCGGTATCTCTGCATACCTAGTTCAACCTCATCGATAAGTACTCTTTTCGTTCCGTGATATGTGATCCCTTGTGAGCCACCACATGCTTGCAAGCTAATTGGATGACATTTCACCGAGAGGGCCCAGAGTATATCTATCCGTCATATGGATGGACAAATCCACTCTTGATCCATGTGTTTCAACCAATACTTTCGAACACTCAATGCCACCTTTATAGCCACCCTGTTACGGTGTGGTGTTTGATGACATCAAAGCATCCATCCGGTAAAGGTGATATGCATGATCTCATGGTCGAAGGAATTAGGTTACTATGTATCAGAAAGCATATAGCAATTGAACTAATGAAATGACTTGATCTTTATGCTACGCTTATCTATAGGAGTATGTCCATCACATCATTCTCCTAATGATATGACCCTGTTGTTAATAACATCTCTATGTTCATGATCAGGAAACCATGATCATATATTAACCAACAAGCTATTTTAACAAGAGGCTTTACTAGGGACTCTTATTTTACTTTACAAATCACACAAGTATTAATGTTTGCGGTTAATACAATTATAGCATGGTATGTAAACATTTATCATAAGTGTGAAGATATGATAATAACCACTTTATTATTGCCTCTTGGGCATATCTCCAACAGTCTCCCACTTGCACTAGAGTCAATAATCTAGTTTCAAACCTTTGTGTATATAACACCTATGGCTTTCCGGTGTTGTATGTACACGATTGCTAGTGGTCAATTGATCTCCGGATCTGACACTTCCAGGTCCGTGTGTAATTGCATGTCTTTGCGTCTCTACGCATCACTCATTCTCTAATGAGATGGCTTGTACAAATTTGGTCTTTTGGTGTGACCTTTAGTTCTTTGGGGTTAAAAACATGTTGATAATATTGTCGTACAATATATCTTCATAGTATTATCCCACTGTGAACTACACCTAGTTTGATAACAAACTACTTGACACAAATGCCCTCTTTTGCTGCTATAGTAGTAGTCATATACTTAGGCGCCTTTTGTTGTAGTATCTGTCACAATGTCTTAACTTTGGAACTCATTCAAATCCATTATGGAACTTTATTTCAATTATATCGTGCCACCCTTAGTTTAGATTGAGATAAACTTAATTTGTACTTTGTGACAAAACTAGTATCAATGTAGTACTTTTACAATGAACTAATCATCTATTTGTCACTTCTACAAATAATATACTCTTAGTTCTTCCAAAAGATCATAAGAATATCCTTACTATTGTCCAATGATCATCTTATGAATCATTCTGGTATATGCTCATAACATTTAGAGCATAGGACATATCTGGATTTGTACATATCACAGCATAATTGATATAAATACTCTTTGTGATTTCATACATCAAGTATCAATCTATACTTGAATCTTTGTTTCACTTACCAAGCGTCAATACACTTGAATATATCATTAATATTGAACTCATTCAATCCTTTCTGTACGACAAGAACCTTTCTTGTAGTTTCTATATTAAACTCATTCAATATCTCGTCTATGTACTTCTGGCACAACCATATTAGCGTCTATTGATGCCACATATTTGGGTTTTGCCTAAGTCTTTCATCGGGATGAAATTCTTAATATGTGTTAATAAAAGATACATTATTTCCAATCAACAATATGTCTTCCACATAATGTATTAGAAACATGTCTTAGCGCTCCCACTTAATTTCTTGCAAATGCAAGCATCTTCATCATCTCTAATGAACTTTTAAACTCCTTTAACAGTTTCATCACAGTGAAGATTCCAACTCATGATGCTCACTTTAACCATTGAAGTTTGCATATGCTTTTAGCATCCTTTGAATTAACAAAACCCTATGGACCGTGTTATGCACATGTCCTAGGTAACGATTCTATTAGAAGAACTTGTTTTGTTTATTCAACTACCATATAACAAAATTATATGTAGTGGTTGCTACATTAATCCGTCTAGACTAAATATCACTATGACAAATCAAATCTTGTAATAGTCAACCTTTGAACATTGTTGTGAACTCTTTCCCAATATGTCTATTATAGATGTGAAACATCCATGTCTATTTCTTTATAGATCCAGACACAACTGTAAGGTCTTACACCTTTCTTGAGGGTCCTTCAAGTTCAAAACTTGATTTCTCGTGTATGGAACTATCACGGATTTTATGGCTTCAAGCCATTTTATGGAGTCAGGGCCCATCATCGCTTCTTTGCATGTAGTACGTTCATTATTCTCAAATAATGATTTAACACTCAAATCTTGGTATTTGATTGTTTACTCGACATACTTGGTTCAATAGAAACTTAGACCTTTGTGTCCACAACCCTTGAGGCACGTGAGCCATGTTCATTGTTGCTGCCTCCGGAACACTTTTCGGCGCTGCGCAACTCTGCACATATAGCTAAGGTTCTTTTAACCTTATCAAAGTTCTATTGTCCTCCCACTTATCTTTTCACGAAAAATTCCTTCTTAAAGAAACTTGACGTTCTAAGCGACAAACACTTTTGTCTCCGGTGTTTTATGGAGGAATACTTAACATTTATACAAAGACAGGTTCATCCGACTTTGGTTGCACACATCTTTCTTATGCATAGCATACCAATGTTTTAAGAAAGGACTACTACTTGGGTTTTATCCCAAACCATAACCTTATATGGTGTCATTTCAACGGATTATGATGAAGCTCTTTTCAGTGGAAAAACGGTAATCTCTAAAGCTTTTAATCTTTAAAATATAATGGCAGTTTTATGAATTATACCTTTGATCTTACCATGTCAAACAAGGTTTAATTACATACCTCGAACGCTCCATACCCTTATGGTGTTTCGGGAAATGCAAATCCACGGAACAATTCCTTAAATCTTTAGGTATTACGCAACTCTGTAACTCAAATATCTTCCTTTATGATCTTTATCATAAACTATTTGTATTCTTGTTACTATGATTTTGCACTTCATCTTGAAAGTCTTTGAACTTTTCAAATGTTTCATACTTCATCCTTATTAAGTAAATATTCATATATTCACTCAAAATTTCGGAGAAAGCAAATGAAGTTGAAATCCATCGCTCTTGACTACACATAATGGACTTCATACAACAATATGTACAAATTTCAATAAGCTAGTCTTTCGTTCCCTTTTTGGCCTATGAATGAAGTTTCAATTATCTCTAGGAAAGTTTCACAAGTGTCATTTGATCAAAAATCAAAAGACTCCAAAATTCCATCCACATGGAGTTTCTTCATGTTTTCTTTCCAGTATAATTTAAACGGCGATGTCACTTCCTAAGTGATCTTTCAATCAATTTGTCTTTCGACATCTTTAGCACTAGTTTTATGGATGTGATGTCTCCAACGAGATTTGCGAATCCATCTTTTATGGATTACAGCAATTATTTGAACAACCCTTTTGTTCTCATAATACCTGATAAAACAAATCTTTGAAGGCAAGCTTTTATGTTTAACGAGCAACACAATAACCCTTTATTTGTTCTCGATGAACATCATCACATATTCTTTTGCTAGTTACTTAGGCCATTGTAGTTCATGAATTGTGTTGTTTCGTATGACGATTCACACCAACAAATTCAGTATCAAATACTTGAGAACCACATTGTTTAATAAGCAAAGAATATAGCCATAACATGTATATCATCTATATACTTAAACTGAACAATTCTAGTCTTTTCCTTTCTGCCATATACTTATGAGATTTTCTTTCAATATTTCCTTTTCTGTTTGAAAGAATCTATCAACATCAATAGTGGAGTCATACATATGACACATAGTCCAAAGCGTGTATAGTTAAATATCAATGTCTTTGGACTTTCACTTTGAAGTAGATCACCATTATTTAATGTTTGGTGTTCTTTCAAATTCCTTTCTTTAGTAATCTCTTGGTGTAGTAAACATTTTACCTACATCAAATATTCACCCTCATCATGGATTTATCCATGATCAAGGTACTTTTAGCTTGTAACGGTGAATCGCAGGTATAATGTTGCTCTCCAAAACCTTTTGGAGGATTAGGACAACTAGTGTCTCCAACCTTTTGGAAATATGAGAACATGACTTTTGCCATATTATACTCTATCATGTTGCAACCAAAACTTCGTTTCAGATATCACAATATCTTCCACACATCATGGTTTCTGAAACAACTCTTTCAGATCCTAGATAACCTTGATATTAAGATAATCCTTTGAATATCAAGAATCATGGAGACAAACATGATACTTATATACTAACACTTGGAATTATTACTCTTGATTTAATACTAATTATTAAACTTCATGGAGTAACCGGAACTTACTGAAAGTTTGCAATAGGACTTTTAAACTTTAGATTAACACTTCAAAACAATACGATACCAGTTCGTAAAGTAACTAACCAGAATTCTATAGTTCTATCATCTCAATTGTAACTAAGCGCAAGGTGGTAAACGGATGCCAATGACTACAACAACTATGCAAATTCACTTTGATTTAGTTTATGATAAATTGAGTTCTAATTAATAATTAAATTAATCTAGGTGAACTCCCACTCAAAACAATATCCCTCACATTGTTTTAGTAATCACACGAACCAAATCCACCACATCAAAACCGATCATCACGAGAGTTGATGCAACTTCAATGGCGAACAATCAACATGTTCATCATATCTACTATATGACTCATGCTTTACCTTTCGGTGATCCGTGTTCCGAGACCATGTCAGACATGCTAGGCTCGTCAAGATCAACCTTAGCTTCCGCATAAGCAAATCTGGCTTGCTTACGTTGTATACACTCGCAGAATCTAACACACCCGATCATCACGTGGTGCTTCGAAACAACAAGCTTTAGCAACGGTGCTAACTAAGGGTGAACACTTAAGAACTTGAAATTGTGTGCTTGAGGGATCATCTTATAATGCTACTGTCGTCTACTAAGCAATACAAGATGCATAAAGTATTAACATCACATGCAATTCATAATATGTGATATGATATGGCCTTTCTTCTTTGTGCTTCCAATCTCCATCTTCAAGCACGAACATGATCTTCATCATTACCGGCATTGCATCAAGGTTAATGACGCTGCTCCATGGTTGTCGTCCACCGGCTTCAACTATTACAACTACTTTGAATAGACACACGGGTCTTAACAGAAATTAAAGACAACCATATGGCTCCTGCCGGTTGCCGACTTACAATAAGGAACATTGCATACATCATATATAATCACAATCATGGCCATATCACATCACAACACACCCCTGCAAAACAAAGTTAGACGCCTCTAATTTTCTTTGCATGTTTTACGTGGTTTGGGGCTTTCAATAAGTGTCGTTCTAACTTACGAACAAGAACCACAACATTGATACTAGTATTGTGAATCACCCGTTGTAAATTGGATCTTAACTATGCTAGGAGAAACAGGCACCCGCAAAGCCACTTATGCAATACAAGTTGCATGTCACGCGTGGAGCAAGTCTCATGAACGATGTCATGTAAGGTTTGCCCGGGCCGCTTCATCCCAACATACCGCAAGATGCAAAGTACACAAGAAGCAATCGACAACAAAAGCATCAACGCCCACAATGACCATTGTGTTCTCACTGCAATGTAGTCTCATATAATATAAACTCGGCGACACATACCCGGGGGTTCGGTAGTGGAAAAAAAAAATTTTTTTCTAACAACAAACAAATAAGCCAAGATCTACTATACTAGATTAGCGATGGAATGAATGGAATAATAACGAAAGAAAGATTCCAGCGACGAGAGCAGTATGTGATGTGATGGATATGATGTAGTCTCCCGATCTCAAGAAGATCGATCTCCCCGTGTTCGTTCCACGTTCGTGGCAGCGCTCATGATCGGTCACGTTCGGTACTCGACGAAGACCTTCCTCTCTCCCTTGTTCCAGCAGGACGGAGGTTGTAGCACTCTCCTCGCGATTCCCGAAGACAACCGTGGTACCGGAAGTAGAGGGGAGATCCCGCAGGGCTTCGCCTTAAGCCGGAGCGAGTATGGTGGAGTATGAGGGAGCTATTAGTGGTCTAGGGTTTAGACACACCAATTAGAAGGATCTAAACCGAAGGCTAGGGCAATTAGAATCTCTAAACCAAAACGGCTCTAAACCGGAGGCTTTGGCTAGGGTTTAGATTAGAGGATAGGAACTTGTGTGTCTAGAGGAGGGGGCCCTGCCCCTCCTTTTATAGGTGGGAGGTGCGGCCAAGGGGAGGGAGTCCCTCCCCAACTCGTCCTTGGGTGGTGCGCCGGCTTGGAGAGGAGGGACTCCTCCCCAAAGGCGGTTTCAACCTCCTCCTTCCTCTTTCCCTCATTTTCCTGTTTTAGCCGTTTGACTTTCAAATTGGCCGTTTGACTTTTCAGTTTGGGATTCAATTTAATCCTTTATTTGGAACAGCGAGAACACTTAGTACATGATGCAATCATTCCAATATGCAATGACACATTCATGTACCCCTTCCCCCCGGAGTGCCGGACATTCCGGAACCTTCTAGAATGTTCCCGATGAAAACACTGGAATCATTCCCCAACTCCGAAACGGGACTTTCCTTATATGAATCTTATTCTCCGGACCATTCCGGATCTCCTCGTGATATCCCGGATCCCATCCGAGACTCCGAACAACATTCGGTCTCTTTCTCATAATACCATAACTACTCAAACAACGTCAAATCCTTAAGTGTGTCTCCCTACGGTTCATGAATTATGCGGACATGATCGAGACACTTCTCCGAACAATAACCAATAGAGGAATCTGGAAATTCATATGGCTCCCACATATTTCTACGATTACTTTGCGATCGAATGAACCACTTACATATGATACCAATTTCCCTTTGTCTCACGATAGTTTACTTATCCGAGGTTATGATCGTCGGTATCTCTGCATACCTAGTTCAACCTCGTTACAGATAAGTACTCTTTTCTCGTTCCCGTGATATGTGATCCCTTGTGAGCCAGTCACATGCTTGCAAGCTAATTGGATGACATTTCACCGAGAGGGCCCAGAGTATATCTATCCGTCATATGGATGGACAAATCCCACTCTTGATCCATGTGTTTCAACCAATACTTTCTGAACACTCAATGCCACCTTTATAGCCACCCTGTTACGGTGTGGTGTTTGATGACATCAAAGCATCCATCCGGTAAAGGTGATATGCATGATCTCATGGTCGAAGGAATTAGGTTACTATGTATCAGAAAGCATATAGCAATTGAACTAATGAAATGACTTGATCTTTATGCTACGCTTATCTATAGAAGTATGTCCATCACATCATTCTCCTAATGATATGACCCTGTTGTTAATAACATCTCTATGTTCATGATCAGGAAACCATGATCATATATTAACCAACAAGCTAGTTTAACAAGAGGCTTTACTAGGGACTCTTATTTTAGTTTACAAATCACACAAGTATTAATGTTTCTGGTTAATACAATTATATCATGTTATGTAAACATTTATCATAAGTGTGAAGATATGATAATAACCACTTTATTATTGCCTCTTGGGCATATCTCCAACAAAGCCATTTTCCATTTTCTGAGCGTCCAAAACAGGGTGTTTTTTGAAGCAACAACCAAATTGAAATTTAAAAATGGTACCACCCATTTTTTCAAAAATAGTAGACCACCTTGCATGGACAATGTCCCAACCGGGTTATCTTAATCATTTCCATCCATCCCTCGTGAAAATGACAAATTTCTGCCAAATCGGTAGGAAATGAGTCAGATTTGAACTAAAGGTATATGATCTGATGCTCATGATTTTTTGGAAAAATCATTTTTAGTTTCGAAAAATGCTATTTCATTAGAGATTTAATGCAAGTTTAGCGACATTCGGCCCCGAGCTAAGAATCTTCATGCCTGCCAATTTAGAAAGTTTAACGATAGTTTAAAACAAGCATAAAAATTCAAAGACGATCAAGACAATGCAAAACTTATGCATTGTGTCATGTTATGTGACATAGTTGCAAGTAAAAATATCAAACTTGGTATATTGATTGTGTCTCAATAAAACCTTCACAAAGTGACCTATCTCAATTGAGGTTTCCTGGCTTTTAGGTCAAATCGCTAATGTTATGGCTAGAATTGCGGCATAATTTTCAATAATGTGCCCATATTATGCACACATGTCCATCATGGGATAGCGTATAATGTTGCAGCTGGAAGTTTTTATTGTTGTCGCACCAAAAAGCCATTTTCTATTTTCCAAGTGTCTAAAACGGGGTATTTTTTGAAGCAACCACCAAATTAAATTTTAAAAATAGTACCACCATATTTTTCAAAAAATAGTAGACCGCCTTTCATGGACGATGCCCCAACCAGGGTATCTTAAACCTTTCCGTCCATCCCTCGTGAAAAAAATATAAATTTCTATCGGATCGATAGGAAGTGAGTCAGATTTGAACGACAGGTAGATGATATGATGCTCATGATGTTTTGGAAAAAATCATTTTTAGGCTCGCAATATGCTATTTTTTCATAGATCAAATGCAAGTTTAGCGAAGCTCAGCCTAGAGCTAAGGATTTTTTAGAATCCTAAAATTCAAAAGGGAAATTTTGATACGATTTTTTGAAGCTTTGAACACTACTAGATGAATTTTACTTAAAAATACATGATGAATGATTAAAAATGATTGGGGTTTCATGTTTGGATTATTCTCATTTTTTGATCGATTTAGACATATTATTTGTCGAATTCCGATTTAAATATTTAAATATATGAATTATTCCATATTAAATATAAAGCTAAGAATCTTCATGCCTGCCAATCTAGAAAGTTTAACGATAGTTTGAAACAAACATAAAAAATAAAAAACGATCAAGACAATGCAAAACCTCTGCATTGTGTCATATTATGTCACATAGTTGCAAGGAAAAATATCAAACTTGTTATATTGATTGTGTCTCAATAAAACCTTCACAAATTGACCTATCTCAATCGAGGTTTCCTGACTTTTAGGTCAAATCACCAATGTTATAGCCAGAATTGTGGCATAGTTTGCGGTAACGTGTCCATATTATGCATGCATGTGCATCATGAGATGACGTATAATGTTGCATCTGGAAGTTTTTATTTTTGTTGCACCAAAAAGCCATTTTCTATTTTCCAAGTGTCTAAAACGGGGTATTTTGTGAAGCAACCACCAAATTAAAGTTTAAAAATGGTACCACCACATTTTTCAAAAAAATAGTAGACCACCTTTCATGGACAATGCCCCAACCAGGTATCTTAAACCTTCTCGTTCATCCCTTGTGAAAAAATGACAAATTCCTACCGGATCGATAGGAAGTGAGTCAGATTTGAACTATAGGTAGATGATATGATGCTCATGATGTTTTGGAAAACTCATTTTTAGGCTCGCAATATTCTATTTTATTATAGACCAATGCAAATTTAGCGAGGCTCAGCCCCGAGCTAAGGATTTTTTAGAATCCTCAAATTCAAAAGGGAAATTTTGATACGATTTTTTGAAGCTTTGAACACTATTAAATAAATTTTAATTAAAAATACTTGATGCATGATTAAAAATAATAGGGGTGTCATGTTTGGATTCTTCTCATTTTTTTGATCGATTTAGACATATTATTTGTTGAATTCCGATTTATAGATTTAAAGATATGAATTATTCCATATTAAATATAAAAATAAAAAAACCATTTTATTGTTATTTGAATTCAAGATTGTTATTACTTATTCATTTTTGTTTACTTAAATAATTGTTTGAAAATTTTAAAATAAAGACGTGTGACACCATCATCCAAGGGTTAATAGGATTGATATGATAATATTTCTAATAAGATCTAATTTCCTTATTGGAAGCTTATCCGGAAGAAACAGAAAAGTTAAGTGTGTTGGGGCTAGAGTAGTGCCAGGATGTGTGACCGATCGAGAAGTTTGACCGAAGATTAATCGTACTTAAAGTTAAAAAATACGTTTGTGAGATTAGCGAGCCGACATCGACGGAGGCTGGCCGTCGATGCTAGTCACGTTTCCTATAGTGCATTGCCAACATATAGAAATACGTATGTAATTCAAATGTAACCCTGTAATAATCTCATCTATCTTGACGTTCTCCACTACCAACATGGAGAATGGGGCAATATCCTAGTGGTTGAGTCGCACTTTGGCGCATCCCAGCGACCGGAATTTGATCCTTGTTAGAGACGAATATTCGGAATTCTCACGACGACATGCTTCTACTATATAAAAAAAGTGTCTAGTTCCTCCTAGCACTGTTTTATTTTTTTTATTGCCTAAGCAAAGTAAATATATGTATTTGGACCGAAAGAACTAGCTAGCTAGTTATCTCTATCTCTACTATCTAAAAAGAAGCTCGTGTTCCGTTTTCTGCCACAAGACGTTTCGCCCCGGCCCTTCGTCGCACATCGTTCGTACCCTCCCTACTTTTTTCTGCCATTTTTATTATCAACGAGAATCTCGCAGGCCGTTTCTCATCCCTTTCTTTTCCTGTCCTGCCCTGACCTCCTCTCGTCGTTCCCCGTACTCGGGAAGGCCGCCTGCCTCCTCCGCGATACACTATTGCCGTTGATTCCCCGGAGGCCTGCTCTTTCCAAGGTCTTCCTCTCTCCGGCGGCTGTCAGCAGCGCCTTCACGGAGTTCCATGACTTGGAGATGTCCCCAAGAACTTCCGATGGCGCTGCAGCGGACGAGCCCGAGGAGAGGAGCGACACTTCGCTGAAGGCCGCGGCGCGCGCAAGTGCCACAAGGAGGATGCTCGTACTGGCGTTGGTGCTCTGCTCCGTCCTCCTTACTCTCACCTTCCTTCTCGGCCTCCACCGCACCGGTTAGTCACCATCACTATCACCCGCATCCTTTGCCTTCCTGATTCGTCTCCGCAGATCCGTGCTGATTCTGTGCGTGCGCGTGCAGGGTATGCCTTCCTGATTCGTCTCCGCAAATCCGTGCTGATTATATGTGTGTGCGTGCCATCGTCATCAGCACCATGGGTTTTTCGCACCAGGTTTTGGGCATGTTTATCCATTGGACGAATTTCCATGTTATTGTTTAGGAGCTGTGTCTTAGGAACCAAAAGTATCTGGAGCAGGCATGAAACACAAGCTCTTCAAGGTACCGTGCTCATGGAATCTTAAATTATATCTTAAATTATGCGTTTATACTGGAGCGGGAATTTGGGATGAAAAGATGATGGCAACTTTGCATCATACTCCGTATTAATTTTGTGTGTAATTGTATGGTGATTATTCTCCATGGTTTCCTAGAAAAATTTAGCGTTTGTGACTAGGGAGTTCAATCATGCAATGCACGTGCGCATGTGGTGTATATTTTCATGGCCGTGTGCTGCTTGCTAATGGCTCGGAGAGGAGAGTCCAGTCAGTTGCTATGTGTTTTCTGTCTCCTCTGCGTTGTGGGATTATAGAACATATGATGTTCACAATTCAGTAGTATAAATTCTGTGTGCGGTACTAATGCTCACGCTGATGATGTGATGCACAGCTATGAATGAGCCGCCTATTTGTATTTTGATGTCGCTTTTGCCAAATTTGTGTTTGTTGGCTTGGGTGTAGTAATTATTGGTCAAAAGAACTTCAGTTGACTAATCGCCTTTTTCTTGTGTAAAGTAGGATGTTTCTAAACTGATACATGATTGAAGGGCATTTTCAATAAGAGATCTAGCAGATCAAAGTCCAGGAATCTTTCAGACAAATCAAAGACAGAGACAAAGGGTGATTTCTCGTCGGTTCAGAAAAATAATAACGCGGATACGACAGGTAAAGAAATGTGGGATGAAAATATTGTTGCATATCACCGTGCCACCCATACACTCGATCACGCCATCCTCTCCATCTCTTTCTTGAGGACAAATATAGTGAGGAGGTATAGTTTTTTAGATTGCTGTAGTTATTGTTCATTTTTAAACATGCTCCTAATTGGAGTGAAGAACTGATCATACCTATCTTATGTTGCAAGGAAAAATCATATAACTATTAATAAGTGTAGATATTTGAAGTTTACATGGCAATAGTTCATTTAGATCTCAAAACAGCGGTGCCAGTTTTTATAGACTAGCAACTCTGATAGACTAGCAACTCTGACATTGGCTTATTCCCCACATTTTGATTGTTTAGTTACTCCTACTTCAGTAGCTAGCTTCTTCACCAAGCATTTCCATACTACTACTAATTAGCAGAGAATTTCTTATTTGATAAAGGTTTTCTATATTAATCCCTTCTGATAAGCGATTGATTTGCATCAATCTTTGAATTGGCAAAATCCATTCATATTTGATGTGCATGCTGCCGGTGCCATCGTTCAGTCATGTCTATCATTTGACGTTGCTTTGGACTCCTGATTACATATTGTATAAACTTGAATAGATAATTGTGTGTATATGTCAAAGAGAATGAATTAAGGTCAGATAATATCATGATGTGTTGGAACTGATGTGCTTTATTCCAGTTAGTCGTTGTGCTAATTAGTAATTTGTTCCTTCTTGATTTGCAAGCATTTGTCAGTCTGGGGTGCTGGATACAGATCGAGTAGCCGGAGGTTGTAGTCATGGTCTATAGGTGGCTGAGGCTTGAACTCTCGGTGACCCGTTTTGGTAGGTGCCCAGGGCGCAACAGCAGAGAAGATATAGGGAAAATAAGGCAGAGATAGATTGAATCTTGCTTGCTTTATTCAACTACCAGGAAAAGCTTATAAAGCCAATTACAATCTTGGAGAAAAAGAAACAAATCCTAACAAAATTAGGAAATAGCATGAGAACCTTTTATGGGACGAAACCTTTCTATATCCAAAATGCAATTCCTAAATCAATATTAAGTAGGGATCACTAGGCCTGGACTCTGGTAGAGGGCTCCTTGGACTTGTCCTTACGCCTATAGGTAGCCCCCACATGACAACATTACTTCGCCTACTTGTAGTAAAGCGTCCAATGAGTGAAGATAGATAGCTACCAAGTGTTCCGTATCCTGGCGACTGAGCGTTTCGCTCGACTTTCGTCGCGCCTCATCCCACTCCGCCAATCCTTCGTCGCGTGTCCACGGCCCACCTCCTCCTGGCCCAGCCATGTCCCGATATTTTCCCTGCGATGGTACATTCCCGTGATTACTGCGAGCGTTTCCGATTGTCTTGTCGACCCCTCTCGCTCCCAATCTCACCCTAACCGGATCTCCCTCAGCTCCGCCGGCAAGCCCTCTCCATCTCTCTTTCTCTTCCTTGTGGCCGGCGCCAAGCTCTTCCAGAGGCACTGCTCCGAGGCACCATGTCTCCCTCTGGCCATGCCATAAACGTCTAAGCGGTGCCGCCGGCCATGTATCTGGTAGCAGCAGAGGACAGCGGCGTTGAGCATCGAGATGGGCAGGTGGTCGTCGTTGTGGTACGGGAGCTCGTCTTGTTATGATTTCCTCCTCACCGGCGTTGGCGTGAGGAGGCGATATGTGAGTGACTAAATTTTTGCAATTGAAGAGCAGGTACGTACGCTAAGCTCTGCAGTCTGCATGGAACAAGTGTGGGTCTCAGGTGTGTAAAGTGGAAAATGTTAAGATCGGGTGAATTCATCTATACGAGTCACTTGACTTTTTCTCTTGATCTACCCATGCTCTTCCTTGCAAGTTTGTAGGCATTTTATAGTGCTCGTTGTTGATGGGTATTCTGACAAGTGTGGGTTCTCTGCGGGATATTCCTTGGAGACCAAAAATACGGTAGGGTCTTATGCTTGGGAATTTCAGGTTCATTTGTTAATTCCTCAGTTCTTTCTTTCTTATTCACCGTTCTTCCAGCGTTAATCGTTGATACAACAAAATATTAGGGAATGTGCTGCCACTGCTGTCGAGGAACATGTGGAATGCCCAAATGTTTTTATGCTCCAAGGTTTTCTGCAATTGCCAGACTTACCCGTTTGGACAGAGTTGATAATTCTGGATTTTGGATGCTTCTATTTCTGCTCTCTATTGAGATTCTACATACTGAATTTTTCTTTTTAATCCATCTGTGTGGGGATGCTTCTGTTTCTGCGCTCTATGGTTAACATATTAGGTTCGAGACGGAAGATGCTGCAACACAAATATCAGAAGTCATGATTATTGTCAAAGTTGAGACAAGGGGCCACAGGTGTTGGTGAGGTACTGATGAAAAATGAGTTTGTCCACGGTGCTGGTACAAGGGGCCACAACATGTTTTCCCCCATTGCCACTAACAACTATAGTAGTCAAAGTAAGTTCAAACAGCTGCTTTAGAACTATGACTATGTGCATGTTTCCCTTGAGTAATTCCTTGATGCGTATGTCCATTAAGTAATTCTAACTATCACTGGATCTTGAGGGGCATCTGAGGACGGGGATTATTTTTTATCTTGAAGGATACACACTGAGAGCCCTACAGTTAATTCATGCCTACATTTGTGGTCAACCCCGTTGGTTGATTTCTAAGGTTGGATGAGGATCATGGATTCATGGTTTGTGCCATTCAAAGGAAATGAATCAGAGATATTAAGAGAATTCATGCAAAGTTTGGAAATGGCTCGATTTCTAATAATAAATCATACTATGAAATCGTAGTTATATTTTTTTCTGTTAGTATTTTTTCAAGAGACAGTACCATCGTCAAGCTAGCATAGGTTTTGGATAGTTTCAAACATGGAATTAGATTATCACAGGAGCTTGATTTGACTTCCAGTTGGGTTTCCAGTGCCGATTATAGCAACAAATAGTTGCATCTTTGCTTGAAGAAAATGGTATAGTTAAGGGTGTACTATACAGCAACAAGTCAGGTGTACTAATTCAGTGGCATGTGTCAATTACAGGGACTTGATTTGGGCTTGCGGGTTCAGATGCTAGAAGAGATAACAAGGCACTAAAAAATATGAGCATCTAATTTGTGATATCCCTGGCCAAAAACTATGAGGCATTTTTTAAGCAATATCTGAAAAGGTGCAAGTTCAAATTAATTCGGAGGTGTCATAAGAACCTATATCTTTTACACAAATTAATTTATTTCCATAGATAGAATGCTGAAAGGAGCAACGAAGTGAAAACATGTTGAGAATTTTTTGTAGTCCTCAAGTTTGAGAATAGTAACTTATAAATTGGACGATTTAACAGTACTAGATGTCTTAACTTTGTCTAGATCGAATGTATCTAGAAGTATTTTAGTGTGTAGATACATACGAATATAAACAAAGTTGAGACATCCTTTTTTAGGACAGAGGAAGTACTATCTTTGTTCATTGAATCATGATTACATTACTAGCAGCATTTATTTAGCGGTTTTTCTAACAGTAGATGTTACACTCGATATTTTTACATCCTTATGCCAAGTCGACCTTAGCTAGATTGAACTGTCAAACTGTCAGTATGTATATTATTCTGCCACCACATATTTTAAATTGAGTACTCTAATACATCATAAGGTCAATATATATAGGTTCGCTAGGATCTTGTGGAATTTACACAGGGAAGATTTATTGTACTGCAAACAATTTATTCAGATTTGGAGAAATTCTTAGGAAATTGCACATCGGTTGATTTTATAGTTGTGTTGCCATATATATAGTCTACCGTTGGATATATGTACTGACGGACCAGAATTCTTCTATGATAATGTTTCTATAATCAACGAAGATTGTCCTTATTTCTGTTCAGGGTGTAGGATTTTTATCATTTTAACTGTATTTGTTTTCTTTCTAGGACTTATTAGGTTCATTTAGGAAAAGCGAAGAGACGCATGCACTGCAGAAGAAGGATCATATGAAAGGTAGGTAAACTCCGCTGAGAAACATCCACGTTGTGAAAACCTTCAAGCCTTGCCCCATGAAGAGAACCCATCTTCTCATGCCTTATATTAGAGTACAACGCTGCATCTTCTGAATATTTGGTTAGATGGCCTCCTTAATTTCTTTTTGTCTGTCATAACAATTATTCAAGCTAATAAAAGTTAGCTTACTCTTCTAAAAGTTAGCTTACTCTTGATGTAAAAAATGTATCTAAATTTCTATGTTTTGGCATGACTAGATGGTTAGTAGTACAAAAATGTAAGATTGGTTTTGAAGTTTATGCTCCATAATACTAAATACACTCATCGAGTAATTTATAATGAACCTCCACAATACAAAATGATTTTCACTACACATTATGTTATCCCATCAGTTAATTAATTGGTTGTCAACTTGTAGCTTGCGGTAGTGGGTGAGGTGCAAAACAAATAAAGAGATGGTACCATGAATTTTGTTTGTTTTTGTCAGGGATAAGTTTTATCAAGAAATTGCATCCACCGGTAGATGAGATGAATACATTTGGGAGCACAAGTAAATGTATGGTATAAATGTAAAACCTCCCTCACTTAGTTCTCTAATTGTTCTAATCATGCATGATTTGATAAATATCATGTTCAGAGTGGAGAACATACAGTCAAGTCACACCCTATTTACCAGATTATCATTGGTTGGAGATTATAATGGACATGGAGGTTGTACTTGAATACATTTATTTATAGTTCTCAAAGACATTATACTATTTAATATGCCATCATTGGGGTAGCAGCGCATGTAGTCCCAGCTCACTTCTGTAAAATAAATTGAATTTTTTATTACCCTGTCTACATTTATTTGTTGCTCTAATTTAGGGGTTTCTTATGAGTTGACTCGGCTCTCATGCTATGTTTAAAATAAGGAAGGGAGAGTGTTTTGAACCTTTCAAAATTGTTTTGGAGATGTTTCGGAATTTTCAAGCAGGAGTGAAAACCACATTTACTCCTGTCAAAAGTGGGATGATGATTGCTGCAGTTACATTTGGAAATAAAGATCGAAACTCGTGAGCTATGTAGGAGAGTAACTCGTGGCTTGACAAAAAACGAGCGAGGCCATGTTCTAATATGAGATCATTTGCAAATTGAGTTTAACAAGCTAGGTAAGCGAGTGTTTAACTTGTTATCCTTGGTCAAAATGGTGTTAGCGCGGGGGTGAATGTTAAGTATAATGATGATTTGTTGGATACATAGAGCAATGGCGATACAATGATGGAAGAGGTGATTGGTGGGAAAGGAGAATTGATGGTAGCGGCATCCTTGCCATGCTAGAGAGGGAAAATGTTGTTGGAGTGCATTGGGTGCCTATAAAGCATAAGAACAACGTAACTATGAAAGAAGTGAAGCCGAGCGATAGATGAGAAAAATGAGAAGGGATGATAAAAATAATGATCAATTGAATGATTTGTAGTTTATATTAACAAAATTGCATGTATTTTTCCCTTGATTAGATGGTTTGGTGTTAACCCGTGGCAACGCACGGGCATTTAACTAGTTAAATAATAAATACTACTCCCTTTGTTCCACAATGTAAGCCTTTTTAGCAAACTGTTTTATCTTTCTAAAAAGGCTTATGTTATGGAACGGTGGCAGTAATAATTAAGGAGTTAGCCTTTGCTTTCTATATGGTGTTTAATTAGCTTTATCAAAATACATTTCAAAGGGGGTTGAATGTTATTGTTTATAGAATATTATGTAGCTATTTTTCTATATATTTTTTTCTTCACATGTGTCGTAATTTACATATATCGCTAGAAAAGAAACAAGACGAGACGTGCCATGGCGCCTGGGTGCCACCAGACACCGGGCAGAATTTGCCTTGGAGCATAAGCAGAAATGCGAAATTTGTTTCACATGATTACACTCATGTCCGTCAATCTTATCACGCCACACGAGTTATTGAGTTTTTACCCCTATTGCCGAGAGGTTCAGGGTTCTCATGTCCAGTTTTTTTTCTTTCTGAAATTTGTATTCTATGTGTGCAGATGTATGTGGCTCTGAAGGTGCAGAAGAGCGCACAACGCTACGCAGAGGAAGTTTGTTGTTATGACCCTAATGACTGCCGATGTGTTGTAAAGTTTCTTGGACACTTCAAGCAGTGAGGACCTAAGGGGAGCTATGTGTTCCTGGTGTTTGAGTTTCTTGGTGATAACTTGCTCACCCTGATAAAGTACATGGACTATTGTTGGATTAGACTTCCAATGGTTAAGGAGATATGCCGACGAGTGCTCATTGGCCTAGACTACCTCCGCAACATGCCGTTCCAGTTCTATGAATTTTAGTGTGTGTGTTTGAGAGAGGCATATGTACCTTGTGAGATGGCCTCAGCTTTTAGAACCCTTCCACGATGGTTAACTTTTTTTGCCACAAGCATGAGCTGAATAGATCAACTGATAGATGTTTATTTTTCACCCCTTCCAGTTCTTGGAATTTCAGTGTGTGTGAGAGGCGGGGTACCTTGTGAAATTTCCTTGCCTTGTATCGGCTCTAAAGGTGCATGCTCTGAGAATGTTTTCCAGTTAGTGTGCACCCTCTGATTAAAAATTGGCATTACACACATTTGTAATCTTGACTCAGTTTTGTAGCTTGCATTATGTATGCTAATTCCTTGTTATTCTCGTCTTAGTTGTATATAGTGGCATCTATAGATATTTGGAGCAACTTTCAGATGGTGTATGTATCATGATGTTTTTATATGATGCAGTTAAAAACTGAGTGCATGCCTTTGCTTAGAAAGCACATTGTGGAGTAGTATTCTACCTTTACTCGAAACTTGACAACAATACTTGATGTGCACGAGAATCCTAAAATTACTTGCTTGACCCGATTAGTATTGAACCACTAGGATATTTGTTTTCCCGTTGCAACGCACGGGCATATTACTAGTATAGTAAAAACATAGATAGTACAAAATTGTGTGCTAATCTGCAAGCTTACTTGTGCAAGAGGAGGAAAACACCAAAAAGTATAAATGTTGCAATTACTAGGATCCATCCTAGAAACACTAGACCGCAAACTAGCAGTTTAATTTCGTTAGTACGCCCTAATATTTTGAAAGTTAGAGAGGAAAGTAAGAAGTATCTAATCGATACTAGCTGAATGCCCATGCGTTAATATTGGATAAAAAATAAAACAATTATTCTAAAGTGAAAAAAATGTCACATGACATGTGGTCTCTATTCATAGATCGATAAAGACCAATTCTCTCTCCAACCTCTTTTATCCTTAGCATTACTTTTATACTTTAGCATACCTATATGAAGGCGGTAAGGCAATCTCGTCACTTACCGCCGCAAGCTAGCTGTTAAGAAGAGATGACAAGTTGAAATAATTGCGATCATCGGAAAAATTGTTTATAAATGTGCATTGATGTTGGTTTATTTTTACCTGATATTTTTATGTCATGAAGAATTTCACTTTCAAGGGACAATAATATAGACACTCGTTTGAACACCTCAAGTGTGAATGTTGTTATTACTATTCCTTTACATTTGTCAATATTTAGCATATGTGTATTTGTCCATTGATACAATTCCATATTTATCTTAACTTTTGTGCTAACGAACAACACAATCCATAGTACAATACGTCCAAATTAAACGATACACGGCTCAACATGGAGCACGCCGTCTTCAGAACAAGACACAAAGCATTGGGAGATGAAAGTTACCTACCGAGTTTATTAGGTTCATACCAAATCCTTTGCTACATCATCATGATATTTTTCATGCATATAAATCAACATATTCATACCGCATGTCCCCTTCCTGTCTGAATTCTAGTCCGCTGTGCATGCCTAAAATTTAATTTTTCAACGTCTTGTATACATGTGTGTTAATTGAAATTCAGTCCACTGTTTCATGTAAAAATGAATTTTATTGCAGTGTGACACCTAAACTGAATTATGAGTGCATTTGTGTTGTGTTTCTATTACTGTCCATTGATTTTGTAAACTGAATTTGTGTCTGACTATGTTTTTAGTTGTACTATTATGTTTGTTGTAAACTGAAGTTCAAAATTGTTTAGAAGTTCAAAATACCTGACTTAATTATGTACTATGTAAAGCCAACTTTCGTACACAAGCAATCAGCTACAGGAAAGAACCATTCACCGCTAGCAATTTGTTTGGCAAACTGGCAACTGCCATTGCGTGTACATTGGAATGAAGGATTTGCTGCCATTGCGTGTACATCCTAATGAAGGATTTTCCCGGAGTCTGTGGATCGGGGATGGGCACGCACGCTGAGTCCAGACCGGCGGTGCGAGGTCAACCTCACGTTCGCTCGAACTCGAGGATGTTCTTGACGACGAAGGTGGGCCTCTTCTCAATTAGTTTCTGTTAGCTGTTAGACAAACACGGCTGTTTGTTGTAGGTGACCCAGATATGCACGTGATAAAAGAGAGATAAAGGGAGGAGGGCATTTTATTTGTAATTTTTGCATATGCGACACCGGATATTTACCACGCTTTTAAAATTAATAGTAAAGATAATCCATGTTGGGGAAGGGGGAAGGGGGAAGGGGAGAGGGCGGCCCTGCTAGTCCCCAGCCTCCTTCGTGGTTTAATCCGTCATGCATATACTTTGATACATTTGTGCATACTTGTTTCAGCCGATAGGTAGTATAGAAATTAGATTACCTTATGAGCGTAGAGCCAATATGGAAATATTTTTTCTTGAGCCGATATGAATGAGAAATCAGTAACAGGTTTACATTTGATAACTTGTTAATGGCACATTGTTTCACACCCGAGAATCAAATCTCGCTTAAACAGCCTAATCTGGACAAGGGTCCACCCGAGAATCCACTGATGGCGTATAGGAGCGATCGAGCTAGAGAAAAATCCTGGAATCCCCTCTCTGACTACGTGCTTCTCCAAGACATGTGTCCAACTTCTTAACGGGTTTAATGAGCAGCTCGCAAGTGCATATGCGTACGCAAGGTGCACCACGGCTAGTCGGCTACAGTGACATCAACTTTCTTAAAACAGGTATACGCTCAGCTATATTAATATAGCAATTACGATTGAGACGCCTGCACAAGCGGTGGAGCATGTGGTTTAATTCGATACAACGCGCAAAACCTTACCAGCCCTTGACGACCGCTGTTGGATCAAACAGCACAACACCCAAAGGAAACAACAGAGAAAAAGAAAAAGAAAAAGAAAAGGAAGAAGAAAACGAAGAGAGAAGGGTGGGGACACGTCTACTCGGGTAGGAGATTCTAGGGAGCAACTTAGTCACGCTACGAGTAGGATTATGTGGCGGCTACCTTAGCTGCTTGCCAGGCTGGTTAGGTTGCTAGCCGAGTTCAACAACCACGAAGCAGAGCAAATCATGCTCAAGTTCGACAATGAATAGGCCATCACGCTCACCAAGAATCTCATCTTCCAGGAGCGGTCGAAGCACATCAAGTTGAAGTACCACTTCATTTGGGACCGTGTGGAGACGAAGAAGATAGAGCTGGCGTTCGTGCCAACCGATCATCAGCTCGCCGACATGATGACCAAGCCACTAGCTTGGTCCAGTATATGCCTCGTGGAGCTACGCTCAAGCATCAGCGTGGTGAAGGTGTTGCAAGACCTAAAGAATAGGAAGTGATTGTTGGAGTAGGCTTGCGTTTTACTAGGAGGGTGCAGACTCGGGTAGTGTCCCAAGTCGTTCGGTGTTGCGACCGACTCGAAAATGTGTTCCGAGTCAGGTTAGTTAGCGGTTTCTGAAGATGGCAGCATTCCGTACAATCAGGTAGATAGGCTAGGATATGCTAAACGTCATGCACAATGACAAGACGTGTTAGGCTCTGTTTGTTACAGCTTTTACTTCTGCTTTTACTGCTTCTAGGGCCCAAAAAGTGGAGGCCGAAACAAACAAGCTAATTTTGTATAGCGCTGCCGACAAGCGCTGTCCCGATTTGCACTAAAGAGAGCGAAGCGGGAGGCGCTTCCCGCAGATTTTGCCGCTTCCCGAGTTGGTGTGGACCAAACTGTCCTCTACACTTCACCCTAATTACAAAATACTTGCCCTCGCTTCCCCTCGAGCTGGTCTCACATTTTCTCATCGCTCTCTCCCGTCCAGCCATGGTGGGCTAGGGTTCCACATCCGCCGCCGCCATTCCCCCAAGCCGCCGCTGTTCCTCGCCGCCATCCCCCGTCACCAGCTCGAATCCCCTTCTCCAAATCCGTTCCGGGCCTCCTCCGAATCCCCTGCTCCGACCTCCTACGCTCCCAGCCTTGTCGCCGCCACCGGAGATAGGGGCTCGGCGCCGCCGTTCCCCGCCACCAGCAACTTGGCCACCCGACCAGCTCCACCCTGAATCCTCCCTCCGACGCTCGAGCCATGGGCGTCACGCCCTGTGGGGGCGGTGATCCATGGGCTTTGGGGATTGCGGAAGGCATGGGGGCGGCGACGCCTGGGCGTGGGGGCGGCGACGAATTCAGGCCATGAGGGCGGCGGCTCCTGGGCATGGGGTTAGCGGCGAGGGCAGGGCGTGGAGGGCGGCGGTGATTTCTGGACATCTGTGGGGAGGCCTGGGCGTGGGGAGAACCAGGGCCTCTCCAGTACAATAGTGATTTTATCTTTAAAAAATGTCAAAAACAAAAAAGGAAAAAGCCATAAGCCTAAAAAACATCCCAATATTACTCTGGCAAAAAGGGTACACAATTATTTAGTCCAACCAAACATCCCAAAATGTGTTTACAATTATTTTAGCCCCAAAAATAGACAATTTGTGGTAATTCAGCCCTTAAACATTGTACTTAATTAAAAAAAGGTTTAAAACACCCTTATGTAACATTTTCTACATTCAGGGGTATTTCAGACATTTTACTCTTAAAATCGACAACAACAGTCATCAAAAGCACTTCGCCAAACACCAAATTTATGTTTCCAACAGCTGCTTCCTACAGCCGATTTTCCACAGCTGACTTTTCACAGCTGCATTTCAACAGCTGCAGCCCAAACAAACACAGCCTTAGACTTCATCGGTGGTAGTCCCGCCATTGTCCGTTGGGGCACTGGATTTTGACTTTGTTGTCACATAAAGAGTAAATTGTATGAGTGGTCCTATAATTCTTTTCATGCACCTTCAATTAGATCCTAAATCTTTAAATTTACATGTATAGATCATAAATCTTTTACAAGTGTTTCATCGGAGGTCCAAAATCTGTTTGACCTTCGTTGACCATAGCCACATTGATAGTAGGGCCTAGTAGACGTATCAGTCACACTGTATATTTGCGTATAGGTCCTTCGGTTTCATTTCTTCCAAAACGCGGTGTATGACGATTACGGCATGTAGAGCGACTCAGCCGAGGGCCTCTGGATCCTTGACGCTAGCACCCGCGAGCTCTCCTCCACTCTCGCCGTTGTTGTAACCACGGGGAACACTCCTGACTGCCTCCTGTGAACTGGCTCGCCGGGTAGCTACACCTGCTCGCCAGCAAGCTAGTTAACCCAAACCCTCTCAAAGAACTGATCCACACCTTCCGCATGCGCCACTCTTCCTCATCTGCTGCTACTACGTCGCACTCATGGTATACCTCGTAGACACTGTCTAGAAGGCATGGTTCAACATCACGCGTGAGGATCTGCTCCACAACCTGATCGTCGAGAGCACGACATTGCCTACTAGGTGCGAAAAAGAGAGATATTAGGCTAGCATCCCATGACGACATGCCACTCAACGCTTGTTCAATGACGTTGATGAGTTCGCACACGTACGGTTGAAAGAAGAGGGAGCTTCTCGGGAATATGTGTAAGAACGTTCTCCTACTTGAGCTACTCAATGGCCATCATGTGGAGGTACCACTACTAGAAGAAAGATCATCAGTGGCACCATTTTTCAACTTCTGTGGCGCATATGGGATGCGTCACAGTTATCATGCCACTAAAGTGTAGTTCAGTGGCGCACCATTTTTCAACTTATGTGGCGCATATGAGATGCGTCACTGTTATCACGCCACTAAAGTGTAGTTCTGTGGCGCATTTCAAAATGCGCCACAGAAGTCTCAAAATGCACCACAGAAGTTTTTTTTTCAAATTTCAAAAAAAGACGGGGTAGATCTAAAAATTCTGTGACGCATATTGCCAATATGCGCCATAGTTTTTTTTTCAAATTTCAAAAAAAAGCTGGCCAGATCTGGCCGGAGGTGGGAGTCATCGGATGTGGGGGTTGCCGGAGGAGGGATAGCCCGAAGGTGGGTGGAGAAGGGGGCTCACCGGAGGAGGAAGAGAATGAGGCCACCGCCGAAGGAGGAGGAGGAGGAGGATGATGAGGGTGTCACCGGAGGAGGGGGTAGTCGGAGGTGGTCATCGTCGTCGTCGGAGGAGCTCACCGGGGTAGAGGAGGAGGATGAGGATGAGGAGCTAACCAGGGTATAAGAGGAGGAGGATGAGGAGCTCACCGGGATGGTGGAGGAGGAGGATGAGGAGCTCACCGGGATGGTGGAGGAGGAGGAGGAGGATGAGGAGCTCACCGGGGTGGTGGAGGAGGAGGGAGGAACTCACCGGGTGGAAGAGGAGCTCGCCGGGGTGGAGGAGGAGGAAGAGGGAGGAGAAGTAGAGAAGAAGTGGAGGGAGAAGTGTGGAGGAGAGGAAGAGGTGAAAAGTAGAAGTATGGAGGGACGAGAATCGAAGTGTGGAGGGGAGGAAGAGGTGAAAAGAGAGGGAGAAGGGGCGATGGTGAATCCCGCCCAAGACTTCTGTGGTGTGATGGCGCCCAATACTTGTCATGGAACCCTTTGTTGGAAATCCCAAGAGCAAGGTATGAAGCAGCACAACAGCAAGTTTCCCTCAGTAAGAAACCGAGGTTATCGAACCAGTAGGAGAAAGGAAACGTCACACAGGTGTTGCTCAACATGGAGACCTACACAACACAAACTCAAGACTTTGCCTCAACGAACCAGTGAGGTTGTCAAGCTCACCGGTTTGCTGTAACAAAGGATTAAACATATGGTGTGGAAGATAATGGTTTGCACCAAGTAAACAAGTAACAGTGGAAGATGTATCAATGGTAAAGATTGGACCGGGGTCCATAGTTCAATAGAGGTGCTCTCCTTAAATAAACAACATGGCATGAAGGGTAAACAAATTACAGCGGGGCAATTGGCAGAAACTGAGCAAGGCATAACAATGCAATTACTAGCTAGAAAGATCCTATGAGGTTGATTGGGCAATACAACGATATACATAGACCGTAATCCCACTGCATCTATGACTAGAAGTCCACCTTCCGGTTATCATCCGAACCCCCTCCAGTATTAAGTTGCAAGCAACAGACAACTGCTTTAAGCAAAGTGTGTAAGGTAGACAGTCCACATGTTCCATGAACAAGAGATCGTTGTTTTCTCCCTAGTAGCAACAACACATCTACAACCGAAGAGATTTCTGTCACTTCCCTTGGAAACTAGAGGCATGAACCCACTATCGAGCATAAATACTCCCTCTTGGAGTCAGTAGCAACTACTTGGCCAAGATAACCACTAGCAACGGAGAGCATGCAAGATCACAAACAACACAGACATGATAGAATCATAAAGATAAAACCATTAATCAAACCAACATAATAATCTCAATATCCATCGGATCCCCGCAAACACAACATGCATGATTACAAATAGAATAGATCTTGATCATGAACGGAGCTCACATGATCTATACATGAAAGCACAAAGGAGGAGATACAACCATCTAGCTACTACATGGACCCATAGTCCAAGGTGGAACTACTCACGAATCATACCGGAGAGAAGGCCGCCGGGATGATCTCCCCTCCGGCAGGGTGCCGGAAAGAGCTTCATATCCCCAGTGATCTAGGGATGATGGTGACGGCGGCTACAAACAGTTTCGTGGATTTCTGATCGGGTACTAAGAGTTTGTGCATCAGGGGCTTCTTATAGGCGAAGGGGCGATTCCGGGAGGTGACCAGGGTCGCCAAACCCTAGACAGGCGCGGGTCCACCTGACCCCATGCCTGGGGTGGGTCTGGCTCCCTGTCCAGCCCCTCCGGCTCTCCTCTGGACTTCTTGTACCCCACGGAAAGTTATTGACTTTGTTCTTCGTCCCGTCCAATTCCGAGAATATTTCTTTACTAACTTTTCTGAAACCAAAAACAGCAGAAAACAGGCATCTGGCACTGTTGCAACTTCGTAATAGGTTAGTACCAGAAAACATGTAAAAAGCACCTCAAAGTGTGGACAAGTAAAGCAAAGTAGATATAAAACAAGCATGGAGCATCAAAAATTATAGATACATTTCCAACGTATCAGCATCCCCAAGCTTAACTCATGTTCGTCCTCGAGTAGGTAAGTGATAAACAAAATAATTTTTGAGGTGACATGCACCCTCACAATAAAGATCCAACCATTTGCAAGAATTGAAAGCTGGGATCAAACAACTCTAAACATGTGCATGAAAGATGGAGTTCTAACAATAGGACATAGTAACTATTCATGCAACATGACAAGCCATAAACAAAGATCATGAATAATATGCATTGAAAAACGTTTGTTTGTTTTACATGCAGAAAACATAGCATAGTGGCAATCAGCTTGTCCCTCATAGAGTAGCAATATAAATGCATAGGACACCTTCAAAGTTCACAAGGGTGACTAGAAACAGATAGCACATGAACAAGTAATAACACAATATGCATCAATTAATAAACTTTGGAACATTGCACATACAATGGCAACTATGCTCTCTTAATGGTGCCTAAAGGTAGAAGGTGGAGACTCAATAATGGTGGAAGAAAGACCTTTTTATAAAGGAAGCAGGGATTACAAGTTCCAAATAGAGCTTCCAAAAATTATGGTACTAGTTAGCTTTCAGCCCTCATTGCCCCTATCATAAGCATCTTGAAGTGGTTAAGGTTAAAGTGGCAAAGCTGGAGTATATGCTTGAGAAAGTATAAGTTGGCAATCTCAAGTCCCTTGACTATAAGGGCTACACCTCATGGATACTCAACTTAGGGCCCAGGCAAGTTCTTGTCACTATAAGTATTTGCATATCATTGAGAACCGCCAACGGGATACCCCTTGCACATGGTACAGGAGCTTTCCCATAACCAAAATGACAAGGCAAGCAGACAATGAGAATCTTAACAATCTTTTTATTTACCATATGCATAGCTTTTTATTGAGGATGCTTCATAGATAGCTCACTATGATGATGTTGCAAGTTTCCACCATGATTAGGCATGACTTAGGCTAGCGGCCCAGAAGTTTCTCTAACACAGAATACAAACTCCATGGACTTACAAGTTTCCACTTCATTTCACACCGGTAACATCCATAGACAAAAGAGCATGATATCAACGGAGTACAAAAATTACAAGTGCAATGTTGAAAACGTTCCCCGTGACAGTACGGTTCTGATAATCCCAACTTATAAGTGCAAGCATATACAACAAAGTTGCCTCAATAGTTCAAGTTTATTAGGGGCAAAGAATAAAATGTGACATCAAGTTCGTGAGGGCTTTAATCACTAAGTTTTCACATAATAAAATAATTTTTAATTGGAAGGTAGTCGAAAACAAGAATATACTTGGAATGGTGTAACACACCATGCATAGGAGTTTATAGTGGACACTTTGGA
This sequence comes from Avena longiglumis, assembly GCA_030063025.1. Taxonomy (NCBI): domain Eukaryota; kingdom Viridiplantae; phylum Streptophyta; class Magnoliopsida; order Poales; family Poaceae; genus Avena; species Avena longiglumis. The sequence continues at coordinate 31,501,992 of CP125979.1, read as the reverse complement.
ATAACTTGGTTTCTTGGGAGTTGGAAGGATGAGTAGAACTTACTCATAGAAGTGGAGGCTAGCAAAAGACTGGGAGCAACCAACTAAGGGAGCAATAATGGCCATAATTATGCAATGAAACAAAGCAAACTAATCAAAGCAAAGAGTGGTACTATAAGTCAAGGACTAAATTATCATAGAGGCTAATGGTGATTTGTCATAGTCATAACATGGTGTAAGCATGTGCCAAGTCAACCCAAGCAAAACATCAAAGGAGAATACCACAATACTATGCTTTTGCATACTAAAACAACGCATAATTTCTTTAAGGCACACTAAGCAATCCCAATTGTTTGGAACAAGACATGCTACAGCAATAATCACTAAGCATAATACTAAAACAACACCTAGCATGTCATGCTAAAGTCTTAGTCACAGTCAATGCAAGCTCCTCTTGCACTTCAAGCAAGAACTTACTACTCCTTTCCAACACCAAGGAAACTTATTTGAAAAACAACATAGTGAGAACAGGGGTCCAAACTACTTTAGCAAACTAAACAAACTAAGCAAAGCAAACGAAAACTAGGACGCTCCAAGAACAACACAATTGTGCATGAAACAATAAAAGTGAAGTGTCTAGACAGACCTGAGCTTTTTATTGATGAAGAAGGGGGTGCCTTGGGCATCCCCAAGCTTTGACGCTTGTAACTCTTGGATATTTCTTGGGGTGACACCATGGTGGCATCCCCAATCTTGAGCTTTTGTCCATTCTTCATCTCATTGCATCATTCTCTCTCTACACCTGAAATTTTTCCTTCAGACAAAACTTCACACAATCTTCTAGCAACTTTAGCTTATTCAAAAGATATTAGACCGCTTGGCAAAGCTTTGGAACAGCAAGGATTTTCACTAAAAACACAAGCTACTATAGTAAGTCCTTAAAAGAAACTCAATTTACCTGAAGAGAGCTCAAAAAGGAATCAATAAGAAGCAAATGCAAATAATGGCAGAAATCCGTCAAAACAGACCAGAAGGTAGAAACTAATTTTTTTAAACATCTTCTGTTGCTCAAATCAAAAAGTGTTGAACTAATGAAAGTTAGCCAACATACTGGGGTATTTATTCGTAAATTTTGAGATCAATCCGAGTTACAGAGCGTCCTCACGAATATTTTTGGTGGAGGACAGAAATCTGTTTCAGGACAACAACAACTCCCCAAATCTTAGTTCCCTCTCATTAGAGGTCATTCTTGACACAAAAAGCAAACAGAAATGATAAGAAGAGGTCATTACAGTAGTAATAACTTCCAAGACTCAAAGAAACTCTTGGGTTATCTCCCAACAAGTACTTTTCTTTAACGCCTTTAAGTTAGGCACAAGAAGCAAGAAGAATCAAGTATTTTCGAATGAAGAAGCATTAACATCAAATCTTGCTTTCAAAGGAGGAGCAAAAAACAACTTCTCTCTCCTCATAGGGAAGTGTTCAATACCTTTATTGAATGGAAAATGATATTTGATGGTGCGTTCTTTCATATCAATGATGGCACCAACTGTTCTAAGAAAAGGTCTTCCCAAAGTGATAGGACAAGAAGCATTGTATTCAACATCCAAAACATAGAAATCAACAGGGACATAAGCATTGTTAACCATAATGAGAACATCATTAATACTCCCCATGAGTTTATTCTTAGCATTATGATTGAGTGGGACATTCAAATAACAATCTTCTAATGGTGGTAAATCAAGTATTTCATAAATCTTCCTAGGCATAATAGAGATACTAGAACCAAGATCACATGAAGCTTTGAGATCAAAGTCATTCACTTGTATATTAATAATGGGTTCCCAACTATCTTCTATTTTCCTAGGAATAGAAGCTTTGTGTTTTAGCTTCTCTTCCTTAATCTTAACAAGAGCATCTGTAATGTGTTTGGTGAAGGCAACATGCATATCACTAGCATCAGGACTTCTAGCAAGCATTTGTAGGAAAATAATCACTTTAGAAATATTGCAACCATCAATATCAAAATCAAACTAGCATCACTAGTAGTAGGATCAATAGGCTTAGGCATAGTAGGAGGAGGAATAGGAGCTACTTGTGGTTTAATGGTGTTAGTGCACACACTATTATTTCTATCAATTTCAGCTTCCCTTTCCCACCTAGCATGAAGTTGAGCTAACAGCCTAATATTTTCATCAATAGTAACCTGTATGGCATGAGTAGTAGCAAAGGTGTTTTCCATAGTTTCAGGTTTAGCAGCCATTTTATTGACCAAGGAAGTTTGAGCTTCAGACAAAGAGGATATATTTTTCTCAACAGTTAAAAGCTTTTCCTCTATAGTCTTATTGAAAGAGGTTTGTTTACTAATAAAGTCCTTGAGCATGACTTCAAGTTCAGAGGGGGAACTTCTAGCATTATTGCAAGAGCTTCCATAGGAATTGCCATTATTAGAAGGATAAGGCCTATAATTGTTGTTGCTACCAAAATTATTCCTATAGGCATTGTTGTTGAAATTGTTGTTTCTAATGAAGTTCACATCAACTTGCTCTTCTTGAGCAACCAAAGAGGCTAAGGGAACACTATTAGGATCTAGAGGAGCTTTCCCATTAACAAGCATAGCCATACTAACATCAATCTTTTCACTCAAAGAGGAAGTTTCCTCAACAGAATTTACCTTCTTACCATGTGGAGTTCTCTCAACATGCCATTCAGAGTAGGTAACCATCATATTATCAAGGAGCCTTGTTGCAGCACCTAAGGTGAGTCCCATAAAAGTACCTCCAGTAGCAGAATCCAGCAGGTTTCTTGACGAGAAGTTCAAACCTGCATAAAATTTTTGGATAATCATCCAAGCAGTAAGTCCATGAGTAGGGCAATTTTTAACCAAAGTTTTCATTCTTTCCCAAGCAGGAGCAACATGTTCACTATCAAGCTGTTTAAATTTCATAATGTCACTTCTCATAGCAATAATCTTAGCAGGAGGGTAGTACTTTCCAATAAAAGCATCTTTGCACTTAGTCCAAGAATCAATACTATTTTTAGGCAAGGATAGCAACCATTCTTTAGCTTTTCCCCTCAAGGAGAAAGGAAAAAGCCTGAGCTTAATAATATCTCCATCTACATCCTTATACTTTTGCATCTCACAAAGTTCAACAAAGCTATTAAGATGGGCAGCAGGATCATCAGAACCAGCACCAGAAAATTGCTCTCTCATCACAAGATTCAACAAAGCAGGCTTAATTTCATAAAAGACAGGATCAGGAGTAGGTGGAGCAATAGGTGTTCTTAGGAAATCATTGTTGTTGGTGCTTGTGAAGTCACACCACTTGGTGTTCTCAGCAGAGTTCATTTTGGCAAAGGTGGGCAAGCCAAAAACAGCAGCAGCAGCTAGAGCAGAAACTAATTTTTTTTGTGTGTTTTTGAATTAAGAAAGCAAACCAATCTAGACTATTTTTTTTGGGTTTTTTGAAAAGAGGCAAACAAAACCTAGCAAAAGAAACTAAGAAAACTAAAAACAAAGTAAAGAGAAAGGAAGTGAAGGACTCCCCTAGTGAAGACGTCCTTAGCCTCCCCGGCAACGGCGCCAGAAATTAGCTTGATGGCGCCCAATACTTGTCGCGGAACGCTTCGTTGGAAACCCCAAGAGCAAGGTATGAAGTAGCACAGCAGCAAGTTTCCCGCAGTAAGAAACCGAGGTTATCGAACCAGTAGGAGGAAAGAAACGTCACACAGGTGTTGCTGGCAACATGGAGACCTGCATAACACAAACTCAAGACTTTGCCTCAATAAACCAGTGAGGTTGTCAAGCTCACCGGTTTACTGTAACAAAGGATTAAACGTATGGTGTGGAAGATAATGGTTTGCACCAAGTAAACAAGTAACAGTGGAAGATGTATCAATGGTAAAGATTGGACCGGAGTCCATAGTTTAATAGATGTGCTCTCCTTAAATAAACAACATGGCATGAAGGGTAAACAAATTACAGCGGGGCAATTGGCAGGAACTGAACAAGGCATAACAATACAATCACTAGCTAAAAAGATCCTATGAGGTTGATTGGGCAATAGAACAATATACATAGACCGTAATTTAACTGCATCTATGACTAGAAGTCCACCTTCAGGTTATCATCCGAACCCCCTCCAGTATTAAGTTGCAAGCAACAGACAACTGCTTTAAGCAAAGTGTGTAAGGTAGACAGTCCACATGTTCCATGAACAAGAGACCGTTGTTTTCTCCCTATTAGCAACAACACATCTACAACCGAAGAGATTTCTGTCACTTCCCTTGGAAACTAGAGGCATGAACCCACTATCAAGCATAAATACTCCCTCTTGGAGTCAGTAGCAACTACTTGGCCAAGATAACCACTAGCAACGGAGAGCATGCAAGATCACAAACAACACAGATATGATAGAATCATAAAGATAAAACCATTAATCAAACCAACATAATAATCTCAATATCCAACGGATCCCCGCAAACACAACATGCATGATTACAAAGATTAGATCTTGATCATGAACGGAGCTCACATGATCTATACATGAAAGCACAAAGGAGGAGATACAACCATCTAGCTACTACATGGACCCATAGTCCAAGGTGGAACTACTCACGAATCATACCGGAGAGAAGGCCTCCGGGATGATCTCTCCTCCGGCAGGGTGCCGGAAAGAGCTTCATATCCCCCCTGATCTAGGGATGATGGTGACGGCGGCTACAGACGGTTTCGTGGATTTCTGATCGGGTACTGAGAGTTTGTGCATCAGGGGCTTCTTATAGGCGAAGGGGCGAGTCCGGGAGGCGACCAGGGTCGCCAAACCCTAGCAGGGTGCGGGTCCACCTGACCCTGCGCCTGGGGTGGGTCTGGCCCCCCTGGCCAGCCCCTTCGGCTCTCCTCTGGACTTCTTGTTCCCCACAGAAAGTTATTGACTTTGTCCTTCGTCCTATCCAGTTCTGAGAATATTTCTTTACTAACTTTTCTGAAACCAAAAATAGCAGAAAACAGGCATCTGGCACTGTTGCAACTTGTTAATAGGTTAGTACCAGAAAACATGTAAAAAGCACCTCAAAGTGTGGACAAGTAAAGCAAAGTAGACATAAAACAAGCATGGAGCATCAAAAATTATAGATACGTTTCCAACGTATCATGGTGCATATGGGAGAAATGCGCCACAGAAGTTTCTCCCCCTTTTTTATTTTTTTGCAGAAAAAACTTCTTTTTGCCATAACTTTTTACTATTTTCGAATTTGTGGCATCTGTAAAATTCCAGCTGGTGAAATCGAGTAGGAAATTTCGAGACAATCATTTTGGTATATTAACCTTTTTTCCGACATCGTATGCAAAAGTTATGACCGTTTTACTGTGCCATGACTTATTTTGCAAAATACATTGAAATTCATGTTTTTCAATTTTCCCTACAACTATACACCAAAGAATAACTACATCTCAAAGGAATTATTTTTTTGAATTTTTTATCATTTTTGTTTATTTTTTAAATAATTTAAAAGACGATCCACGGGGGAGTGAATCTGGTTTTCTATATTCTGTGGCGCATATCTATATATGGTCCACATAAATTACAACTTTTATGGCGCATATATAGGTATACTCCATAGAACGTTGGTCACCTAAATTCTGTGGTGCGCCTACCCACACTTTCTGTGGTACATATGGTCGTATGCACCACAGAAGTTAACCATATGTGCCACAGAAAGTGAGGGAGCCCAACCTCGGCGGCGGGTCCCACCAAACTTCTGTGACACATTGTTTTCTTATATACGCCATAGAAGTGTGAAGATTTCTGTGACGCATTACCTGAAATACGCCGCTAAAATTTATCTGTGACGCATGGTCACACATATACGCCAAAAAAATATTTCATGTATAATTGGTTTCCTAGTAGTGTACTCAAGCAAGCCTACTACCGACGGCGGCTGTGAGGCCTTGAGCAGGCTGTGGCCGAGCGCCCAGACGTACTGTCGATCATCACGGGCACCTCACTGGTAGAGCCTAGGATGTGGGCCGTGACGTCCATTCTAATGGAGTTGTTGGTGCATTTTGACGACGGAAGCATCAGCGGCGGACAGGGGATGCTTGCCGGAGTGCCAAGCAAGTGCGCCGCCGTGCCTATGGCGCGGGGGCTATGGTTGCAGTGGCGGAGCTAGCCAGGAATATCAGGGGGGGCCAAAATGAAATTATGGATGTTTAGGAGAAAATGACACTAATTTTTCTTTTCTAGGTCCTCTAAAAAATTTCCTTCAATGATTTTTAAAAATCTGGGAGGGGGGGGCGGTGGCCCCCCTGACATGCATGTAGCTCCGCCAGTGTATGGTTGGAAAGAAATATGATCGTGGGGCCCTAATGATTTTTTTTACCTGATGTGCCCTAATGTTGATGAGGCAGTGGTCAAATGTCACATAGGTCGGTAAAAACGGTCAAAGTAAAATAGAACTTCAGATGAAGCGCTTATAAAAGATTTATATAAGCAATTTTAAAGATTTAGGATTTGACAGATACACGGAAAGAATTAGGCGACTGCTGAATCGGTTTACTCTCACACAAACTCTATTTAGAGGGGAGTAGGCAAATGAGAAAAACTGTGACAAATCATTCTAGGTTCTCGCTTCTTCGTCCTCCCTATTGCTCTCCTCCAGCCGAGTTGGCACTTCTTGTTGTCGCAGTTCCTTCTCCACCTTATGGCAGCCGCGGGACCGGGGTGGAGGAACGATGACCTTGGAGACCTGGCGGTGGCGCTCCACATGACACGTCATGCGGCGTTAACTGTCACGCTGGCCATCCTGGTCGTCTGCGCCGCCATAATTTCGGTGGCGTGCTGCCTGCGGTGCCGCAACCTCGGCCGCTGGTGCACGGGGAAGCGTGGACGGCGCCGCGTCCACCCCGACGTTCGACGGCGGAGCAGGCGACGTGTGATCACCTGGACCATGATGCGCAGGGCGCGCAACACCGCAGCGGTTTGAGTGTCTCGTTTTTTCGAGTAGTTTCTGAATTATTCTTCCCGTTCATGTTGTTAGTTTTTCCTTTAATTCTTCCCTCATAGCTTTCTCATAGGTTGGATAATGTCACTGTGTGGGCCATGTTCTGTCACGATGGTTGATGAGGATCAGGAACATAACCAAAGGTGGGAGCCAGAGGACCTCTGGGGTGCCGAGGAGGGCCCATGGAGCTTCTAGACCCCCCAAGATGCTCCATGGCCCCCCTCCTCGAAACTCGCTTCACCTTCTTCTTCGATGCACAACTACATATACGGGAAAGAAATCTTCATCCCAGGGTTATGGTACTTTTTGCGAAACAAAGTTCCACCATTGTCATGGTCTTTGTTGTCGGGATCAGACTGATCCCTCTCTCCACACGCTGGAGAGGGGAATGTCGATGCCATCAAACCATTATATATCGCCATGTCTGCAGCCCTCGTCACCATGTACGAGTAGTTCTCTGTATGCATATGGGTGTACGGGAATTGGATAAGATTGATCATGTAATAATGCATAGCTATGAGGATTTGAGGTGTCTATCTTTAAGATACTTTTTATGATTGTTAATGTACTATTGCTAAGCGCAATGTGCTTGTTACTTGGGCCTGAGTGACCTAATTTCAATACTAAACTTTTATTACTCCATCGTATATTTGAGTTTGGTATTTAAGTGCCAAGCGTATTACATGTTATGTGTTGAGCCTACCACCCTGATAGTGACAGACATGGATATCAAGAGGAACACATTATAGTTTGAGGGTCCATGTGTTCATGAAACGGTAATGCACTGATTCAATTGATCGGGAATGGTCATGCTTAATTAGCCTAAGTATCTTATTGGCCCTGGTGAAATGAGAGGGTAAGACAAGTTCTTAGTATGCACGTACAACAACATTTAGAACACATTCATATAATCAACCAAACTAGAGAGACGATTATAATTATTTTATTACTATATGATATATCTCATCCAAATAACACTACGGGACACGCGCGCTACGCCGAGGGCAAAAGGCCGTCGGCGTAGGCCAAAATGCCCTCGGCGTAAGGGCAGCCCTCGGCGTAGCCTCCTCGGCAAAGATCTCCCTCGGCGGAGCACAGTCAAGCCGTTGGCGTATCAAAATGCCGTCGGCGTATGCTACGCTGAGGGCTTTGCCGTCGGCGTAGCGGCCGTTGGCATAGCCTGTCGACCGGTTGCAAAAATATTTTTTTTTTGAATTTTTTTTTTGAAAATAATATTTTTTATTTTATTTTCTCAATTTTTTTATTCCTTGAATTGTTTCACTTGTTAATCTCCTACTTTGAACATTTTTAACACTAATTATACTTACTATTTAATTAAATTCCAGTCTTAGTCAAACTTCCCATCAGGTCACCCATCCTAATACTACTCCAGCTTCAGCACGCTTAACTTACTCGTTCCTTCAGAATCCGTTTTCGCAAAGTAATTCATACATTGGTGTCAATACTATGATATCAATCTCATTAACTCTTATATCATCATGTCACATGTTTGTATTTTTTGAAATTACAAACAATTATTTAAGTAAATATTAATAAATAAGTAAAAATATTATTGAATTCAAATAAAAAATAATAATTTTTTTTTTGTATTTTTTATTTAATATAGAATATTTAATATCTTTAAATCTGTAAATCGAAATTCAACAAATAATATGTTTAAATTGATCAGAAAAATGAGAGGAATCCAAATATGATATCCATATCAACTAATCACAAATCCTTCGTTTTTAAATTAGCTATTTGGTGGTTGCTTTAGAAAATCCCCTTTTTGGGCACGGATAATAAAAAATGCCTTTTTGGTGCGATGAAAAGGAAAACTTGCATTGGATATTTGATAAAATAGCATATTGTGAACCTAAAAATGATTTTTGTAAAAAAAACATGAGCATCGGATCATGTACCTGTAGTTCATATCTGACCCACTTCCTGTCGATTCGGCAGGAATTTGTCTTTTTCACCAAAGGTGGACGGAAAGGTTTCGGATCCCCCTGTTGGGACATTGTCCATATAAGGTGGTATAGTATTTTTGTAAAATATGGTGATAGTATTTTGAATTAGCCATTTGGTGGTTGCTTCACAAAACCGTCCGTTTTTTATGCTCGAAAAATAGAAAATGGCCTTTTGGTGCGACGAAAAGGAAAACTTCCTCCTGCAACATTATTCGTCATCCCATGATGCATGTGTATGCATAATATGGGCACATTATCACAAACTATGCCTTGATTCTAGCCATAACATTGGTCATTTGACCCGAAAGCCAAGAAACCTCAAATGAGATAGGTCATTTTGTGAAGGGTTTTTTGAGACATAATCAATATATCAAGTTTGCTATTTTTCCTTATAAATATGTCACATAATATGACACCACGCGAAGGTTTCGCATTGTTTCGATCGTTTTTGATTTTTTTATGCCCGTTTTAAACTATCGTCAAACTTTGTCGAACGGCGGACATGAAGATTCTTAGCTCGGGGCAGAGCCTCGCTAAATTTTCATTAGATCTTTGATAAAATAGCATATTATGAACCTAAAAATGATTTTTGTAAAAAAACATGAGCATCGGATCATGTACCTATAGTTCATATCTGACCCACTTCCTGCCGATTCGGCAGGAATTTGTCTTTTTCACCAAAGGTGGACGAAAAGGTTTCGGATCCCCCTGTTGGTACATTGTCCGTATAAGGTGGTATAGTATTTTTGTAAAATGTGGTGGCAGTATTTTGAATTATCCATTTGGTGGTTGCTTCACAAAACCGACCGTTTTTTATGCTCGGAAAATGGGAAATGTCTTTTTGGTGTGACGAAAAGGAAAACTTCCTCCTGCAACATTGTTCGCCATTCCATTATGCATGTGTATGCACAATATGGGCACATTATCACAAACTATGCCTTGATTCTAGCCATAACATTGGTCATTTGACCCGAAAGCCAAGAAACCTCGAATGAGATAGGTCATTTTGTGAAGGGTTTTTTGAGACATAATCAATATATCAAGTTTGCTATTTTTCCTTATAAATATGTCACATAATATGACACCACGCGAAGGTTTCGCATTGTTTCGATCGTTTTTTATTTTTTTATGCCCGTTTTAAACTATCGTCAAACTTTGTCGAACGGCGGATATAAAGATTCTTAGCTCGGGGCAGAGCCTCGCTAAACTTTCATTAGATCTTTGATAAAATAGCATATTGTGAACATAAAAATGATTTTTGTAAAAAAACATGAGCATCGGATCATGTACCTGTAGTTCATATCTGACCCACTTCCTGCCGATTCGGCAGGAATTTGTCTTTTTCACCAAAGGTGGACGGAAAGGTTTCGGATCCCCCTGTTGGTACATTGTCCGTATAAGGTGGTATAGTATTTTTGTAAAATGTGGTGGCAGTATTTCTAATTAGCCATTTGGTGGTTGCTTCACAAAACCGACCGTTTTTTATGCTCGGAAAATGGGAAATGGCTTTTTGGTGCGACGAAAAGGAAAACTTCCTCCTGCAACATTGTTCGCCATTCCATTATGCATGTGTATGCACAATATGGGCACATTATCATAAACTATGTCTTGATTCTAGCCATAACATTGGTCATTTGACCCGAAAGTCAAGAAACCTCGAATGAGATAGGTCATTTTGTGAAGGGTTTTTTGAGACATAATCAATATATCAAGTTTGCTATTTTTCCTTATAAATATGTCACATAATATGACACCACGCGAAGGTTTCGCATTGTTTCGATCGTTTTTGATTTTTTTATACCCGTTTTAAACTATCGTCAAACTTTGTCGAACGACGGACATAAAGATTCTTAGCTCGGGGCAGAGCCTCGCTAAACTTTCATTAGATCTTTGATAAAATAGCATATTGTGAACCTAAAAATGATTTTTGTAAAAAAACATGAGCATCGGATCATGTACCTGTAGTTTATATCTGACCCACTTCCTGCCGATTCGGCAGGAATTTGTTTTTTTTACCAAAGGTGGACGGAAAGGTTTCGGATCCCCCTGTTGGTACATTGTCCGTATAAGGTGGTATAGTATTTTTGTAAAATGTGGTGGTAGTATTTTGAATTAGCCATTTGGTGGTTGCTTCACAAAACCGACCGTTTTTTATGCTCGGAAAATGGGAAATGGCTTTTTGGTGCGACGAAAAGGAAAACTTCCTCCTGCAACATTGTTCGCCATCCCATTATGCATGTGTATGCACAATATGGGCACATTATCACAAACTATGCCTTGATTCTAGCCATAACATTGGTCATTTGACCCGAAAGTCAAGAAACCTCGAATGAGATAGGTCATTTTGTGAAGGGTTTTTTGAGACATAATCAATATATCAAGTTTGCTATTTTTCCTTATAAATATGTCACATAATATGACACCACGCGAAGGTTTCGCGTTGTTTTGATCGTTTTTGATTTTTTTATGCCCGTTTTAAACTATCGTCAAACTTTGTCGAACGGCGGACATATAGCTCGGGGCAGAGCCTCGCTAAACTTTCATTAGATTTTTGATAAAATAGCATATTGCGAACCTAAAAATGGTTTTTGTAAAAAAACATGAGCATCGGATCATGTACCTGTAGTTCATATCTGACCCACTTCCTACTGATTCGGCAGGAATTTGTCTTTTTCACCAAAGGTGGACGGAAAGGTTTCTGATCCCCCTGTTGGTACATTGTCCGTATAAGGTGGTATAGTATTTTTGTAAAATGTGGTGGTAGTATTTTGAATTAGCCATTTGGTGGTTGCTTCACAAAACCGACCGTTTTTATGCTCGGAAAATGGGAAATGGCTTTTTGGTGCGACGAAAAGGAAAACTTCCTCCTGCAACATTGTTCGCCATCCCATTATGCATGTGTATGCACAATATGGGCACATTATCACAAACTATGCCTTGATTCTAGCCATAACATTGGTCATTTGACCCGAAAGTCAAGAAAGCTCGAATGAGATAGGTCATTTTGTGAAGGTTTCTTTGAGACATAATCAATATACCAAGTTTGATATTTTTACTTCTAACTATGTCACATAATATAACACCACGCGAAGGTTTCACATTGTTTCGATCGTTTTTGAATTTTTTATGCCCGTTTTAAACTATATATAATGTTTTATGTTTTACTTAATTTTTATTTATAAATGTGTAATATTTGAGTGTAGATAGATAGGTCTTATTTTTCTGCAAATTTTGATATATTATTTGTATTTTTCCGAATTAGAATGATTTAGTTATGATTTTTCAAAGTTTAATGAGATAAAATAAAAAATAGCTACGCCGAGGGCAGCCGTCGGCGTAGCATAGAATATGCCGAGGGCAATTTTACGCCGACGGCTGCTTGGCGGGGCTGGCCTGGACGATGGCTACGCCGACGGCCCCGACGTTTGGCCGTCGGCGTAGCGACCGGCCGTCGGCGTAGCTTCCCATTCCTGTAGTGTAATGTACCGCTAATCACTCCATGCCTATGTTTTAAACCACTGAAAGTTCACAACTATAATCTTTCTGGCAAACAACTAGAAATCTGACGATGTCTTTTACTTTACTTTACATTACAGCTTTGCTACTACGGCTGCGTTTCACCATTCTCTTTCCAAGATTCTTGATACACAAGTGTGGTTGAGCGTGATGTCCCATGATCCCATCATGTCGAACTACAGATCAAGGTGAAATACTTCGCACCGAAGACAGAAACGTTCCCCAATATATGTGGCCATATCACCATGGAAACTTCACATCGGTGGACAGTAGTATTAAAAGTAGTGTGAGCTCTGTCCCGATCAATTTTTTGTTTGGGTTTTCTGTGTTGTTTGTTTATTTGGGCCAAATGAATTTGGCTTACTCGGTATCTCAAGTAAATTTGGCAAGAGCCGTGTTAATTGGAAATCAATCTGCTGGCTTAAAAAGTTAGGTCGCTTAACTGAATTGGCGCGTCGAGTCGGGCTCCGCGGTTCAGATTGTTATGGCAGAAGTGAAAGGCCTGACACCAACCATGGATTCATATGGCGTTGCCTTGCAATGGAATCGAAAAAAGGCTATTTTTTCGGCAGCGACGCACATAAAAATTGGAGATGTGGAGAGATAGCGCGGTTGGTTGTTAAACGATCAATGCACTGGCGACTTGGATGCTTGCCTCAATTTCACCAGACACTCAAGCTCTCGATCCGGAAAAATATATCTGTCTACGAGTCGTAGGCAGGAAAATTATATGAGGAGGGCCAATGAAAATTTTTCCTCTCTTGCCAACTGTTGGGAGGGCTGAAGTACTAAAATGCACAAATTTAAGAAGTTTTTATCATAAATACTAGGGGTATAACAAAAATTTCTGCATGTTAGGGAGGGCCAGGGCCCCCCGCTCGTCCGCCACTGTCTCCGCCACTGTCTACGACGCCCTACTATCTAATGGCCAATGATTCAAGAAATGAGCTAGCTTTTGCGTGAGGATATTGAGAGCTTCTAAACACGTCTTTCTCTGAATGTCCATCGACAAAACTGGTGTGGGAAGATGTTAGCATCATACTATGTTTGTCGTACTGTAAACGGCATATTTCATGACAGGTCCTTAGTTGTTAGTATTGTACTCTTATCTAGCAACCTTGTAATCTTTATAGAGAATTTTAATTGGGTGTATAAATAGAGTACAGACGACTGGTCATTATCACGCGCAAAACCTTGCATTGTGTTTAGCTTGGTAGTATCAGGGCGGGTAAAATCCAGTCTCACATTCTCACAACGGCGGGCACTTCTCAGGAACCGAGGCCTCTTCTTCCGATGCCCTCTCAGGAACCATCATCACCAAAGTTATTAGGGATGCAGAGGTGGGACAAGTGGGATATCACTTTTAGACTACTAAACTAACTTTAATTTAGGTGGGATATGTCAAATCTAGCTTATCCCACTTGCCCTACTTAGTTTTGAGTTAGTCTAGTAGTCTAAAAATGATATCTCACTTGTCCCAACTGTCCCACTTCTGCATCCCTAAAAATTATGGATGGCGCTGCCACAGTCTCGGCAGAAAACCAAGGGTTGACTGGAGTGAAATGCACATCCGGGCAGTGCAAAGCTAGCTTTGACGTGTTCTACGAGCCAATGTGGATTTCCATTTAACCCAGTGTTGTTTCTCCCTCCTTTTCGAAAAAAAAGTATCATTTCTTTCTTCCAATGGCTAAAGCAATGGATTTTTTTTATGAAGGTAAAACAATGGACTTGTTAGCAATACTGTGTATAGCTACAAGTTTGTTTTGACAATTAGTATCAGTAACAACATGGCAAAATATTATTGCCAAGGAAAAGAGATTTACAAAGTCTGGTAGGATAGCAACCTACTCTGCTTACCCTAGCATCATGTTTTTTTTTGGAAATGGGCGCATTTATTAACATAACTGTTTAATGTTTACATCCGGCCTCTGCATAACCAAGATGCACATAGGCATACGAACGATAGAACTAGCAAAAAAAGTAGACAAGCATTACAAAAAGGCACTATCGAAAAAAATATCTGCAATCTAAGGTAGATCAATCCTCAAATCACGTGGCTATCCATGTCGGGAGAAAATATCCCTCGTCGTGTCCTCCAATCACGTACATCCCTCCACAAATAAGTCGTGAAACTCCATGCGTTGAAGAATAATCCATGATCGGAGGATAGCTGTGGCTCGATAAACAACCTGTAGAGGAAAAGACACAATGTTATTAAAAATCTTGTCATTTCTATAAAGCCATAGAAGCCATATAATGGCAAGCGCTCCCACCCTAAACAAAGTTCTGTACTTATCAACAATTTCATACAACCAATTACCATAAACATTGGTTATGAAATGTGGAGGAGATAAACCAGAAGCTATTTGGATGAATGACAATATAGAGTGAACAAATTTACAATGGAAGTGTAAATGTCGAATTGTCTCATTTTGATGACAAAAAACGCATTGTATACTTCCATGCCAATTCCTCTTTGCAAGATTATCTTTTGTTAGAATTACCCTTTTCCGTAGATTCCATGCAAATATCTTCGTCTTAAGGGGTATTTTCATTTTTCAAATTTTACTATTATCATCGACCGGGATATCAGGTTGGACCAACGCTCTATATAGTGAGCCAACAGAAAATTTACCACTTTCTAGTAATTTCCATTTGAACACGTCAATACTGTCTGACAACTGTATCGTGGATAATCGTAATAATAGATTATTCCAAGATACCAGTCGAGTACCAATGAGACTTCTTCTGAAAGACACATTAGGAGGACTTTCTTCCATCACTGTGAAAATTGTATCTCCTTTATGTCTAACAATCGAATATAGAACTGAATATTGTTCGCGAAGAGTAGTTTTGCCAAGCCATTTATCTTCCCAAAATCTTACCTGTGAACCATCCTTAATCTCGAAAGCACCAAAACGAAATAAATGTTTTTTGGTGGCCATAAGATCCGCCCAAAAATGTGAATCACCGGGTTTCCAAACCACTTGAGACACAGCTTTGGACCCCACATATTTCCTCCATAACATGGTTTTCCAAACACCATCTTCTGTAAGTAGTTTAAAAAGCCATTTGCCTAGAAGCGCGGTATTTTTGACTTGCAAATCGTGTATGACCAGTCCACCAAACTCCTTCGGGCGGCAAACCACATTCCATATGGCCAGTCGATACTTATTTTTCTCACTATTCCCTAGCATCATGTGTGCTAAAGAAAGTAAAGCTTGGCACCCGGACAAAGCATCTCACAGAGACAACACCTAACAGTATCAAGGGCGGCGCAACGGAGCCCTGGCTTTATCTTCTCTGGATTAATTCCACGGATCAACTAGTCTTTCACTTGTGTGTACGCTCTGTGCTAATTTAGGTTAAGATGCATACCTCTTCGAGGTGCACCCTGCGTGTTAATATAGGCACGGTTCAACATCCACCGGCAAGGGATATACATGAGTTTGTTTAAACAACAATCTAATCTATCTATCCATCGGTGCTTTATCTTAACAGCCCCGTGGTTACAACCTTATCATATAAGGAGAGATATAACTAACACGCTAACACAACCCCGCAATCACAACTTATCTAAGTTGAGATTGCTTCTGAATGCTTCAAGATGGCGCACCGAAAGAGGCTCAGTAAATCCCTCTGCAACTTGACCTATAATTTCTGAGCTACTCTTTCTCAAACAAAATGATAATCAACTTCTATATGCTTAGTTCTAGCATGAAATACCGGATTAGCTGAGAGATATGTTGCACCCATATTATCACACCATAATTGTGCTGCTGGAGGATGTGGAATTTTCAGCTCATCAAGAAGAGTATGTACCCATATTACTTCTGCAGTGGCATTGACAAGATATTTGTACTCTGCCTCTGTACTTGACCTATAAACAGTGGCTTGTTTCCTTGCACTCCATGATATCAAGTTTGAGCTAAGAAACACAGCAAAACCACTTGTTGATCTTCTATCATCTGGACATCCTGCCCAATTTGCATTTGAGAAGGCACTGACAAGCATAGAGGAGGATCTTCTGAATTTCAAACCAAGTTTACAAGTATCCTTAAGATACCTCAAGATCCTGGTGGCGTCCTCCACTTCAAGGAGACTTCCTTCATGTGTAGACAATTTTTCACTAGTTGACATGGGTGTGCTTGTGGGTTTGCATCCTGTCATACCCACGTTTCTTAGCAAATCCGTGGCATATTTCTCTTGGGACATCATCAACCCGTCTTGTGTCTTCTTTACTTCAATGCCTAGAAAATAGTGCATCTCACCAAGATCCTTCAAGGCAAAATCCTTCTGAAGATCGCAGAGGAGTGTTGTTGTTGTTGCCCTAGAATAGGAGCTAGCAACAATTATATCATCAACATAAACTAGTATAAAAATGGAGATATCTCCTTTAGAATAAAAGAATAATGAAGTGTCAGCCTTGGAAGGATAGAATCCAAGTGCTTGCAATTTTGTACTCAATTTTGAGAACCAT
This sequence comes from Avena longiglumis, assembly GCA_030063025.1. NCBI lineage: Eukaryota > Viridiplantae > Streptophyta > Magnoliopsida > Poales > Poaceae > Avena > Avena longiglumis. The sequence continues at coordinate 31,485,045 of CP125979.1, read as the reverse complement.
GCTCTTGGGGCTTGTTTCAGCCCATATAATGCCTTGTCAAGTTTGTAGATGTATTGAGATTTTCCTTTTACTTCAAAACCTGGTGGTTGCCTCATGTAAACGGTTTCCTCCAGAACGCCATGGAGAAACGTGTTCTTTACGTCTAGCTGTCGTAGACTCCACCCCCTGGATAATGCAACAGACAATACAAGTCGAATGGTTGCAACCTTGACTACGGGACTGAAGGTCTTCTCGTAGTCAATGCCATATCTTTGCTTAAATCCCTTAGCTACTAAACAAGCTTTATATCTGTCTATGCTATCGTAAGCTCTATGCTTAATCTTATAAACCCACTTGCTATCTATAATATTCCTGCCTGCTTGTTATGGAGAAACTAAATACCACGTTTTATTTTCTATGAGAGCTCTATATTCTTCATCCATGGCATGTTTCCAATTTTTATCCTTTAAAGCATCATCTAAATTTTCAGGCTCACCGGATGTGGCAAGATTTGCATACCTAATCATTTGTTTGTATTGTTTTGGCTGAATAGTATCTGTTTGCAACCTTGTTTTGACACGTGATGCAGATGGTGCAACACGGGCACCTAGAGTAGAAGATCCAGAGGCGTCTGGCCTGTCTAGGCGATCAGCCTCGGGATCATGCCGCGAATCTGCGCTGGAGCCGCGATCCAGAGCATGGGATCCGGTCGGCCTCGTGTGGCCGCTGGAGGACGAAGGGGCAGATGTAGAGGATCTGCGGGCGCACGGTCGATGGTGCGCGGTGTGATCCGTGGCTGGGACCGCTCGCGTGTTGACGCGTCGCTGCTGTTCTTGTGTGGCAGGGTCTGATTTGTCGCTTGACGTCGAGGATGATTTGGTCTCCTCTTAGGATCCGCGGGCGGACGCGTTTTCTGCCACCGGTCATGCGGTAGGGCCCACGTGACCCGAGGCTTCTGTGCCCGTTGCATGCAGGCGATCTTGCAGCGTTATTTTATGCACGTTTTCGCCCAAGTTTTCTTCTGTAGCTTGTGTTGTATGCTGCTCACAAGGAAGATCAGTAGCAGCGTTTATATGAACATTAGTCAAAATTGGATCATTACTATTTTCTCCCCTATGATCAAATTGTTGATGAAATCGTCGGGCCGTCAGAGCGGGACTTCTTTTGTAAGTGGGACTTTTTGATTTGTTTAATTGTTATTTGTTTCATTATTTTTACATTTTTGACATTTCCCATAATAAGGAAAGGGTTGTCATTTACGAAAGGTTTGTCATTTAAAACCTCGGCGGGGTGTGAGGGAAGTAGGAGGATTTCAGACCGAAGTGGCATACCAGCATTAGCATGTAATTTGGAGAAGGGAAAAATAGTCTCATCAAAGATAACATCTTGTGATATATGCTACCAGAATTAATATCTAGGCACTTAAACCCTTTGTGAAGATTACTATAGCCAAGGAATGCACATCGAACCGATCAGTACTCAAGTTTCCTAGCATTAAAGGGGCGAAGGTTTGGGTAGCAGGCGCAGCCAAAAATTCTCATAGAGGAATAGTTAGGTTTAATATTTTCTAGGATTTCTAGAGGAGTGGGAAAGTCAAGAAGTTTGGTAGGGAGGCAATTGATGAGGTATACCGTAGCAAGGAAGGTGTCATCCTAATATTTTAGAGGCATGGAGGCGTGAGCAAGAAGGAACAAGCCAACCTCGACGATGTGACGATGCTTGCGCTCAGTGGATCCGTTCTGTTGATGAGCATAAGGACAAGAGACATGATGAGTAATGCCAATTTGTTTAAAGAAAGAATGTCTCTCATATTCTCCTCCCCAGTCGGATTGGATGGTGATGATTTTTCGTCCAAAACGACGTTCTACAAGAGCTTGAAATTGATGAAAATATTAAACACTTCAGAACGATGTCTGATCAGATAGATCCATGTGAATTTACTAAAATCATCAATAAAGCTAATATAATAGTTCTTGCAAACAAAAGAATCTGGGGCAGGGCCCCATACATCTAAGAAAATCAACTCTAATGGAAAATGAGAAACACTAGTAGATCTAGGATAAGGCAATTGATGACTTTTTGCCTTTTGACAAGCTTCACACACCAGCACTTTATTCTCACTAGAACATGGTAAATTATTTTTGCTAATGACTCGTTGAACAATGGGTGCAACTGGATGGCCTAAACGTCTATGCCATTTATGATGGGATGGCGTGTGGCTCCAAAGGCTTGTTTATTCGATGATGAAGATGATATTCCGGGGAGAGGGTAAAGGCCGCCTTTGCATGGACCATCAACCAAAACCCTCCTCATGACCTGATCCTTGATGCAAAAGAACTTTGGATAAATTACAAGGAAGGTATGATTATCATCCATGAGACGATGAGCAGAAAGAATATTTTTGTGAGCATCAGGGACATGAAGGACATTTTTTAGATGTAGATGATTTTGATCATGAGTTTGAATAATAGAATTGCCAATATGACTATTATTCATACCTGCACCGCTAGCGATGTGGACTTAATCATTCTCATGGTACTTCTCATGGTGTGGAGCCGCTCGAGCTCGCTGGTGATGTGATCAGTGGTGCCGGTGTCGATGACCCATCCCCCATTGCCGCCATTGCTGTTGTAGTTGACGTTGGCGGCGGACCTCTCCCTTGGGACGAAATCCTCATCATAGCGGTACCAGCAGTCCTTAACTACATGGCCCGTCACATTGCAGAGTTGGCACCGGGGTCGATCGCCGCCGGTGTTTCCATTGCCATGGTCACGGCCATTGGTGTAGTAGTTGCCGCGGCCGCGACCATTTTTGGAGTTGTTGTAGTTGCCGTTGTAGCCTCCTTGGCCACCGTTGCCGCCTCCAAAGTTCTCGTGACCTTGTTGGCCGCAACCGCCTCCACCACGGCCGAAGCCTCCATGGCCACGACCACCGCGCATAGCGGCGTTGACAGAGGACTGCGAGAAACCACCCCCGCGAATCATCTGTTGGCGACTTTCATAGGATAAAAGCTGAGAGTATAACTCGCTCACAGTGATGGGATCGGTCCTGGCAAGGATGGCGGCGAAAAGCGAGTCATAGTTGGGTTCGTGGAGACCGATGAGGATGTAGGAGACCATGTCCCCGTCCTCAAGAATCTTGCCGACGGAGACCATCTCGTTCTCCAAGGTCTTCATGTGGGCAACGTACTCAACCATGGATTTGTTGCCCTTGTCCGCGTTGGCGAGGGCGATGCGCGTGTTGGTGGTGTGGGCACGTGACCTCGCCTGATACATCTCCTGCAGGGTATCCCACAGCTCGGCCGCCGTCTTGGCGCTAACAGCATGCGGGAGCACCCCCCCCCCCCTCGTGAGAGGGAAGAGAGGAGGAAGCTGAGGACCTTCTGGTCATGTGCGACCCAGTCGTCATAGGCTGGATTGAGCTCGACGAGGGTCTCCTCGCCGTGCTTGACGTCGATGGTTTCTTTGGGTGCCTTGATGGTTCCCTCCAGGTAACCGAGGAGGCGGGCACCCTTGACCGCCGACAGCACCTGGGCCTGCCAGAGGACGAAGTTCCCTTTCCCAAGCTTCTCGGTGACGCCGGAGCCAAAGGTAGGAGAGGCAACGGGCGTCGCCGAGGAGGAAGAAGCAGGGACCTACATGGGCTCGATGGCGATGTCGATGAGATTGGTTTAGGCTAGATGTAGATGGAGGAAAAAGGCTCTGATACCATGTGCTAATTTAGGTTAAGATGCATACCTCTCCAAGGTGCACCCTGCATGTTAATATAGGCACGGTTCACCATCCACCAGCAAGGGATATACATGAGTTTGTTTAAACAACAATCTAATCTATCTATCCATCGGTGCTTTATCTTAACAACCCCGTGGTTACAACCTTATCATATAAGGCGAGATATAGCTAACACGCTCAAGGTATCTACCACAGAGGCATTTCCGTGACATGCAATAGGAATTCAAATTGGCCGTTTGCTGCTCTGAATCTTGCAAGACACATATTCTTCGGATTTCCACATGTGTATTCACAAGCTGGAATGTCTAGTCTCTTTTTTTCACGAGCACGCGGAAAGCATGCCATATTTTTGTAAAAAGGGAGCAATAAAGTTACAAGAAAGTCAGATCCAACTGCACACAATTGACCACAGTCTATAAGTGCCATCAAGCTGCAAAGGAAGTAAATAACTTCTTCATTTTCCATCTTTAAAGAATCATGGATGGGCAATAGCTATGCAGTCGCATGTATACATAAAAGATGAAGAGCTTGGCAACATGGAAACCTTCCTTGGTTATGTGGCAGTACTTAACTCTGAAGTACTGCAGCTGGCGACAATGGGACACCTTCAGTTGGCATCTGACTATACTCAGCCGCTTGAGATTTTTCACAACTGCACAAGATAGTGCGGAGATCCTGCCTTGCGGTATTCAGTAAATGGAGATCGAGCTTTCTTAAGTTTGACCTATGAATTGGGGGGAGATGGTTTGAAAGCTACAAAGCTAAGCTGAAGATACCGACACTTTGTTAGAATACATATATGTGTATAAATTAGAGATAGACTAGGACTTTACATCTTATACTTCAAGTCTTCATCTATCTTCGTGTAATTCTATATAAACCTACAAAGACCAATACAATATAATATAATATTCTGGAATTAATATTTTTCACATGGTATCAGAGCGGTTAGCCTCACGGCACCGATCCTAGGTTTCTTCCACCACTTCCATATCGTGTCGTCCCCGGGGAAATCAATCTCTTCTCTTAGGGGGCGCGGTACCCGGTCTCGATCAAAGATCTGGCCAGTTCTTAGATTAGATACAATTATCGAAATTTCAATCTTATAGTTTAGATCCAATTAGCGCGATTAATTCTAGATCTCGATCCTCTCAAGTTCCGGTGAGAAGGAGTGCAAATTGGTGCTCAGTATGGGCCGATCGGCCGATATACTTCGAGTGGAGCGGCATCGATCTCCACGGGCAACCCGCACGCAGGAGAAACCAGGTCTACGTCGACGACCGCACGCAGGAGAAACCAGGTCTACGTCGACGACCGCACGCAATCTTCGAGCGGCTCAAACTCCAGCGGGAAGCTTCACGCAGCCATGCACTCGGCCGCAACATGCATGCGCGTTGGGGGGTCTCCAGCTGCTATGTCTTGTCTCTAAGCCAACACCATCTGCAGTGCTGCACTACCAGCCAGGGGACACCACATACAAGATCCTAATTTGCATCAAGGTAATCATCAACGATCAGGGATATGTCAGAGCACGGATGATGCATGCGACCCAAAGACCGACAACTACACCATGCGTAACTCCATCGATATGGATGACGACCATGACACGCCGCCGCCCGTCTACATCTTCTTCGAGCCGTCTTACAGTGCAGGACATCGGGAGGGCGCATGGGTCTTCATTGAATTCAGAAAACGTCATCTATATCGAGCTGACATCAAGATCTGCACTGCTTCGAGATGCGACTATATCGACACCAAGATTTGCATTCCATCAAGCCGGACTACATCAACCCAAATCACGACATCAAGCTGTATGACTACACCAAGATCTTCGTCGAGCATATCCATGAAGAAGCGACATCAACATCATCCATACGCCAGACCGGTGTGAGAGACTACTACGCCGACTTCTCCGACTTCAAGGTTTCGACATCATCGCCGCCACAAGGGACGTCTTCAAGCGACAATCATCGCCGACATGCCTACTCCTTTATCGCCGACACATCATCGCCAAGGTCTACATCAGCGTGGTCTTCATCAACATCTTCGTTTACAAATCGCCACCGCCGCTACATCGTCCGCATGATGGACATACAACTACGTACGACGCCCTCTGACAGTACACATACTGCAAGGCACGACGATGACAAGGCCGCGTCCACGACAACGACGACTGCATCAACAAACCGGCATCACAATTGTGATGCCCCTACGACCACACATATGGTTCTGGCAAATCCTTGTGTGTTTGGTGGGTTTCTCTGATTCTGGCAAAACCGATGGTCTCACTTATGACTGCGTCCAAGAGACGCCCCGATGGTACCTCTACAAGGTGTAAAAAGTCCATAACTGCAGCTCCGTCAACTACAGCAAAAAACGCGCAATTTTTTGTGTGCCCCCGACACTGGCTGCCATATAACATACGACGACTACGACATCGACCATACCCACCTTGACTACAGCAATATCACGATCGGCTACCTCGACATCGACAACAACATCTACAGCTACACAACAGCAACAACTCCATTCAACTGCATCTGCATCATCACTTGTGTTCACGACACTCCCACTGTGAATGTGGGAGGGAAGAGAGGCATCAGAAATGGACGCAGTCACCGCCCCTAGGTGTTGGCCATGACCATCAGAGACGCAGTTGATGATAACAAGGAGGAGAATACGGCGGACTTCAAATCCAGTAGCAAACGTTCACTCACTCCCGCTACGACTGAGAGGATGTTAAAATACGTATACATATATAGATTAGAGATAGACTAGAACTCTACATCTTGTACTCTAAGTTTTCATTTATCCCGTATACGTCTATATATAGCTCTCGTAAGAATCAAATCAATATACAACAAAAAATATTAAGGTTCTATTTTTTCACAACACTCTCCCTCTAAAAGTGCAAAGGGGAACCTGTAATGATCCCCATTCGAGATATCTTTTTGGCGGTGCCAGCTCAAAAGCTAGATCTTTTTCCAGAGGACGATATAGCAAACCTAATCCAATTATTGAGAGGATCACCAGCTTGCTCTGAAACATCAATTTTATTTTAAGTTGGTTGATGACTTCACCATGGTGCTTCTGAAAAAACACATTAACACGGGCGATGAACACATTTACATGAACATGTTGTTTCCCCCATGCCTTCGCATCTTCTTGTCGGTTTAATATGGGCATGCTTATCTGCTGTTGCTGCGTACTACTTACCAGATAGTTGCCCATCCTATGCTGAACAGAACAAGGTGATGTTAGAAAAAAATCAGGAGGTGGGCTTTGAGTTAATATAATGAGCAACTTGCCAGATAGTTTCCCATCATGTGCTGAAGGGAACCAGGTTGGATACTACACTTTGACAGCATCAATAAAAACCAATTTTCACCTCCATAATTTCAGCCCAGAAAAGTGATCTGTGTAGGTGCTGGTATGCTTTGGGCTAAGTACATCTCTCCAGGTATTCAGTCTTCACCTGTTCCTGCCAAACTTCTAAAGCAATTTACAGAGTAAACTAATGTTCCTGAGGGGAACACATAAGCCACACCTACAGGCAACAAAAACTTCAAACGAACACCATCCGGCTCGAGTTAATCTATGTTCTATGGGCAGGATTACTTATGTGCCAAAGATAAGGGGGTGTTTGGTTTCCAGCCACAGTTTGCCAAGCCAAAGTTTAGCAATTTGGAATGTGTTTGGTTTTTGCCACATTTTATTAACCACATGGTCCATCTGTCATAGAGTGAATTTATTGCCAAATTTTTCCACAATTTGTGGCTTTCATTTTCTCGCCACACTTCTTTGGCTGCCACACTTGCCAAAGTTAGGGTTGGAAAAGTGTGGCCGGTAACAAAACATGCCCTAAATCTGATAATTCCATCATATGTCGACAAACAAGGATCAACGATCATTTTCTAGGATACTGCTAGTGACACTCTTCCCTAGCTATGTTCCCGACGACAAAGTCGCCAAGGTCATCGGATGCATCCACAGCCACTGCCTTAATTTAGTCACATGGATGAGGGTAACATTTCAATCGCGGACGATTCTGAAAATACTTTTGCTTCGGTGTCCCCCCCCCCCCTATCCATCAAACTTATATGAAACTAAAGATACAAAGACGGTCATGATTGATGATACCCCTTTGTTTACAATGCATGAAAGGGTATTGGTCAATCCTAGCCATCTTTGTGTTTTTAGTTTCATTAGTTTGAGGGAGGGGGGACACCAAAGCACACTTGCTCCCTAAATACTCACTAACGTCTTACAACCCACAAAATATATCTTGAGAATGCAGATACCTCTATGAAGAACAACCTACCGAGACAAGTGACCAACCACCGATAAACTCTGGATACATGCAGTCAAGGGAGCCATGTCGACTCCTTTATACTTTGTATAGCCATATGGACCTCCTGGCCATGGTGGGCACGAGCCGGAGCGGCAAAAAGTGTGATCGTGGGGCGCGCAGCGAGATGGGTTTGATCTGGACCTTGATCCGATTTGATACTTGTATTTGGCGTTGCCTTGCCTTCTCCTTCGTTGTTCCGATCGGCGGCGTGGGGGCCTACTGGTGTGCTTGAATAATGGTGGCGGTCCTAGGGTTCCTCTCATGCAAAGATGAAGATCTACTTGATGCTGGCCCTCATGGATCTGGTCGGAATGGTGAGTTTCGGAAGGCTCCACCAACGAACTCCCATGGGCGAATAATGCCTGGAGATTGCCGGATTGGAGGGATTTAGTTGTGCGTACCCATGTTTTACTCTGACCGTTTGGGTTCAGAGGGAGCGCTTCGAAGCTCTTTGGCTGTTAATATCATGGGGCATGTTCTAGTTCCATGGTGCTTACGGAGAATGTCATGGAGACCGAGTTCTAAGAACTGACAATGGTGGTTCGAGTGTGGGTGTTGATGAAGAATTGTCTTGCTGACTCGTAACTTGGAGCAGTGGCATGCAAGTGGGGTCGACTGCACAGGAGATGATCAGTCATACATTTCAGGGTGAAAACCCAGGGTCTGACCTTAATTGGTTGTGCCTGACAATGGCCTTGTTGAAAGTATTGTTTTGAGAGCGTGGACTTTCTTCAGGGTGAAAACCTAAGATCTATGATTGGGCAATAACGGTGTGTGTGCAATGTTCCCTTCTTGGAGGCGTCTCTTTTGGAGAAGCTAGACTTCTGGTGTTGTCTTGGTGGTGGTAGTACTGCTGTTCCAACGAATGGATCACCGTAGCGGGACTTTTTTTTGTAATTCTTCTTTTCTTTTTTGGCTGTGTGCATCCGTAGGGCCGCTAGGAAAATGCGTTTTTGCAGAATCTGGGTGTAATTGGTATCTTCTGATATTAATATATGCTTCTTTCCAAAAAAAAAATAGCTACTCAACAAATAATTTCCTATTCCTTCTCCCTAAAAAGGAATTTTCTATTCCTTCCTTATAGATGCAGAAGGCACGTCTTTAAGATTCAAAGATCACTATATGGCCAATTGACTCAATATTGAGGAATAAGATGTGCAATACCTGACGATGATAGAAAGACGAATGCCATCAAACCACTTGCATCGGATAACAATCACAAAGCAGGCACACCCTGACCCTGTTTATCAAACTACAACATAGACAAAAATTACAGTCTCCCCCCCCCCTCTCTCACGAGTATATATATGCCACTATGTGGAGTCCAATCTAAGAGGCAAGTCTGCCCTGGGATACCTAGGCATCGTGTTACCTTCTCCAAACCCGACGACAAGGATCCGACTATTGAAATACGTAAAAGTGATGGTAGACTTGCAGGAAACATCATATCATAATAACCATTTTTCTTGACAGGGCATTCAACTTGATGATACAACTTATTATCAAACTTATGTTTAGATTACAATAGCATGTACCTAATTAGTACATCCACCTGGTCCACCATAATATACATGCATGCCATCATCATCTTGCCCAAATTTATCAACTGTATAACATGTCATTCTGCTACTGCTCGCAATGGTCTTGACGATATTTGGTGTAGCATACCTGTTATTCCCATCCACAATTTTAATATCTCTCATGAAAGCTGCCTTTCCAAAACCCTCTGAAGCAAAATGTCCACTTCCCATTTCGGGAAAATTTGATTGCATTGTTGGGCCACTAAGATGTCCACCCCAAAATGCTATATTCGATTTATCCTTTAAGTTGTCGAAGAGTGAGCTTGGCCAATATCCAATAGGGGTCTTGTTCTTGCCATGTGCTAACCACCAGTTTGTAGTCTTTGGGTCCTATAACACATTAAAGATGATAGATGATCATGTAACATTAAGTACAAAAAATTGCATGCCATTATTACACCAAAATATCACTAATATATATGTTCAAAATAGTTTGTATAGTTCAGATGATAATTCCAATTAATATATGATATTAGAAGGTATAAATAAAATAAACTGGATAGGGTGAATCAAGATTATTTATAGAGGACATTTGTAGTATATTTGTGTTGATAATTCAAATACTTCATAGGATCAACATTTCTTAATTCATTTGTTTGATCTAATATTGATGGACTGAGAAAAACAATGTACTATTGCACTAACCACTAGATTTGAATAAATAATATCTTCTAACATTAGCAAATACTACCATCGATACAAGTTAGTTGGGGACGTACATGACCCACATTTCATGCATGTAAATAATAAGTCATAAATTATTTAATCTTATAATAAATACCTTAAACAAAAGAACATGTATGTCATATTGAGGGCCATTATATACAGAAATTGGTTTTACTCTTCCTCCGAGGCCAACCCTCGGACTAACTTGCACAAAACCAGGACATCGGTGATCCCAGCAGGCATTGTTGCCCTTACCATACTGCCACAAAAATATACATGTTAAAGAAGTTTCTACTTGCATAGTGCTAATGCATAACTTTTTGGGTTGAGGTTACATGTCATTACCCAACTAGCGTGAAATCTAGCAAAATTATCACCATGCAAGCTTGGCCACACCTACAAAGGTTTAATAGAACATTAACAAACAAGAAAAATCTCTTGAAATGTATACGCAAGTTTGGAGTGATATAAAAATACAAGCTTTATATTTCCACTACTTTAAATGTACTAACATATCAAGGTCATGTAATATTAGTTGGATATAATTTTGTATAGAAATTCATTTTTTGAAGTCCTATATTAGATTGTATACTCTAGGTAATTATTTGGTTGTTACAAGTTTTAAAGAACTCAAATATTTCTAAACATGGTTACAATTAAGTTGAGTGCACTTACAACAGAGCCAACGGCAATAGTTTCACAATAGCTTCTGTTCTCGTTATTTGACATCTCAACCCATGATGCACTAAAATCTTCTGTTTTTTCTTTCACTTTTGGCTCATAAACATTTATGGAAACATAAGACCCATAAATATCATCTACTGTTTTCATACCTGCGAGCTACAACAAATAAATAAATAATAGTTATTAGGGGTGGTAAAGAGTAAGCAAATAATCATGAGGACAATTGAGCAAATGAATTTAATTTTTTTAATAGCTATCATGTTACTATAATAAATCAAGGGTTTGCATTATTAAGTGCAAAATTTAAAATGCGAAAATATGACAATGTAACTTTCCAAATATGATGATCTAATTTATTGGTAGTTCGTACGAGAGAAAAGTGGATTTGAATATTCTAGATGTTGAAAATTGACTTGATAATAAGAAGTAAACAATCTCATATTCAGGAGATCAAGTAACTAGGTGTGAAATGTTCATATTTCAAATACTAATTGTTTTTAGTTAGTTTATCACATGGGATTTTGATATAATGTTGTTTATCACACAACAATTTGTTATATGCCACATATTGAAGAGCATTTGCCATGGATAGTCAAGGCACTAAAATGGGTAACATAGGATTCAAATTTAATCTAGCTTGTTAAATTGTAAGCACTCTAGGATCCTTACATACACAGAAATGGTAAGGGAAAGATTACCTAGTGTAAATTTTAGATTCATAAACCTATGTAAGGTGGGTATTGGAACTTAAGTATTCAGCTTCTGCAATGTATTCCACTATATTTAACATATTAACTAGGTACATGATAAAAATAAGAATATGAATTGTTATTCACCACACATTTAATGTATATCATTTATTTAGTATAAATAAATTTTGTGAAAATAAAGACTAAAGTTGTTGCATAATCTAGATCCATTGAAGGAAAATTAATGGAAATATTGTGTCGTGGATGTGATCGTGTGAACAAACTTTGAATTTTTTCATAAGAAAACATCTATATATCTCACAAATACCATTATGAAGTAGATTTTCAAAATTTGGAAGAATATTCCATGTTATTTGTAATATAGAGGATAGTCTATCCAAATTAGTTTGACATAGTTGGTAAAATACATTCATATGACATAACCATTATTTATTTGATAAATTCATTGGCACAATGAGTATATATTAGGGCTTCTCCATATAATTAAGCACATAGTAACATTGAACATATATGAAGAAAGGTTTATTCAATTCATTCACAACTCTTGCTAATGTATTATATGCGTACCTCTCCTTTACCAACATAAGAAGCCATTGGGTGAAAATTTGAAATGTCTATTTTACCATCTTTTCTATCTTGTAATATTGGGACGGATCCTTCTGGGCATGCGACAAAGGGCAATTGTGCTATTAATTTGGTAGCTTCTGATAAAGACCGATTATGTAGCTCATATGGATAAGAGCTAGGTTTCATCTGTTTCACAAGTATAACAACGTTAGTCAAACTGAACACCAAAGTGCTCTTACATGCACGTGTGAGAGGCCAATGCCAATTTAACTACCAGATGGATGGAAATAGGGGTGAAGTTAATATGAAAATGGAATAAAAATGGACTTGATAACTTTGATTCCAATTTTGGATAAAACTGAAATGGCTATGAGTACTGCTCAATACAAAAACAGAAAAACACTATAATCATCAATGAATATGCATAAACTAATTTATTTCTCCGTAATTTTCACCAGTTCCTTTCATCATAATTTGGAAATATATTTAAAGATATTCATTGACTGGTTGAGATTATATCTGGTTTTGAATAAATATATATTTTAAAGGTAGAAACATATAGATTAAAAAATGTTCAAACTTAAGAAAAATGAACTCCAATATATAGGATGTTTCTTTGTCGCGAATTCAAAACCAACTACCATCTAGCCAATTTATCAATCTCTCCACCTCTAACCCCTGCCGGATCTCTCTAATATATCTTTTCTCCTTTCCTTCTAACTAGCCTTTGTAAATAGATAAATCTTGAAATTTAAAGGCCCGCCACATATCAGGCACCTAGTAGGAGGTGGAAGCATAATCACAGAATTTTCACTGCCATTTTTCCATGTCCACCAAAACAACAGCAACAAGGTAAGACCATAACATTGTCTATATTTCCGTACAGTTTCAGTGGATACACGTAGGAGTTTGTAATTGATATAATATATTGATGATGGTGTATTCATTATACGTTTTACAATGAAATTGCTAACAACTAACCTGTATTTCATGATTCTTCAACAAGGGGTGGTCAAGAGCTGGTTGTTGGTTTATATCAATGCAGTTGAAGACGTCCCCTTCTTCAGTCTATATTGGAGATTCAAATAGTACTTGTTAGAAATTTATCGCAATCTATATAAAAATAACAAAAACTAAACAAAGTCAGTGTTTTTTGTTCACGTACCTTAATGATCTTGACGACATGATCACTAGATCGTATTTCTCCAAGAGCCAAAGCAACACATAGGAGGAAAATGATCAGTATGTTTGCTACAGATGTTATCATTGTCGATTGAAACGGCGATTGCTCACCCTACTTTTCTTTGTTTCTTTGAGAAGTATGCCTACTCATCATAGTAATGTAGTATATAAGAGGGGAGGGGAGGGGGTAGGTAGGAGGAGGGTTAGGTATGTCATTTTACTGCTTTCCTCCATTATAGGGACGCAATAAATAGTGCATTAAAATAAATTTGTCTACTCCTAGCAATAAATAAATAAATTGGCTGGACAAATTTCACACATACTTAATCGAGATAAGGAATATATATTATGGACTAGCCAGGAAGGAAACAAATGATATGCATATAAATTTTCTGGATTTGGCTTACTAATATAGTCATTAATGACAGAATATTCAGTGTTTACAAATAAATGATATGCATTAAATTTGAGGTAAATAAAAATCTATAATCTTATATTTTGTGGTCGTGAATGCAGCAGACGTGTCCAACAGCTAATCGGTGGAAGAAGCCGGCAACCTGTTCCTATGATTCTGAAGAAACAAATGCGTATATATATACTGTAATTTCTGTACAATACTCCTGGTTGGGTTTCGTGACTCGGCTCGATTCAGACACTGTGGCGGGCCGAGCCCTCATATTCGCATTTCTGGTGCGTACGCACGAATACATCTTTCAATAACCGCCTGTGGCTCTCCCACGTAAGCATCATTTTTTTGATAGTTAACCTACAATAAGTTAACGAACCAAACTCCACTGTGTGAAGTCACAAGTTATAGGAACTGATGATCCCGGATCGCCCAGTTGCCAATGCATGTCTACTTGCAATAAAAGTAGCCACATCATAACGAGGTCACATGGAAAAAAAAGGTTCCTTAAAACTGCAGTCTTGTTGGTACATCTTGCAAACAGATGTTGATCGGTACGGGAGTAGCCATATTGACGTTGCATTTGCAGATGTTGATTGGAGCTTTGAGTGCCTGAACGCTGATCAGAGGATGACTCCACCATCATCTGAACGAAATAGACAAAAACATTCAGACAGTACAAATGGATTTCAGGATCAAATTGTTTCATATATTGAAGAGAAAATACTTCAAAAAAAGTATTGAAGAGAAAATGTAGGTGCCACGTGCAGGAGCAGAGAAGCATTTGTCCCATCGGTAATAATATTGATCTCGGCTGAATTTGGAACGTGTTTATTAGCATTGTGATTCGCAATGTCTGTCAGTCAGTTCCCAGTTCATAACTGTACCTAGTATTGTTTTTGGACAAGGCCGGCTGGGGTAGCATGAGCGAGGTGATGTATGTACCTTAAATCTGGACAATTCACAGTGAAACCCTTGCATAATTTTCTGAAGATGTCGCAGGTGACTTTTCCACAGATGGACTCAAGGAAAGTCAAGATTCATCTTATGATTAAAGCTTCATGTGGCTCTGTATCAGGATGAGAGTACACTGAAAAAGGACAATTTGAGGAATGGGGTTCGAAGGGCGATCAATGGTGTGAGTTCTGTGGTTCCGTTCAATCAATGGATCACACTTTTCCTTGAGTCCTTAAGCTAAATATGTATGGAGGATGGTGGGCTGTGCGTTTGGCCTCAACACGATCAATGGAAGATCTGTCTAGCAGATGACCTATGCAGTTCCAAGTGAGGGAACAACGTATGGTAACCATAGGAACAATGGCCATATGCTAGTCCTTACGGAAGTTAAGAATTACAGCTTGTTTCAAACAGACGAATCCTGGTGATGCATCTAATGTTGCGTTTTCTGCATGTCGCTGGTTGGACTTAAGGCTCAACAACTTCTACGGCGAGCAACCAGCAGACTGTTAAGAGCTGCAGTTGAAGCATTTTGTGGTAAGGCCAACCCACAAACGGAGAGGATAGAGCGGCGTGGTCCGTTTCGGCGCAAACCGTGTCCAAACCTGGGGCTGAAATGCGGTGGGACGGACGCCGGCCTCGTCCGACCGTGTCCACCCGAGGCTTCGACGGGTCCCACGTGGAGGTGTCCCAGAAGGAGGGACCACATCCTTTTTGATGGGACCGCGGCGTCCTCCCCATCCACATCGACACTCCACTTCCACTCCCAGTCCCGCTTGGGTCAAACCCCAAAACCCTAGCCGCTCCCTACCCACTGACAAGCCCCTCCGTCGCCGGCCGCGATGACGAAGGGGAGCTGGAAGGGTTGGTTTCGGCGAGGCCGGCTCCTCCACCAACGGCGGCCGTGGCCGCCATTCCGTGTCTATCTCGCCGCCAATGTGCAGCTCCACGTTCTTCCACGGCCCAGCGACACGCCGCGCCCGTGCTCTGAGAGGTGCGTTTACGTGAGCCTCGAGGTTGTGCGCACGCTTGCAGAGGCAGGCATGCCCCCTTGTGGCCGGACGTGTACCTGCCGGGGGGTGGCATCTCAACGGTGCTCACGTGCATGTGTCGTCCATATTAGGCTCGGGCCATGCGCGCCGCCGCGAGATCTTCCGTCGCCGGGCCTTCTTGCCGCCAGATCTATGGCAGGATCCGTCCTACGCCATCCACTCCCCGGTCGCGAGGCCATCGAGGCCCACCTTGAGAACCTCGACAACGACGAGGAGGACTACTGGGAGGAGTCCATCGAGGACTCCGGCGTGGAGGACGACGACGGCAGCCTCAACTTCCTACCACCACAGTCCGGCGTCCTGAACTAGTCGCGGTACAGGGGCGCCGACACCGTCGAGTCCGAGGTATGGCCTTGGCCCGGCCAGGTGGAGGTCAAGGAGGAGCCGCAGCCGCAGCCCCGGCCGATGACGGAGGAGAAGGAGCTCCAGACCAGGACTTTTATGTAATATTGTTTAATTATTTTTGGCCGCTTCTTTTTTTTTGCATGTTTTTTTCTTTGCGAGGAGTGGCCGTTGGGGACACAGGCCACCGCAACCGGGTTGGGCCTGGATGGCGTGTCCTCCACTCCCGCAAATGTACCAAATCGGACGAAATCGATGTTGGAAATGCAAGGACCCGTTGCCTAAGCATATGGCTGGTGTCCGACTGTGCACTGTATGAGTTGGCATCCTGGTTTGGCGCCCAGCTCAATGTGTGGGCTTTGCTCTGTTTTGTATGAGCTCTATCTGGGGGTCATGCTCCGTGTAATTGCAAACCGGCCCAGAGGTTCGCCGCGCCGCCCAGAGCCCGCCTGGCGTCGTGCTTGCCCGCGGTGATGGAAAGGCAGATGGTGTTTGAGATTTGGTTGAGGTAGAGGTAGTGCAGTTAGAGTAGAAAGGCACGCCTGCATCATCCTAGTTACACGCCGGCTCCAAGGGTGTGTTCGGTTCTGGAATTCGGTGGAACGGAACCGGTCCGTTCCGCGTCTAGCGTCCGTTCGTGGGTTCGGTTGGAAGAAAGGAACGGAACCAGGTAGTTCCTCGGAATGGAATATTCCTCTAATATGCGGAACGAGGTCGTCCGACCGAATCGGCCGGACCGCGCGGAACGGCTCGCTAATTCGCGAACTAATCCAGCTAAGATGATTAGTTACTGAATCAACGTGGATTTTTGGCTGTGCTGATGATCAGCTGAGATGATTAGCGACAAAATTTTGCAAAAACACGCTGTCTTCTAATTTGAGTATATTTTGCAAAGATTTTGAAAAAAAGATTTCTATGATTTGGTACTTTTAGCAAAGATTTTAAGACAAAAATAAATATTTGCTACCATTAATTACAATTGTTAAATTTAAGCTTAAATTATTAGAATTTTAAGCATCATTATAGCTATTCCGTTCCGGTCCCAATTCTTCCAACCGAACACAATATGGGACCATTCCGTTCCTCGTTCTTTTCCGAACCGAACACAGGGTCGGAACCGTCCCATACTCTCGGAACGGACTCACTCCGTTCCATTCCCTCTCGTTCTAGAACCGAACACACCCCAAGGGGAGCGAAACCGGGAAACAACGCAATTGACGCACAAGACTACCGGGTGAAGGACGAAACGCATAATAAACAGTAGGCAACCGGGAGACTGCCGGTTATTATCGATTTGCAATGCAAGAAAAACAAAAAAGGACAGCCCGGAGTCCATCACGGTGACGGCGGCGCGACACGTCACGTCGTCACCCTATTGGGGGGGTCGCCGGGAGCTCAGGTTCCATATGGGAACAGCTCACGGAGTCATCGTCCTGGCATCGAGCTTCTTCGACTTCGGCATGTTCGGTAGTCTAGGTTGCCTTATGTTAGGCATGGCGTCTTTTGTTTTTTCTTGTTCGACTTTGAGTTGGTGGCTTGCCACCATCACGATTGCCGGTCTTCTTCTTGACCTGCTTGTTTGAGGATCTCTTCTTTATTTTGTATTGGTTCGGCCATATGGCTTTATTTATAAAGCAAGACAAAAGACTATTTCGAGAGTCCATCGCCTAGAAACGCGACCAGCAGTGCACGCGACGCATGGTGATTGGCCAGAAACCGAAATCTACAGTATTCGATATGCCTCAAATCGACCGCCCTTTGATGTAGCTAGTATTTGGATGTGTTTTTAAATTACCAATTTGCTTTTTATTTGATTCTTTTTAAAGAAATTCTATTGGGCTAAGCCACTCTTTTCAAAGAAATTTCACATATAGGTTTCCTATATATATGGGACACCATGGTGCCCCGGACACCATACCTGTATTTCATTCAAATTCTTACATATCTGATAGTGTACGTACGCAAATTTTACATACCTAACATGTACATATCTAAGTTATATGTATCCTAGTTACGTATACCCAAGGTACCACATATCTAAAGCTTATGTACCCAAATTACATATATATATTCACGTATGCAGGATATGTATACATTAGTTATGTGATACCTTAGATATATGTAAATTGTATGCATATCTTAGATATGTGATACCTAGGTAAATCTATTTTTAGACCGGTTTGTACTTTGTCTTAGCCGGCGGGCTTTTTTGACTGTCGAATTAGGGTCGTGCGATCGGGATGCCTTCCACCGCAGAACGCGTCGCGAGTGCCCATCTCCATCGCCCCATTTTATCAGCTCCCAACCTCAGCGTGCGTGCTTCCCAGGAGATCTCCCAGCGCCATCGCCTGGTTCCTTGCTCCACCACGCATGGCGACCCTATCCCGCGCTGGAAAACGGCTCTTCGTGCTCGCTGGCGCAACGCGTCGTCTAGCCCGGTCTCTCCTCAGCCACCCCGACCAACTTCTCGTATTTGTCGTCGGATGCGAATGGTACATCGTCAACTGCAACAACAATAGGAGTTCTCGAGGAAGCTCACCCAGGCGGGGCACAACGAGTTCCCGCGCTCCGTATTTCCGTACGCCTCCGCCGTGTAGCAGCATCGGGACCTGATGCCTTCTTGTACACCTCATCCCACTACTGCCATGGTCATCGCCGGAATTCCTCGCATCAGCTCCGAAGGATGCGTGCCTTTGGGCCGCAGCGAAGTGCAGGCAAGGTCTCAGAAGTAGCAGCCTAGCAGGGATGTCGGCTGGCGCTGCAGCAGTAAGTCAAACCGCGTATGCATACGGTGATCCAGCATACCACTGCATGTGTAGTACACTATAGTCGTTGACATGACATCCACAGAACACCGTTCTGTAAATATCACATTCCTCAGAGTGGTACAACAGAAACATTGCGGGTCCATATTACAAACATTCACACATTATTATTAATTACAATACCAGAAGTTCAAGACTTCAAAAGGATTCAACTTACAAACCAAAATATAAAGTGTTTCAGCGGAATTCAAAAGTAGCAACTCCAACTAGGAGTTGAGCTCAGCAGCTTATTCTATATGGTTCATGCTGCTCGGCTCTGTCGGTTACTACTAACTAGGGCACTTAGTTTGACTCGTTGCCATCGACACCATAGCGGATTTCGTAATCCACTCCTTCAACACCTCCTGACAGGTCAGGCTCCTCGTAGAACACATCTTCTTGGCATTCGGCTGTATACATTGGCGTGTCTTCGGGATCCTCAGAGTCTAAGCAAGGGATCAAAATAAAGGATGAGTAACAGCGTTACCCAGCAAATTCATTTTTTTTTGGAAAGGAGCGTATATTAATATCGAAGGATACCAATTACACTCAGCCTCTGCAACAACGCATTACCAAAATGGCACTACGGATGCACACAGCCAAAAAATAAAGGAAGAATTACAGGGAAAAAAGTCCCGCTTTAGTGATCTATGCCCTACAACAACGATCAAACACCACCAAGGCGGCACCAGAAATCCATCCCCTCCAAAAGCGACGCCTCCAAGAAGGGAACAGTGCACCAGCGTTGTCATCGCCCTGATCATCGATCATAGGTTTTCACCCTGGAGAAAGTCCGCGCTGACAAAACAATGCCTTCAACAAGGTCATTGCCAGGCACAACTAATTAAGGCCAGACCTTGGATTTTCACCCTCCAGCTTGAACCCTGGAAATCTCTTGTACTGTCGCCCCCACTTTCCAATGTCGCTGCTCCAAGACCTGGAACACCAAGCCAAAACCTCATCGCAAACAGGATTCACACCACCATTACTATTCTTCAGACCTTGGCTTTCATGTCATTCTCCACGGCTGACTTCACCATGGGACTAATGGCATGTCCTTGATGGCAACAGTCTGTAAAGCTTCACAACACTCCCTCTGAAACCAAACGGTCAGATAAAACATAGTTGCGCGCGACCGAGATCCATCCAATTTGGCGAACTCTGGCATGTCGTCCATTGGAGTTCACCAGCGGAATCTTCCGGAACACAACACTCCGACCAGATCGATGAAGTCATGGAGCAGGTAGATCTTCGTCCTGGTGCGAGAGGGATCCTAGGACCACCCCCCCTATTCAAAGCCAGACCGGAAGCCCCCACACCGCTGGTCTTCAGCGGTCACCAAGACCCACCGGAAAACGGCAGATCCATGGTGACCCAGGCCGCCATAACCACTAGCTCGACGAAGAGACGGCACCGCAGGTGGACACTAGATGAACGAGCACCGACCCGCAGCCCACCGTCCCAGATCGGATCAGATGGTCCGCTAGTCCGCCGCGCCGCCAACCGGATTTGAGGCCGCCTCATCGCCGCTCCACCCTAACCGCCACCCCTCCACCTCGCCAAGAGCGGCCATGGCACCAGATCCATACGCAGACCCCGTCCAACGCCGGGGAATCCCTCCCTTCCACCACGCTTGGGCCAGGAGGCCAGATCCCTGCCGCCCCCATCACCGGCGCCACGCTCTTAGGCCGGCGGGCCTCCGGGGGCGACGAGGAGGGAGGGGCAAGGAGGAGGGAGGTGGCGGCGGCGCAAGGGAAAGTCCCCCTCGGTCGCCTGGAGGAGGGCGACGCGAGGGGGTACGTAGGTACGTACGATGCGAGCCCCAAAAGCCCAAAGAAGGACAACTGGCCCCAGCAAATTCATTATATGCAAGGTGGTTAGTTTGATGCTCTAACTACCACCTCGGACTATAAGTCTTTGGTACTATGCAGTTTTTGTAAATATTTCTTCAAAGATTGATTTTATTATAAAAATCTATGACCATCAGCCTTCACAGGTTGACCAGAACTTTGATGGAGTTTCTTTCTTGCCGCGTTCGTAGCTCCTTCCCGAAACAACGAGTAGCAAGTTATAATTTTTACACTATGCAGAGGTGCGTTACTTTACCTATGAGAGATCAACTCCTTGTTGCACAACCGGGCGTACTTTCCCGTCCACAAGTCCATGATGTGGCGCCCAGTAGGTGATCCAAGCCAATCACTGCCCTCTTCGCGACCTCGCATGCCTCCTTGGTATACACCATGCCCATATAATGAATTACGGCAATGGTTTGTACAAACCGTTAGATGCCAGAACTATCGTCGGATGTTGAGGGCTCCCACCCATGTGCTGCATATCCTCTACGAATTACCAATTAATATGCACCCTACGAGGATAACGGCCACGACCTACACATCCGGCTGCATGCGAGAGGAAGAAGATACAGCTGACTTCTCCGTCTCATTCCAAATCTCATGGTTAACGCGTGATATATGGCGCTAGAATCACTGATGTCATGGGTTATTAATGTTGGAATTATGCCCTAGAGGCAATAATAAAGATGTTATTATTATAATTCTTGTTCATGATAATGTTTATATTCCATGCTAGAATTGTATTAAGCGGAAACTTTAATACTTGTGTGGTTTGTGAACAACACCGTGTCCCTAGTACGCCTCTAAGGACTAGCTCATTGATTAATGATGGTTAAGGTTTCCTAACCATGGACATGAGTTTTCAATTAATAATGATATCATATCATTGGGAGAATGGTATGATGGACAGACCCAAACTAAGCGAAGCAATTAGATCGTGTCATCGTGTTCGTCTTTGCGAAGCTTTTCTTATGTCAAATATTGTATTCCTTAGACCATGAGATAATACAACTCCCTGGTATCGGAAGAAAGCTTTGAGGTCATCAAATGTCATCTTATGAGAGGGTGATCATAAAGGTGTCTCTCAGGTGATTGGAAAGTATCTGTTGGGTTGTATGTATCGAGATGGGATTTGTCCCTCCCAAGTCAGAGAGATATACTTCGGGCCCACTCGGTAATCGATATCAACACCGCTTGCAATGGTTAAGGAGTTAATCACAAAGTGATATCGGATTACGGAACGAGTAAAGTACTTGCTGTGAACGAGATTGAACTAGGTATGACGGTACCGACAATCAAATCTCGGGCAAGTAAAATATCGCGAGACGAAGGGAATATATATATGGGATTGATTGAATCCTGGCATCGTGGTTCATCCGATATGATCATCGATGAATGTGTGGGAGTCAATATGAGTGCCTGCACTCGCTGTTGATTATTGATAGAAGATCATGTCTGCATATTCTCGAACCCCAGGGTCACACACTTAACGTGTCTCGACGCTAGGATAGATTGGATAATTGGTTTATGAGTATTTGTTCGGAGTCTCGGATGGGATCCGGGACATCACGAGAGGTTCCGGAGTGGTCCGGAGAATAAGATTCATATAAGGCGTGCAGTTTTGGAGTTCGAATTGTTCCGGTTAATCGGTATTGTACCGAAGCTTCTAGAACCTTCCGGAGGGGACCAACGTGGCCCCACCTTCCGGGAGGGCATGGGCCTATGAGGGAGTGCCTGGCCGCATTGGTCCAGGGCACAAGGCCCGAGGTCCCAGCCGCCAAGGGGTTTTAAACTCGAGATAGACCTTCTAGAAGGGGTTTGCCCCCCACTCCTTCTCCTTGGGGCCGCCGGTTTGGCTTGGGGGAGGGGGCTAGGGTTGCAGCCGCCCACCCCTCTATATAAAGAGGGCTGGGGGCGCACCACCGCCTTACACCTTCCCCTCCAAGCCCAGTCGCCCTGCTGCCCTCCTCTCTCTCCCTCCTGACTGTTTGTAGGCGAAGCCCTGCTGCAGAAATTCTCCACCATATACACCACGCCATCGTGTTGTAGATCCAATCCGTCTCTCCACCATACTTGCTGGTCCGAGGAAGGAGGATACGTCGAGGTGCTGCACGTGTGCATCTCACGGAGGCACCGCCACTTGTGGTGCTAGATCGGATCGGATCGCGAGGAGGAGAAGCGAGTACGACTACATCACCCACGTTCCGACGAACGCTCACGGCGAATCTTCAAGGGTATGAAGATCTAATCCAATCTCTCTCGTTGTTTGCATCTCCTAGATTAGATCTTGGATTTCCCTCTGTTCGCATCCGTAGAAAATTTTGATTTACTATGCCGCGAATCCCTTCAGTGGTATCAGAGCTAGATCTATGCGTAGATGTGTTTCACGAGTAGAACGCAACATGGTTGTTGCGTGCGTTGATGTTTTCTGTTGCAAGCCTCTTGTTTGTGTTCTTCTTATGACGCGGGATAGTGAGATTGAAGCGGTCCAGGACAACCTTACGCGACGTCGTTCGCGAGACCGGCTCCGCACTTGACGTGTGGCTTGTTCCACACATGCGCTGGTGGATGTCGGTTCTCTCACTATAGTTGTCATGGGATTAACACCGGAGTTTGGCAACCATAATATCACCGTTGTGGCTTTCCGTAGGTAAGAATCGTTCTTAGCATCTACTCCCATAAGCCACGTAAAACATGCAACAACAAAGTAGAGGCGTCTAACTTGTTTTTGCAGGGAGTGTTTTCTGTGATATGGTATGGCCCAAGATGTGATGTGTATAATGTATGCGATGATCATGTTTTGTAATGTTTCACGACTTGCATGACGATGAGTACACAACCGGCAGGATCCATATGGTTGTATTTATAATTGTGTATGACCTGTGTGTCAACTTATTATGCGCCATGTAATAGTTTCACTTTATCGCTAAGTAGTTAGCAATAGTTGTAGTTGCTATTCGTGGTGGAGGCAATCATGGTGGAGTGATGGAGATCATGCCGGAGCGCACAAGATGGAGATCATTGCGCGAAGATTGGCTATACCATGTCACATAAAGTTATATGCATGTGATGTTTATCCTTTTATGTATCTTATTATGCTTAGATCGCGACGGTAGCATTATAAGATGATTCCTCACTTAAAGATCAAGATAAAAATTGTGTTCTCCCCAAGTATGCACCGTTGCGAAAGTTCGTCGTGTCCAAGCATCACGTGATGATCGGGTGCTATAGACTCTACGCTCACATACAACAGGTACAAGCTAGTTTTGCACACGCGGAAATACTTGGGTCTAACTTGACGAGCCTAGCATGTACAGACATGGCCTCGGAACACATGAACCGAAAGGTTAAGCATGAGTCATATGAATGATATGATCGACACTTCGTTGTCCACCATTGAAACCACATCTCTTCTCGTGAAGATCGGATTAGGTGTGGTGAATTTGGATCGTGTTCACTAAACAACTTGAGGGATGTTGAATTTAGTGGGATTTCATCTAGTAATTTGATTAAAAGTTGAACTAGTTATCATGAACATAGTCTAATTTGTACTTGCAAATATTGTAGATCAAATGGCTAAGTCCAACTTCAACTTCAACGTTTTTGCTGAGAAGGAAAAGCTTAGAAACAATGGGTCTAACTTCACCAATTGGTTCCGCAATCTAAGAATCATTCTCTCGGCGGTCAAAAGGACTATGTCCTTGGGAAAGCGTTAGGTGACCTCTTTGCAATCGCGCCTGATCGAAAGCTGTGTATCGACCGCAAAGATGATTATGGTGTGATTAAGAGCACCATGTTGTTTGCTATGGAACCGAACTTCAAAATCGTTTTGAAGACTATCCCGGCCCTTTGAGATTCTCAAGAGCTGAAAACCATGTTTCGGACTCAGGCCCGTTCGAGAGATATGAGATCTCCGAGAAGTTCTTTAAGCGCAAGATGGAGGAAGGAGTTCCGTTAGTGAGCACGCCATTAAGATGACGGCTACACTCAACGCCTTGAGCAACTGGAATGCACGATTCCGGAGGATCTCAAGATTGATAGGGTTCTGCAATCACTCCTCCCGCTACAAAAGTTTTGTAGTGACTCATAATCGATTGGTTCCATTGATACGATCACGAGCTCTTCGCAAAGTCAAGGCCGGAAGTGGACATCAAAAGGATAATCATGTGTTGATGGTCAACAAGCCCACCTTTAAGAAAGGTAAGGAGCAAAGAAGCCCTTAAAGAAGGGCGGCAAGCGACCGCCTCGCTGAGAAGAAGCTCAAGTCTGGTCCTAAGCCGGACATCGAGTGCTTCTATTGCAAGGACAAGGGTCATCGAAGCATAATCGTCCAAATACTTAGCGGACAAGAAGGCTGGCACCATCAAAGGTATATTTGATATACATGTTATTGATGTTTTCCTTACTAGCCCTCGTTGTAGTTCCTGGGTATTTGATACCGGTTCAGTTGCTAATATTTGTAACTCGAAACAGGAGCTACGGAATAGACGGCGGCTTGCGAGGGATGAGGTGACGATGCGCATTGGCAACGGATCAAGAGTTGATGTGATGGCCGTCGGCACGCTTTCCTTAGTTTTACCTTCGGGATTAGTTTTAAACCTTAATAAATGTTATTATGTGCCTGCGTTGAGCATGAACATTATTTCTGGATCTTGTTTATTGCAAAACGGTTATTCATTTAAATCGGAGAATAATGGTTGTTCCATTTATATGAGTAACATCTTTTATGGTCATGCACCTATTGTGAATGGTTTATTTCTTATAAATCTCGAAAGGGACGAAACTGTTGGAATTATGCCCTAGAGGCAATAATAAAGATGTTATTATTATAATTCTTGTTCATGATAATGTTTATATTCCATGCTAGAATTGTATTAAGCGGAAACTTTAATACTTGTGTGGTTTGTGAACAACACCGTGTCCCTAGTACGCCTCTATGGACTAGCTCATTGATTAATGATGGTTAAGGTTTCCTAACCATGGACATGAGTTGTCAATTAATAATGAGATCATATCATTGGGGAATGATATGATGGACAGACCCAAACTAAGCGAAGCAATTAGATCGTGTCATCGTGTTCGTCTTTGCGAAGCATTTCTTATGTCAAATATTGTATTCCTTAGACCATGAGATAATACAACTCCCTGGTATCGGAAGAAAGCTTTGAGGTCATCAAACGTCATCCTATGAGAGGGTGATCATAAAGGTGTCTCTCAGGTGATCGGAAAGTATCTATTGGGTTGTATGTATCGAGATGGGATTTGTCCCTCCCAAGTTGGAGAGATATACTTCGGGCCCACTCGGTAATCGATATCAACACCGCTTGCAAGCATGTGGTTAAGGAGTTAATCACAAAGTGATATCGGATTACGGAACGAGTAAAGTACTTGCTGTGAACGAGATTGAACTAGGTATGACGGTACCGACGATCAAATCTCGGGCAAGTAAAATATCGCGAGACGAAGGGAATATATATATATGGGATTGATTGAATCCTGGCATCGTGGTTCATACGATATGATCATCGATGAATGTGTGGGAGTCAATATGGGTGCCCATACCCCGCTGTTGATTATTGATAGAAGATCATGTCTGCATATTCTCGAACCCGCAGGGTCACACACTTAACATGTCTCGACGCTAGGATAGATTGGATAATTGGTTTATGAGTTTTTGTTCGGAGTCTCGGATGGGATCCGGGACATCACGAGAGGTTCCGGAGTGGTCCGGAGAATAAGATTCATATAAGGCAGTGCAGTTTTTGGAGTTCGGAATTGTTCTGGGTTAATCGGTATTGTACCGGAAGCTTCTAGAACCTTCCGGAAGGGGACCAACGTGGCCCCACCTTCCGGGAGGGGGCATGGGCCTATGAGGGAGTGTCCTGGCTGCTTTGGGCCAGGGGCACAAGGCCCCATAGGGCCCAGCCGATCCTATAGAGTTTAAACTCGTTTAAACTAGAGATAGGGTTTCTAGAAAGGGGAGAATCCTTGCCCCCCACTTCTCCCTCCCTTGGCCGCCGGCCCAAGGCTTGGAGGAGGGGCAAGGGATGGCCGCCCCCCCCCCCCCCCCTATATATAGAGGGATGGTGCGCTCCCATCACCCTACACCTTGCCTCCAAACCCTAGTTGCCCTGCTGCCCTTCCTCTCTCCCTCCCGACTGTTTGTAGGCGAAGCCCTGCTGCAGAAATTCTCCACCATATACACCACGCCGTCGTGATGTAGATCCAATCTATCTCTCCACCATATTTGCTGGTCCGAGGAAGGAGGAGATGTCGAGGTGCTGCACGTGTGCATCTCACGGAGGCACCGCCACTTGTGGTGCTAGATCGGATCGGATCGCGAGGAGGAGAAGCGAGTACGACTACATCACCCACGTTCTGACGAACGTTCCGCTGTGCGAATCTTCAAGGGTATGAAGATCTAATCCAATCTCTCTTGTTGATTGCATCTTGTAACACCCTCAGAATCGGCCCTATGCAAGTTTTAGCAAAATTCGCCAAACCCGCATAGAAACGATTCGACGGTGCCCACCAGGCACTTTCGTGCGGGTGGAAAACAAAGTAATAACATTACACAACAGTCCTCGATGGGACCCACAGAACAGATATATATAACAGCGACTCAAAGAGTCAAGAAGACAGATGTAGTGTACAAGATCCAAATCACCTTGAAAATGGTAGAGCGTCCGACTACGGACAAGAAGCAAATGGGGCTAAGAGCCCTGAAGAATAACCAATGGCGTCCATAACCTGCCCGTGCCAAGCCGAAGGGTGACCACCTTGGCGTCGATCTCCAAACCTGCTTAACAAAAAGGGTGCCGACAAGGCAAAGCAGAAAACAAAGAAGGAGCGTCGATCTTGAGGCCAAGATTGCAGCGAGGCTAGAATTCGGCGGTCCTCGCCTACATAGGTATGGTGGACTGAAGCGGCAGCGGCAGCAATGCACTAAACAACCTATAGAGACTCGATACAACTGGCGGTTATCAGCGGAGGGTGAGAATGACCTATCCGGATCCAACCTGAAGCTATCACCAAACAAACCCATCCTGGCGTTTCCCCCTCGAGACCAAACGAGGAAGTCAACCGAGGAGAACACACCGCTGGCGATTTTACTTATTCAGTTATCGTTGCAGCAATTACTAGTCAGGTTTAGATAATCGTCCTTATAAAGTAAGCAGTGGGCACTTTTAGTTAACCATTCCGTTAAGGTGGCAGAACTTACTAGTCAGATACAATTATCATAAGATAACCCCAAAACCCAGCAATTGTTGATACTTTTACTTAGCCATTCTGTTGTAGTGAAGCTGATTACTAATCATATCGGAAACAAGTCAATTTAAAACAGAACTTTAGTTATAGTTGTCTATGATCGCAACCATGCTCCAAGTCGTCCATAACCGGACACGGCTTCTCGAAAAGATTAAACCTGCAAGGGTGCACCAAAGTATCCACAAGCACTTGACCCTTTTGCGGATCGGTTAACATACACCCATCGGTATGTCGGCGGGCCTAAGTCACGACGTTCCTGCACAAAGCAAGCAATCGGGGCCACCCACTAAGTACACCGCAACAAAGTCGGCGGTCTCGAGACGGACTCGGGGTTTCGTCGATGGTCATAAACGATGAGATCCCCAATCGGGGCCATCGATACAGCAAAACATCCGCTTCAAATAAAGCGATTATGCGTTACCTCACAATCGTAAATAAAGCGGTAAAGCATGGCATAAGTCAGGATAGTAATAAAGCCCCAAACTAGTTTGTGGCCCCAAAGACAATACTTTGAAATCAGGTAATTATCAATGGGGGCCCATATCTCCCCACCGTGGTTAGCGCTCGATCTCGAACAGTGTCAAGAACTGGTCCCAGGACACAAGTGGGCGTTCGGAAAACCAAATCTTACCTATCACCCACCGATGCCTCTGCTTAATTCAATTTTAGTTGTTAAACAGAATTTAAAGTGAAACAATAAGTAAACCATGATCATCTTCAACGTCAACATGCGGCAATTCCTCCAACAAAGGTGGTACTTGACGACAAGCAAAACACTTGAGCAAGCGACTCACGACATGGTCCGACTATCTACCAAGCAACAGTAATAGGAGGTGTCCAAGGCTATATATGGCTGCGAGGGATATCAATGCGAAATCTAGAGCAACGCAACACGTATAGCAATAGATCAACAGGAGGAAGTAAATACTATAAAAGTAAGATAGGTAGAAAGGGAGATGCTACTTTGAAAGCATTGTCGAAGGGTTCATCCAAGATCGGGCGAAGCTCACATCAACTCAACGGCCTTATCCGCGAAGAAGCAAAACACTAGAATAAACACGGATGCAATATTTAATACACGCGAAGATCGGCATGATGCATGCATGATGGATGGCATGGCAAGGTGCGATGCAATTAGGTCAAGATTAAGCGGAACCGGGGTCCCGACAATTAGTTAGGTGGTTCATGTTAGTTAGAAACCCCGCAATTTATATGTTGTTTTAACAAGGCAAGATTGCAACATCGGTTCACTACACAGGTTTAAATGAGGCCAATATAAGGCTAGATTTGCCCGCATATGGGCCCCATATTTAATTATTAGGTGAATCGGCGTAAGGCCCCCAAACCACGTGATATGCATGTGAGATGAATGATTTGATGTGCAACAATTATATTATGTTATGAAATTAGGGTTTCGGGAAGAGGTTCACACGTTGAGGGGTCTCGGCGATCTTGGGTTCGGGGTTCGGGGTTCGGGTCGTGGTCCGGTTGTGAGTTCGGCCTCGGCGAAAGCGTTCTTGGAGCTCGTGGTTGGTCTTGGCGTTGAGATGAGGTGCTTGTCGTCCGGGATCCTCCGAGACTGTCGTCGACCTTGGGATTCCGACTATGGTCGTTGGTACGAACTTGTTCAGCGAAGGTACGGCCTCCGGGTCCGGGTGGAAGAACTTTGCGCGCCCGAGAAACGATCTTGTCGCATCTGCGTCGACCACCTTGGCGTTCGGGAAGTAGTTCTCGGTGTTCCGAGGTCTTCGGGTCATGTCGACGGTCTTGTCGTCTCCGCAGGTCCTTGGCGTTCCGGGAGGGAGTTCTTGTCGTATCGGGGTCTTGGCGTCCTGGCGACGAAGGCCTTGAGGTTCCTCGGCACCAAGGTTCGGGTCCGGTCGTCGGATCGGCTTCGGGGTCTTCCGGGTCTCGGCGTTCCGTGGCGAAGGTCATGTCGTCCGTGTAGAAGACCTTGGGATGTCGAGGTATCCGGATCGGTCTTCGGAAGGTCTTGACGGGAACACGAGTGGATAGATCCTCGGATGTGGATGGTGCGGCTTCGTGGTGCTGGAACAGAAGCATCACCAACATCGTCTCACTCCACCACACACATCACTAGCAGCACACGGCACACTCGCACATGATGGGCACGCGATGGTGATGCTTAAGCGGCGCGTGCTCGGGAGGGCCGAGGGGCTTGCGGGAGGGGCGGACGCTGCCGGCGGGCCGACGGCCAGACGACGGGCCGGTCGTGCGGAGCGGCCCGCAGCCGCGGGCAGGGCAGACGGCAGCTGGACCGGGCTGGGAGGCTCAGCCTTGGCAGGCGGCGACCGAGCCAGAGGAAGGAGCGGCGTCGGCCGGGAAGGAGAGGAAGGCCTTGAGGGCGCGGAAGGTCCTGGCGGGGGGCCAGCAGGCGCGTGCTCTGAGGAGCGAGCCCAGCGACGGGCCGTGTGGAGAAGGGAAGGGCGAGGCTGTGGAGGAGTGAGGTGAGAGAGAGATGCTGCCACGTGGCAGCCCACGGTTGGTGGGGGTGAGGGGTGTGGTGAGGTGTCGTGCTAGGATAGGTTGGGGTGATGTGGCTGTTGGGTTGGGTAGGATTTTAGGTGGGTTTAGGATTTAGAGGGCAGGCAGGTTTGGACCGATTTAAAAACAGGGGTGGTCGTTCGGGTCATTCGGCCCGTTCGACTGCCCCGCTTAAAATAAATTAAATATTTTATTTATTTCAACAAAGTTTTTGCAAACCGATTTCGGGCAAACCAAAATATTCCGGGGACCCGGTTTTGAGGTTTGAATAAAGAGGGGCGTTTAGAAAACAACACGGGCTTTGCAAACATAGTTTTGGCAAACAATGCACAATGACGACGATGCAATGCACAAATTCAACGCGATTTTCTAGTAGTGGTTTTTGCGGGATGCCACAATTCGACACCACTAACAATGGATCTCGCCCTCGAGATCCGCCTCATGGTACCGGAAGGAAGGTCGGCGATCTGCGTCTTCTCGCTTCGTGTAGAGCCTCGCGACACCACTAACAAGAGGTCGTCATCCCTGATCGTCGAGAGAACACTCCGGATAAACAACGAACGAGGTTAAAGGTAAGGCCACCTCTAACTTCCATGGAAGGAGTAAAATTGCATCGATCCACCATTCAATATACAAAGCAAATGATAAGAGTAGTGGTATGGTCGCGACTCCATCCCGCACTCAAAGCATTACTCGGTACACGAATAGACAGATTATGCAACCAACCCTCGGATTCAGACTGAAGTTCTCGACAAGCGAGGTTCGGAAACAAAGGAGTGATGCAGACTCTGCATCGGATCTGGCGTAGATGATGTCGTCGCGTCGGAAAACACCGGAAGGAACAAACAAGGAATACAGGATGGTAACACCGTAGACGGATTCATCAGGCAGCTTGAACACCGGAGGGTAGAACACCGTTACCAAAGAAGGAAGCGAAACCCTAAAGGTACGACGGAAACCCAACCACGAGAATTCCTGGACTCGAAGAACGAGAAGAGAGCGGATTCAAAACACGTAGGGTAAGAGGAGAACAGCAGAGGGGTAAGGAGTAAAATCAGGCCTAACCAGAACTATCCAACCGATTTTCAAAAATAGTTTTGACACTCTACTTCGGCCGTTAGCTAGGTTATCCCTGACAGTGGACTTGTCAGGGTATCGCAAGCTGCGAGCTCGATACCACTCAGACCCTCGAATCGGCCCTATGCAAGTTTTAGCAAATTCGCCAAACCCGCATAGAAAGCGATTCGACGGTGCCCACCAGCACTTTCGTGGGTGGAAAACAAAGTAATAACATTACACAACAGTCCTCGATGGGACCCACGTAATGATATATATATATGACTCAAAGAGTCAAGAAGACAGATGTAGTGTACAAGATCCAAATCACCTTGAAAATGGTAGAGCGTCACTACGGACAAGAAGCAAATGGGGCTAAGAGCCTGAAGAATAACCAATGGCGTCCATAACCCTGCCCAAGCCGGAAGGGTGACCGCTATGGCGTCGATCTCCAAACCGCTTAACAAAAGGGTGCCGACAAAGGGCAAAAGGAAAACAAAGAAGGAGCGTCGATCTTGAGGCCAAGACACGGCGAGGCTAGAATTCGCGGTCCTCGCCTACATAGGTATGGTGGACTGAGCGGCAGCGGCAGCATGCACTAAACAACCTATAGAGACTCGATACAACTGGCGGTTATCAGAGGAGGGTGAGAATGACCTATCCGGATCCAACCTGAAGCTATCACCAAACAAACCCGTCCTGGCGTTTCCCCTCGAGACCAAACGAGGAAGTCAACCGAGGAACGCACACAGTTGGCAGTTTTACTTATTCAGTTATCGTTGCAGCAATTACTAGTCAGGTTTAGATAATCATCCTGATAAAGTAAACAGTGGGCACTTTTAGTTAACCATTCCGTTAAGGTGGCAGAACTTACTAGTCAGATACAATTATCATAAGATAACCCCAAAACCCAGCAATTGTTGATACTTTTACTTAGCCATTCTGTTGTAGTGAAGCTGATTACTAATCATATCGGAAACCAAGTCAATTTAAAAAGTAAACTTTAGTTATAGTTGTCTATGATCGGAACCTTTGTGCTCCAAGTCGTCCATAACGCGGACACGGCTTCTCGAAAAGATTAAACCTGCAGGGTGCACCAAAGTATCCACAAGCACTTGACCCTTTTGCGATCGATTAACATACACCCATCGGTATGTCGGCGGGGCCTAAGTCACGGCGTTCCCGGACAAAGCAAGCACCGGGGCCACCCACTAAGTACACCATAGCAAGTCGGCCGGTCTCAGACGGACTCGGGGTTTGCGTCGATGGTCAGAACGACAGCAGATCCCCAATCGGGACCGCCGAATCATACAAAACATCCCGCTTCCAAAAGCGATGCAGTGCGTTACCTGCACAATCGTAAATAAAGCGGTAAAGCATGGCATAAGTACAGGATAGTAATAAAGCCCCAAACTAGTTTGTGGCCCCAGACAATACTTTGAAATCGGTAATTATCAATGGGGGCCCATATCTCCCCACCGTGGTTAGCGCTCGATCTCGAACAGTGTCAAGAACTCGGTCCCAGGACACAAGTGGGCGTTCGAAAACCAAATCTTACCTATCACCCACCGATGCCTCTCGCTTAATTCAATTTTAGTTGTTAAACAGAATTTAAAGTGAAACAATAAGTAAACCATGATCATCTTCAACGTCAACATGCGGCAATTCCTCCAACAAAGGTGGTACTTGACGACAAGCAAAACACTTGAGCAAGCGACTACGACACGCAGGTCCGACTATCTACCAAGCAACAGGTAATAGGAGGTGTCCAAGGCTATATATGGCTGCGAGGGATATCACGGGTACGAAATCTAGAGCAACGCAACACAGATAGCAATAGATCAACAGGAGGGAAGTAAATACTATAAAAGTAAGATAGGTAGAAAGGGGAGATGCTCATTGAAAGCATTGTCGAAGGGTTCATCCAAGATCGGTGAAGCTCACATCAACTCAACGGCCTTATCCGCCAAGAAGCAAAACACTAGAATAAACACCGGATGCAATATTTAATACACGGCGAAGATCGGCATGATGCATGCATGATGGATGGCATGGCAGGTCGATGCAATTAGGTCAAGATTAAGCGGGCAGGGGTCCGACAATTAGTTAGGTGGTTCATGTTAGTTAGAAACCCGCAATTTATATGTTGTTTTAACAAGGCAAGATTGCAACATCGGTTCACTACAGTGTTTAAATGAGGCCAATATAAGGCTAGATTTGCCCGCATATGGGCCCCATATTTAATTATTAGGTGAATCGGCGTAAGGCCCCAAACCACGTGATATGCATGCGAGATGAATGATTTGATGTGCAACAATTATATTATGTTATGAAATTAGGGTTTTCGGAAGAGGTTCACACGTTGAGGGGCTCGGCGATCTTGGGTTCCGGGGTTCGGGGTTCGACAGGGTCCAGGGTCCAGGGTTGACGGGTTCGGCCTCGACGGAAGCGTTCTTGGAGCTCAGGGTTGGTCTTGGCGTTCGAGATGAGGTGCTTGTCGTCCGGGGATCCTCCGAGACTGTGCTGTCGACCTTGGGGTTCCGACTATGGTCGTTGGCCGCGAACTTGTTCAGCGAAGGTACGGCCTCCGGGTCCGGGTGGAAGAACTTTGCGCGCCCGAGAAACGATCTTGTCGCATCTGCGTCGACCACCTTGGCGTTCGGGAAGTAGTTCTCGGTGTTCCGAGGTCTTCGGGTCATGTCGACGGTCTTGTCGTCTCCCGCGGGGTCCTTGGCGTTCCGGGAGGGAGTTCTTGTCGTATCGGGGTCTTGGCGTCCTGGCGACGAAGGCCTTGAGGTTCCTCGGCACCAAGGTTCGGGTCCGGTCGTCGGATCGGCTTCGGGGTCTTCCGGGCCTCGGCGTTCCGTGGCGAAGGTCATGTCGTCCGTGTAGAAGACCTTGGGATGTCGAGGTATCCGGATCGGTCTTCGGAAGGTCTTAGCGGAACACGAGTGGATAGATCCTCGGATGTGGATGGTGCGGCTTCGTGGTGCTGGAACAGAAGCATCACCAACATCGTCTCACTCCACCACACACATCACTAGCAGCACACGGCACACTCGCGCGCACATGACAGGGGCACGCGCGGCGATGGTGATGCCGACGAGGGCGCGTGCTCGGGAGGGCCGGAGCGAGGCTTGCAGGAGGCGGACGCGAGGCGACGCTGCCGGGCGGACGGACGACAGCGCGAGGCGGGCGAGCGCGGCAAGGGCAGCCTTGGCGCGGGGCCGGGGCTGGGAGCTCGAGCCTTGGCGTGCGGACCGAGCCAGGGAAGGAGCGCGGCTTGCACCGGAAGGAGAGGAGCCTTGAGGCGCGGAAGGTCTGGCGGAAGCCCAGCGGCGTGCTCATGGCTGAGCGAGGATGTGGCCAGCGGCGGCCAGCGTGCGGAGAAGGGACGGGGCGAGCGGGCGCTGTGGAGGGTGAGAGGAGTGAGGTGAGAGAGAGATGCTGCCACGTGGCAGCCCACGGTTGGTGGGGGTGAGGGGTGTGGTGAGGTGTCGTGCTAGGATAGGTTGGGGTGATGTGGCTGTTGGGTTGGGTAGGATTTTAGGTGGGTTTAGGATTTAGAGGGCAGGCAGGTTTGGACCGATTTAAAAACAGGGGTGGTCGTTCGGGTCATTCGGCCCGTTCGACTGCCCCGCTTAAAATAAATTAAATATTTTATTTATTTCAACAAAGTTTTTGCAAACCGATTTCGGGCAAACCAAAATATTCCGGGGACCCGGTTTTGAGGTTTGAATAAAGAGGGGCGTTTAGAAAACAACACGGGCTTTGCAAACATAGTTTTGGCAAACAATGCACAATGACGACGATGCAATGCACAAATTCAACGCGATTTTCTAGTAGTGGTTTTTGCGGGATGCCACACATCTCCTAGATTAGGTCTTGGCTTTCCCTCTGTTCGCATCCGTAGAAAATTTTGATTTACTATGCCGCGAAACCCTTCAGTGGTATCAGAGCTAGATCTATGCGTAGATGTGTTTCACGAGTAGAACGCAACATGGTTGTTGCGGGCGTTGATGTTTTCTGTTGCAAGCCTCTTGTTTGTGTTCTTCTTATGACGTGGGATAGTGAGATTGAAGCGGTCCAGGCCAACCTTACGCGACGCCGTCATGAGACCGCTCCGCACTTGACGTGTGGCTTGTTCCACACATGCGGCTGGTGGATGTCAGTTTCTCTCACTATAGTTGTCAGGGGATTAACACCGGAGTTTGGCAACCATAATATCACCGTTGTGGCTTTCCGTAGGTAAGAATCGTTCTTAGCATCTACTCCCATAAGCCACGTAAAACATGCAACAACAAAGTAGAGGCGTCTAACTTGTTTTTGCAGGGAGTGTTTTCTGTGATATGGTATGGCCCAAGATGTGATGTGTATATTATATGCGATGATCATGTTTTGTAATGTTTCACGACTTGCATGTCGATGAGTACACAACCGGCAGGAGCCATATGGTTGTCTTTATAATTGTGTATGACCTGCGAGTCAACTTCTTATACGCCATGTAATAGCTTTACTTTATCGCTAAGTAGTTAGAAATGGTTGTAATTGCTATTCGTGGTGGAGGCAATCATGGTGGAGTGATGGAGATCATGCCGGAACGCACAAGATGGAGATCATTGCGCAAAGATTGGCTATACCATGTCACATAAAGTTATATGCTTGTGATGTTTATCCTTTTATGTATCTTATTATGCTTAGATCACGACGGTAGCATTATAAGATGATTCCTCACTTAAAGATCAAGATAAAAATTGTGTTCTCCCCAAGTATGCACCGTTTCGAAAGTTCGTCGTGTCCAAGCATCACGTGATGATCGGGTGCTATAGAATCTACGCTCACATACAACGGGTGCAAGCCAGTTTTGCACACGCGGAAATACTTGGGTCTAGCTTGACGAGCCTAGCATGTACAAACATGGCCTCGGAACACAAGAACCGAAAGGTTAAGCATGAGTCATATGAATGATATGATCGACACTTGGTTGTCCACCATTGAAACCACATCTCTTCTCGTGATGATCGGATTAGGTGTGGTGAATTTGGATCGTGTTCACTAAACAACTTGAGGGATGTTGAATTTAGTGGGAGTTCATCTAGTAATTTAATTAAGTTGAACTATTTATCATGAACATAGTCTAAATTGTACTTGCAAATACTGTAGATCACATGGCCAGGTCCAACTTCAACTTCAACGTTTTTGCTGAGAAAGAAAAGCTTAGAAACAATGGGTCTAACTTCACCAATTGGTTCCGCAATCTAAGAATCATTCTGTCTGGCGGACAAAAGGACTATGTCCTTGGGAAAGTGTTAGGTGACCCCCTACTGCCTACCGATGAGAAAGTTGTCTATCAGTCGCGCAAAGATGATTATGGTGTGATTAAGAGAACCATGTTGTTTGCTATGGAACCGGAGCTTCAAAATCGTTTTGAAGAGTATCCTAGGCCCTTTGAGATTCTCGAGGAGCTGAAAACCATGTTTGCACTCAGCCCGTTCGAGAGATATGAGATCTCGAAGTTCTTTAAATGCAAGATGGAGGAAGGGAGTTCGTTAGTGAGCCATATAAAGATGACGGGCTACACTCAACGCCTTGAGCAACTGGAATGCACGATTCGAGGAGCTCAAGATTGACAGGTTCGCAATCACTCCTCCCAGCTACAAAAGTTTTGTAGTGACTCATAATCAGATTGGCTCCACTGATACGATCACCGAGCTCTTCGCAAAGCTGAAGGCTGCGGAGGTGGACATCAAGAAGGATAATCATGTGTTGATGGTCAACAAGCCCTCCTTTAAGAAAGGTAAGGGAGCAAAGAAGCCCTTCATGAAGGGCGGCGGCAAGCGCAATGCTCCTGCTGAGAAGAAGCTCAAGTCTGGTCCTAAGCCGGACACTGAGTGCTTCTATTGCAAGGACAAGGGTCACTGGAAGCGCAACTGTCCGAAGTACTTAGCGGACAAGAAGGCTGGCACCATCAAAGGTATATTTGATATACATGTTATTGATGTTTTCCTTACTAGCCCTCGTTGTAGTGCCTGGGTATTTGATACTGGTTCAGTTGCTAATATTTGTAACTCGAAACAGGAGCTGCGGAATAGACGGCGGCTTGCGAGGGATGAGGTGACGATGCGCGTTGGCAACGGATCAAGAGTTGATGTGATGGCCGTCGGCACGCTCTCCTTAGTTTTACCTTCGGGATTAGTTTTAAACCTTAATAAATGTTATGTACTGCGTTGAGCATGAACATTATTTCTGGATCGTGTTTATTGCAAGACGGTTATTCATTTAAATCGGAGAATAATGGTTGTTCTATTTATATGAGTAACATCTTTTATGGTCATGCACCTCTTGTGAATGGTTTATTTCTTCTAAATCTCGAAAGGGATGAAACACACATCCATAACATTGAGGCTAAGAGATGCAAAGTAGATAGTGATAATACTACTTATTTGTGGCACTGTCGTCTAGGTCATATTGG
The DNA here is from genome assembly GCA_030063025.1 of Avena longiglumis. Classification (NCBI taxonomy): domain Eukaryota; kingdom Viridiplantae; phylum Streptophyta; class Magnoliopsida; order Poales; family Poaceae; genus Avena; species Avena longiglumis. The sequence goes on along the minus strand of CP125979.1, from coordinate 31,446,879 downwards.
TGTAAAGCGCATGAAGAAACTCCATTCTGATGGACTTTTGGAGTCTCTTGATTTTGAATCATTTGACACATGTGAACCATGCCTCATGGTCAAGATGATCAAAACCCCGTTCTCCGGTATGATGGAGCGAGCAACGGACTTGTTGGAAATCATACATACCGATGTATGCGGACCGATGAGTGTTTCGACGCGCGGTGGATATCGCTATTTTCTCACTTTTACCGATGACTTAAGTAGGTATGGGTATATCTATTTAATGAAACATAAATCTGAAACATTTGAAAAGTTCAAGGAATTTCAGAATGAAGTGGAGAACCATCGTAACAGAAAGATTAAGTTTCTACGATCCGATCGTGGAGGTGAATATTTGACTTATGATTTTCTCATGCATCTTAAAGCAAGTGGAATCGTTTCACAACTCAATACCGGAACACCAGTAGCAATGGTGTGTCTGAGCATGAATCGAACCCTATTAGATATGGTCCGATCAATGATGTCTCTTACTGATTTGTCGTTATCATTTTGGGGTTATGCATTAGAAACCGCTGCATTCACTTTAAATAGAGCTCCATCTAAATCCGTTGAGACGACACCGTATGAACTGTGGTTTGGTGCTAAACCTAAGTTGTCGTTTCTTAAAGTTCGGGATCTGAAGCTTACGTCAAGAAGTTGATGCGGACAAGCTCGAACCCAAAGCAGAGAAATGCGTCTTCATAGGATACCCTAAGGAAACTATTGGGTATACCTTCTATCACGAACCAAGGCAAAGTGTTTGTCACAAAGAACTGGTCCTTTCTTGAGAAGGAGTTTCTCTCGAAAGAAGTGAGTGGGAGGAAAGTAGAGCTTGACGAGGTTATTGAACCTTCTCTTGAATTGGAGAGTAGCGCAGCACCGAAATTGTTCCAAAGGTCACCGCACCAACAATAGAGGAAGCTAATGACAAGGATCATGAAGCTTGCACGATGTTGCTCTTGAACGTCGCAGTCGACAAGGTCGCGTGCCCTCCCGAGTGGTACGGCAACCTGTCTTGACTGTCTTGTTAGTAGAAGACAGTGAACCTCGAACTATGAGGAAGCGATGATGAGCCCGGACTAGAAATGGCTAGAAGCCATGAAATCCGAATTGGGATCCATGAGCGAAAACCAAGTATGGACTTTGGTGGACCCTCCTAGCGACCGAAAGGCCGTTGAGTGCAAATGGATCTTCAAGAAGAAAACGGACGCGGATGGTAATGTTACCATCTATAAAGCATGGCTTGTCGCGAAAGGTTTTCGACAAGTTCAAGGTGTTGACTACGATGAGACTTTCTCTCCCGTAGCGATGTTTAAGTCCATTCGGATTTTATTAGCAATTGCTGCGTTTCATGATTATGAAATATGGAAGATGGATGTCAAGACTGCGTTCCTCAATGGCAACATTGATTAAGAGTTGTATATGATGCAACCTAAAGGTTTTGTCGATCCTAAGGATGCTGATAAAGTATGCAAACTTCAGCGTTCCATTTATGGACTGAAGCAAGCATCTCGGAGTTGGAACCTTCGTTTTGATCAAGTGATCAAGAGCTTTGGATTTGTTCCAAATTGCTACGAAGCTTGTATCTACAAGAAAGTGAGTGGGAGCTCGGTAACGTTTCTGGTACTATATGTGGATGACATATTGAATATTGGAAATGACATCAACATGCTTAACGATGTGAAGATTTATTTGAACAACTGTTTTTCAATTAAAGACCTAGGTGAAGCTGCTTATATATTGGGCATCAAGATCTATAGAGATAGACAAAGACGCCTGATAGCTTTAAGCTAGAGTACATACCTAGACAAAGTTCTGAAAAGGTTCAGAATGGATAAGGCAAAGAAAGGTTCAAAGGCCTATGTTGTCGGTAAGATATTGAGCAAGGCTCGGTGTCCATTCTACGGTAAATGATAGGGAAGCTATGAGCAAAGTGCCTTATGCCTCGGCCATAGGTTCCATCATGTATGCCATCTTTGTGTACTAGACGGATGTGTCCAATGCTCTTAGTTTGACGAGCATATATCAAAGTGATCCGAGTGGAACATTTGGGCCGTGAAGAACATCCTAAAGTACCTAAATAGGACTAAAGAAATGTTCTTAGTCTATGGGGTGATGAACAGCTTGTCGTAAAAGGTTACGTCGACGCTAGTTTTGACACCGACAAGGATGATTCCAAATCTCGACGTGATACGTTTATATTTTGAATGGAGGAGCTGTGGTGGAGAAGCTGCAAGCAAAGCGTGATCGCGGGATCTGCGCATGGAAGGGGAATACATGGCTGCTGAGCGTCAAATGAAGGAGTTTGGATCGAAACTTCATCATCGAAGCTTGGCGTGGTTCAAGTGCATTGGACCACGGAGATATTGTGTGACAACACCGCGCCATAGCACTTGCTAAGGAACCAAGATATCATCCAAAGACCAAGCATATCAACCGCAAGTTTCATATAATCCGAGATTATATTGCAGATGGAGATCTGAAGATTAGCAAAGTACATACAGATCTGAATGTCGCGGATCCATTGACTAAACCTCTTCCACGTGTAAAACATGATCAGCACCTTAGTGCCATGGGTGTGAGATTGTTGCCAAATGTAAACTAGATTATTGACTCTAGTGCAAGTGGGAGACTGTTGGAATTATGCCCTAGAGGCAATAATAAAGATGTTATTATTATAATTCTTGTTCATGATAATGTTTATATTCCATGCTAGAATTGTATTAAGCGGAAACTTTAATACTTGTGTGGTTTGTGAACAACACCGTGTCCCTTGTACGCCTCTATGGACTAGCTCATTAATTAATGATGGTTAAGGTTTCCTAACCATGGACATGAGTTGTCAATTAATAATGAGATCATATCATTGGGGAATGATATGGTGGACAGACCCAAACTAAGCGAAGCAATTAGATCGTGTCATCGTGTTCGTCTTTGCGAAGCATTTCTTATGTCAAATATTGTATTCCTTAAACCATGAGATAATACAACTCCCTGGTATCGGAAGAAAGCTTTGAGGTCATCAAACGTCATCCTATGAGAGGGTGATCATAAAGGTGTCTCTCAGGTGATCGGAAAGTATCTGTTGGGTTGTATGTATCGAGATGGGATTTGTCCCTCCCAAGTTGGAGAGATATACTGGGCCCTCGTGTCGATATCAACACCGCTTGCAAGCATGTGGTTAAGGATTTAATCACAAAGTGATATCGGATTACGGAACGAGTAAAGTACTTGCTGTGAACGAGATTGAACTAGGTATGACGGTACCGACGATCAAATCTCGGGCAAGTAAAATATCGCGAGACAAAGGGAATATATATATATATGGGATTGATTGAATCCTAGCATCGTGGTTCATCCGATATGATCATCGATGAATGTGTGGGAGTCAATATGGGTGCCCAGACCCCGCTGTTGATTATTGATAGAAGATCATGTCTGCATATTTTCGAACCCGCAGGGTCACACACTTAACGTGTCTCGACGCTAGGATAGATTGGATAATTGGTTTATGAGTTTTTGTTCGGAGTCTCGGATGGGATCCGGGACATCACGAGAGGTTCCGGAGTGGTCCGGAGAATAAGATTCATATAAGGCAGTGCAGTTTTTGGAGTTCGGAATTGTTCCGGGTTAATCGGTATTGTACCGGAAGCTTCTAGAACCTTCCGTAAGGGGACCAACGTGGCCCCACCTTCCGAGAGGGGGCATGGGCCTATGAGGGAGTGTCCTGGCCGCTTTGATCCAGGGGCACAAGGCCCCATAGGGCCCAGCCGTTCCTATAGAGTTTAAACTCGTTTAAACTAGAGATAGGGTTTCTAGAAAGGGGAGAATCCTTGCCCCCCATTCTCCCTCCCTTGGCTGCCGGCCCAAGGCTTGGAGGAGGGGCAAGGGCTGGCCGCCCCCCCCCCCTCTATATATAGAGGGCTGGTGCGCCCCCTCCCCCCTACACCTTGCCTCCAAACCCTAGTTGCCCTGCTGCCCTTCCTCTCTCCCTCCCGACTGTTTGTAGGCGAAGCCCTGCTGCAGAAATTCTCCACCATATACACCACGCCGTCGTGTTGTAGATCCAATCAATCTCTCCACCATACTTGCTGGTCCGAGGAAGGAGGAGACTTCGAGGTGCTGCACGTGTGCATCTCACAGAGGCACCGCCACTTGTGATGCTAGATTGGATCGTCTCGCGAGGAGGAGAAGCGAGTACGACTACATCACCCACGCCCGATTTAACGCTCACTGCGAATCTTCAAGGGTATGAAGATCTAATCCAATCTCTCTCGTTGATTGCATCTCCAAGATTAGATCTTGGCTTTCCCTCTGTTCGCATCCGTAGAAAATTTTGATTTACTATGCCGCGAAACCCTTCAGAAACACACATCCATAACATTGAGGCTAAGAGATGCAAAGTAGATAGTGATAATACTACTTATTTGTGGTACTATCGTCTAGGTCATATTGGTGTAAAGCGCATGAAGAAACTCCATTCTGATGGACTTTTGGAGTCTCTTGATTTTGAATCATTTGACACATGCGAACCATGCCTCATGGGCAAGATGATCAAAACCCCGTTCTCCGGTATGATGGAGCGAGCAACGGACTAGTTGGAAATCATACATACCGATGTATGCGGACCGATGAGTGTTTCGACGCGCGGTGGATATCACTATTTTCTCACTTTTACCGATGACTTAAGTAGATATGGGTATATCTATTTAATGAAACATAAATCAAACGCTTGAAAAGTTCAAAGAATTTCGAATGAAGTGGAGAACCATCGTAATGAAAGATTAAGTTTCTACGATCCGATCGTGGAGGTGAATATTTGAGTTATGATTTTCTCACGCATCTTAAAGCAAGCGAATCGCTTTCGCAACTCACGCCACCCGAACACCACAGCGGAATGGTGTGTCGAACGGAATCGAACCCTTAGATATGGTCCGATCGATGATGTCTCTTACCGATTTGCCGTTATCATTTTGGGGTTATGCATTAGAAACCGCTGCATTCACTTTAAATAGGGCTCCATCTAAACTGCTGAGACGACACCGTATGAACTGTGGTTTGGTGCTAAACCTAAGTTGTCGTTTCTTAAAGTTTGGGGATGCGGCTTACGCCAAGAAGTTGATGCCGACAAGCTCGAACCCAAAGCGAGAAATGCGTCTTCATAGGATACCCTAAGGAAACTATTGGGTATACCTTCTATCACGTAACCAAGGCAAAGTGTTTGTCGCAAAGAACGGTTCCTTTCTTGAGAAGGAGTTTCTCTCGAAAGAAGTGAGTGGGAGGAAAGTAGAGCTAGACGAGGTTATTGAACCTTCTCTTGAATTGGAGAGTAGCGCAGCACCTGAAATTGTTCCAGTTCCGCCTGCACCAACAATAGAGGAAGCTAATGACAAGGATCATCAAGCTTCGGACGATGCTGCTACTAAATGTCGCATGTCGACAAGGTCGCGTGCCCCTCCTGAGTGGTACGGCAACCCTGTCTTAATTGTCTTGTTAATAGAAGACAGTGAACCTACGAACTATGAGGAAGCGATGATGATCCCAGGCTCTGAGAAATGGCTAGAAGCCATGAAATCCGAATTGGGATCCATGAGCGAAAACCAAGTATGGACTTTGGTGGACCCTCCTAGCGACCGAAAGGCCGTTGAGTGCAAATGGATTTTCAAGAAGAAAACGGACGCGGATGGTAATGTTACCGTCTATAAGGCACGGCTTGTCGCGAAAGGTTTTCGACAAGTTCAAGGTGTTGAGTACGATGAGACTTTCTCTCCTGTAGCGATGTTTAAGTCCATTCGGATTTTATTAGCAATTGCTGCGTTTCATGATTATGAAATATGGCAGATGGATGTCAAGACTGCATTCCTCAATGGCAACATTGATGAAGAGTTGTATATGATGCAACCCGAAGGTTTTGTCGATCCTAAGGATGCTAGTAAAGTATGCAAACTTCAGCGTTCCATTTACAGACTGAAGTAAGCATCTCGGAGTTGGAACCTTCGTTTTGATCAAGTGATCAAGAGCTTTGGATTTGTTCCAAATTGCTACGAAGCTTGTATCTACAAGAAAGTGAGTGGGAGCTCATGACGCTTCGGTATCAGATGTGGATGACATATTGATTATTGGAAATGACATCAATATGCTTGACGATGTGAAGAGTTATTTGAACAAGTGTTTTTCAATGAAAGACCTAGGTGAAGCTGCTTATATATTGGGCATCAAAATCTAAAGAGATAGACAAAGACGCCTGATAGCTTTAAGCCAGAGTACATACCTAGACAAAGTTCTGAAAAGGTTCAGAATGGATAAGGCAAAGAAAGGTTCAGTGCCTATGTTGTTAGGTAAGATATTGAGCAAGGATCAGTGTCCAGCTACGGTAAATGATAGGGAAGCTATGAGCAAAGTGCCTTATGCCTCGGCCATAGGTACGATCATGTATGCCATGCTATGTACTAGACCGGATGAGTCCAATGCTCTTAGTTTGACGAGCAGGTATCAAAGTGATCCAGGAGTGGAACACTGGATAGCCGTGAAGAACATCCTAAAGTACCTAAATAGAACTAAAGAAATGTTCTTAGTCTATGGGGGTGATGAAAAGCTCGTCATAAAAGGTTACGTCGACGCTAGTTTCGACACCGACAAGGATGATTCTAAATCTCAGACATGATACGTGTATATTTTGAATGGAGGAGCTGTGAGCTAGAGAAGCTGCAAGCAAAGCGTGATCGCGGGATCTACAGTAGAAGCGGAATACATGGCTGCTGCAGAAGCGTCAAGTGAAGGAGTTTGGACTAGGAACTTCATCACTGAGCTTGGCGTGGTTCCAAGTGCATTGGACCCACTGGAGATATTGTGTGACAACACTGGCGCCATAGCACTCGCTAAGGAACCAAGATATCATCCAAAGACCAAGCATATCAACCGCAAGTTTCATATAATCCGAGATTATATAGCAGATGGAGATCTGAAGATTAGCAAAGTACATACAGATCTGAATGTCGCAGATCCATTGACTAAACCTCTTCCACGTCTAAAACATGATCAGCACCTCAGTGCCATGGGTGTGAGATTGTTGCCTGATGTAAACTAGATTATTGACTCTAGTGCAAGTGGGAGACTGTTGGAATTATGCCCTAGAGGCAATAATAAAGATGTTATTATTATAATTCTTGTTCATGATAATGTTTATATTCCATGCTAGAATTGTATTAAGCGGAAACTTTAATACTTGTGTGGTTTGTGAACAACACCGTGTCCCTAGTACGCCTCTAAGGACTAGCTCATTGATTAATGATGGTTAAGGTTTCCTAACCATGGACATGAGTTGTCAATTAATAATGAGATCATATCATTGGGAGAATGATATGATGGACAGACCCAAACTAAGCGAAGCAATTAGATCATGTCATCGTGTTCGTCTTTGCGAAGCTTTTCTTATGTCAATTATTGTATTCCTTAGACCATGAGATAATACAACTCCCTGGTATCGGAAGAAAGCTTTGAGGTCATCAAACGTCATACTATGAGAGGGTGATCATAAAGGTGTCTCTCAGGTGATCGGAAAGTATCTGTTGGGTTGTATGTATCGAGATGGGATTTGTCCCTCCCAAGTCGGAGAGATATACTTCGGGCCCACTCGGTAATCGATATCAACACCGCTTGCAAGCATGTGGTTAAGGAGTTAATCACAAAGTGATATCGGATTACGGAACGAGTAAAGTACTTGCTGTGAATGAGATTGAACTAGGTATGACGGTACCGACGATCAAATCTCGGGCAAGTAAAATATCGCGAGACGAAGGGAATATATATATGGGATTGATTGAATCCTGGCATCGTGGTTCATCCGATATGATCATCGATGAATGTGTGGGAGTCAATATGGGTGCCCAGACCCCGCTGTTGATTATTGATAGAAGATCATGTCTGCATATTCTCGAACCCGCAGGGTCACACACTTAACGTGTCTCGACGCTAGGATAGATTGGATAATTGGTTTATGAGTTTTTGTTCGGAGTCTCGGATGGGATCCGGGACATCAGGAGAGGTTCCGGAGTGGTCCGGTGTAACACCCTCAGAATCGGACCTATGCAAATTTGGGCAAAATTCACCAAACCCGCATAGAAACGATTCCAAGGTGCCCACCAGGCACTTTCGTGCGGGTGGAAAACGAAGTAATAACATCACACAACAGTCCTCGATGGGACCCACAGAACAGATATATATAACAGCGACTCAAAGAGTCAAGAAAACAGATATAATATACAAAGATCCAAATCACCTTGAAAACGGTAGAGCGTCCGACTACGGACAAGAAGCAAATGGGGCTAAGAGCCCTGAAGAATAACCAATGGCGTCCATAACCCTGCCCAGGCCAAGCCGGAAGGGTAACCCTGCTAACGGCGTCGATCTCAAAACCTGCTTAAACAAAAGGGGTGCCGACAAAGGGCAAAGGAAAAGAGGAGGCCAAGATCGAGGCCAAGACACGGCGAGGCTAGAATTCGCGTCCTCGCCTACATAGGTATGGTGGATCAACGGCAGCATGCACTAAACAACCTATAGAGACTCGATACAACTGGCGGTTATCAGAGAGGGGTGAGAATGACCTATCCGGATCCAACCTGAAGCTATCACCAAACAAACCCATCCTGGTGTTCCCCCTCGAGACCAAACGAGGAAGTCAACCGAGGAACTCACACAATTGGCAGTTTTACTTATTAAGTTATCGTTGTAGCAATTACTAGTCAGGTGTAGATAATCGTCCTGATAAAGTAAACAGTGGGCACTTTTAGTTAACCATTCCGTTATAGTGGCAGTACTTACTAATCAGATACAGAGAGCATGAGATAAACCCAAACCCAAGCTTGTTGGTACTTTTATTCAGCCATTTCGCTAGAAGTTGCAATACTTACTAGTCGATACATTTGTCGCAGCGACAACCAAACAAGCAATTGTGGGCAGTATTAATTAGCCATTCCATTATAGTGAAACTGATTACTAGTCATTATAAGTCAAATTTAGAGCAAGAAACTTTAGTTATGCTTGTCTATGATCGAGACATCGTGCTCCAAGTCGTCCATATCCGCGACACGGCTTTCGAAAGTTTTACCCGGCCGGGTGCACCAATAGCAACACACGCCGATCAACCTCGAAAACCAAATCAAAACCCAACGAGGCTTTCACGATCGAACAATCACAGATTCAGAAATATTTCAGGGGCCACCCTTAAGTAGAATCCAACGGAGTAGGCAAGCTCCGAGACGGCCTCAAGGTCCGGGTAGACGGTCAGAGCGATGGGAACCCCAAACGGGCTTGTCGACACCGCTAAACGTGTCCCGATCCTAAACAGACAAAGGTGCTATCCGTCGCACAATCGTAAATAAAGCGGTAAACATGGCATAAGTACAGGATAGTAAAAACACCTCAAACTAGTTTGGCCCCAAGAAATAAGAATGAATCAAGCTCGCTCGGGGGTCCCATATACCTCCGGATGTGGATAGCGCAAAAATCAAGGAACAGTATCAAGTACTCGGGGTCTTACGGACACAAGTGGGCGTTCGAAACCAAATATTATCTATCACCCACCGATGCCTCTCGCTAATCAATTTTAGTTGTTAAACGAAAGTAAAGTGACGATAAGTAAACTAGAATCATCTCCAACATCAACATGCGGCAATACATCAAGAATCGTGGCATATGACGACAACCATCCGCACTTGAGCAAGCAACTACGACACGCAAGTCCAACTATCTACCAAACAACAGGTAATAGGGTGTGTCCAAGGCAATATAGGGCTGCACGGTATATCAAGGGTACGGAAACTAAAGCATCGCAACACAGATAGCAATAGATCAACAGGAGGGAAGTAAATACTATAAAAGTAAGATAGGTAGAAAGGGGGAGATGCTCGCCTGAAAACATTGTCGAAGGTTTTCACCGAAGATCGGGGCGAAGCTCACATCAACTCAACGGCCTTATCCGCGAAGAAGCAAAACACTAGAACAAACACCGGATGCAATATTTAATACACGGCAGAAGATCGGCATGATGCATGTATGATGTGTGACATGGCAAGGTGCGATGCAATTAGGTCATATTAAGCGGAACCGGGGTCCCGACAATTAATTAAATGGTGCAAGTTGTTTAGAACCCCCGCAAGTTAAATGTTGTTTCAACAAGGCAAGATAAGATTCCGGTTCGCTACACATGTTTTAAATGAGGCCAATATGAGACTAGATTTGCCCGCATATGGGCCCCATGTTTAATTATTAGGTGAATCGGCATAAGGCCCCCAAACCAATGAGATGCATGCGGGATGAATGACAATTCAATATGCGACAGATTTTATTATGTTATGAAATAGGGTTTGCGGGAGAGGGTTCACACATTAGAGGGGGGTTCGACGATCTTGGGGGTTCCGGGGTTCGGGGTCCGACAGGGTCCGGGGTCCGGTCTCGGGGTCCAGGGTTCGACGGTTTCGTTCTCGGGTATCGGGTGGTCTTGGCGCATCGGGGTCTCGACGGGTTCTTCGGGTCGGGGCGTTCTTGTCGTTACACAGATCTTGTCGGGTCCTCGAGGAAGTACTTGTCGTTCATGTGGCCTTCGGGTACGGGTTCGTCTCCGGGTGCGGGGGTCTCGGCGTTCCATGAAGGAGAGCTTGCGTCTAGGGTCTCGGCGATCTTGGCGCATCGAGGTTGTCGAAGAATCGGTACGGTCTTCGGATTCCGCGAGGGAGATCATGACGTCGGGGTCTTACGTGATGGAGATCTTGTCGAGGGTTCGGCGCCGAAGGTCGTTGGCGAGCTTGGGGTGCCTCAGGACGGTCATCGGAACGGCATCATACTCCCATGGCACACATACACGATCACGCACATACACGCACACGCGTACACGAGCACACGCAATGCCCACTGAGCCCACGGTGGCGGCCAGGCGAGGTGGAGAGATCGGCTCGGGGCGGCGGTCTCCGGAGCAAGGCGCAGCGGGCGGCTGCAGCGTCTTGTGGCGGGCCTCAGGCGGTCGCAGAGCTTGGCGCTTGGGCGGAGGAACTCGCGGCGACGCAGCTGGACGGGCCGGCTCGGAAGGACCATCAAGGGCGGTGTAGATCCTGGGCGCTGGGCGAAGCCACACGCTACAAGGGCGCTGGCTGGGACGGACGCCGCCGAGGCGGAGGCAGCGTGGCGGCGGTGAAGGCGCGATCCGCGGGCGGGGCGAGCCGGGCAGCGGGCCCGGAAGACGCGGCAGCGACCTCGGCGACGCCGAGGAGGAGGACGCGTCCCGGCGGCGGGGAGGCTCCGGGCGGTGGTGACAGGAGCACCGGCCGGACGGGAGACGCGTGGCGCCGGGCGGTGGTGGTCGCCGGGCGGGCTGCAGGAGGCCGGACGGGCGTGAGGGAGGAGAAGGGCGCCGGGCGGCGCGCCGGGCGAGGTTGGGGCGAGGTCGGCAGGAGCGAGGAGGGGAGCCGTGGCGGTTGGAGAGGAGGTCCCGGCGGGGTGAGCGAACGGCGGAGGCGGCTGCCGCCGGCGACGCGGGGAGGCGGGTCGTGGGCCGGAGGGGAGGCAGAGGGGCTAGGTGAGGAGGAGGCTTGGCTGCAAGTTGCGGGAGGCAGGAGGAAGAGGAGGAGAGAGAAAGAGAGGCGGGGCGGGTGGGCTGGGGACAGGCGGGGCCAGTGGGTCAAGGAGGACGCGTGCGTGTGTGCTGTGTGTGTTAGTGCGTGTGGGTTGTGGTGGGGGGTGGGGAGTTGGCTGAGAGAGGGAGAGAGATAGAGAGGGGTGAGGCTAGGACAAGTGTCAGGTCCTGGTTGGTTGAGGGAAAGGGCAAAGGTGAGGTGGCACATGCCTATTGGCTGGGGTGATGTGGAGGAGGGTATGGGGTAGATTAGTGGGTGAGTTTAGGATTAGAGGGCAGGCAGGGTGGACCGATTTTATGTATACGGGGGTGGTCGTTCGGGTCGGTTGGCCCGTTCGACTGCCCCCACTAAAAATTAATAAAACTTTTATTTGTTTTAAACGGGCCGTGCGCAAACCGATAGCGGCCAAATAAAATATTCCGGGGACCGGGCTTTGCAGTTGAATTAAGATGGGGCGTTTGGAAAACAATTCGGGCGTTGCGAAAATAGTTTTGGCAAACAATGCATGATGATGACGATGCAATGCACAAATTCAACGCGATTTTCTAGTAGTGATTTTGCGGGATGCCACAATTCGACACCACTAACAAAGGATCTCGCCCTCGAGATCCGCCTCATGGTACCGGAAGGAAGGTCGGCGATCTGCGTCTTCTCACTTCGTGCAGAGCTTCGCGACACCACTAACAAAGGGTCGTTGTCCGTGATTGCCGAGAGAACACTCCAGAGAATCAAAGGACGAAGATAGAGGCATCAACGATAAGCCACCTCTAGCTTACGGTGGAAAGGGGGAACCGATGCATTCCCGTCCACTTCAATGTACAAAAGCGAATAGAAAGGGTAGTCGGCATGGGGGCCAATCCATCACGCACCCAAACTATTACTCCGCACAATCAGTGGAAAAGCGTGCAACCATTCTCGGAATTAGACTGAAGATCTCGACAAGCGAGGTTCGGAAACAAAGGAGTGATGCAGACTCTGCATCGGATCCGGCGTAGATGAGGTCGTCGCGTCGGAAAACACCGGAAGGCACAAACAAAGAGCAAAGGACGGCACCACAGACGAAGGATTCCTCGGATAGCATGAAGACCAGATGTAGCCACACCGTTATCGAAGAAGGATGAGAAACCCTAAAGGTACGACGGAAACCCAACCACGAGAATTCCTGGACTCGAAGAAAGGGACGAGAGCGGAGTCAAAACACGTAGGGGTAAGAGGAGAACAGCAGAGGGGTAAGGAGTAAAATCAGACCTAATCAGAACTATCCAACCGATTTTCAAAAATAGTTTTGACACTCTACTTCGGCCGTTAGCTAGGTCATCCTACAGGCTGGACTTGTGGGGTATCGCAACCGTGCTCGATACCACTCAGTAACACCCTCAGATCGGACCTATGCAAATTTGGGCAAAATTCACCAAACCCGCATAGAAACGATTCCAAAGGTGCTCACCAGCACTTTCGTATGGTGGAAAACGAAGTAATAACATCACAACAGTCCTCGATGGGACCCACAGAGTAATGTATATATAACAATGACTCAAAGAGTCAAGAAAAGATATAATATACAAAGATCCAAATCACCTTGAAAAGCGGTAGAGCGTCCGACTACGGACAAGAAGCAAATGGGGCTAAGAGCCTCAAGAATAACCAATGGCGCCCATAACCCCAGGCCAAGCCGGAAGGGTAACCTCGCTAACGGCCGATCTCAAAACCGCTTAACAAAAAAGGGTGCCGACAAAGGGCAAAGGAAAAAGAGGAGCGTCGATCGAGGCCAGACACGGCGAGAATTGCTAGCGGTCCTCGCCTACATAGGTATGGTGGATCAAGCGGCAAAGATGCACTAAACAACCTATAGAGACTCGATACAACTGGCGGTTATCAGAGAGGGGTGAGAATGACCTATCCGGATCCAACCTGAAGCTATCACCAAACAAACCCATCCTGGTGTTCCCCCTCGAGACCAAACGAGGAAGTCAACCGAGGAACTCACACAATTGGCAGTTTTACTTATTAAGTTATCGTTGTAGCAATTACTAGTCAGGTGTAGATAATCGTCCTGATAAAGTAAACAGTGGGCACTTTTAGTTAACCATTCCGTTATAGTGGCAGTACTTACTAATCAGATACAGAGAGCATGAGATAAACCCAAACCCAGCAGTTGTTGGTACTTTTATTCAGCCATTTCGTTGTAGTTGCAATACTTACTAGTCAGATACATTTGTCGCAAGCGACAACCAAACAAGCAATTGTGGGCAGTATTAATTAGCCATTCCATTATAGTGAAACTGATTACTAGTCATTATAAGTCAAATTTAGAGCAGTAAACTTTAGTTATGCTTGTCTATGATCGAGATACTGTGCTCCAAGTCGTCCATATCCGCGGACACGGCTTTCAGAAAGTTTTACCCGGCCGGGGTGCACCAATAGCAACACACGCTCGATCAACCTCGGAAAAACCAAATCAAAACCCAACGAGGCTTTCACGACTGAACAATCACAGGATTCAGAAATATTTCAGGCCACCCTTAAGTAGAATCCATAACGGAGTAGGCAAGCTCGAGACGGCCTCAAGGTCCAGGTAGACGGTCAGAGCGATCGGGAACCCCAAGGGCTTGTCGACACCGCGTAACGTGTCCCGATCCTAAACAAGATAAGGTGCTATCGTCGCACAATCGTAAATAAAGCGGTAAACATGGCATAAGTACAGATAGTAAAACACCTCAAACTAGTTTGTGGCCCCAAGAAATAAGAATGAATCAAGCTCGCCTCGGGGGTCCCATATACCTCCCGGATGTGGATAGCGCGCAAAAATCAAGGAACAGGTATCAAGTACTCGGGGTCTTACGGGACACAAGTGGGCGTTCGGAAACCAAATATTATCTATCACCCACCGATGCCTCTGCTTAATCAATTTTAGTTGTTAAACAGAAAGTAAAGTGACGATAAGTAAACTAGAATCATCTCCAACATCAACATGCGGCAATACATCAGCAACTGTGGCATATGACGACAACCATCCGCACTTGAGCAAGCAACTACGACACGCAAGTCCAACTATCTACCAAACAACAGGTAATAGGGTGTGTCCAAGGCAATATAGGGCTGCACGGTATATCAAGGGTACGGAAACTAAAGCATCGCAACACAGATAGCAATAGATCAACAGGAGGGAAGTAAATACTATAAAAGTAAGATAGGTAGAAAGGGGGAGATGCTCGCCTGAAAACATTGTCGAAGGTTTTCACCGAAGATCGGGGCGAAGCTCACATCAACTCAACGGCCTTATCCGCGAAGAAGCAAAACACTAGAACAAACACCGGATGCAATATTTAATACACGGCAGAAGATCGGCATGATGCATGTATGATGTGTGACATGGCAAGAAAGTATGCAATTAGGTCATATTAAGCGGAACCGGGTCCCGACAATTAATTAAATGGTGCAAGTTGTTTAGAACCCCGCAAGTTAAATGTTGTTTCAACAAGGCAAGATAAGATTCGGTTCGCTACACATGTTTTAAATGAGGCCAATATGAGACTAGATTTGCCCGCATATGGGCCCCATGTTTAATTATTAGGTGAATCGCATAAGGCCCCAAACCAATGAGATGCATGGGATGAATGACAATTCAATATGCGCGATTTTATTATGTTATGAAATAGGGTTTTGGAGAGGGTTCACACATTAGAGGGGGGTTCGACGATCTTGGGGGTTCCGGGGTTCGGGGTCCGACAGGGTCCGGGGTCCGGTCTCGGGGTCCAGGGTTCGACGGTTTCGTTCTCGGGTATCGGGTGGTCTTGGCGCATCGGGGTCTCGACGGGTTCTTCGGTCGGGCGTTCTTTGTCACATACGATCTTGTCGGGTCCTCGAGGAAGTACTTGTCGCTCATGTGGCCTTCGGCACGGGTTCGTCTCCGGGTGCGGGGGTCTCGGCGTTCCATGAAGGAGAGCTTGCGTCTAGGGTCTCGGCGATCTTGGCGCATCGAGGTTGTCGAAGAATCGGTACGGTCTTCGGATTCCGCGAGGGAGATCATGACGTCGGGGTCTTACGTGATGGAGATCTTGTCGAGGGTTCGGCGCCGAAGGTCGTTGGCGAGCTTGGGGTGCCTCAGGACGGTCATCGGAACGGCATCATACTCCCATGGCACACATACACGATCACGCACATACACGCACACGCGTACACGAGCACACGCATACACGAGCACACCTGCAGCGGGCCCACAGGCCCACGGTGGCGGCCAGGCGAGGTGGAGAGATCGGCTCGGGGCGGCGGTCTCCGGAGCAAGGCGCAGCGGGGCGGGCCGCGTGCGCGCGGTGGCGGGCTCAGGGCGGTCGCAGAGCTTGGCGGCGCTTGGGCCGGAGGAACTTCGCGGGCGGACGCACTGGACGGGGCTGCTCGGGAAGGACCATCAGGGGCGGTGTAGATCTGGGCGCTTGGCGAGCGCCGGCCACATGGCGCGGCCGCTGGGCGGACGGCGCCGAGGCGAGGCAGCGTGGCGGCGGAAGGCGCGATCCGCGGGCGGGCGTAGCCGCAGAGGCGGCCCGAAAGACGCTGGAAGCGACTCGGCGACGCCGAGGAGGAGGACGCGGTCTGGCGGCTGCGGGAGGCTCGTGGGCGGTGCGACGGAGCACCGGCCGACGGGACGCGGTGGACGCGCCGGGCGCTGGGGTGGTGGTCCGGGCGGGCTGCAGGAGGCCGGACGGGCGTGAGGAGGAGAAGGGCGGGCGGTGGGCGGCGCCGGGCGAGGTTGGGGCGAGGTCGGCAGGGAGCGAGGTGAGGGGAGCCATGGCGTTGGAGAGGAGGTCTGGCGGGTGAGCGCGCGAGGCGGAGCTGCCGCCGGGCGGGCACGCGGGGAGGCGGGTCAGGCCGGGCGGAGGGAGCGAGGGGCTAGGTGAGGAGGAGGCTTGGCTGGGCAAGGGCGGGGAGGCAGGAGGAAGAGGAGGAGAGAGAAAGAGAGGTGCGGGTGGGCTGTGGGGGCGGGCCTGTGGGTCATGGGAGGACGCGCAGGTGTGTGTGTGTTAGTGCGTGGGTGGGGGGTGGGAGTTGGTGAGAGAGAGGAGAGAGAGAGGGGTGAGGCTAGGACAAGTGTCGTGTCCCGGTTGGTTGAGGAAAGGGCAAAGGTGAGGTGGCACATGCCTATTGGCTGGGGTGATGTGGAGGAGGGTATGGGGTAGATTAGTGGGTGAGTTTAGGATTAGAGGCAGGCGGTGGACCGATTTTATGTATACGGGGGTGGTCGTTCGGGTCGGTTGGCCCGTTCGACTGCCCCCACTAAAAATTAATAAAACTTTTATTTGTTTTAAACGGGCCGTGCGCAAACCGATAGCGGCCAAATAAAATATTCCGGGGACCGGGCTTTGCAGTTGAATTAAGATGGGGCGTTTGGAAAACAATTCGGGCGTTGCGAAAATAGTTTTGGCAAACAATGCATGATGATGACGATGCAATGCACAAATTCAACGCGATTTTCTAGTAGTGATTTTGCGGGATGCCACATCCGGAGTATAAGATTCATATAAGGCAGTGCAGTTTTTGGATTTCGGAATTGTTCCGGGTTAATCGGTATTGTACCGGAAGCTTCTAGAACCTTCCGGGAGGGGACCAACGTGGCCCCACCTTCCAGGAGGGGGCATGGGCCTATGAGGGAGTGCCCTGGCCGCATTGGGCCAGGGGCACAAGGCCCCATAGGGCCCAGCCGGCCAAGGGGGTTTTAAACTCGAGATAGACCTTCTAGAAGGGGGGGTTTCCTTGCCCCCCACTCCTTCTCCTTGGGGCCGCCGGTTTGGCTTGGGGAGGGCTAGGGTTGCAGCCCACCCCTCTATATAAGAGAGGCGCTGCCGCCTTACACCTTCCTCCAAGCCCAGTCGCCCTGCTGCCCTCCTCTCTCTCCCTCCTGACTGTTTGTAGGCGAAGCCCTGCTGCAGAAATTCTCCACCATATACACCACGCCATCGTGTTGTAGATCCAATCCGTCTCTCCACCATACTTGCTGGTCCGAGGAAGGAGGAAACGTCGAGGTGCTGCACGTGTGCATCTCACGGAGGCACCGCCACTTGTGGTGCTAGATCGGATCGGATCGCGAGGAGGAGAAGCGAGTACGACTACATCACCCACGTTCCGACGAACGTTCCGCTGTGCGAATCTTCAAGGGTATGAAGATCTAATCCAATCTCTCTCGTTGTTTGCATCTCCTAGATTAGATCTTGGCTTTCCATCTGTTCGCATCCGTAGAAAATTTTGATTTACTATGCCGCGAATCCCTTCAATTAAGTCCCTAGTTGATCATCATTGTTGCAAATAGAACTCTAAGTTGTTTTGCTCCATTATATCATCACTTAGGATGATATCTAAGATTTCTTTATTTGTGAAAATAATATTTTCTTTCTTTGAAGTATATATGATAACACACAATTTGCAAATACTTTGATAATGACTCTTCAAAGGACATGAGAAAGTGATGAACTTGCCTTGTGCAAGGTAGTGAAGTCGGATGCTTGCACTGGACCTTGAGCTTCTATGTCTACAAAACATCATTATTGCCTGGTAAGGACAATATTTAAAGAAGTAAAATGATTATGCATAGTAATGTCATGCACCTATTTAGTTTTGTGTGTAATCTCCCCCATTATTTAAATTATAAAAATTCTTTTTAATAAAGAATTTATAAATATTAATTTTTAATATTTATTGAATATTGTATTCTTTTATTTTATTTTATTTTATTTGAATTTTATTTATTTAATAATTATTTTAAGAATTATCGTTTAAATACCAAAAATTGATATTAAATATTTGTTTAGTATTTTTATAAAGTATTACAATATGAATATATAATGAAAGTTATTTTTATTTATTTTTATCATCTTTCAATAATTTTATAAAATTCCATAAGAAATATATATTACAAAATTCTTAATTGAAAATATATGCCTAAAATTCTATTTCTTAATTTATTTGGATAGGTTGGTTTATTGTGAATCCAAAAATATTTTATTTATAATTTTTTGATTTTTATTTTATTTTCTAGAATTTATTTAAATTTAGGGGCATTTTGGTCTTTTCTTAATTATTAAAAACTGCCTTTAGGTAATTGGGATGTCTGTGTTGGTTTATTGGGCCCTTGTGGCCCAATAGGGCAGAACCAAAACGACTCCCCGAAGGGGTCTTGGCCCAACCAGCCCACACTCTCTCTGTCACTCTCTCGTTCTCATCTCTCTTCTCCTCTTCGACCCCATGGTCGATGGCGTCACCGTCTTGCGCTGCTCGTCGCCGTGGTCCTCCCTGGCCATTGTCGTGGTGCAGGGCGAGGTTGTTGACCATGCTCCACCTTCCTGTCCAACTTGATTTGGACCTGGAGCCCTCCTGTGGCCAGACCGGCTCCGTCCCGAACCCTAGGGTTTGGGGTGGTGCTAGTGCGGTCGCCGCCGCTGCTGTCGTGTGCTGTGGTGGTGTTCCTCGCCTTCAGGCGTGGTTGTGGTCGCTGCCTCGGCGTGGTGTGGGTCGCAGCTCCCCCCTTGGGGTGCTCCTCGTGCCGCCGTGCTCGTCGACACCCTGTGCTTCCTCTTCTCGCCCACAACAACAACCGTCAGTAAGTTATTCATCTCCCCCTCGTGTCCTCTGTTCTAGGACACCTTGTTCTATGTGTTTGCAGTGGCTACTCCTGGCTAGTGGTCATGCCCTAATTAGGGTTGTTTGTTCTGTTTAGGGTTCATATCCCTCTGTTGATTAAATATTTGATGATTTGGATCATGTATTGATGATCCCTAAGCATGATGAGTGGTTGTTTGCTGTGGATTATTGCTTATGGTTAGCTTTGGTGAGGCTAATGGCTTACCAGATTGATTCCACTGGTTAATTTGATATGGTTCAGATGGTAATGTTATTGTAGAATCATTACTTTAAAGATTCTAGTGATTTGAGAGCTCACCACTGTCATTACTTGGTTATTGACAGTGATTTTTGAGTGATGAAGTCATTGTATCTGTACTGTTGGCTTATGGATTCATATACAGTTTGAGATTAAGTTGCCCCTTACAGTGATGTTATGTATATGTATATTCCTGGAAATGATACCTATGATTAGTATCAGGAAAATGATTTATAGTTGGCTGTGAGTGTATCTGTGAAAGTTGGATGCTTAACCTGCTTAGTTTAGAAATTGTTCTTGTGACATCATTCTAATATGGCACACAAGATTAGGTTATATTACTTGGTTTAGTTTTGTTCAGGCTTAAGAATAGCTTGGCATCAGAGATAAGTGGAAACTTCTTTCCTTGAATCCCTGAAACCTATGATGTTGGTCTAAGGTTTAGGGACTAGGCCCTTATCTTGTTAAGAAGGGAATATGCCCTGAGAGGCAATAATAAAGTGTTTATTATGTGTATTCCAAGTATATGATAGATGTTTATTTTGCATGCTATAATTGTATTAATACGGAAACGTTAATACATGTGTGTTTAATAAACAAACAGAAAGTTCCTAGTTATGCCTCTCTCATAAACTAGCTCGTTGATTAACAAGATGATCAAGGTTTCCTGATCATGGACATTGGATGTTGTTAATAATGGGATCACAACATTAGTGTAATGGTGTGATGAACATTCATCCGAAGTATAGCATTACGATCAAAGTCATTGAGTTTATATTGCTATAACAACTTACGGTGATCCTAATCCTTAGACCATGAGATCATGTCAATCACTAACACCGGAAGAGTTTCTTGATAACATCAAACGTCACACCGTAATGTGGTGATTATAAAGATGGATTCAGAACTAATAAAGTGTTATGTTGAGGCTCATGGATCGAGAGTGGAATTTGTTCATCCCGATGACGGATAGATATACTCTGGGCCCTCTCGATGATATCACATTGATTAGCTTGCAAGCAAGTGATTTGATCACTAGAATGTTATATCACAGGAACGAGAAAAGAGTGCATATCGGTAACGAGATCAAACTAGGTATGGAGATACCGATGATCGAATCTCGTACATGTAATATATCGTGAAACAAAGGGATTAAGATACTAGCGTAAAAGGTTCCGACGATCACAAGAAAGTCCTCGTTGAATGTGTGGGAGTCAGTATGGGTCTCCAGATCCCGCTTCTGATTATTGATCCGAGAGGGGTCTCGATCATGTCCGCATTATTCACGAACCATAGGGTGACACACTTAAGAGACACCGACATCTAATTGGAGCAAATGTTTCATGCCGAAAGAATGAACAAGCGCGGGAATTTATTTCACTAGATACCGAAACAGGTTTTCGGGTGAAATTGCATAAAGTGGTTATGCATGTGAAATAGAATTCTAGCAAGGGGTTATTTGTGAATGTTTGTCATTAAAGTAATTGACAAAATTCTGAATAAAATAAAAGAGTTTTATTTAATGAGAGTTTGCATTAAATTTGGTGGAAATTTAATGGGAATTTGAGTGGACTTTTGAGTGGAGGGATTTTAAAGGGCATTTTGTGAGTGGAGTGTCCACCCACATGAATGAAGGAGGGGAGGGGGCAGCCCCCATGGCCGGCGGCCACCCCCTTGGGTGCCCCCCTCCTCCTATAAAAGGAGCCCCCCTCCTCACTTGTCTCTCACACCTCCTCGTGAAGGATCTCTCTCCCCCTCTAGAATTTATCCCCCATGGTCTCGGACTAGCGAGATACATGTTCCCGGTGGCTATTCGGCAAGAAAGAGTTGTGCTTCCGCTGCATCACTGGAGCAAGGAGGCGGAGGTTGCTCGGTGCCTCGAACGTGTGTGCGAGCACGGATGCGCTGCTGATTTGCGGCGCTAGGACTTCCTCTCGATCTTGAGATCGGCAAGAGATCGTCTACATCAACCACGAGTTGAACTCGTTAAGCTTTGTCGGTCTTCAAGGGTATGTTCCTACGGATATACATCCGCCCGTTGTTTGTACCTAGTAGATAGATCTTGGTATATAGTTCACATCGTAGGAAAATTTTTGTTTTCTATGCTGCGAACCCTACAGTGGTATCAGAGCCGGATCTATGCGTAGATACTTTACACGGGTAGTACACATATGAGTATGTGGGCGATGATGATCATGTTGTTGCTCCTTTGTTGTAATTTTGGATATTGGTGGCATAGTGGGATGAAGCGGCCCGGACAAACTTTACATGTCCTCGCACATGAGACCTGTTCCACGCTTGACATGCAACTAGTTTGCATAAGTGGATAGCGGGTGTCTGTCTCTCCTACTATAGTCAATATCTATTTTGCAAGCGAGTTGTCAACAATTTGATTATCCTCGTTGTGGTTCATGTTCGTAGGTAAGAACGGTTCTATCTCGAAAGCCCTAAGCCACGTAAAACTTGCAATGGATAAATTAGAGGCGTCTAGTTTAGATTGTTGCTGGCTAGTGTTATGATATGGTAGTGTTGTAAGTAGAAGTATGAGATGATACTACAACACACATAGCGTTAAAAATCCATAGACCTTGGATTTACACATATAGGTATGATAGTGATCATACCACGATGCACATGATAGAGATCATCTGCGGGAACCATATAATTTCACTAATAAACATATGATGTTTGATAGCATCTTATATTGCTTGTTTAGCGCTTTGTTAGCATAATAATATGATCCCTCATTTAAATATCAAGATAAGAATGTGTTCTTCCTTTAGTATGCACCGATTATGTTTTCGTCGCTCCAAGACATCACGTGATGATCGGGTGTTCTTGGATCCACGACCATATTTCGGGTGTAAAACAGTTACACACGCGAATACTAAGGTTCTAACTTGGCGAGCCTAGCATGTACAGACATGGCCTCGGAACACGGACCGGAAGGTTAAGCATGAGTCATATAGTTGATATGATGCCCATTTGATGCTCGCCTTTGAAGCTATACCGACTCACGTGATGATCGGACTTGGTGTAGTGGATTTGGTTCATGTAATCACCAAAAGGGCACGAGGGATGTCGTTTTTGAGTGGGAGTTCATTCGATTAGTTGAACTCAATCTATCATACACTTAGTCTAAACTTTACAAATTCTGTTGTAGATGGCACCACCTGCTTTTAATTTCAATGTGTTCATGGAGAAAGAGAAACTAGCAACGAACGGTAGCAACTTTACCGAATGGGCCATGAATTTGAGGATTCTCCTCTCTCCTACACAAAAGCAATATGTGCTAGAAGCGCCGTTAGGCCCCCCACCCTTAGATGATGCCCCTGACGAGGAGAAGAATGTCTATCAGACTCGTCAGGAGGACCACAACTTAGTTCATTGCGGCATATTGTATGGGTTAGAGCCGGAACTTCGAAAGCATTTCGAAAACGGCAATGCATTTGATACAATGGGTGAGTTGAAAATGATTTTCGACACACATGTCAACAGAGAGCTACAACGCTTCAGAAAAGTTCTTTAGCTGCATGATGGAAGAGCACAGCTCCGTTAGTGAGCATGTACTCAAGATGTCGGGTTACGCCGATAAGCTTGTGTCCTTGGGAATATCGATTTCCATTGACTTAGGCATCCATCGTGTTCTACAGTCTCTGCCACTTAGCTATAAGATCTTCGTGATGAACTATAATATGCAAGGCATGAAGAAGTCTCTCCCCGAGCTTATGTCAATCCTTAAAACTGCAGAAGTGGAGATCAAAAAGGAACATCAAGTGTTGATGATCAATAGGAACACTGGTTTCAAGAAAGACAAGAAGGGAAAACGGAAGGGAAGTAAGGGCGGCAAGCCTGTTTCCGCGCCTGAAAAGAAACCCCGAGTTGGACCTAAGTCTGATTCCGAGTGCTACTATTGTAAGGGATCCATCGAAGCGCAACTGCCCTAAGTATCTGGCAGACAAGAAGGCCGGCAAGGCAAACAAAGGTATATATGATATACATGTTATTGATGTGTACTTGACTAGTGCTCGTAGTAGCACCTGGGTATTTGATACCGGTTCAGTTGCTAATATTTGTAACTCGAATGAGGGGCTGCGAAACAAGCGACCGCTAGCAAGGGGTGAGGTCAAGATGCGTGTCGGCAATGTATCAAGCGTTGATGTGATCGCCGTCGGAACGCTGCCTGTCCACTTACCGTCGGGATTAGTTATAAACTTGAATAAATGTTATCTGGTGCCTGCACTGAGCATGAACATTGTATCTGGATCATGTTTGATGCGAAGTGGTTATTCATTTAAATCCGAGAACAATGGTTGTTCCATTTATATGAATGAAATCTTTTATGGTCATGAACTGATGATGAATGGTTTATTTCTATTGAATCTCGATAATAATGTTACACATATTCATAATGTTGATGCTAAAAGGATTAAACTAAATGATGATATATCCGCATATATGTGGCACTGCCGTCTAGGTCGTATTACGCATGAAGAAGCTCCATTCGGATGGACTCTTGGAATCACTTGATTATGAATCATTTGATACATGTGAGCCATGCCTTATGGGCAAGATGACTAGAACGCCGTTTTCCAGTTCAATGGAACGGGCGATAGATTTATTGGAAATCATACATTCTGATGTATGTGGTCCAATGAGTGTCTCGGCGCGAGGTGGATATCGTTATTTTGTTACTTTCACGGATGATTTGAGTAGATACGGTTATATCTACTTGATGAAACACAAGTCTGAAACCTTTGAAAAGTTTAAGGAATTTCAGAATGAAGTGGAAAATCATCGTAATAGAAAGATCAAATTTCTACGGTCCGACCGTGGAGGTGAGTATCTAAGTTACGAGTTTAGCACTCACATGAAAGAGTGTGGAATTGTTTCACGACTCACACCTGCCGGAACACCACAGCGAAATGGTGTGTCGGAATGTCGTAATCGTACTTTATTAGATATGGTTCGATCTATGATGTATCTGACGGACTTGCCGTTGTCATTTTGGGGTTATGCACTAGAAACTGCTGCATTCACTTTAAATCGGGCACCATCTAAATCCGTTTAAAAGACATCGTATGAATTGTGGTTTGGAAACAAACCTAAGCTGTCATTTCTTAAAGTTTGGGGATGCGATGTTTATGTGAAGAAACTTCAACCGGATAAACTCGAACCCAAAGCGGAAAAATGCGTCTTCATAGGATACCCTAAAGAAACTATTGGGTGTTCCTTCTATCACAGATCCGAGGGCAATGTTTTTGTTGCCAAGAATGGATCCTTTCTAGAGAAAGAGTTTCTCGCGAAAGGTGTGAGTAGTCGGAAGGTAGAACTCGAAGAGGTTGTGGAACCTTCTCTTCAAAGTATGGCGAGTAGCGCAGTGCCGGAAGTTGTTCCGGAGTTGGCTCCACCTGTTGAAGAGGGAACTAATGATAATGATCATGAAACTCCGAAAGAGAGTACTACCGAACCTCGCAGGTCAAACAGGACGCGTGCAGCTCCCGAGCTGTACGGAAATCCTGTCATGAATTTCATGGTTGATGAAAATGATGACCCTGCGACGTATGAAGAAGCGATGATGAGCCCGGATTCCAACAAATGGTTAGAATCCATGAAATCCGAGATGGAATCCATGTATGAAAATCAAGTTTGGAACTTGGTGGAATTAAATCACGACCGAAAGGCCGTGGAGAACAAATGGATTTTCAAAAGGAAAACTGATGCTGATGGTAATGTGACCATCTATAAAGCTCGACTTGTCGCAAAGGGGTTTCGACAAATTCAAGGAGTTGACTACGATGAGACTTTCTCTCCCGTAGCGATGCTAAAGTCGTTAGGATTATGTTAGCAATTGCTGCATATTTCGATTATGAGATATGGCAGATGGATGTAAAAACCGCTTTCTCAATGGTAATATTGAGGAAGAGTTGTATATGATACAACCAAAGGGTTTTGTCGATCCTAAGGATGCTAAAAAGGTGTGCAAGCTTCAGCGATCCATCTATGGATTGAAGCAAGCATCACGGCTGGAATCTCCGCTTTGATGAGGTGATCAAAGAGTTTGGATTTGTCCAAACTTATGGAGAAGCTTGTATTTACAAGAAAGTGAGTGGGAGCAATGTGGCATTTCTGATATTATATGTGGATGACATATTATTGATCGGAAATGATATAGATCTTTTAAACAGTGTTAAAAGTTATCTAAACAAAGAAATTTTCAATGAAGGACCTAGGTGAAGCGTCATACATATTAGGCATAAAGATCTATAGAGATAGATCTAGGCGCCTAATAGGGCTATCGCAAAGTACATACCTTGATAAGATTTTAAAGAAGTTTACAATGGACGGAAGTAAGAAGGGGTTCTTACCTATGTTGCAAGGCAAGACATTGAGTAAGACTCAAAGTCCAGCTTCGGCGGAAGAAAGAGAGATAATGGACAAAGTCCCCTATGCTTCAGCCATAGGCTCTATAATGTACGCCATGCTATGTACAAGACCGGATGCGGCACATGCTATTAGTTTGACTAGTAGGTACCAATCGGATCCGTGTTCTAACATCGATAGCGGTCAAGAATATCCTTAAGTACTTACGAAGAACTAAGGATATGTTTCTTGTATACGGAGGTGAAGAAGAGCTCGTCGCTAAATGTTATGTCGACGCTAGCTTTGACACCGATCCGGATGACTCTAAGTCTCAATCCGGATACGTATTTCTCATGAATTGCGGAGCGGTTAGTTGGAGGAGATCCAAACAACCTATGGTAGCGGGATCAACAACGGAGGCCGGATATGTTGCTGCTTCAGAAGCGGCTCAGGAAGCAGTTTGGATGAAGGAGTTCATATCCGAACTAGGAGTGGTGGCAAACGCGTTGGACCCAATGGTGATCTATTGTGACAACAATGGTGCCATTGCCAATGCCAAAGAGCCAAGGTCTCACAAGCATTCCAAGCATATTAAGCGCCGGTTTCACTCCATCCGCGAGCATGTCAAGGATGGAGATATAAAGATTTAGAAGTACATACGGATCTCAATGTAGCATCCGTTGACTAAAACTCTCCTAGAGAAAACATGATCAACACCGAACTCAATGGGTGTTAGATTTATCACTATGTAACTAGATTATTGTCTCTAGTGCAAGTGGGAGATCAAGGAATATGCCCTGAGAGGCAATAATAAAGTGTTTATTATGTGTATTCCAAGTATATGATAGATGTTTATTTTGCATGCTATAATTGTATTAATACGGAAACGTTAATACATGTGTGTTTAATAAACAAACAGAAAGTTCCTAGTTATGCCTCTCTCATAAACTAGCTCGTTGATTAACAAGATGATCAAGGTTTCCCGATCATGCACATTGGATGTTGTTAATAAAGGGATCACAACATTAGTGTAATGGTGTGATGAACATTCATCCGAAGTATAGCATTACGATCAAAGTCATTGAGTTTATATTGCTATAACAACTTACGAAGTGATCCTAATCCTTAGACCATGAGATCATGTCAATCACTAACACCAGAAGAGTTTCTTGATAACATCAAACGTCACACTGTAACAGGGTGATTATAAAGATGGATTCAGAACTAATAAAGTGTTATGTTGAGGCTCATGGATCGAGAGTGGAATTTGTTCATCCCGATGACGGATAGATATACTCTGGGCCCTCACGGTGATATCACATTGATTAGCTTGCAAGCAAGTGATTTGATCACTAGAATGTTATATCACAGGAACGAGAAAAGAGTGCATGTCGGTAACGAGATCAAACTAGGTATGGAGATACCGATGATCGAATCTCGGACATGTAATATATCGTGAAACAAAGGGATTAAGATACTAGTGTAAAAGGTTTCGACGATCACAAGAAAGTAATCGTTGAATGTGTGGGAGTCAGTATGGGTCTCCAGATCCCGCTTCTGATTATTGATCCGAGAGGGGTCTCGATCATGTCCGCATTATTCACGAACCGTAGGGTGACACACTTAAGAGACACCGACATCCAATTGGAGCAAATGTTTCATGCCGAAAGAATGAACAAGCGCAGGAATTTATTTCACTAGATACCGAAACAGGTTTTCGGGTGAAATTGCATAAAGTGGTTATGCATGTGAAATAGAATTCTAGCAAGGGGTTATTTGTGAATGTTTGTCATTAAAGTAATTGACAAAATTCTGAATAAAATAAAAGAGTTTTATTTAATGAGAGTTTGCATTAAATTTGGTGGAAATTTAATGGGAATTTGAGTGGATTTTTGAGTGGAGGGATTTTAAAGGGCATTTTGTGAGTGGAGTGTCCACCCACATGAATGAAGGAGCGGAGGGGGCAGCCCCCATGGCCGGCGTCCACCCCCTTGGGTGCCCCCCCTCCTCCTATAAAAGGAGCCCCCCTCCTCACTTGTCTCTCACACCTCCTCGTGAAGGATCTCTCTCCCCCTCTAGAATTTATCCCCCATGGTCTCGGACTAGTGAGATACATGTTCCCGGTGGCTATTCGGCAAGAAAGAGTTGTGCTTCCGCTGCATCGCTGGAGCGAGGAGGCGGAGGTTGCTCGGTGCCTCGAACGTGTGTGCGATCACGGATGCGCTGCTGATTTGCGGCGCTAGGACTTCCTCTCGATCTTGAGATCGGCAAGAGATCGTCTACATCAACCACGAGTTGAACTCGTTAAGCTTTGTCGGTCTTCAAGGGTATGTTCTCTACGGATATACATCCGCCCGTTGTTTGTATCTAGTAGATAGATCTTGGTATATAGTTCACATCGTAGGAAAATTTTTGTTTTCTATGCTGCGAACCCTACATGTTATTCCTCATGGATTGGTTCTGGTAGTGATACTAGCTACTGATTCTTGAGTCAAAGTTGGGAAAATGATTTGTAGGCTTATTAAGTTATATAGATCCATAAGATGTAGGAGTTCTAAGGTGCTACTCCTGTTTAAGAGGTGTGCCTAGAAATTCAGATCTTGTCTATATTCTTTCCTGGAATTTAAAGTATAGATTGATAGCTAGGATCAATGAGGTTGTCCTGAGATCCTAGTTGGATCTATATAGTTTTCTGATTGCTTTTGGTGTTTGAAAAACTTCAATGACGGATTCACCCCACTTGGGTGTTTTTCTGAGAAGTTGAGTATGAGACAACTCATGAATGCTTGTCTAGATTAGACAGATAAATCATGTGATGGTCTTTTTATACTCACCACACTTGGGTGTTGTTGGGGTTGCAAGTTGTTGATCTTGTGGCTTGATCTTGTTGGTTGTGTGGCTAGCTTGATCTAGTGCTCCTCCTGATACTTCCATCTCCTGGACTTGTCCTTGATCTATATCTCCACCTCCTGGTTCTGGTGGCTTGACCTTGTTCTTGCTATCCACCTGATCTACCCCTCCTTATGTCACCATCTTGGTGAGATGATCAAAGGTGTGTTTGTTGTGATCTGGCTTGGTTTAGTTTGGCTATTGTGCTTGATGTGTATGAAGCAGGGAATGGTGTTGGGATTGCTTGCCCATGGCTATGCTGAGCAGTTTTGTTTGTTGGAGCTAATGATGCTGTGCTGACAGCACATCCCATGCAGTTTGGTGTGTGTGCTGCATGTGTGCATGTTGTACCTTGTGGATATGCTCAGGGAATTAAAGTTACTTATTATCTGGTTACACTTACTTGTCTGTGAAACTTGCCCCTTCTTGCTGTCTGGGGTTATTTGACTTATGGCTTAAAATTATGAAAGATATAGTTCTTTCATATTGGTGAAACTTGCCCCTTTAAAGATTACTCAATGATGAAAAAGTGAACAGTGCAACTCACTGTCAATATTGAGAGTAACATATTTTAATCCTTAATTTTCTTTCTTTTAGTTTGTGTGTTGTTTTGCACGTACAAGACTTGAAGATTCAATACTTTAGATTAGGTTTTCTTTTTCTTTATAGAATAGTCACTTGTAATATTTCTTTTATTCTTTTGTAATCTTTATTTTATTCTTTTGTAATAAAGATTGTACTATTACTCAATATATAAATGTTCTTCTTTTATTTCATTACTATTGTAAAGATTCTTGATCATTTTCATAAGTTACATTTTTGTAACTTATTTATTGAATAAAATTATGGAACAAATACCTTTTTTATTGATTATGTTATCTATTTAAAGTTTGAGTTACTAATTATAAACTCTTGACTAAATCAAAATAGTCAAACATAATTCTAAATTCTTTTGAATTATAAATCCAACACTCAAGTTTAAATTCAAATTTCATTTCCCAAAACACACTAATCCATAAAGATCATATCAAAGTTTATAACTATCATTCTCCAAGGCTATTCCTAATCTTAAAGAATGAAAGAAACTTTGATCACTTTAGGTTTTTATTTGGCGAAAATTTTACCCACATTTTTACAGATAATTGCATGCAATTTTACAGATTCCTAAATCTATCCTTCGTTGGTTTCTAAATGCTGGGATGTTACAATGCAGTCTTGGGAATAGATACTGATGAAGCATAGTAAGTACTCCCTCCCTTTAGAAATATAAGATGTTTTAGATTTATCTAGACACGTTTTAGTGTGTAGGTTTAAATGAATCTAGACACTAAAATATGTCTAGATACATCTCCTTCAGACACTAAAACGTGTCTAGATACATCTCCTTCATAAATCTAAAACATCTTATATTTCCAAACGGAGGAAGTAGACACTAAGTAATAAGCTATACTCTTCCTATTAGACTATGATCTGATCAGAATGCTGCTGATTGGAACTTCTTCTTGTTTTCTTTAGAAAAGTCGAATAAGATTCCTAACTACATTATATAGGTCATAGAGACTTCTATGCACACAATGTTGAATATACTATCTGTGTACGACCCTTCTGCTACACGCCTACACCTTACGATGGCTGAGCAAACCAACTACACACGGCCTGATAACTATATAGTATTTAGAACTTGCCTTTTTTTGGAAAAGAGTATATATTAATATCATAGGGATACCAATTACTTCCAGCCTCTGCAACAACGCATGCCCTAGCGGCCCTACGGATGCACACAGCCCAGAAAAAAGAAAGAAAAATTATAAAAAAGAAAAGTCCCGCTACAGAGAACTAATCCTCAAAGCAACGACATTGACACCATCATAACAACACAAGTAGTCCTCCACTCCAATAACAACGCCTTCAAGAAGGAAACAGTGCCAAGGCAGCGTTGTTGTCCGATCAAAGATCATAGGTTTTCACCCTGGAGAAAGTCCTCGCTCACAAAACAATTACTTCAACAAGGACATTGTCAGGCACAACCAGTTAAGACTAGACCTTGTATTTTCACCCTGCAAGGTAAGACTGGAAACTCCCCCTGTGTTGTCTTCCCGCACCAACAGTCACTGCAACGAGTCCCAGATCACGCAGTCAGTTCTCCGTCGCCACAAGAACAAAAATCACCATCGCTAGTTCGCTACCCTCATATTTCCACTTTCCTGACATTTTCCGCATCTTACTTCGCCATGGCTCTAAGAATGGCACTTGGTGGGAATAAACAACAGAGCTTCGCAACGCTCCTGCTGAAACCAAACGGCTAGAAGAACAAGGTGCGCACGACCGAATACCTTCTGATCCAGCAATCTCCAGGCATGATACACCCATGGGAGTTCGTCGACGGAGCCTTCCGGAACCCGCCTCTCCAAACCAGATCAACGAGGGAAGACATCAAGCAGATCTTCGTCTTCGTGCGAAAGAAACCAAAGGACCACCTCCTTTATTAGATCCGACACAACGATCCCCACACTGCTGGCCGGTTTCCGAAGAACGGATCGAGCAGGCCAACCATCGGTGCCGATGAGCACGTAGGCTTAGCACCGCCACTAAAGGCGTGCCATCGCCTCCATCTTGCAGAACCACGTACGCCGCTTCCCCCAGATCCTGGTCAACGTCGCCCACGGCCCTCGCCGCCCCGGTCCAGCATCCGCCGGCCCCGAGCACGAAACCACCGCTCCACGCAGCCTTCCTCGCCAGAGCAGGGTGACGCCACCGCGCCGAGCCGCGCCACCTAGTCGGACGCCGCCGCGCCCCGCGCACACGCGCCGCCGCCGGTCGTCGATCCTAGCCCGCGCCTAGATCTGGCGAACTAGGGGGATAAGAGGAGCCTCGCCGCCACCGACGCCGAGCGGCTTTGCCGCCGGCGCGTCGATGACGGCGAGGCAGGAGGAGCGGAAAGGGGCGGCATGACATAAGGGTCTTTATGAAATCTTAACAACGTCATGGCATGCTCATTCTTTTGAATGGTGGTGTTGCCACTGGCCTTTTTTACCCGGGAATCGGTGGAAGTAAAAGACCCATAGGGGGATGAGGGGAAGGATGGTTTCTCCCCGCCTGCCAAGAGATCATAATATGTCTCTAGTTTGATCAAATGGACTAGCTTCGGATCAAACTTTCTTAGAGCTCGTCCACTTTAGTGAAGAGGCATCCATTGTCTTCAACATAAAAAGACAATGTCAATTAAATATGTTGGTAAACCTATTTGCTCTAGGAGCAGGACTAGTAGGTGTCATCTTCCTCCTGAAGAAGCCGTACATGGAGAATCTCTCCTAGAATGGGCTTGACCTATCCGTTGCAAGGACCTCGAACTAACTTTTTGAATGAAAGTCGTAGCAAATATGTGGGAACCAGCCCAAGAGTTGTGTCGTCACGGTGCCCTATTAGAGCTGTCTGTTATCCCTTTATTACAGATACATGATAGATATAAACTTGAAAATCAAGGCTTAGGAAAGGTGGATTCGTTTAACGAGGGCCTGCCTCCCCTCAGATGAGACCCGCCGGAGTTCCATTGGAGGACTCAAATACTACTTAGGCAGTCGGCCTCATCAATTAGTCAAGCCAATGAGATATCAAGCCCTCAATTCCAACCGGGCAACGGATCTGGCTCGTTAATGTTTCGCTTCTTTGTGAGCCGCTCCTTACAGAAATTTGCATACATCGGCACATGTAAGACAGCATCAAGGATGGGGATGGCAATCTGCACGTCTTTCATCATGTCCAGAAACTGCTTGTCATTCCTCAATTAAGGCTTTGTTTGCGAGTGATCCAATGCCCGACAGTTTTTTTGAGCAAGAAAGAAGATGTGCTCACGCATTTAGTTAGATACCTTAGTTCTTTTGTGCCTTCCTTTTCTGCATCTGCTATGTTCATTATGCGGACGACTTTAAAGACTTCTGCCAGATCGGACTAATCCACTTTTTTCACAAGTCAGGCTAAAAAAGAGAAAGCTCTCTCACGCCTAGTGAAAATGGGTTACCCGATAAAACTCTCGTCTAAACTCTTAGAAAGATACTTGGAAACTCACCTCAAACCCGTCGTTGGTAACCGATCAAAAAAGCTTGAGCGTGCCCTCCTCTTCAAAACTAGCACTGCATCGCGTCTCTTGGCTCGCTATATATTCGAGGCATACTCAATAAAAGATACCCAAACTTTTCCCATGCCTGGACCTGAAATTGTCTTTGATACAAAGCACCTCTCTTCCCGAAGAATTTCCATTTTTGGACACTTCTGCTTCGGTCCCCCACCCCCGCGTTGACATCAATGCCTTATCTGCCTATTTATCACCTAGCAATTGGCCCTTAAGCCCACCTCCTTTTCCGCGTGGTCCCAGATTCACGCCGTATTATTCGTTTGTCCATCTGCAAATACATACGCGTGTACTCCGTCTGTATAGGAGACGTGAGCGGTGCGATCCTAGACCGAGGCCTTCGCCCGCATCGAGCTCGCCTATCACGCCGTCAATCTCGCGATGGGCCATCACGTCCCGCGCTGCGTCGAGTTCCTCGTCGGCGAACGCCCGCCCTTCGGCACCGGCAAGCCCGACGACTGCATGGTCGGCTACTCAGGCAACGACCACATCTTCAGGTCTGATCGGTTCGTACCAGGTCCGAGTCAGCTCCCTGTTTCCAATTCGGGCTCCGTACATACACATATCAGCTGATCGATCTGCCTTTTAATTCATGTCTCGTACGTATATATATCAGCTGATCAATCTGCCTCTTAATTCATGTCCCGTACGCACACATATCAGCTGATCGATCTGTCTTTTTTTTATTAGAGTCCGTGTATAATATACAACTATATAAGTGGCAATATAGGACTCTTCAGCCCGCTGACAACCCACCCACAATCCGTTCCGCCAACTAACCCACCAAAACTTCGCTTTAGAGTGAAGGACCGAAGCAAGCCTCAACTTTGGGTTCATAGCCGAAGTCGAAGGGAAAAAAGATAGAGGCTCGTTGAAGCAGAAGTACTTCAATTCAACGGCTTTAGAATATAAAAAGGAAAAAGACTCAGTTTCATGCTTAACTTATTGATTCAAATAGAATCGAATCAGTACCCGATCCTGTACAATTAACTGAAACCTTATGGTTTGAATGATTCATGCACCAATAACAAAAAGATCAAACCGGTGTTTCACGTACAGGAATTGGATGATGCCGCTATGCTCCTATTCACTTTCAGAGACCGCTACCGCTCTGAGTTTGCCGGTTTTGCGGCAACACTTTCACTAAGAACATTATGGTGCAGTATTATCAATATGGGCCGTTGGATCACCGCAAATAAATGGCCCCAAATGATATATATTTACTGTACAATGACCCCGATTATATTATTCAAAACCTTATGATTTTATAATACTTCGGTTCACCCTTTCAAAATATTGCTCCAATTAACTCCATGTTCCTTGATAAAATATTTGTGTAGGATAAATGTCCTTTGTTTTCTTGACTTATTTAACGTCTATGAATATGTTATGAGCCACCGTTTTATCTGTATTAAATGATTATAACTTAATTTAGTTGTGTTGGTAGAACCTAAGAGGACTTTGAGCACAAGTGAAAAAAATGCCGAATTTCTCTAATATGAGTTGGCCCGCATATCAAATAATAGTAATCACTTTCCAAGTTCATTGGCTCCCCTAAGTATACTCTGCTCCTAATTCTCTTCTTCTAGCTCCGCTCGACAGCTCTACTTCGGTGTAAACCAGAAAAAAAAGGGGAGGGGCAAAGCTTCAGTGATTTGGTGTTTCCAAGTCTCATTGTGACTTGGTGCCACTGCCGGCAATGGCATCCTTCGTCCATCTCGGATCCAACATACCGGATTGCCTCCGATTTCGAACTAAAAAACTAATCTATTTAGAAAATTCTGAAAAAAATCTAGTAAAGCGTAAATGACTCGTTTTGAAACCTATGAATGTCTCATCCCATTTGAATAACTAGATTATGATTAAGTAGCTTTTTACATTTTTGAGGACTAGTTTAAACTAAATACCTATTTAATCACAAACCTTTGATCCAAATGGAATGAAACTTCACCGGAATACAAATCGAAACATGCATGATTTATTAGAATTTTAAAAAAAATGAGTAGTTTTAATTATGTAGTTCAAAATCTGAATCAATCCGGTATGTTGGATGGGAGATGGATGGTGGATGAAGTAATGGTCATGAATTATTTGGTAAAGTTCATTAACCTTTTAAGAAAAAATCCATAGGCATAATATTGATATTCACGTATACATAAATTATTTATTTTAGGAATATTATACTTAAATAATTGAAACAGGCAAATAGAAAAACGTAGGAAAATATATATGCATGCAAACAACTATAAAAGAGCATAGCCGAGGGGCCATGACCCGCCTCCCCCAACTCGAGAAAACCCTAAAATATTCTTGTATGTTAAGTGTTCCTTTGTTTGATTTATTTGAAACCTAAGAATATTTTATAAACCAATGTTTATTTGTATCTAATGGTCTAAAATTATAGGATATTGGCCTGCATGGCGATGGCTGTTGCTGCCCTATAGCGGCGGAAGGACCGAACTGGGGGCAAGTATATGACCTTGGGAATATGGACATGGCCACAGCCCTTGATGTGACACCATGGGAGACTCTCAGAGTGATAGCGGGCTCGGCGCCTTGCTGGCGGTGGCCTGCTGATACTAGGGCTGGAATTATAACTTGAAACTCGCGAGCTAAATGAGTAACTCGTGATATAGCTCGACTCGGCTCGAACTCGGTGTCTAACGAGTCGAGCCAAGTTTTTGATTTGAGCTTGTTTGTTCACCCAAGCTAAATGAGCTACTCGTGAGCTACTCATTTAGATCATTAAACTCGTTCAAATATAGAGTTTGAAAATTTTCATAGATAAGTGTCATACTATGAATGTTCCTTGAAGCTGTAACGGCGTAGAGTTACTTATTTTTTATTGATCTTGGAAGTACTATTATTGTTCTAGTTTCAAATTAGTAGAATAATTACTAGTTTTTCTTATATGTGCTCATATTTATAACTTATAACAATCTAAACGATCTGCTCGCGAGCTACTCGTGAGTTTACCGAGTCGAGCCGAGTTTCAAATATGAGCTTGTTCTGTAAACGAGCCGAGTCGAGCTAACTCGTTAGTTGAACGAGCTTTAGCGAGTCGAGCCGAGTTGGCTCGGCTCGGCCATGATGACGAGGGAGTAGTTCTTCCTCGAGGCTAAGGGCTCTACCGGTAGCTATGTGTTCATCTTTCTCTCTCTCTCTATGCATGATCATATTGTGATCATGAGCTTTGTAATCAAGTAGATCTACTTTGCTACTCAAGTTCTTTAATAGATCTTCAGCTCTCCTTACGTGTGTGAAAGTGACAGCGTGCATACTGTGGTGGCACTTAGGCGAGTTTACATAAATACTCAAGTGCTTCAATAGATCTATGTTTTCCCCACGTGTGTGAAAGTGACAGCGTGCACGCCGTGGTGGCACTTAGGCTAGAGTTCATAAATATTTATCATGAGTATATTTTGAGTTGGTTGTCTCTATGAAATTGTGCTGTTTGTTGGAACCATCTAGCGCTCAAGGTGACAGTGTGGGGTTATCTAGATGGGGAAGGCGGGCTTTGAGGTGTGTTGTTATAGCCCTACCATGGATTAGAGTGTCCAACCAGAGAGTGGTTAAGAGTAGCATCATGAAGAGAATATATTTATTGAGAGTGTTCACTAGTGAAAGTATGATCCCTAGGCCTTGTTTCTAAGCATTGAAACACCGTTTACAACTAGATATGTTGCATGTTTGCTTGCTTCCATCTTTTTGCCTTTAGTCTTTTTCTCCCCGTCAGAAGCTCTTTTCTGGCACCGTTGTCTTATATCCATACCACTTGTATTTTACTATCTCTTCGCTGAACTAGTGCACATATACACCTGACAAGTGTATTGGGTGTGTGGGGGACACAAGAGACTTGTTGTATCTTGATTGCAGGGTTGCTTGAGAGGGATACCTTTGACCACTTCCTCCCTGAGTTCGATAAGCCTTGGGTAATCCACTTAAGGGAAACCTTCTGTTGTTCTACAAACATCTGCACTTGGAGGCCCAACAATTGTCTACAAGAATAGA
This sequence comes from Avena longiglumis, assembly GCA_030063025.1. Lineage (NCBI taxonomy): Eukaryota > Viridiplantae > Streptophyta > Magnoliopsida > Poales > Poaceae > Avena > Avena longiglumis. The sequence continues at coordinate 31,409,981 of CP125979.1, read as the reverse complement.
AGTGCGTAGACATCACCTGCTACGTCCGCCACCGCTTCTATGCGGAGCGTGGGGGTGGCGTGTGCACCACAACGACGATCCTATTTGTGAAGGTTATAGAGGAAAGTAAGAAAGATCTAATTGAAATAATCCGGGGGAGGGGGACACGGCCCTACTAGCACACTGCCTTCTCCTCAGGTGGCAATTGTGAACAAGTGAGAACCCCCTAGAGCACAAAAAAGAACGCTATTCTCTAAAACTCAAAGCACTCATCATCCTTATAGTGTCATCAATAGTAGGTCTCCTCAAGTATTAATCCCCGGATACCTCAACCATAACCTTCAAAATATGCTTGAAAGCTTTTTTCATGGTGCTCTCAGCAAGGAAAACAATTTCGTCCACATTATCAGTTGAAACACCATAGGGCAAGCATAAGAAATGGGCCACCCATCTTCTGCAATGAAGTTGCTTCAAAAAGGCCTGGTGCATTTGGATTCTGTTTTAGGTAATCATCATGAGCATCATTGTTGTAATTTTGGAAAAAAGGAATCAAGATTTTACTAGAGTCAGTGGAAGATTATTATTCCCTCACTTAGCTAATACAGACTACACAACTGCATTTTTCCCTGTTTCTCCTTCTTTTTTTAACTCTCACCAAACTCTATAGCTCTCTCTCGATCTATATTGTCTACTCCGGTACTCCTCTACCCATTTAAATTTTCACCCCTTTACTTATTTACATTTGTAACTACACACCAATCAACACTCCCCCTCAAGATGGGACAAATGCATCATATAATCCCATCTTGGTACATAAAGTAGAAAACAACTTGTTTGTAAGACCCTTAGTTAAGATATCAGCTAATTGGTTTGCAAAATTTATATAGGGCATACAAATAATACCTTGATCCAGTTTCTCTTTGATGAAGTGTCGGTCAATCTCTACATGTTTTGTTCTTTATGCTGCACAGGATTATGGGCAATATTAAGTGAAGCCTTATTATCACGATACAACATCGAAGATCTTGGTCGAAATAACCTTAACTCCGTTAACATAATTCGTAGCCATAGTATCTTACATATTCCATGTGCCATTGCCCGAAACTCTGCTTCTACAGTTGACCTGGCTACAACACTTTGTTTCTTACTATGCCATGAAACCAAATTTCCTCCAACGAAAGTACAATATCCAGATGTGGATCTTCTATCATCAACTGATCTTGCCCAGTTCGCATCAGTATAACATTCAACTTGCAAGTTTCCATGTGATGTATATAATAAACCTTTTCCAGGACGCCCTTGAGATAACAGATGACGGCGTCCAAATGACGAGAGCATGGATCATGCATGAATTGACTAACAACACTTACTTCAAATGCAATTTCAGGACGGGTATGGAAGAGATAAATTAGCCGCCCAACTAACTTTTGATAACGTTCTCTGTCCACCGGAGATCCAGCATCACTAAGCATCTTATGGTTTTGTTCAATTGGAGTAGAGGCAGGACGACAATTAGACAACCCCGTTTCTGAATCCATAACATATTTTCTCTGAGAGAGATAAATACCCTTTGAACTCTGTGACACTTCAATTCCAAGAAAGTATCGCAATTGTCCTAAATCTTTGACCTCGAATTCCTTTCCTAAATGAGTCTTCAATTGATTTATTTCTTGAGTGTCATCTCTAGTGATAACGATGTCATCTACATAAACAATCAATATGACTAGTTTGTCTTGATTATGTTTATAGAACAAATTATGATCAGCATTACTTTGATTGTAACCAGTGTGAACCATGGATTTTCTAAAACGGTCAAACCAAGCTCTAGGTGATTGTTTTAGACCGTATAAGGATCTGTGCATCCTTAGAACTTTGTTATTTGTCTGATCTATTTCAAAACCGGGTGGAATATGCATATAAATCTCCTCATGAAGATCTCCATGGAGAAAAGCAGTTTTAACATATAATTGGTGTAAATTCCATCCTAGGTTGACTGCACATGATATCAACACTCTTACTGAATTCATTTTGGCCACAGGTGCAAAAGTTTCTTCATAATCAATTCCATATGTTTGTGTATACCCTTTTGACACTAGGCAAGCTTTATATCTCTCCACTTTACCATTTCGATTTTGTTTTACTGTATATACACATTTACAGCCAACTGGGGTCTTAACTGGTGGCAACTCCGAGAGTTCCCAAGTTCTATTTTTCTCCAAAGCCTTCATCTCTTCCAACATTGTTGCCTTCCACTTAGGGTCTCGATATGCTTCTTTCAAACATTTTAGTATCGAAATACTGTCCAAAGATGTAATAAAGCTTTTAAACATAGGACTCAAATAATCATAACATACGAACTTAGTTATATTATGCTTATATCCGACACAATCTTTTATACGAGCTGGTATATCAGTCTTCCTTACTGATTTTCTGAGTGCAATGGGACATTCAGTAGATGACGAACTAGGAGGAACAATTAAACTGTAGTACCTTCATTATTTGCATCATGAGTTGATTCCTCTGTAGTTGCAGCATTCGTATGAGCAATATCAGTAGGAATATTGTCCATACTTTCTTGTGTTACATCATCATGTGCTGGACCAAGAAGTAACGGAACCTCAGATTGTATGTTTTTTTGGAAAGGTAACGAATCACATACCTCATGATTAGTACGATCACCTTCACCTTCATTAATATTGGTATTGTTATCCCCATGTGTTCTAGAGTTTGACTGTACCTTTTCCAAGAGAGGAATCTGCATAGGAGTAATATCTCCACCATCCTTCTCCCCCTGACGACCAGTAGCATGATCATAACTAATAGATGATGAATAAAAGGGTTCCTTCTCCTGGAAGGTAACATCCATGCTTACAAAGAATCGCTTCTCAGATAGGCACCAACATTTATAGCCCTTTTTAGTAGGAGAATATCCAACAAAAATACATTTGATAGCACAGGGATCCAACTTTCCTGCGGATGACCTGTAGTCATGAACAAAACATATACATCCAAAAAAAAATTGGAGGTACAATGAAAGAGTTAGTACCAGTTAGACATTCAATTGGGGCCTTATAATCCAAAACTCTTGATGGCATGTGATTTATCAAATAAGAAGTTGTCTTAACAGCTTCTCCCCACAAGAACTTTGGTATATTCATTGTGAACATGAGAGACCGAGCTACCTCTAATAAGTGTCTATTTTTCTCTCCCCAACTCCATTTTGAGCAGAAGTATTCACACAAGTAGTTTGATGTATGATGCCATTAGAAGATAAGAAACAATAAAGTCATAATTAACATACTCCGTTCCATTATCTAAACAAAATATTTTCACCCTTGCATCATACTGATTACGGACCAAGGCATAGAAATCTTTAAATGCAGAAAACACATCAGACTTTCGTTTAAGTAAATAAAACCAAGTACAATGACTGAATCCATCGATAAAGGTTACAAACCAACGCTCTCCTAAAGAGAGGTCACAACAGAAGGTCCCCAAATATCAGAGTGAATAACTTCAAAAGCATCCTTACTCCTCTCACTACTACTAGGATAAGTGGCACGTGTATGTTTAGCCACTTCACACACATCACATAATAACTTGTCCTTCTTGCAAGAAGAAAAATACTCCAGGAACATATGACCTAGGACCTGAAAGGACACATATGGAGGATGTAGTTGAAAAGGCAGACAGAGACGCATTCTTGTTAAAATAATATAATCCATCATGCTCTATGCCAGTCCCAAGAATCTTCCCTCACTTCAGCTCCTAAAATATACAAGATTCTGGCTCAAAGCATGCTCTGCACTTTAGTGACTTGGTAATTGAACTAACAGATAATAAGTTCATAGGAAAGTCCGGCACATGTAAAACAGGGTCCAAGCAAAAGTAAGGAGTACAATTGACAGTCCCACAACCCATTATTAAGGTTTTAGTTCCATCAGCAATACACACTTTATCTGCCCTAGATCAAGGCGTATATGATGTAAAAAAACCTTGATGAACTAGACATATGATTTGTAGCTCCAGAGTCGTTTATCCAGTAATCATTAGCACTATTATTTTGCTTATGAATATTATTCATACCTCTGGTTGCATGAAAGTTAGATTCATGTTCAGAAGGTTCGGCAGTAGAAACAGATGCAAGCATGGACTTGTACTCCTCAAGTGTCTTTGTATTTGCTGCTGATGATTGCCCTGTAAAATAAGTTGAGGTGAGATGCACCTGATTTTTCCTTCTCTCTTGATTGTTGCCACCAAATGACCTATTCTGTTTCCTTGGCTGCCACCATGAAGGATAGCCAACTATTTCAAAACAATTCCTATTTATGTGTCCTTCCCTATTACAGCGGTCACATACCTTCTTTCTATAACCGGTCTTGGCAGCACTAGCTTGTTTACCCTTGAAAACACCGACAGGTTGTAGCTGAGTGAGAGAAGACATAGCATCATGTGTATCTACATTTAATTGATGTGTTGCTGGATGATTAGACAAACGAGTCTCTTCCTCCAAAATACTTGCAATGGTTTCATCCAAAGTAGACCAATTTGGTGACGCTTGTATCATTTGAGAACATAACTAAAATTCTCGGTTTAGACCTTCCAGAAATGTTTCTATGAGTATTGGCTCAAACCATTCTCTAAATAGAGCCAAGTCCCTTGTATCATGTGGTTTGAATGGCCTAAAAAAACTGAAGGTCTCGATAGAGTTTCTTGATCTCCCCTGCATACTCTGAACAGTTTTCTAATCTTGTCTACTATGGCGCATTTCATGAAGAATCCTGCTAACCTGAATTTTGTTCGATTGGCCAGAGAGCTATTTTTCAATACTTGCCCAGACATCAGCTGCAGTCTGAAAATTTTTAACCTGCTCCCTAACAATCTTTTTCATTGAGCTCAACAGCCAGACCATAACCCGTTTCTGATTCTGCTCCCACTGCTCATGAGTTACATCCTCCGCTTTCTTCTCGTCCTCATTCAAATACTTGTGTAGTCCATGGGATTCTAAAATTAATGAGGCATTGTGAGACCAACTGAAATACTCGCCAGGACCAGTCAGGTTAACATGATTTGGTTCTAGGGTGGTTTTGTTAAATTCAGTTGAATTGGTTGATCTCGCTTGCGTCTGCTCCATCAGCTGAGCAAACATTTTCTGCATACTTTCACAGAGTTTTTCCACACTAGCATCTACATTTTTTCCTTGTCTTGGTCTCCCATACTTCACAGTACCAAGTGCACAAACAACTTGACAACAAATACAACACTTTTGTGATAGCTTATAGCACAATGGACGAACTTCCCCAATCCTCAAGTTGTCAAATGTGCACAACAGTACAACACTAGCCTTTCAAGTCGTACCTTAATCAGAAGAGGGCCATAGAGAGAAAATACCTTCGCTGCTAAATCAAAGCTCCAACTTGCCTGCAGCCACTAGGTGAATATCTTTCTGACCCAAGCCTAATACAAAGGACTCGGTAGGTTGTTGCAGACTTCAGGGACAACAGCTAATCCACCAGATCGATGGGGATTACTCCAAGCAGAGGGCAACCTAGAACCCAACACCTCCGCCTCGATTCAGATCCTCAACAAAGGCCTCAAATCCGCCTTAGAATCGCGGCTGAATCGCACCAGATTCCCCCCCACTCTAATACCATGTTGTAATTTTGGAAAAAAAATCAAGATTTCACTTTAATCGGTGGAAGATTTTTATTCCCTCACTTAGATAGTACAAACCATAGTTTTAAAAATCAGACCGGTTCACTGGTTAAACCGGAAAAAACGGAACCCGAGGCCTCAAAGGTTTTTTAAGCGCACTAGACCGGCCAGCTAACGAACCAGGAAAAATCAAACAAAAACCGGTCGAACCAGCGGTTTAGTGGAAAACCGGTCGGCGGTCCGACCAATAAAAAATCGTCCATAGAAGAAAATACCCAGGATTCAATCCCAAAACCTTCCAGCTCGCCCCAACAAAGGTTTCCATGAGCTAGTCAACTAGAAAGACCAATGTTTGTGTCAAAATACTTCACGTATACTCTATATATGTTTCTCTTTTCTATCATATTAGTACTTTTCCCTCTATATTTTTTTCCTTAATAAACCAGTATTTAACCGCTTTAAACCAGCGATTCAACAAGTGAACTGTGAACCGAGAACCTCACTGGTTCGGTCGCTGGTCTAGTTTTTTAAACTATGGTACAAACTACACAACTGCCTTTTTTCATGTTTCTCCTTCTTTATTTTTTAACTCTCATCGAACTCTCCGGCTCTCCCTCGATCTATATTGGCCCCCTTCTTTTCAGCTTCTCAAACAGATTTTGGGTCTAGAATCACATAAGCCCAAAAGAATGAGTTTGATTTTGGTCAGCTTATTTCCACCGAGAATCTAGTTTTGTACGTAGGGTGAGAATCTGGTCAGACCTCGATTCTAAGATGATTCCCGCGATTCCCCTCAAGTGAAGCCAAACGTTTTTCATCTTGGACATGTTGTTGCTCATATTTACAGAGAATTGCCACCGGACAGTTTGAGGAGAAAAAAAAAGAAAAAAAGGCAACGACCGGTTCGTACCGCACGCGCACATGCCCCATCGAGAAAACAAGATAGGATTCGTCCCTGTGCCTCCGCCGCCGCCGCCGCCGCCAGTGCCCGCCGCCGCCAGCCCCCCTCTCTCTAGTCTGTCGCCGCCCGCCCGCCAGACGTCGCCGCCCCGATCCACCCATGCCCTGCGCCGCCGTCCGCCCTCGCCATGGGTTCCGCCGCCGTTCGCCCTCGCCATGACCTCCGCCGCCACAGCCGGCGACCGGAAACCCACGCGAGCTTGCCTCCCTCTCCCCCCACCGGCGAGGCTCCGCCGACCGACCTCGAGCTCCTGGCCTCCCCATGCCGTCCTCCCAGTAGCATTAGGGGCATTGTAGATATTTCATATTTCAATACATTTGGAATCCCAAATTCCATAAGCCAAAAAGAAGGGGGCCATTGTCTACTCCAGTACTCCTCTACTGATTTACATTTTCACCCCTTTACTTATTTACATTTGTAACTACACACCATTCAACAATCATTTGATCAAAAATTAAATAGACTATCATAATAATATAATTATTTTATTTAAGTATATTTACACATAAGTTGAAGGTCCAAGTGTAATAACAACTTTGTAGATCATGTCCAAGTCGAGCGTCGCGCGGAGCTGTTGGGAGCGAGAGTACCTCGATCGTTCTCTACAAAACTGAATTGCCCGTGTTGCAGACATGCATCGCCATCAAGATCGATCTACCCATAAGTGCATACATGCCACTACTGTCCTGTCCTTCTACCTCATGGTGATGCCGCCGCGGCTCTCGGCTCTCCTGTACGGCCGCCGGGGGCTCTTGAGCAGCGACTTGTCGTCGATGGGCAGCCGGTACGGCGACACCCGGAACCTCACGGCCTCGCGCCGCCGGCGCCTCTCCCTGGAGTGCACCAGCCACGCCACCGCGGCCGCCATCACGCCGGCCGCCACGGCGAGCAGCGCCTGGTACACCCTGCCGCTGTAGCGCCTCAGCCCGGGGCAGCTGTCGGCGACGACCGTCTCGAACGTCCGGCGCACGAACGTGCAGTCCGCCAGGCCGGCGAGCACGGGACCGTACCCTACCAGCCCGTCGCTCGCGTTGGCGACGGCCAGCGCCTGCGAGTACATCGCCGGCGTGAGGCGGCCCACCGTCGCGCATATCTCTGATCCCGGCGCGCCCGTGGTGCGGCACACGAAGCCCTGCCACGCCTGCGGCGCGTCGGCGGCGGGGACCTCGCCGGCGGCGCAGGCGCGGTCGGTGAGGTCGGCTTGGTAGGGGTTGCAGAGGAAGGGCACCGGAGGGCCGGACTGGTTGTAGTAGAGCGGCGGGCCGACCTGGGCGGAGACGTTGTTGGCGTTGGCGAAGTTGAGCGCGCTGTTGAGCTGGGCCACGAGCTGCTGGTTCACCTCCTTGCTCCGGCGCAGGGCGTCGGTGGTCGCCGCCGCGTCGGCGCAGGGGAGGATGTCGTCCAGCGTGGTGTTATTCTGCGGCCGGAGCACCCACTCTTCCATGGCCACGCAGGTGTCGCCGACCACGCTGAAACATGAGCAGAGGAGCTGTCAGCTTAATTCAGAACAAAAATATTGCATTTCTATCTGAACTTTACACACTTCTGACCAAAATGCTTTTCCAACTTAACCTCCCTTTGTTTCAAGGAAACTTCAAATGTGTTACTCCCTTCTTTTCAAATTACTTGGAGTTATCGGTTTCGATAGTGTTTTATAAACTTGGTTGAATTTTATATTGTTAATATGATTTCAGGAAGAATCACAGGTTTTCTTTTTAAGTTTACCTAGTACACTACAGAAAAATATACCAACATAGGTAATTCGAAATTAGTTTCACCATATTCATCATAAAAAACATAGTGTATACTATATTACTACTAGTAGCTGTTGTTAATATAAGCAATTTTTCTTTAGACTTGGTCAAGTACAAACAAGTTTGACTTGGGAAAAGTTGCACTTATTAATTTCCTACCCCTCTTTAAACTTGACACCTTTGACCAGATTATTCTTCTAACTTAACTCTGCCCTTGTTTCACGCCTACATATATGTACACGGATTGAAAGATGTAGTTATATAAAAACAGAGTGAACTACTTCCTCTATTTCAACTTTTTTAAAGTTCTTGTTTTGCTCCAAGTCAAAACAAAATAAGTTCAATAAAATGTACGGAAAAATGTATCAACATCTCTAACATGAAGTTAGTTTCATCAGATTTAGCATAAAATATATTTTTATACTTATTGTTGTGGACATTAGCATGACATATATTTTTACTTATTCTTAGTTGAGCTCAACTAAGAACAATGCTAGAACTTCAAAAAAAACATATAGAGAGCTGTACAAAATAGTGGTTGTGTTAATTAATTTGCAAGCTCACTTGTGCAGGAGGAGGAAAACACCAGACAGTATGAATGTCGCGGTAACCAGGATCCATCCCAGGAACACTAGGCTGCAAAGTTACAACCATTTGGATTTCAGTTCATACTCTAACATGTGAACTGTGAAGGTTATAATGGAAAAGTAAGAAGAATATAAGTAATTTGGAGGAGCATGTTGTGCTTACAAACGAACAACTGACTCCAGCCCAGCCAACGAGAACACTGCAATTGTTAAGAAAAAAACAATTGTTATCGCAGTAAAAAGAATAAGCTGAAATTTGTAAGAAGTTTGCAGTGAGGACGGTCTGTTTGATTGGTCGTGATTTGGCGTGCAGCCGTTTGATTTTTTGCAGGAGCTACAAAATTGTGTTTTGATAACTGCCTGTAGCTGACCGAGTCGCTCAAATTTTGTAATGTACTCATGTGAACAAGTGTAACGTCGGCACAAATTCTAGGCAACAAAAGTTCAGTTTATATATATGTCGATTGGGTATGTTTTTCAAGAGAATAGATTTTATATTGTCGATTGGGGTGACAGACAGTTGGATGTTCATCAAAAAGGCTTATTGCAAAAATTGAGCATGATTTGAACAAAATCAATTGCATTTTTTAAATAAAAAAGAAAAGGAGATTAAAAAACCATGTGTTCTTGGAACTTGTTCTCACCTAAGCCAAGGAACGCCAGGACCAGCATCACGGCCGCCACGCCGATCAGAATCTTCCTTCTTCAATCGTACAAAAAACAAGATCGTCAGCAAGCTCATGATTCGGTCGATCATCGGTATAATCCAACACGTGACGTACGTGGTGTCGAGGACGGTCCGGATCTTGCGCGCGTTGCTGGCGGTGCGGGCGTTGAGCTCGTCGGCCGCGGCGCCCACCCTGCCCGCGACCTCGTCGACCTTGCTCACGAGATCCTGCGGCAGCGCGGCGGCGGACCCGCCGGCCGCCTTGGCCGTCTCGATGAACCCTGCGAACCCTCGCAGGCTCGCCGCCGCGCCGTCCGACTGGTTCACCACGTAGCGCAGCGTCGCGGACGTGCTGCCGTCCAGCTTGCCCTGCCCGTCGTACAGCACCGCGCACGCCACGACGGCGGCCGCCGTGAAGGCGAGGACGAGGAGGAGGGAGGCCACGAAGGTCTTGCGCGAGTAGGTGTAGTCGCTGCTGGCGCCGCCGCCGCCGCCGCCGCAGCACCGGCAGCAGCAGAAGACGAGCGCCGCCAGGGCGAAGGCCACGAACCAGACGGCCGCCACGGCGAACACCGGCGCCGCGCTGAACGCGACCGACTGGAGCATGCATACAAGTTGAACCAACCGACACGCAACAGAGTATGAAGTCAAGTGGTGGAGGGACTAACCGCGATGTAGTGCCTGTCGCTGATGTTCCATCCGCCGGAGTAGACCCGGAGCCCGTCGAGGGGGTCCTTCCGCCGCGTCCGCTCCTCCGCCAGCGGCGTCGTCGTCGCTGCCGCCGAACCGACGCACAAGGACACGAGCACGCCGAGGAGGAGCACGGCGGCGAGAGGGCGAACACGGCGAGATGACCCGGCCATGGCTGCGTAACTAAGCCGCGCGCGTGACCTGAAATTCTAGGTCTGACACGGTCGACGGCGGATCGATGGGTACTAATAGGATTATTGATGGTTGATTATTTGGAAAGATATGGAGCTTGCCAAAGTGACGGGATTGTGGAACTGGTCGCGCGCGTATGTTTCGGGCGTAATCAGCTCGCGCTGTATTGCCGATTGAATTGTACGTAGGAGTGTGTTTTTTTTTTTTTTTTGAAGAATATGACCCGTGCACAAAAACTAATTATATACATCTCATCGCTGGGCAAAACTATTTTCAAAATGTGACCAATGGATTCGATGCCATCGAAAATGGAGTCGAGATTGTGCAGGTCGGTGCCAAAGAGAAGCATGGAAGCAAACCCAAACGAGTCGACACCAAGGGCAATGGTGTCGAACCCTAGGGTAAGCCTATGCAAATACGGTTTAGCCGGTTTGACCGGTTTGGAATAGTTTAAAATTTTGTACTAGTTTCAAAATTTAGATTGGATTTGTGAATGAGATTGAACTAGATAATTTTTAGCCGGTTTAAGCGGTTTCATTTCATGCACAGGCCTACCCTAGGGTGCTTTCCCACTGCTTTTTCTTGGCGCTGATCTGCACAAATTCAATTTTATTTTAGATGACGTCGAATCCTGCAATCAGATTCCGAAATTGTTTTATCAAGATGTCAGACCCGGAAATTGGTTTTGTGCATGTGAAATAATACAAAGTCGGATGATTTGGACGTGCGCATGGCATGAACATGACCTTAATTAGTCGTCTCTGGCCATCGTCACTGCATTAAAAAACAAAGCCAAAAAGATGTTTTTGTGGGTTTGTCGCTGCCAAACAGCAACACGCTTCGGCTTGTTTGTGCGCTTCGTCCGCTCTAAAAGTACTGTCATCCAAGTAAAAAAAACAAGGGTTGTCATCCCAGAATGTAATCTGCATTAACCGGTTAATTATGCATATATATTTATTTTTTGATTGATAAACAAGTTATTCTTGATTTCCCTGGTAAATAAGTAATGATAATCTCTAGCTGTTGAGCACAGTTACTAGGTCAACATCCTGAAGAAAAATTGCACCTCACCATTTTACGCCGCAAAGAGATAGCGTACCAGGTAAAACATTGTTTAAAAGATGGTTACTTTCTCTGTTACATCACCAAGAGGCCTAGCCATAAGTCTCCATTCAAAGAATACGCATCATTCAATTCAACACCAAAAGAAAAATGTTAATATACACAAAAAAGTTAGGTAAGCTACTTGTACATGATGATAGCACCAATTCACACGCTTTGACTTGGCACATTTTGTACAGTTGCCTCTCATCACGCAATCACCTCTTCACCAACCCACAGCTAACCCAATTAAACAGCTCAAGTCTCAGTGATTAGGCTTTGAATCAGACTAACAATAGTTCACACTGCAGTACAATAGCCTACATTATCGACATAGGAGCCAAAAGAATAATAGTTAGACCAGGTGCAACCAGGCACGTGCATGGATGCTTTGCTTGACCTTTTCTGCATCTTTTATCCATATGACTCAAAATCATTCACCTCGGATGTACATCTACAACACCTGAATATTGACAGAATTATTTTGCTACACTTTTTACAGCAGGAGGCCAAAATAGTTACAGCGGGCCCTCGATGACTAGCCTAACTTCTTGTCTTGTGTACACTCCGGCGCCCTATTATAACACGAACCAGGCAAAATACTTGGGTTTCACCCGAATCACATGTGCATCACTGTGATCGCCACTTCGCCAGAACCTAAAAACCAATGTACAGGTCTGCTTTTCCCCTTCCCCCTCCCTCAGCTACTACGGATCAGCAAGTACAGCAATCTACGTCAGGATGATACGGCGAGAACTGCTGTATCAGGTTATTATTGTCCTACCCCTCGATCGCGCTTTCTGCGTCGTCGAGCAAATCTGCGCTTTCGTCGAGGAGGTGGTCGCATATGTCCAGGAGCGTGTCGGCCAGCGGAGGTATGTGAGGGTGCCGCGTGTCATTGTACAAGTGCGCGTTCACCGCTATCTGCGCCACGTCATGCCTGAACTCGTCCCTGTTTTTGTACTCCATCTTCCTCGCTTTGTCCCTTATCGTGCCGAGGTCCATCGGCCGCATGATCACATCATAGTAATCAGGAGCGATTTTCTTCGTCACTGGTTTGAGGAACAGTATCGATACAGAAGTTTGGTCCCGCAGGTGGTCAACTATCTTTTCCAATATGTTGGAGAGCTCAACCTGCATCAGGATACAAAACAACCAATTCAGTTCCAATTCCTAGTCTTGCTGATAAACAAGCATCGATTGGTTAGGTCTGTTCTTTCAGACAATGGCATGAATAGGTAGAGCGTCCATATTTCACGAAGTAGCAGTCTACATAAAAAAAATCATTGAAGAACTAAATGATGAACAATTTTCAAACAAGTGATTTTCTACAGTTCTGTGCTGTCATCTCTCCACAGAAGCAATACTATTTTGTTGAGATCACATACATGAGTGAAACTGTTTAGTTTTGAAAAGGCTAGGGATAATTCTAGCAAGCAGAAGATAAAAGCAGAGACAAAGCTAGATACCTTCAATTAATCAAATTTGTGGTTACAAGTAACTTTCGTCGAAAAAAGGAACCAGCATAAACGATTGTGGATAAGCATTAATAAAACAATGCACAGTTCTACCAAACATGAGTGAAAAGAAGTACCTCTCCTCCCCGGCGCCGCTTGGCCGATGGAGCATATTCTGTCATATCAGCTGGAGTACGTCTCTTTGCTGCTCGATTCCTTTCAGGTACCTTTCTGTCATTTCTGTACGGCCTGTGATCAAGAACGTCGTCATCTCGAAATTCATGTTTCTTCTTTTTCTTGTTTTTCTTCTTTGCCTTCTGGAGCTCTTCCTCCCTGCTTGCTTCATACATCCTAGCTTCAATTAACCTCTGTTCCTGTCTTTCTCGCTGCTCTTGAAAAGCTCTCCAGGATTCATCATTTCCCATTACTTTGTTTTTCCTATTACCCTCCGAACCTAACCTATCAGAGGAATTCATCTGGCTGGGCTCTCCAGCATACCAATGATCTTCCCCTCTGTTAGCCTTCTCAAAGCTTGATAATTCAGCAATTTTCCTTATCTTTCTGGGCTCCTGGCCACTCCTAATTTCAATAGCCCTTTGCTGGTCTACATGCCCCTTGGGCTGCTTGATAATGACCTTCTTACGAGGTGCATCCTTCTCTGCTTCAGCAGGTGGCCGTATTACAACTGATGGCTTAGGGATATCAGGAGGATAATCTTCGGATTTGATCTTATTAAATATTTTAATCTTGCCAACCTTTCCGGTAGATCTCAAATCTGAAGCATCCATTGGATGTTTATCAGAAACCAAAGAACCTGCAACTGACATGTTCCTCTCCAAGGACTTCTCAGGTGCCCCACATCTGAATTTTACCGGTTTGATCTTTTCAATGCTTTCTGGTCCCTCAGTTTCAGTAATTTCAGACGAAACCTTGGCTACCAACCTCTTGCCTGGTGTCTTTGCTTGAACATGACTCGCAACATCAAGAGAATTATGTCTGAAGGAAATGGCATCCATTTCTGAGGTTTCTGGATCCTCCCCATACTTGGGGCACAGTTTGTTGGTCCGCATATGTCCAAGCTAAACAATAACAATGTGACACAAAGTCAGAAAACAATATTTCCAGAACCCATGAGTAATTCAATCTACTATGCCTACCTGACCACAAGCTCCGCATACAAGACTGTCTCCCCTTGCTCCCTGCCTCTTCTCCTTCAAATAAGAAAAGGCATGCAACATAAGATCAGCATTATACTAAATACTATTACTAAAACAAGTTGAGAAGTTGAACACATGAACCATAGATTTGTCAAGACAAGTATACTCAATTAGTCTACATAGCAGCATTCACACGTAACTTCCAGTTATCTGGCACAAGAAACATTTCACTGCGGCATTAGCTTGAATTGCCACAAGGGTACAAACATGAATTTTGGGACCTCACTAACTCATCGGCTAGGTACTGTGATAGCGAATGGAGCATCAACATGTGTCCAGCGTATGTGTCGCATCGGCTAAAACCAGGATAATACAGGAAATGAGGGTGATTTGTACAAGCCTTGAGAGTTGAGGGGCATAAAGTGAAAGTTCTTGTATTAGGGCCTTTGCTTGACTTGGGCAAGAGTTGAAGGGGGAAATGACTGCAAATTATTTATCATTCTTAGCTGTTTTTCTCTAGAGAAATTATCCTGACCTTGAAGAGTCAAGATGACGAAAGTTGGGCAGGTTGTAGGGTAAGATAAGCATTATTGCATGTATGTATAGCAAAATATTGTAATAATCTCCATCTCAGAATCTCTAGGGCTGAATTAGGAAAGAGATAACGTGTGATAGTTAGGGGTCGCACCGATTGAAAAGAAGCTTGTCCAACACCGACTAAGGTGGCTTAGGCAATCGGGCATATCCAACAGAGGCCTCCAGAAGCATCAGTTAATAGTGGACTCTAGAGAGTAGGGAAATACTAGGAGGGGAAGGGGGCAGCAACTAAAGTTGACATGGGAGGAGGTGGTACCTAGAGATTTGGCTATTGAGAGAACTGTATGGTAATCAGCAATCCATGTGTCGGAACCTTAATTTACTCTCTTGTACTTTGTTCACTTCCTTTTCTCTTTCACTCTTTGGTTTCCATATGTTTCCATTGGGTTTCATATCTAGCCTACCCTAACTTGCTTGGGACAAAGGTTTTGTTGTTGTATTAGAACCATTACACGGACAGTACAGCACAATACCACATGGTGTCGGTGCAAGTACCTTTTTGTGCCAGATCTATACAGGATATCAACATTCAGTATGATAACAAGCAACATAGCTACTCCCTCCTGTTCCCTAGAATATGTTGTTTGGATATAACAAAAAAGTCAATCTTTAAGAAGCTTGAGTGCCAATATCTTTATAAGGAATTAGATTGCAAATTTTGAAATCATATGCTTAATTTTGTCTCAAGAGTACTTCCAGAATACAGAATTTGCAAGATTTCATAAACAGATTCCAATGCAAATTAGTGAGAAAATTGCAATTTGGAGACCGTGTCGATGTCCAGAATAACTATTATGGAACCAGAGGGGGGAAAGTCAGGAAGACACGCAAAATATGTGTTCAAATACAAATTCTAGCAACCCAAGATACACATAAAATAAATGGTCTCCAGCAGAATACAAAGAAATAATTCATATATCGCAATCATGTTCTGCACGTACCTTAAACCCATCCTTTCCTAGAACATTTTTCTTTTTAACTAGAATGATATCATTTGCATCAACCATGGGCTTGGTTTTCAGTTTCGAGGGTAAACCACCTTCAGTAAAAGAATATTCGACCTGCATGCAGTCATATAGGTTATATTACAGCTTGTTTCTGCTAGTATGGTGACAGATAATGAATCAGCAACAACCTATACTAGGCTCAGAGTTTAGAGATGGATTTCTGATACCTCTTTCGCTCCTCTTGGTGTGCCCTCCTTTGGGGTTGATGCACCAACATAGCCAGACGATTTAATCATTTGCCCAACCTTACCCTGCTTCATTTTATTGGCACCCGAGGTGCCATAATTTGTCATTCCCAGAGGTTGCTTCTTCCTCTTTGTGTCATTACCACTCTCTGCAAAACAATAGTCCATTAATCATAACTACTAAAGTTGGTCTTTCGAAAGACAAACTATGAATAACCACCTTCGAGCAATTTTTTTACTAAAGCAGCTTCTGCTTCATCATCCTGAATTTCTTCATTAGATAGTGCTTGTGTAGGGCACCTTCTCATTTTCGGCTTTCCATCTGCTTTATCACTCCTCAGATCTGCAGTACCAACATCCTCATCGTCAAATTCTTCAGCATCTAGTAGGTTTTCAAGATCCCCAGCAAACGAGTCCAGATCACTGTTGGCTTCTGTATCACTGGCATTATCATCACCATCCATAGCTGAGAGTGACTGAACTTGTCTGTCCCAAATTTCCTGACATTTCTCCTTAGTTTGCTGCTGAAGCTGCAGAAAAGACATCCTTTGTCCACGTGCAAACTTACTCACTGGAATTTCATCAATAGTAATTCCTGACGCTGCTTGCTCACTTGATAGCTTCCTCACCATAGCAATCCGATGCCACCTTGTTAATTTGTCAATTTGCTCGTCTGGAACGCCAAATTTGAGAAGCAACTGTTTACAGCAATATCAATGGCAAGTATTAGTAAATACGAAATGTAAAATAACATGAATACGGCAGATTTCTTTCCATGTTAAATCACATGTATGGAGGTAGCCAACGGCATTTTGGCAAATATATTTCTTTGTCATAGCCAACGGCATTTTGGCAAATATATTTCTTTCTCATGTATGGAGGTAGTTATTCCATTTTTACAGGGATTGGCATATAACTTTCTTAATAAACCATACACTAAGCATCCAAAAATACCACCGAAAGATAGCCAGCTGGTACGGCTGTTTGAGGAGAGGGGTTAGATGACGGATTGATAGTGGTGGCATAGTAGACATGAGACAGATTGTAATACTTCTTGCTTAATGAATCTAAGCAAAGCTTGTATGTAAGCAAATATCTTATCTCTAGTTGGCTTAAGGCCCAGGGTAAGGGATAACTTTCTAATTGAAAAGATAACTTGCTAGCTAACAAACCAGTATTGATGGGATTATATCCCTTTTAAGTTGAGCTGGCTAGGGCCTAGCACGTGGGTTACTGACCAACATGAAAGTATAGTATTGCTAAATCATTAGGCTTGATGGTACCTCTCGGGCTGCATCCATGCTCAACCTGCGGAGATCAGCATCTGTTCCAGTAACGGTGGTACCTTTGGCTGCAGCAGACTTTTTCTTATGACTTGAATTGGAGACGGGTGCTTTTGCAGTTACTCGCACGTAGCTAAATCCTAAACCACGTCCAGATGGATCACCAACGCCAGTAATTTCTAGTCTTTCTATATTTTCTCTGTCCTGCATAGACCCAAGAAAATCAGATTAGAACAGTTGCGGGAAAGCATTAGCCAATAGACAAGGAACATTAACAAATTCAGCAAATAATGATATATGAAGGTTCTCTATCGTTTCTCTAGAACACATTGACTATGAATCTTTCACGCTAAGTAGGTTTAGTTCCAAAAAATATCATTAAATGGAGAAAGAAGCTGTTCTGGCACACTGATGGTTAATATATACATAGAGTGAAGTACCTGATTAGTACAAGCAACAAAATTGCTGGTAAGGTTCCAGCTAGTGATTTGTAATTCCCTCTCAATATGTGCTGCAGCAGCGAGCTCAATTGCTTCATCAGGAAGCTGATTCATTGCGGAGGCAAGTCCCACAGGCTGAGTAAGCTTTTTAATTCCTAAGCGATGCAGACGATGCTGACCAGCTTGCATACTCTCATGACAGCAGACCTGAATGAGTGAAAAATTCAGTTGACATAACTCGATAGCAAGACATGGCACTTCTTCCAGAATGAAAGATTACCATTATTAAATGTTTAAACTAAAAAGAGCAAGGCTGGTTTCCCTATTGCAAGCAAATAGTAACACAGTTTGGCAGTTTGACCTTTGCAAAATAGAAAAATAGCACTACCCAGAGTTCCAACATTCAAGTTCTTTCAACCATCCAATCTCATCAAGCTTTTGGTGTATTGAAGATGTAAGGTACATAAAAGTTCCATTATTTCGTCTTGCAAAATGTTTGCTAAAGTCATGATTCCCTGTACTGTGGTAAGCGCTGGCAGGAATAATGATAAATCAAAGTTCATTGAACTGGTTCAGATGTACTCAGTCCACAAACTTGATTTTTAGTATCGCAGATCCCTGAACTTGCATAAGTGTGCTACTTAGGTGTATCAGTCGATTAATATGATGAATAATACTGTGGCAGCCATAGTTGGTCCACAAACTAAACTGTGGCAATAAGCCCTTGCAAGATCATTTTTTAGTCATTTAACTGACAAAACGGCCCTAGCTGTCGCAAGCAAATAAGGAAGTTCAAGAACTCGCCAGATTGAAATTCAATTTTAAGTATGTAAGGTGACGTCTTAGATGCCTAAGTAGTTGATCACAAGCCTTGATTTCCCATTGAACAGCATTGGCATAACAGTTCTAAAATTAGAAGTAATCAGGGACATATCATGATCCAAGTTTTTCCTAAGGGCATCTCCAATCCTCCAAGATGGTAAGTACACAGAGGTAGATTTCTTACCACGTTATATAGACAATACATCAAAGCTAAGTGTCGGTGCTTGGTTAAAAGCTGATTCTTGCATGAGTTTTCATCAGTTTATATTGGAAGGTTAGATGTTTAAGTAGTTAAATGGGCGTCCAGTGATGTGCTTCTAAGCACCTTTGTGAGCAGCAGCTTTTCCACCTGAGATATCTAAGAGTAAAATGTACTCCTTGCTTATCAACCATGTCATCACATATTCAAGCCCTTGGATCTGATGAAACAAACTTTAGTGATCTCTTCACTAAAGAGTAGAGTCCGGAAAAGTTGGTTGCTAATCTAGCCATTAATCTAGAAGAAATCATGGCCAATCATTCCTCCTTAAGGACTCTCTAGAAAGACTGAAAGACATGTCTTCCAATTTAGCTACCAGTGTCCATAGAAGGGCCTGGAATTTCCACGGCAACACACGCAAGCGGTACGACAAATCTGAGGAACTCTACTGAGATTTACAAGTTTTCTCAAAAAGTGCAAATTACTAAACACCATTTGGCACTTAATACTCTGATATTTACATGAATGCTGAAACTGGCAGTCATCCTATATAGTAGAATGAAATATAAAGCCTACTTTTCATTTTGTCCTTCTCAAAAGCAAGATTTGTAGCTTAAAAGGAATAATACAGTACAAATTTAGATTTTCTTGATTTTACACTTCCATTAGCACAAAACATTGGAGCATTGGAATGGAGGGAGTAATTGATCAAGCTGTCTATCCTCATATAGCAGTTATGTTATGACTGGCCAGCATACAGCCATACACATTTATTAAGAGACAAGGCTTTGTCAACAGCCATTAGGAAATAATAATAATTGATTGGCACAAAAAGCGCAAGTAATTTTTAGAAAACTTACACTCTCTGGTGGCACTAGTCTTCTCAGTTCTTCTTCTGATGGAATCCGAAAGTCAGGCCTCTGTGTCCAGAATAAAGGTCCATTGGGAACTTTCTGTTTAAATGAATGCAGGAGACTGTTCATTATGGTAAATCAAGAAATCCTAACTGAAAGACAAACTAAAGATGCACAAAGACAGCCATAGAAGTAATAATAATAATATGTGTGGTAGATCTACCTTCAAGTCTGCACAATGCTTCAATCGTTTTCTCACAATAGCTTCTGTCAAAGGGAGCTGAATAGGTAATTCATCGGCTCGAATCTGAGGAAGAGCACCAGGCATCTCCCTAACACGGAATTCACGATATACATATACGAGGATTCGATTCAAAAGATAATTCTGCATATTTTTCGTTGCTGGTGAAAATACTTCCATATGTGGTTCCTGCCAGGAGCGCACAAATCTATCATTCTATGAATAAAAGAGTCGTTGCAAATAGATCCACTCCTAGAATGATGTCATGCAAGAAGCAGCAAAATCTTTATTTATGGATACCCCATAATGTATTTTTAATGCACTATGCAGAGCAAAAAACAAAATGTAACTACTCTTAGCTGAATATTTTTCAGCATTACACATTTTTTTCAGGGGAAGGCAAGGTGCTCTGCCGATTTCTTTAAGAGGGGAACTAAAAGGTACAGAGATTTTACATGAGTGAAAAGAGGGAAAATACACGAGGAAGATTTTCCAGCATTACACGTTTGCAGCCCAGAAAACAAACATATCACCCCCACTCAACATGTTCAAATAGTTGACTCCACGTGAAAGTTCCAAAAAATTCAAAAGAAAAGATTGACAATATAGTATTTCAGCAAAGAGCTTACTTGTTGGCCAACAGCATATAGCTTGTCAATGCGACGAAGAGAAAGCATCCCTTTAGGCGAACGAACTAAAAGATAATCAGTCGATGCTACCTTATGAGGAAATGCAGGTGCTCTATACATGTTTGTTTCGAGACATGATTGATGAGAGCCAGAACGTACGTCTCCCAGAAAAGGAGATTTATCAGCAGGCTCAATAGCAAGCACTGTACCCAATCCATCATTGTTGCTTCGCAGGGATGTAGCAGTCTGATCAGCGGGTGAAGTTTTCTGGTAGTACGTGCAGAGGCGAGCACCCATTCCTGCATTTGAAAGTAGTAAAGGTCTCTCCTCACAGTATCTGCATTGATAGCCATAAATAACACATGGTACATTAGGGAACAAGACATACATGATCAAAACAACAGATAGTACAGTATATGACCCATTCAAATGACCAATGGCACTTCTACACAAAATAACACCATGTTCAGTGCTTAGCTAAAGTAGCAGTAAATTTGGATATAACTTTCACACATGAGAATTTGTATGTGTGCAAATTTCTGAAAATTTCTATTCATGACTATTACTCCTGTGATAACAAGGGAATTTTAAGTAAATTGGACTTACTCCATCAAAAATACATGTCCATCCTTAACGGACAAGTCGACTTTTTTCCTGAATGCCCCAGGAGGACGTAGAGCCTTGTCCTCACCAGGCAACTTCTGTGCTTTTGGCCATAGATGCACTTCGGTGCGAACAACATGTAGAATAGAGTTTGGCCGAACATTTTGCATAGCCAAGGAGATGTCATCCTCGAGTTCTTTTCCAGAACTGAACAATTTGATCTTTTCAGATGGTCTGAATTCTGCATGGAGTAACTTTAAGGAGTCAAGAACAATTATTGATTACCTCCTAATTCATAAATAATCATAATATAGAGCAAGGATATTCCAAACTAATGAAAGAGAAAAAAACAGTAACAGGGTAATGAATGAGTACTAACCTAATTTCTTGGAAGCTTTTGATTTAACAGAGAGTGGAGTTTCCTCTGTCTTGACGAGAAGTTTCACTCCTTTTCCAGCCAATGTCATCACTATAACAGTCATTGGTCCATGACTACAAGCAGGTCCTTCCAACTTAGCAGCAAGTTTATTTTCATGGGGGTACCACTTAGCTTTTGGTCTATGGAAGTTTGCAATTTCCTTGCTGCATGGAAGTTAGATCAAACTTGTTAGGACTGAAGCCAGCAAAGAAAAAACAGGAATAGAGTTCAGTAGGTAAGGTACACATAACAAAGTCCCAGAAGCACACTTTCTGAATATAGCTAAGAACCAAGAGCGTAAACATGTGAATCATAAACTGATGATCATTATCCGGACCAAGGAGTTTTGCAATATCTAAATAGAAGCAGTCAAGCCTCAAAATACAGAATCCAATATTCTCCACTAGAAGAGGAAATGCATCTTAGCAGAGTTACAAATTGATACCTAAAGTTTTGTGTTCCAATGAAGTGTTTTGTCCCTATAGCATACAGAAAAATGTCACAAGTTCATACTACACCCAACTATTGGTCACCAAAATAAGCCTGGAATGCATCTTATATTATCTGAAAATATGCCATAAACAGCAGTATACCCAGCCAACTTACAGAAAGCCAAAGTCCAGCGGAGCAGGAATGAAAATATATGCATACATACAAGTACAAAAGATACACATATCCAGCATTACAGAAATATTTCATCACACAACAAAACTGCCAGTCATTCACTTGAGCATACATTATCGATGAAGGCAAAACAATATGTCACACTTTATCTGTGGAAAAATGTGTTTTACTGATTTAACTATATTTCACGTCACTCTATGTGCAATGTGTATCGCCTCGATGAAATAAACGTACATAGACTGCAACACTCAACAAACAAAAGTTTGCTAACCCAACACAAGATGAGAAATAATATATGTAGAATTTGAATAAATATTGGTGCGCACGGGGGGGGGCGTACTCGCTCAGCATTGGCTTTATGGTCTGCAGCTTCTGAGCAGGAACAGAATGTACCACCTTTATGCCCATTGAAGAACGCTTTTTAGTATGAGATTTAGCTTGCTGTGACATCTTCCTGTTAGAATAAAATTTGTCATTGGAAATGTCAAATTGGCCACCCAATATATCTGCTTGGTTGTTATGGTCAAAATTTGCGACTGTTGAAGTCTTCATTGACTGAGTAACAATCATCGCACGAGCATGAGAGCGGAGGTGATCCCCATTCTTTTCATCCAGAATCTGAAAAAGCATCTGCTCATCTTTAAGATCAAGGATTAGCTTAGGCTTTGGAGTATCCTGACTGGGTTCCCAAATTATGTTGTCCAACCAAGATCCTTCTAACAACTCCTTGTTCAGTCTCGAGAGATTGTTTAAACACTTCATGGTATCAATTTTAACTGTTCCATTTATGTTATTTGGTTCTGTGTTGTCCAAGCCATTCTTCTCCTGAGGAGTCTCCATTCTCAACAGAGGGTACCCTTTCTCGGTGGGACGGTAACTAGCTGAAGCAGGTATTTCTGTACAATCAAAAGGCTCTGTTATTACTGGCTCTGTTATCATTGGAGAGCCATTATTTTTACTCTGCACATCAGAACCCCTGGATACATAACCATAATCCTTAGCTGCGTCTTCACTTTGAGTATCAGTGCTCTCTTCAGATATTACACAGCTTTTTAAAGAAGCCTGGCTTTCATTTGCTGGTGAATTTCCCCAAATGATGCCATTTTCCCAGTCTTCGTGCTCAAGTGGATAAAAATCAGGACAAACTGGAGCTTGTTGAGAAGTAGGGAAATCTTTGTGTGCATCCTTCATCGGTTGTTCAGAAAGACATGAGTCTTTAAACCCACAAGTATCACTAGAAACTAACTCATCACTGTCACTCTCGACAAAATCTTCATTAATCTTGATATGCTTCAAAGATGGGAGATCTTTAATGGTACTCCGAAGAAATACTTCCTCGTCATCTTCAACAATGTCACAGACATTTGTGTGGAGCTCTGGAAGCAAATAATACCAGACAAAGGCATATGGCCAGTCAGAAATAACAACTTTCAAAAACCAATTCAATATTAAATCGGTCATATTCAGCAAATCTATGATTTTCCAGGAACTCTTTAGATGCACAAATGTGACTTTCCAAATCATATCTGCCAACCCATAACAGAACATATTTTCTCCCTATTAAATTACGACTTAACCTCAGATAAAATGATCTAAGGATAGAGATCATACATGAACTAATAAGCATATACTCTCAACATGGTTGGTATTGTTGGTAGTGGTAACTAATTAAATTTATTTATATTCAGATTAAATGACCTACATAAGATTCTATGTAACCATTACTTTCGGGTTAATATCCCTCCAACAACAAGCTATCTATGCAAGCTATCTATGTAATACTGCCAAGGGGTTCATGATGATCTTCTCAGGATTGCTTCTTATAATCAGCCTGTTGAATACCTTTATTAACTGGCCGCTTATGGTAATCGGTCTTGGCTTTTCTTACAGGCTCCTGTGCGCCAAAAATTTCAGAGAACTTCAAGATCACACTCCCATCCTCTATGCATAAAACAGGGAGAGAAGTCCCAGATTTAGACTGGAGATGATCTCCTTCGGTGTCAATTTCTTCCTGCTTCATTAGATACAAGCAGTCTAGTGAGACAGGTGGATAGCATTACAAAGCAACTGCAGATTTATGAGTAGAAATATGTTGAAACAATTAACTACAGAGCATGAGAAAGTATATACTTTTCTACATGGAACTGGTGTATCACTTAAATCTGGATCCAGGTCCCACATGGCATCAAGGATTCAGTGCCTTTTTAGCCATAAAAAGGGTTTTATAGTGTCTCCTAGATAATTTCCCCAAAATAAGTGTGATCCAACCTATAAAGTAAAATTTACTGTCATCCAAGATTCCTCAACCCTAACGCAGACATATTATTCTGTGACGAGCCGACATAATTAAATTAAAATGAACCAAATTCTGAATGAACAATAAGTTAACTAAGGATGCCATGTGATTCAGAATTCATGTGGGAACCAGTTCAATATAAATCCTGCATACCTTACAAACTTCATTCTCAAAGTCCATACTTTCCACTGATTGTGGTAACGAGTTAGATACCATTTCGATGGCAGGGTTGTTGTTAGAGGGTAACATATCCAGCTGCTCAGCTGAAATGGCATTGAAATAGATAGACAAAAGAGCATTGTGTCAACTAACAAGATGAAATACATGTAAATAAAGTTCAAACATAAACAAGAAATGCATATAAAGAAGTTGTACAATGTTTTTAGAAGTTCAAAATGAAAACCATTCATGAAAACGATAATATTGCTGGCTTACTGCCATCCAAAAAACAAAATAATATTGCTTTCATCAGAATAACTTTACCACCATGAGCAACACTCGTCCAGAGAACATTTTTTTAGTAAAATTGATAATGAGCACACAGACACATTTATGAATACAGATATGCCAAACCTCGTATAACAGTATCACCAGGTAGCTCAACATCATTGGGCGGTTCTTCATCCTCATCATAGTTCTCCTCATCAAACACTGAAACTTTACTATTGACTGAAGCAAACATTGTGTTTGATGAGAAATAATCTTTCTTGGATAGCAAATGGTCTTCCTCTGTAGCTGCTTCGACTTCAGGTCCATCATATTGTTCATCAATATCTTCGTAGTCAACAGCATCCTCTGCTTTCTCATCATAGTCTACGGAACAGATAAAATGTCAGACATTAACTACTATGTATACCATAATAAAAAGCTGTCAGAAATAGCAGAAAATAATTATAGTTCACAAATTGGACTCAACAAAGAATCCATTAAAACTAGTTCATGCAGATTATACAGAAATATAGAGATGCCACTTACCTTGCTCAGAAGGATCAGCAGGTGCTGGAGAAGGCTTAGTTAGCTATAAGCAAACAACACTGTATTAATAATGTGTTTGAAACCAAAACAAAAAAAAAGATTAATGAAATTAGCATTCATCAGGATACCATACATCAATGCCTTTCAGGGATGGACCAAGCTGGTCTGCCAGCGCATAGAGATGTTCCTTCGCATCCTGTCAATTCAAGAAAAAGGATGTAATAAGAAATGAAGCATAAAGATGTTCCTTCGCATCCTGTCGATTAGAGAAAAAAAGATGTGATAAGAAATGAAGCACCTGCATCACATTACAAAGAAAAATAAATATTTTTTGTTGTCAAAAGTTTCAGCTGAAATCAAACAGCAGAGTAACCCTATGCTGTCGAATCCTAAAGACCTACTAAGGAAAAGCAAAAAATGCTTTGCATGTTTGACCCTGTAAAGTCTACCCACTTGTTAAAGAAAACAACATTGATGCTGCCACGTTATTAGTTTGATGATTGCTTAAGAATTGTTTTGCCGGGAAAAGGAAAGATTGCTCAAGAGTTGATGTTAGCTACAATCGATAAATAGATCACTCTATCACTCTAAGCTACAAAATCATACAGGTAAACATGCAAAATGAAAATAAAAATTGAAGCATATCGAATTATCATAATGAATCGGCACCATTAGGGAGATATGACAATTCACAAAACCAGGGTGTTGAAAAGATAAACCATATAGAGGTGACAAGATAGAACTTGTGCGCTTGCACTGGGACAACCATATCATATTAAAGTTTCCCATCAATATATTTGCATCATTTAGGAGATATGTGGCAGTATTGCTGCACCTGAAGCACTAACAAAATGCCAGGGTTTGTATCATCTGCTAGGTGCAGCCAAGATGAAACAAATAGAACAAACACGAGAACAGAAACAGGAGATTCCCATCCCATCCCATCCCAAGGAAAGATAAGACACTGAACGCAGTGGTTTACCTCGTCGAGATAGTCAGCGTCCAAGTCGCCAGCATCGTCGACATTGCCGAACATGAACCCCAGGAAGTGGTTCCCTCCACCGGGTTCCTCGTAATCCTCATCGTCGTCGTCATCTGGGAGGATGGCGGAGTAAGCAGGATAGGGCTGATAAAGCCAGCTTCGGTACCGACCAATCGATCGATCAGCCAGCCCTAGACTGGGAGGGGGGCGACGACGAGCTCCTCACCTGCGGCGCTGGTGGTCGCGGCTTCGTCGTCGCGGCGCTCTCCGTCGCTCATGGCTTCTGCTTCCGCCGACCCGTCCCGCGACGGCACCAGCCGCGGGCGCAAACCCTAGACCCCCACCACCCGCAAGGTCCCGGCCAACGGCGCGAGAAGCGAACCTAGAGGGAGGTGACGCGGGAAGGTGCGCCCGGTGCTTCGTACGCGGCGACAGCCGGGGTCTGGGGAGGAACGCCGGCAGCGGTGAGGGGAGGCGACGGGCGGCGGCGAGGAGGATCGCGCGAGAGCGGCAGGGGTCGCGAGAGAGAAGGGGACGGGGGCAAGTGAGGGCTGCGATGCGAGGCGGCGCGGGTGGGGGTGCGGGGGCTAGCGGGCCGGGCTTGCACGAGCCCTGCGGTGGCTCTGGTTTGGGCCTGTTACCGTCGAAGTAGCCCATTCATCCGGTTGTATTTATCTCCGTGCGGAAAGGTGGACCCAAATCAGTCATCACGCCTTCGGCTTCCCGAGAGCACGTGGACTCCCCCCCGGTCGCCGTCCTGCACTGAACTCGGTGCGAAGAATACCAGCGTGTTTGGCATTTTCTTTTGCGGGTAAAACCGGACCTTTATTAAGATGAGAGGGTTATAAGAAACTCACGCTCTAGCTCTTGAATAACTACATAGGACCAGAACCAAGCCACACAACAGTTCTACATTCTGTTCTCGCAAAGTTTGCAAGACAATGGCTAACCCTAACTTCCGAACGGCCCACTTTTACAAAATGACACACTCTATCATTACTAGCTATAGCTTAATCTCAGAGATAATATTGGAATATTCCGATCTGTCCAGTCCTTTCTCCTTCGTAGAAGTAATCACCAGGGCACAATCTGACTCCACCAGAATCCGTAGCTGGCTTCGTGCAAGGGCAAGATCAAGGCCTTCCCGGCAAGCACTTAACTCGGCTTCCGCAGCATCAACACAACGTGGGAGGAAACGACAAGCTGGAAAAATAAGGTGCCCCTCTTCATCTCTCAAAACCATTCCACACCCAGCCGTTCCATCCTCGGTATGAAAAGAACCATCAATAGATAATTTAACCCAACCCGATGGAGGTTTAGACCAAGACTTCTCTGCCACTCTAGGCGAGTGCACCGCCGGTGCATTCTGGATCATAGGTTGTTTTCCTTTGATGATCATCTTTGTGGAAACATCAAATCTAGACAGAATTTTCAATAACCACCTAAAAACCTTTTAGAGCTCTCAATCACGGGGCTAGGCTTATCATGTGTAGCTTCATTGCGACAATGCCAAGCTCTCCAAGCAACCAGTAAGGTGGCATCAACCATCCGATCAGGAATGGTTATCATCAGAGATTTGAACCAACCACTAGGCTGCTGGTGTAGGGTTCGCAGCATAGAAAACAAAAAAAATTCCTACGATGGGAACAACTATGTACCAAGATCTATCTACTAGATACAAACAACGGACGGATGTAAATACGTAGAGAACATACCCTTGAAGACCGACAAAGCTTAACGAGTCAAAACTCGTGGTTGATGTAGACGATCTCTTGCCGATCTCAAGATCGAATGGAAGTCCTAGCGCCGCAAAACAAGAACAAGATCCGTGCTCGCACACACGCTCGAGGCACCGAGCAACCTTCGCCTCCTCGCTCCAGCGATACGGAAGCACAACTCTTTCTTGCGAAAGCCACGGAAACATGTATCTCGCTAGTCCGAGACCATGGGGATAAATTCTAGAGGAGAGAGATCCTTCACGAGGAGGTGTGAGACAAGTAAGGAGGGGGCTCCTTTTTATAGGAGGAGGGCACCCAAGGGGTGGCACGCCATGGGGCTGCCTCCCTCCTTCATTCATGTGGGTGGACACTCCACTCACAAAATGCCCTTTAAATTCCCCCCACTCAAAAGTCCACTCAAATTCCCATTAAATTTCCACCAAATTTAATGCAAAATCTCATTAAATAAAACTCTTTTATTTTATTCAGAATTTTGTCAATTACTTTAATGACAAACATTCACAAATAACCCCTTGCTAGAATTCCATTTCACATGCATAACCACTTTATGCAATTTCACCTGAAAACCTGTTTTGGTATCTAGTGAAATAAATTGTTGCGCTTGTTTATTCTTTCGGCATGAAACTTTTGCTCCAATTGGATGTCGGTGTCTCTTAAGTGTGTCACCCTACGGTTCGTGAATAATGCGGACATGATCGAGACCCCTCTCGGATCAATAATCAGAAGCGGATCCGAGACCCATACTGACTCCCACACATTCAACGATGACTTTCTTGTGATCGTCGGAACCTTTTACGCTAGTATCTTAATCCTTTTGTTTCGCGATATATTACATGTCCGAGATTCGATCATCGGTATCTCCATACCTAGTTTGATCTCGTTACTGACATGTACTCTTTTCTTGTTCCTGTGATATAACATTCTAGTGATCAAATCACTTGCTTGCAAGCTAATCAATGTGATATCACCGAGAGGGCCCAGAGCATATCTATCCGTCATCGGGATGAACAAATTCCACTCTCGATCCATGGGCCTCAACATAACACTTTATTAGTTCTGAATCCATCTTTATAATCACCCTGTTACGGTGTGACGTTTGATGTTATCAAGAAACTCTTCCGGTGTTAGTGATTGACATGATCTCATGGTCTAAGGTTTAGGATCACTTTGTAAGTTGTTATAGCAATATAAACTCAATGACTTTGATCGTAATGCTATACTTCGGATGAATGTTCATCACATCATTACACTAATGTTGTGATCCCGTTATTAACAACATCCAATGTCCATGATCAGGAAACCTTGATCATCTTGTTAATCAACGAGCTAGTTTATGAGAGAGGCATAACTAGGAACTTTCTGTTTATTTATTAAACACACATGTATTAACGTTTCCGTATTAATACAATTATAGCATGTACAATAAACATTTATCATAAATAAGGAATACGATAATAACCACTTTATTATTGCCTCTCGGGCATATTCCTTGATCTCCCACTTGCACTAGAGACAATAATCTAGTTTGAGAACTTTGCGTATTGAACACCTATGGCTTTACGGTGTTTCATATACGCATTGCAAGTGGTTAACATAATCTACGGATCCGACGCTTCAGTCCGTGTGTATTTGCATGTCTTTGCTTCACGCATCACTCATTCTCCAATGAGATGGCATTGTATAAATTTGGTCTTTCGGTGAGACCTTTAGTTCCTTGGGGTTAAAACACGTCGATACTATTGTCATACAATATATCTTTAGTGTTAGCCCGTTGCGAACCACACCTTAGTTTGATAACAAACTTTTTGACACAAATTCCCTCCTTTGCTGCTACTATAGCAGTCATATACTTAGCCTTTTGTTGTAGTATTCGTCACAATGTCTTAACTTTGGAACTCTTCCAAATCCATCATGGAAACTTTCTTTCCATTTCATTGTGCCAATCATAGTTTAAATTGAGATAAACTTAATTTGTATCTTGTGACAAAACTAGTATCAATGTAACGCTTTACAATGAACTATTTGTAATTGTTTATCACATCTACACAAATATATTCTTAGTTCTTCCAAAAGATCATAAGAATATCCTCACTATCGTCCAATGATCATTTTATGATTCATTCTGGTATATGCTCATAACACTTAAAGCATAGGACATATCTGGATGTGTACATATCATGGTATGATTGATCAAAACATTCTCGTGGTTTCACTCATCAAGTGTCAAAACACTTGAATCTTGTTTCACTTATCAAGTGTCGATACACTTGAATCTTGATACAATTCCTTTCCATGCAACAAGAACTGTTTCTTGTCGTTTCTATATTGAACTCCTTCAATATCTCATATATGTACGTTTGGCACAACCATATTGGCGTCACAGTCTATCCACTATAAACATTCACGCTAAATATTCGGGTTTTGCCTAAGTCTTTCATCAAAATGAAATTCTTAACCTTTGTCAATAAAAGATACATCATTTCCAATCAACAAGATGTCCTCCACATAATGTATTAGAAATATGTCTTAGCGCTCCCACTTAATTTCTTGCAAATGCAAGCATCTTCATCGTCTCCTGATGAAAACTCCTTTTCATCACGGTGAAGATTCCAACTCCGCGATGCTTACTTCAATAATTAAAGTTTGCATGCCCTTTTAGCATCCTTTGAATTAACAAAACTCTTTGGATCGTGTCATGTACACGTCCTAGGTAACCATTCTATTAAAAGAACTTTGTTTTGTTTATTCATCTACATATACCAAATTATATGTAGTGGTTGCTACTTTAATCCGTCCAGACTAAATATCGCTATGAAAGATCAAATCTTGTCATAGTCAACTCCTTGATCATTGTCGTAAAATACTTTACGACATGTCGACTATTTCATAGATGTGAAACATCCATGTCTGTTTCTTTATAGATCCAAATATGACCGATAGGTTTTTACACCTTTCCGGAGGGTATTCCAAGTTCAAAACTTGATTTCTCGTGTATGGAACTATCACGGATTTTATGGCTTCAAGCCATTTGACGGAGTCAGGGCCCATCATCGCTTCTTTGCATATAGTCGGTTATCATTGTCAAACAATAATGATTTACTCTCAAATCTTAGTATTTGATTGTTTATCCGGCCGACTTGGTTCAATAAGAACTTAGATCTCCGTGACCACAACCTTTGAGGCACATAAGCTATGAGCATTATGGCAGCCTCCGGAACCATTTCCGGCGCTGCGCAACTCAGCACATTTAGCTAAGGTTCGTTCCTTATCAAAGTTCTATTGTCCTCCCGCTTAACATTTATGAAAAATTCCTTCTTCAAGAAACTTCACGTTTCAAGCGATAAACCCTTTTGTCTTTGGTGTTATGGAGGAATAACCAATTGTTATTCGAAATAACCTACAAAGACATGCTCATCCGACTTCGGTTGTAAACATCTTACTTATGTTTAGCATACCAAAATTTAAGAAAGGACAACTTGGGTTTTACCCCAAACATAACTCATATGGTGTCATTTCAACGGATCAAGATGGAGCTCTTTTCAGTGTAAAAGCGATAGTATCTAAAGCTTTAATCTTTTAAAACATAATGGCAGTTTTATAAATAACACCTTTGATCCAACCATGTCAAACAAGGTTTCCTTACAAATCTCAAACACTCCATATTCCTATGGTGTTTCGGGAGATGTAAATCTAGGTGTTTTGCTAAACTTGTAACTCAAATAAATCCCTTTTATGATAAAATCACAATTCATTTATTTTTCTTGTTACACTTGTAACTCAAATAAATCCCTTATGATAAAATCATAAACCATTTATTTTCTTGTTACAATGATTTTCACTTCATCTTGGAAGTCTTTGAAACGTTTTTCAAATATTTCATACTTCTTTCTCATTAAGTGAACATTCACTCAAATTTTCGGAGAAAGCATATGAAGTTGAAACTCATCGTTTACGACTACACATAATGGACTACATACATCGATATGTATAAATTCCAATATTTTAGTCGTTCGTTCTTCTTTGGCCTTTGAACGAAGTTTTTAATTATCCCGAGGAAAGTCTCACAAGCGTCACTTGATCAAATCAAAGACTCCAAAAATCCATGAATATGGAGATTCTTCATGTTTTCTTTCCAATATAATTTAAACGGCGATGTCACTTCGTAAGTGATATTTCAATCATTTGTCTTGCCACATTTTAGCATTAGTTTTTATGGATGTGATTTCTCCAACTAGATTTGTAAATCATCCATCTTATATGGAACACGGTAATTATTTGAACAACCTTTGTTCTCATAATACCTGATTTAAATAACAATTATTAAAACAAATCTTAAAATCAAGCTTTGATGTCAACGAGAAATACAAACAACAGTTTGTTTGTTTTCGATGAACATCATCACATATTCTCTTGCTAGTTACTTAGGTCATTGTGGTTCATGAATTGCGTTGTTCCGTATGACATTTCATACCAACCAATTCGGTATCCAATACCCAAGAACCACATTGTTTAACAAGCAAAGAATACAACCATAACATGTATATCATATATATACCTAAATTGGATATTTCCAATCTTTTCTTTTCTGCCAAATATATTTTATAGATTCTCTTTCAGCATTTCCTTTTCCTTTTAAAAGAATTTATCAACATCAAAAGTGGCGCCATATACATGGCACATAGTCCAAAGCGTGTATATTCAAATAATAATACCTTTGGACTTGCACTTTGAAGTAGATCACCATCATCAAATGATCGGTATTCTTTCAAAATCCATTCTTTAGTAATCTTTTAGTGTAGTAAACATTTTACATACATATTCTATTCACCCTTATCATGACGACTTTCATGATCAAGCTACTTTAGCTTATAAAGGCGAATCGTGAGTATAACATTACTTTCCAAAACCCTTTTGGATGATTAAGATGTCTAGCATCTCCAACCTTCGCAAATTCTCATCCAATATGAGAACATATATTATACTCTATCATATTGCAACCAAAACATTGTTTCAAATATCGTTATATTTGCCACACATGATGGTTTCTGAAACAATTCTTTCAGCTCCTAGATAAACTTGATATTAAAACAATCAAGAATCGTGGAGGCAAACATGATACTTAAGATACTAACACTGAAATTGTTACTCTCGATTTAATACCAACTATTAAATTTCCCGGAGTAAATAGAGTTTGCTGAAAGTTTGCAATAGGATTTTAAACTTTAGATTGACACTCAACACAATACGATACCAGTTCGTAAAGTATATATCCATAATTCTATAGTTCTATTATCTCAATTATAACTAAGTATAAGGCGGTGAACGAATGCCAATGACTACAACAAATTATGCAAATTCATTTTGATTTAATTTATGATAAATTGAGTTCTACTAATCCAAATTAGAAATAAACTCCCACTCAAAAACGACATCCCTCGTGTCTTTTTGGTGATTACATGAACCAAATCCACTACACCAAGTCCGATCATCACGTGAGTCGGCATAGCTTCAAAGGCGAGCATCAAATGGTCAACATATCAAAACATATGACTCATGCTTAACCTTTCGGTCCGTGTTCCGAGGCCATGTCTGTACATGCTAGGCTCGTCAAGTAAGAACCTTAGTATTCGCGTGTGTAACTGTCTTACACCCGAGATATGCTCGTGGATTCAAGTACACCCGATCATCACGTGATGTCTTGAAGCGACGAAACATTGTCGGTGCATAATTAAGGAAGAACACATTCTTATCTTGATATCTAAATGAGGGATCATCTTATTTTGCTAATAAAACGCCAAACAAGCAATATAAGATGCTATCAAACATCACATGTTTATTAGTGAAATGTTATGGTTCCCGCAGATGATCTCTATCATGTGCATCGTGGTATGATCACTATCATACCTATATGTGTAAATCCAAGGTCTATGGAGTTTACACGCTATGTGTGTTGTAAGAGTATCATCTTATACTTCTACTTACAACACTACCATATCATAACACTAGCCCAGCAACAATCTAAACTAGACGCCTCTAATTTATCCATTGCAAGTTTTACGTGGCTTAGGGCTTTCGAGATAGAACCGTTCTTACCTACGAACATGAATCACAACGAGGATAACCAAATTGTTGACAACTCGTTGCAAATTAGATATTGACTATAGTAGGAGAGACAGACACCCGCTAGACACTTATGCAAAACTAGTTGCATGTCAAGCGTGGAACAGGTCTCATGTGCGAGGACATGTAAAGTTTGTCCGGGCCGCTTCATCCCACTATGCCACCAATATCCAAAGTACAACTAAGAAGCAATAAAATGATCATCATCACCCACATACTCATATGTGTACTACCCGTGCAAAGCATCTACGCATAGATCCGGCTCTGATACCACTGTAGGGTTCGCAGCATAGAAAACAAAAAAAATTCCTACGATGGGAACAACTATGTACCAAGATCTATCTACTAGATATAAACAACGGACGGATGTAAATACATAGAGAACATACCCTTGAAGACCGACAAATCTTAACGAGTCCAAACTCGTGGTTGATGTAGACGATCTCTTGCCGATCTCAAGATCGAATGGAAGTCCTAGCGCCGCAAAACAGCAGCGCATCCGTGCTCGCACACACGTTCGAGGCACCGAGCAACCTCCGCCTCCTCGCTCCAGCGATGCAGCGGAAGCACAACCCTTTCTTGCCGAAAAGCCACCGGAAACATGTATCTCGCTAGTCCGAGACCATGAGGGATAAATTCTAGAGGGGGAGAGAGATCCTTCACGAGGAGGTGTGAGAGACAAGTGATGAGGGGGCTCCTTTTATAGGAGGAGGGGGGGCACCCAAGGGGTGGCCGCCGGCCATGGGGGCTGCCCCTTCCCCTCCTTCATTCATGTGGGTGGACACTCCACTCACAAAATGCCCTTTAAATTCCCCCCACTCAAAAGTCCACTCAAATTCCCATTAAATTTCCACCAAATTTAATGCAAAATCTCATTAAATAAAACTCTTTTATTTTATTCTGAATTTTTTCAATTACTTTAATGACAAACATTCACAAATAACCCCTTGCTAGAATTCCATTTCACATGCATAACCACTTTATGCAATTTCACCTGAAAACCTGTTTCGGTATCTAGTGAAATAAATTGTTGCGCTTGTTTATTCTTTCGGCATGAAACTTTTGCTCCAATTGGATGTCGGTGTCTCTTAAGTGTGTCACCCTACGGTTCGTGAATAATGCGGACATGATCGAGACCCCTCTCGGATCAATAATCAGAAGCGGGATCTGGATACCCATACTGACTCCCACACATTCAACGATGACTTTCTTGTGATCGTCGGAACCTTTTACGCTAGTATCTTAATCCTTTTGTTTCGCAATATATTACATGTCCGAGATTCGATCATCGGTATCTCCATACCTAGTTTGATCTCGTTACCGACATGTACTCTTTTCTCGTTCCCGTGATATAACATTCTAGTGATCAAATCACTTGCTTGCAAGCTAATCAATGTGATATCACCGAGAGGGCCCAGAGCATATCTATCCGTCATCGGGATGAACAAATTCCACTCTCGATCCATGGGCCTCAACATAACACTTTATTAGTTCTGAATCCATCTTTATAATCATCCTGTTACGGTGTGACGTTTGATGTTATCAAGAAACTCTTCCGGTGTTAGTGATTGACATGATCTCATGGTCTAAGAATTAGGATCACTTTGTAAGTTGTTATAGCAATATAAACTCAATGACTTTGATCGTAATGCTATACTTAGGATGAATGTTCATCACATCATTACACTAATGTTGTGATCCCGTTATTAACAACATCCAATGTCCATGATCAGGAAACATTGATCATCTTGTTAATCAACGAGCTAGTTTATGAGAGAGGCATAACTAGGAACTTTCTGTTTGTTTTATTAAACACACATGTATTAACGTTTCCATACTAATACAATTATAGCATGTACAATAAACATTTGTCATAAATAAGGAATACGATAATAACCACTTTATTATTGCCTCTCGGGCATATTCCCTTCAGCTGGTTCATATCAATAGTGGAGGGGAGCTCCCAGACTTGCCTCATATGACGCCATAGTTCATAAGCATGTGGACAATGATGAAGGGCATGGGCCATTGTTTTTTTGTCAAGGCCACAAATGTTGCATAAACCCGTAACTTTCATATTTCTCCGAAGCTTATTATCTTCTGTGGCCAGAGCATTACTCGCTGCCTTCTATGCAAATATTTTAACCTTAGGAGGTACATTAGAACGCCATATCTTTTTTCAACAAGTATCATCACCAGCCGGCCTTGTACTTGATGCACCGAAAGTCTGTTGCTCATCTAGATTATTTAAGGCTAGCTTGTAAGCTGTACGTACAGAAAATAGGCCTGATTTCTCCGGTTGTCATGCCAGAAAATCTGAAAACCCATGACTTGATGTTTTAATCTTTAGAATTTCTTCTGCCTTTGAAAGGAAGAAGGTCTCACGTACAAGTTGTTCAATCCAATTCCCATGGTGGTCAAGTAATTGCGAGACATAGCGCAGACGACAATTACCTCGGTTACTTAGCACTTTGCCATAATACTCACGAGGGATCCAACTATCCCTTCAAATTCTAATATTCCTTCCGTTGCCAACACGCCGGATTATTCCTTTCTTCAATAGCTCCAGTCCATAAGAAATAGCTGTCCAAGCGAGGGACGGATTATCAGAAAAAACAATATTAATTAGAACACCATTTGGGTAGTACCGGACGTTCAAAACTCGCGAGCACAAGCTGTCTCGGAAAAAAATTAGACGCCAAGCCTGTCGAGCTAGCAATCTTGGTTGAAGATCCTCATATCACGAAATCCCATGCCGCCTTGTGATTTGGACCGAATTAACTTCGACCAGCTTACCTAATGCATCATACGCCTGCCATTCTCGACACCCCACCAGTAGTCATAGATAAGTTTGGTAAGATCATCACAAACATAGAATGGTAGTTTGAACACACCCATGACATAGGTAGGAAGTGCCTGCGTTATTGCTTTAATAAGCACCTCTCGTGCACTTTGAGCCAAAGTATTGTCACCCCATAGCATCAAGTATTTGCATAAGCGAGACTGTAAATTTTCGAAACGCCCTTTATGCATCCGTCCATCAGAGGTGGGAAGGCCCAAGTACTTGTCCTCAAAATTCTCACGCTACATGTGTAATACATTCTTGACCGATTCCTGGATATTCATCGGACAAGAATTACTGAAAATAATCGAGCATTTGTCTGGGTTCAACAACTGACCCGTGCTTGCAGCATATGTATGTAACATGTGCTGAATAACTTGAGCTTGGTCCACCGAAGCTCCGAAGGACAACATGGTATCATCCGCAAATAGAAGATGTGAAATACCGGGAGCATTGCAACACACCTTAATTGGGAAAATATTATCTTGATCCACCTCATGTTTTAACAGTGCTGACATACCATCCGCGACAAAGAGGAATAAGAATGGAGAGAGATGATCTCCCTGTCTCAAACCACGTATAGGAGAAAATGCTTCCAATAAGGTCCCATTAAATTTAACTGAATATCTCACCGTGGTAACACATGCCATAATTCACTGTACCCACTGATGAGAGAATCCTATTTTTTGCATTATCTTCTCCAGAAATAGCCAATCAACTCTATCATATGCTTTAGATAAACCCAGTTTATAAGCACAAAAAGGAGAGTCAGGACTTGTACCATGTTCCATATAGTGTAGACATTCAAATGCCAAGAGGGCATTATCCGTGATCATCCTCCCCGGAATAAAAGTACTTTGATTCTCAGAGATAACATCATGGAGGAGAGGTTGTAGCCTATTAACCAGGCACTTAGAAACCACCTTGAAGAGTACATTGCACAATCCAATTGGTCTAAAATCTTTTTGCTCCAATGGGTTATCAATTTTGGGAATAAGGACAATAGATGTATCATTAACACCATGTGGCATACAACCACTAGCAAATAAAACTTTGATAACTTTAATAATATCATCTTTCAATAAGTCCTAATTGCGTTGATAAAACCTTGCAGGTAGGCCATCAGGGCCAGGGGCCTTAATCAGACCTATTTGAAAGAGAGCATCGGAGATTTCCTCATCCGAGAATTCTTTGCATAATTCCGCATTGATTTGACCAGTAACATGCACAGGAAACAACGAAGTAATACCGTCACAAACCAAGGACGGATCTCTCGTGTATAGGGACTTGAATTAGGAAACCGCCATGCATTGCATATCAGAGGGCACAGTCTGAATCGTACCGTCATCATCGCGAAGTTTAATAATTTTGTTTCTCCTATCACGCCACACAGCCTTTTGATGGAAAAAAATTGTATTACGATCACCTTCCTTAAGCCAATCAATCCGGGAACGCTGTAACCACATCATCTCTTCTCTATATAAAACTTCATTCAAGGTATCTGTAGTGGCTCTGATCTCAGACCTCGGGGAATCAATCTCATGCAACGATTTTAGTTTCTCCCGAAGACGAGCTAACTCACGTGATACATTGCCAAATTTTCGGCGACCCCATGCATGTAATTGTTTCATCATACTTTGCAGACCAACATTAATGGAGCCCAGATCCGAGAAGAAGCCCAGACCTCGCCATGCAAAATCAATAACTTCTTTCGCGCCGAGTCGCGCTCCCAAAATATTTCATACCGCATGTGTTTCTGCTGAAAAGGGCGCACTTCTTTTTCAATAACCAGCCATATGGGTGCATGGTCTGAACACGAGGAGATCAAGTGCTCAACTTTTGAATCAGCATCTAAAGATGTAATTGGTGAGACCCCTGGGAGCCTCCACAAAAATCAATGAATTTCGACAATCCGATCATGCCAGCCACATAGCTCCCAGCAGATCCTGGTCATCTATTTTAGGCATGGAGCACCTGTCAGCGGCTGGAGGGGGTACATATGTTGGTGCATGTGTGTTCCTTCACAGCGCTTTGAGGCTGTTGGTCATTGGATGGGGGCTTTGGGGGCATCTAGACCGTCTATTTTTTCCAGTTCTAGTCCAAGTGATGTAAAATCGGTGATGTACCCGTCTGCTATTGTGTCGTGTCGCTGGTGCTGGGGCCGTCCAAATGGTTGGCCCGCTCTCCAGTCGAAACAGTTGGGAGAGGGCTGGTATGCGGCATTCATGGGCGTGCGTGGTGGTGGAACATATAAAAAGGAAGCACGAAGGGAGCAGCCGTGGCCCTTGGAACCCTAGCCGCCAGCCCCAATCTGCTCCCGTCAGTTCATCCTCCCCAATCCCTCGCTCCTCCCAGTCCCTTCCTCGGCTAACCCCTTCCCAATCGCCTTCCTCCTGGTGTGCGTGCTTCTTGTGTGATGGTGGCGGTCGAAGCAGCCTTCATCCCTAGCATGTTCTTCCGCATCCGTCCCTACGAGTGTCCCTGTGAGCGCCTCCTCCGCCCTCCCACGGTGGGAAAGCCTAACGTCCATGGCCGCCGCGCAGAGATTCTTTGACGCCAACGCACCCAACACCAAGGTACTTCCCCAAATTTCAATCCCTGCTCTTCATGGTTTCTTGCTTGTTTTCTATGGATGTGCTTGCTGTTGCATGTGTGTTCTTGCTTGCTAGAGGGCTACGTACAGGTTTGACTGCCTATCTGCTTACACTAGTCCAGAGCCCCCCCTTTAACTCCGGTTGGGAGGGCCCTCTAACAGCGGTTCCCCAACCGCTGTTGAGGGTTCGGTGTTAGAGGGGGGGCCTTTAACACCGGTCCTTATACGAACCGGTGTTAAAGGGTGGCGACGATAAATTGCAGGCTCAGCCCCTCTTTAACACCGGTTCGATCTGGAACCGGTGTTAAAGGTTCTTCCATGGCAGTAGATTTAGGCCGTTTATACGCCTCGCCCGTTAAGGCGTATTTCTGGGAGGGGGCGAGGGGGAATCGATCGGGAGCGGTATACTTATAAATCGTCATCGGTACATACGAGTACATGAATAATTAAGCAACTATTATTATACACAAACATCGTCATCGGCACATACATCGTCATCGGCACATACATCGTCATCGTTCATTTTGGTGGATATCTAAAGAGTTCTCCGCCAGGCGTGATGACCTCATCAAGTATGAACCCCGCCAATTCCTCTTGAATGGCTCGTATGCGTTCAAATGGTAGGAGTTGGTCCCGCATCCGTTCGATCTGAATATATATGAAGAATGGTCCGTCAATATATATATAAGAATAAAACTCAACACAATTGATGGTAATAAAATAATGTTGTGGACTTTGTTTACTTACTCTAAGTTGTTCTAGTGCGGCTTGGCCCGTCGCACATATCGTGTTGCGAATGAATTCGCAAACATAGTACCCACATAAGTTATTGCCGTGTCCCTGATGCGCGCACTTTTCGAGAATAGAGAGTTCAATCAAAATAATAATCAATAAAGCATGATATAATGGAATTGGAAGCTAGCTAGTAGTACTTACATTTTGGTCTACAAATTTTAGTTCTTCTGACCATTCACCCACGGCCCTGCCCGTGAACATTTTCCAAACCCTGTCCGACAAAGAAAATTGATAAAGGAGTAATTAATTACTTATTGTCACGAAAGTTGCCGATCTAGTGCGATAATATGATTGAAATTACCTCTGGAGCATCTCTCTAAAGTCTGCCCATAACTCTTTTCTTTTAAATGTGAGTCCATGACAAGGACTTTTCTGAGTCGGGTTGAATGACTAGCGAATAAAGTGGAACCTATGCACGCATAACTCATCATCAATTACACTTAACATCGAGTAAGTCGAAGCAGAATGTGTACAAGAGAGAGGGTAAAAGACTCACGAGAAGTTGTAAGGCAATAGTATTTCCCTTTTGGTTTGTTGTCTCGATAAAGACTTTAGCCTAATCTTACATTTGCCGGGTTTGTCTCTTACCACTTCTTCATGAACTCTATTTGGGTCAACAAACCCAATGTCAAAAGGGCCTCCTTTCATGCATTCCATAACCTTTTTCCTGCATAATAGTATATACATATATGGTGAGCATATATATATATATACATGCAATTAATGAAGTGAATGAGATGAGATAAAAATTACAGAAATAGTACTTACACACAATAAAGGCTGATGGCAGATTTGTCGAGTTCCTTCTGATTGAATAGAAAATGCAAGTCTTGAATGTTGAAGTCGATTGCGTCGTCTCCGCACAAGAAAATCTGATCTCTTATATGCGCCATGATCCATTCTACCTTTCTCGTCTTGCATAAATGAAGGTACCACTTGTGCAATTTTCGCATCTTTGTTGGTAGATTCTTGAGATCCTCTTTCTTGACGAGATTCTTCCCATACTTCCATGGTTGTATGGGGTTGGCATCGCATTTGGGCAAGTTGTCTCTCATGACGTTCAAGTATGCAATGTAAGTCATCCCCATCTCATTGGCCTTTCTTTGTAGCTCTGCCTCGTAATCATTTACGGGAGGAGCGTCTCGTGTGTCGAACATTTGGAGCGGGGCACATGATTGGTTTTCCTGCTCTCCGAGCATGGGAACTATTTTCGGGTGCCTCACGATCGCTACTTCGATCTCCCTATGGCGCCTTGCATCCGCCTTCAAAATCGGCGCTCGTAGTCCGCACAAGTGGGGTTTCAGGTTTCAAAAGATTATTGTAAACTTCTCCACCACCACCGGATCTATTTTCTCCTTTGGCTCGGCCCGTCTAGGTGCAAAGAATTTCTTGACCTGTTCTTCCGAAATCCTATTGGTCTCCTCGTCGCTGCGATTCCACGGTAAAACCGGCAATGGCTTGGCGGAAGGCTGCGGGGCGTAGTTTTTGAACTCTTTGGCGTACGGTTTCCTACGGATTTCTTTGTGGCAGTGCTACTGATGCTCCTCGTGGCAAGGTGCTTCCGCTTCTGTTGAGAGATGGATGAAGCAGGAGATGGTGACGGTAGGAGATGGCTGCCACAGAGATGGCCGACGGCGGAGATGGTCGCCATGTGAGAGATGGCCAGACGAGAGATGGCTGCCGCAGAGAGATGGTGACGGCGGAGATGGCTGCACAGAGATAGCTGAAGCGGCTCGACGCAGCGAGGAGGCGGGGTGCAGTGACCTCCAATTTGGAAGCACAATGTGTTCCTTCTTCCAAAGAATGGTTGTTTTCACCGCAAATTTGAGTTGAGTTTCCCCTTCACCGTAGCATGGTCAAGCTGTGCTTCCTCATATTCCTTCACAACCTCATCCACCCGACAATAGCATAGCCATCGGAATTGGTCGGCGGTGATAAGTTCCACCACTACGGGAGGTAAGGCATAGCCGGACCACCTTAATGGATAAGCCCATTAATCTCACATGCAGCTCGGCGTGTTCGCTCTCCGTGATCTCATCCACGGGTATCGAGGACCCGTCATTTCAAGCGTGGCTGCACGTTCTCCGTGGAAGCCACATTGCTTTTCTGCTAGATTCGGGCGCGGGCAGCTTCAATGCGGGCTCTTCGTGCGGCGAGATGGGCGGTAGCTTGATGACTCTGTTGTGCATTCACTTGCGCTGGCGCCGCAAGTGCATGTTCTATCTGTGTCATCCACTCAGACGCTCTTTTTCTTTTCTGCGCGCCATCTGTAGAGTCGCTCGGTCGGCAAACCCATCCTTCCATGTCATACCCCGTGCCTCGTGCATGTCCGGTGTTCTTTTTACCGATGGCGGCGTGTGAG
Source organism: Avena longiglumis (assembly GCA_030063025.1). Taxonomy (NCBI): domain Eukaryota; kingdom Viridiplantae; phylum Streptophyta; class Magnoliopsida; order Poales; family Poaceae; genus Avena; species Avena longiglumis. Next base: position 31,367,175 of record CP125979.1, on the reverse strand, counting down.
CTGGTCATTCTCTCTGTCGGGATGGAAGGTCTGGCGGATGTTTCCTCGTATGCCGTGATGAGTTCAAGGTGGGTTTGGCAAGGATGGTTGGGAAGATACACAATCCTTTACGGGTCCAACCTTGCCCGATTCCGTAGAACCAAGTCTTTGCACGTAGATCCCACCCATCATGCAGGGTGTGATCCTCTCTCAGTGAGGCCTTCTCAGCTTCCTCCCACTTAGGCCTCTGAGATATGTAGCCACCTGACCCCGTCCTCTGGTGATATTCCTTCTTCAGGGCATTAAGCGTATTGGTTTCTGACCTCTTTTTAGCTATAGCACTTTTTTATATGTCTTAAATTCGGGCCAATGAGGTATTATCTTCGCATAATATGCGTCTTCGAAATTTGGAGTCTCGCCAGATTTGATAAATTTGTTCAATTTTGTCTTCCAGTTGCGGAAAGCCTCGGCCATCTTCTTTAGAGTCCACTCTTTGACCTTTTCCTTTATAACCGGGTTGTTTTCATCCTCCTCTGGCGGAAGGGTGAAATTTACCAACAACGAATTCCAAAGCGTTTCTTTGGATCACCATCGACAAAGTAAATCACCCTTCTTTGGCTTATTCCAATTTTCAATTGTGATTGGGATTTGGTCCCTAACAAGAACTCCGACTGACGTACAAATTTGTCTGCGGCCTTCTTGGGCTCCATCGGCCTGCCATCAACATTGATCGCTTCGATCGTGAACTTTGCACGATCTTTCAACCGCTGTCTCGCGCCTCGCTTGCTCTTTTTCGTAGAAGAAGAGGGTTGTGTGCTTGTCGATCCAGAGATCTAAAAGAATAAAGTAGTGTTAATTAATACATTTATAAGAATATTGTTGGTGGAAGTCAGAGGCTTAATCAATGCATATACCTCGCGGACTTTGTAACCATTAAATTGCGTTCACCGGAGTCTTCATCTTCTCCATGACTAGTCCTTGAGTTGTCGTCATCACGTCCCTCCAAGTTCAGATATTGTGAGGTGTCCTCATCAATAATGTTCTCCATTATTTCTTCTTCTTCAAGGTTTCTACTAAGTGGATCCATACTAACTGGTTCTGCTCTTGGTGGCGTTGACTTGACTTGGGTTGGTTCCTATTCGCAAGAACCAATCACCGGAAAGAGAAAACAACTCTCAACACATGGCATGTGCAATGCTCATACAATATGGATGATATGACAAGTTAAAGCGGTGTTGAATTGAATCCTAAAACATGCTTGATCACTTTAGAGGGGTTAGGATCCAAACCCTAAAGCAGGGAATCATCGGAATCACCTATGGGGTTCAATTGCTTCTTCTAATTAAACTTGATATCAAAGTTGATTAACAATGTATAATTATAGCTTAGTTAGATAGATTTCATTTTTCCGAACATTTTGGTATATTATTTGTATTTTTCTGATTTCAAATGAATTAGTTATGAATTTCCCAAATTTTAATTCATTTTAAACATTTTTGGAATATTTAAATTAATTTCCAAACTTGGGCCCACATGTCGACTTTTATTATTTTCGAAAATATTTACGAATTGATTAAAACCGACATGCATGGCCCAATTGTCATATTTAATATTCTGAAATTATTTACAAAATAATTAATAAAAGAAAATGAGTTATTGCCTCATCGATGTCGGCATGACATCAAGAATGGAGCTCACCCTCGGATCGAGCAAGGATCCAATGATCCGTGCTCGCTGGATGCGTGAGGGGCGAGATAGAGAGAGGCGTCGCGGGGGCGATAGTGGCGCCTCCACGAATGGTCGTCGAGCACGACACACGGCAGCGGCGGGCTTCAGATGCTCGTGGCGCCAGCGGAGAGCGAGAGGAGGCGAGAGGAGTTCAGTGAGGACGCGGGCTCACCACGGATGCAACGGAGGGGTCGGCGAGGCGAGGTGCGGTCGAGAAGCGTCGGATTCATCGTCGGAGAGTGGCGGACGGCGTCGAAAGAGAAGAGGTCGATGGCGAGGATTCGAAGCACGCGGGGTCGATTCCTTCGGTGGAGATGATCTTCGCGATGGGGTTCCAACGGCGGACAGAGGTGGCGTGGCGCTTCTCTGCTCCGATGGCGCGTGATGGTGCACGGTGGCGGTGGCGATCGCTTCTGGGGAAGAAAGGAAGGGAAGGTGAATTTAATACACTTTAACACCGTCCGTGCCACGAACCGGTGTTAAAGATTAGTTCAGCACCCTCTTTAACACGGTTCAGCCACAAACCGGTGTTAAAGAGAAGTCTTGTAACTAATAATCTTTAACACGGTTCCTCGACCACAAACCGGTGTTAAAGGGGGTCTTGTTGAAACTAAATGCCCCCTTTAACACGGTTCTCTAGAACCGGTGTTAAAGGGGCATTTATTTCATGCATTAAAAGGGCTTTTTAATTCAAAATATGATATGAATTTAGAAAATTCATATCTTTTTCATTCAACTCAGAAAATATGAATAATATATCATAATTTTCAGAAAAATAATATCTATCCTTTCATGTAAATCATTTTATATTTACTTTACATGAATTTTTTAAAAATAATTAAAACACTTACATATAAATTTTGATTATTCAATTCAAACAAAAATAAATTGTTAAATCCTAAAACTTTGAACATAAGAAATATTAAGCATCTAAAAAATGATTTTTATTAGATCAAATCATATTTTAATGCCGCATCTTTTGTATTAACATTTTTGAATTGATTGGATATTTAAATGTCGCATCTTTTGTATCTCACCAAGCCTCGCTCAACTTGCATTGTTTTTTGATAAAATAGCATATTGTGAACCTAAAAATGTGTTGGTGGTTTTTTGAATTAGACATTTGGTGGTTGCTTCACAAAACCGTCTGTTTTTTATGCTCGGAAAATGGAAAATGCCTTTTTGGTGCGATAAAAAGGAAAACTCCTCTTGCAAACTATGCCTTGATTCTAGCCATAACATTGGTCATTTGACCCGAAAGCCAAGAAACCTCGAATGAGATAGGTCATTTTGAGACAGTTACATAAAGACGAACTGGAACTGAAAATTAAGATACATAAAAGAACTGAAAATTAAGATACATGGCCAGATTAAGTAACAAGAAACCATCCGTTTCGGAATGTTGGAGTGATTCAGTCATGCTCCTGCCTACACCTGTAATACTCGCCACTGTGGTCGTCGTACTCGCCGCCGCCGTCATCGATGTCGTCGTCGGGGTCGCCGTAATTGAACCTCTGGAGAGTACGTGTGGGCTGGACTTGAGGGTAGCGCGTGGGCTGGACTTGAGGGTAGCGCAGACGGGGTTAGAGTCGGCGGCAGTGTCATAGGCCATGACGCTCTGGAGAGTCCGACCGCGCCACCATAGCCGACGCCGTCCTCGTTGAAGTTAGGAGGAGGTGGGCCGTCCTCCTCGTGCCTGGCGAGCGCCCTCTCACGCGATCCACGAAGAAGGCTTCCCAAGTAGGGAAATAGTCGGGATGCCATCTGGGATTCCTCCGCTGCTCCGGCGTGAGCTCGAAGTAGTAGTGGTTCGTGATGTCCATCCGGCGCGCCACACCTAGAGGGACAGGAGGAATCGGCACGCCTCCGACGCCGAGATCCGGCCCGACGGGGACACAGAGTTGGCCAGGCGGGGTAGTTCGAGGCGCAAAGCGCCTCCGCCTCCCTGGGGGTTAGTGCTACGGTGGAAGCCATGGGAAAGAGTGATGAGGTTGCAGATATGAGTCTAGAGATGTGCAATGACAATGGAGGCCAACCCCCTACATATATATAGTGAACTAGCGGGAAGAACTGGAGGGAAGAAAAATGGCGGGAAAAAAATGGCGGGATGAACCTTTAGTCCCGGTTGGAGACACCAACCGGGACAAAACACGAGTCAGCACTAATAATAGGGGTGAGTGCATGTCGACATTATGTCGTGCGGCGTGTACCTTGTCCCGGATGGAGTCCAGCCAGTTTGAGGCAGGGACACCACTACGGCCAGTTTCAGGGAGATGCCGATGGAGCCCAGTCCTCCGGCATCTCCGAGAAACCGGTCATAGAGGCACTCCCTAATATGTGAAATTAGTTAGCTTCCTGGTGTATTGATCTAGTTAGAGAAGTTACAAAGCTGCAAGATGGTTTTCGAGAGCAGGGACACCACTACGGCCAGTTTCAGGGAGATGCCGACGGAGCCTAGTCCTCCGGCATCTCCAAGAAACTGGTCATAGAGGCACTCCCTAATATGTGACCGCGCGCGTTTGGAGATCAGATCTTAATGGTAAGTACGAATCGGGACAACTTCTTCTCATAGTCCCGGTCCATCCACAAAACATGACTAACACTCAAGACATGTATTAATATTAAAAACATGAACTAGAGTTACATAATATGAGCATGAACTTCTTGGCATATGCCCTTTCTTATGATCGCTTGGGCGTAACCATGGAGCATCTTCTTTACTTAACGGAATGCTTGGGTGGGTTTTCCTTGTGAAGGGCGGAATTTCATCAAACTTATTATAATCTTCGACATGTCATCTTGTCCTCGATTCCCACGATGTTTCTTTTCCCCGAAGAACTATGTGGCTTTGGCTCATCATATGATGTATTCGTTTGCATATTTTTTCTTTTTTGGTCCAAGGACATGTCCTTCACATAGAAAACTGAGCCACATCATTGGCTAGGGGCAGATGGTTCGTCTAAGTTCTTCATAAGATTGTTGAGATCCACCGTTGTCATTCCGCACTTCTTGTCTACCTCAACCCCTCCTCCTGTTAGCTTGACCCATTTGCATCGAAACAAGGGGACCTTAAAATTAGGTCCATAGTCAAGTTCCCATATCTCCTCTATGAACCCATAATACGTGGTCTTTTGCCCATTGTCTTCTGCATCAGGCGGACACCACTATTTTGGTTGGTGCTCTTTTATCTTGGCCTATCGTGTAAAATGTATTCCCATTTATCTCGTACCCTTGGAAAGTACATATAGTCGAAGACGGTGTCACGCCAACAAGTAAATTGATCCCCAACAGTGGTGTTATTCGTGAGAAGTCTTTGCAGCCAGCCGCCAAAACTCGCCATGTGTTCACTTATAATCCATTCATCAGACTGCCCCGGGTGTTTGAGGCGTATTAAATTCTTGTGTTCATTGATATACGAGGCAACCAAGATAGATCTTTGTAAAACCGTGTAGTGTGCTTGATTGAGAGAATGCCCGTCCCTACATATCATTGCTTTACATCTTAGGGTGCCTTTTCCACGCAGTCTCCCCTCATGTCGTGATTCTGGAACACCAATCGCCTTAAGGTCAGGAATAAAATCAACACAAAACTCAATGACCTCCTCTGTTACATAGCCCTTGGAGATGCTTCCTTCTGGCCTAGCACGGTTATGAACATATTTCTTTAAGACTCCCATGTACCTCTCAAAGGGGAACATATTGTGTAGAAATACAGGACCGAGAATGGCAATCTCTTCTACTAGGTGAACAAGGAGATGCGTCATAATATTGAAGAAGGATGGTGGGAACACCAACTCAAAGCTGACAAGACATTGGGCCACATCTGTTTGTAACCCTGGTAGGCTTTCTGGATCGATTACCTTCGAGATATTGCATTGAGGAATGCACATAGCTTCACAATGGGTACTCGAACATTTTCGGTAGAAGCCCCTCAATGCAATCGGAAGCAATTGTGTCATAATCATGTGGCGATCATGAGACTTCAGGTTTTGGAATTTTTCTGCCATATTGATTATTCCTTTATATTCGACGAAGCCGACGGGACCTTGATCGCTCGAGACATTCAAAAAAGATTTCCTTCTACGCTTTGGTAAGAGCGTGGTGGCGGGAGTTAAGTGGCATCGTTTACCCTTCTTGTTCTCGGGATGCATAGGCTCTTGAGGGCCTTGAGGCGTTCTTGGTGTCGTGCTTCCGGTGTATCTTTTGTCTTCCATACACTCCTAGAAAGCCTAGCAGTTCACGCAAACATTCTTCGTCATGTGCATCACGTCGATTGAAGAGCGGACCTCTAAGACTTTCCAATAGGGTAGGTCCCAAAATATAGATTGCTTCTTCCACATGGACGCGCGTGTCCGACATCGTCATTCGAATGAGATAGACTGCCAGACCTTTTCCAAAGATTACTTCTAGGTCCTTGACCATACCAAATACCTCCTCACGATGCGGAGGACAGGCTTCCTCCGGGGTTACGCAGACGTTTGAAATGCTTGCCTTTCTTTCTTCTTGGATGCGAGTTCGTAGAAATCGGCGATACCCTAGGTACACAACCTTCTTACATTTATCCAAATATACACTTTCAGATCATCTAAACAAGGTGTGCATGCATTGTATCCCTTGTTTGTCCGCCTCGAAATGTTAGGCCAATCATTGATGGTTACGAAAAGCAATGCTCGTAGGTCAAATGGCTCCCCTTTGTGCTCATCCCACATACGTACACCTGGTTTGGCCCACAGTGTAAAAGTTCTTCAACTAATGGCCTTAGGTACACATCAATGTCGTTCTTTGGGTTGCCTCGGGCCTTGGATGAGCACCGCATCATAATGAACTTCCTCTTCATACACAACCAAGGAGGAAGGTTATAGATACATAGGGTCACAGGGCCAGTCTTTGATGCAGCTCTGCTCACCAAAAGGATTCATGTCGTCTGTACTTAGACCAAACCTTAAGTTCGTTGCGTCACGTGCGAAGTCCGGGTACTCTCGCTCGACTTTTCTCCACTGTGACCCATCAACGGGGTGTCTCAACATCGCGTCTTTCTTACGGTCTTCCATGTGCCATCGCAATAACTTGGCATGCTCTTTATTTCTGAAGATGTTTTAACCGTGGTATTATAGGAGCATACCACATAACCTTGGCGGGAACCTTCTTCCTAGGGGCCTCGCCCTCAACATCGCCAGGATCGTCTCGTCTGATCTTATACCGCAGTGCAGTGCATACCGGGCATGCATCCAAATTCTCGTACTTCTCACCGCGGTAGAGGATGTAGTCATTAATGCAGGCATGTATCTTCTGCACGTCTAATCCTAGAGGGCAGACAACCTTCTTTGCTTGGTATGTACTGTCAGGCAACTCATTACTTCTTGGAAGAAGATTCTTCATTTTTACCAACAACTTTGAAAATGCGCTGTCAGTCACACCATTCTCTGCCTTCCATTGCAGCAAATCCAGTGTGGCACCTAGATTTTTGTGGCCATCTTCGCAAGTTGGATACAACAATGTTTTGTGATCCTTTAACATCTGCTCCAGCTTCTCCTTCTCCTTTTCAGTTTCACATTCTTCCTTTGCATTAGTAATGGCCCGACCAAGATCGTCATCAATGGGCCCATCTGCTCCCTCTTGATCTTCATTATCTACCTCCGTTGCATTATCATCATATTCGGGATACATATTATGATAGTTTTCATCATCCTCTTCTTCTTCGTTGTCTTCCATCACAACCCTTTTTCTTCGTGCTTGGTCCAACAATTATAGCTGGGCATGAAACCGGATCGAGCGGTGGGCGTGAATGGTTACGGTATTTGAGTAGTCTTTCTTGTTCGACGGTGAACACGGACAACACATAAAACCGTTGTGACCACGGTTTGCATTAGCCACAACGATGAAATTTTGGAGGCCCGTAATGTACTCGAAAGTGCGGCGTCACCGTACATCCATTGCCGATTCATCTGCATTAATATGTAGTATATATCAAAAATAATAGGGAGATGACCATTTATATATATAGTACATCAATGACACATGAAACTATAGTTGCCGACCTCGAGACGGAAAGAGCAACAAGAAAGCTTATTTTGAGCTCTCGGGCATTTCACGAACACCTCTAGTGCATATGAAAAAACACAAACTAGCACTCTTCACCCTCTTGCTAGACTCCAAAATGTGAAAGAATGGAAGAGTGGGGTGTGTGGGCTGGGTGGTGTCTTATAGCCCCCTTTAACCGGTTCATGCCACGAACCGGTGTTAAAGAATCTTGTGAGCCACGGTGCTAGGACCTTTAACACCGGTTCGTGCCACGAACCGGTGTTAAAGGGGGGGCTCCTTTAATGCCGCAGGGGCCACGCTGGTACGGCCCCCCCTTTAACACCGGTTCGTAGAAGAACCGGTGTTAAAGCCCCTTTTCGGGATCAACAAAAGACCTTGTTTCCACTAGTGTTACTAAGGTGGAAAGAAGACGAGGTGTGTCTTTAGTTTTCAAAGGAATGCCTTCCAGGTTTCTCCTTCTCCCTTTCATTTCTAAATTTATTTTCTGTAACATTTATAAGATTGTAAGCCAAGGTCAAGATGGTTAAGAGTATTCGGCAAAAGTAATTGGGAATTGGGTTTTCTATGCAAGATTGAAAGCTTGGGTTCATAATGACATTTGTCTTTTTAGGTCTGGACCTTTCTTTGTGATGTGCTAGCTTTTAATTTGGAAATATGGAGGATGATTAACTGGTCATGTCAGGTATGTATTTGTCATGAGCTCCACTAGCAATTTGTTCAATATTCATGTTTGTCTTTTGCATACGCAAAAAGGAGAAAGGAACCAATTTGCCTTTTTATATTGGTTCTCAATTACTCTGTTTTGGGTGTGCAAGTATATTTTAAAATAAGGAGATAATGGTTAATAAAAGATTAGGCCCATATCTTGCTATTCCAGCAGGCAATCGATGGCCATTTTTGAATATTGAATCATAGTGCAGGTTGTGCATCTTTATGTTTGTTCACAAAAAATTACTCTTCAGCTATATGATCCCATGTTTTCTGTTTTTTATGCATCACAGATTTCTCATGTTCTAAAAAAGTTTGTATGACACGGACCATGATTTGGTTATTTTTTTCCTCCGCCCTCCCACGGCGGGAAAGCCTAGCGTCCATGGCCGCCGCGCAGAGATTCTTCGACGCCAACGCACCCAGCACCAAGGTACTTCCCCAAATTTCAATCCCTGCTCTTCATGGTTTCTTGCTTGTTTTCTATGGATGTGCTTGCCGTTGCATGTGTGTTCTTGCTTGCTAGAGGGCTGTTGCTCCTTCTCCCTTTCATTTCTAACTTCATTTTCTGTAACATTTATAAGATTGTAAGCCAAGGTCAAGATGGTTAAGAGTATTCGGCAAAAGTAATTGGGAATTGGGTTTTCTATGCAAGATTGAAAGCTTGGGTTCATAATGACATTTATCTTTTTAGGTCTGGACCTTTCTTTGTGATGTGCTAGTTTTTAATTTGGAAATATGGAGGATGATTAACTGGTCATGTCAGGTATGTATTTGTCATGAGCTCCACTAGCAATTTGTTCAATATTCATGTTTGTCTTTTGCATACGCAAAAAGGAGAAAGGAACCAATTTGCCTTTTTATATTGGTTCTCAATTACTCTTCTGTTTTTTGGGTGTGCAAGTATATTTTAAAATAAGGAGATAATGGTTAATAAAAGATTAGGCCCATATCTTGCAATTTCAGCAGGCAATCGATGGCCATTTTTGAATATTGAATCATAGTGCAGGTTGTGCATCTTTATGTTTGTTCACAAAAAATTACTCTTCAGCTATATGATCCCATGTTTTCTGGTTTTTATGCATTACAGATTTCTCATGTGCTAAAAAAGTTTGTATGACACGGACCATGATTTGGTTATTTTTTTTACAAGAAACACATTTTGTGTTCAGTAATCTTTGATTTAGTTTTAAATTCTGGAACTTCCATGTATAGTGCCAGAGATATCTATTTAGTATATGCATGTTTGGTGACTCACAATTGGTCATGTTGATTAACCTGCTTTTCTCTGTCCTCTTCTTCTAGATAAATGCCGGGTGTTCAGATAGAAATTTTGCCTACAAGTTAACCGATGAGATGCATGATACATGGATCAAGAAGTTGTTTTTGGTATTTGCTCGTGCTTCTGAGTTAAATGGTCCTAGAGAAACGGATGTTCCTAATCCTATGATCCAACAAGTATGTACTGGTTTGCCCATCCCTGAGCCAACACTGTAGCTACCATAAATTGGTTTTAGTCTTGCGATATAGGTATATGCATGGAACTTTACTTAGCTGAAAGGTGATTGTATCATCACAGTTCATTATATTCTATAGATTTGTGCTGACTTTCTACAGTTTTTTTATCTTTAATGTAGTTTAGATTATGTTGGGTACTTGGATCCCATTAAAATGTTTGTACACCCAGGAGATGGACGAGGTCACCAAGCCGAGCAGAGGCACTGCAGATTCACCATGCGCTTACTGTAGGAGAAGACACAAGCAAAGCGGTGTTATAGTGGTCAATGGCAAGTCATCTCTCCATGTCCACTGCCTACAGCCACAATGGTTTGGCTGATGTATGGATGTTTGAGTACACACCAAATGTATAAGGTTAGATTTTTTAATGTATAATTAAATTTCTATTTAGCAATTGATAACCGCATGTCAAGGTACCATGGAAAGATTCACATATCTTTATAAATTACAGAGGGGGGCACTTATAAATTTATTTTTTGTGCAATGTAATACTATGAATATCCTATGCTAGAATAAGAAATAAGGGATAATGCTTGCTTGTCATGTCCTCCTGAGGTAAATATCATCACCCTAGAAAAACTACAGGCAGATAATTATTTCCTTACCATGGCTTCTATACTCTAAATCGTCCAGTGTCAGCCTCCAAAATTAATCAATCTAGGTCCAGTTAATATGGACTTTTTAGATATCTTGCCCTTGAATCCTGAGTCAGCTCACCATCTCACATGTTGTTCAGTCTCCCTTTATGTATTGACCACAAATTGAATTTGCTTCTAATATTTTTGTAGAGGTTCATAGGTTTTGCAGCCAACTTTGGATCGGCTAGGTTGTGCCAACGGATGAGGTATGGAAATAATTTCCTTATATTTTTCTTCTTCCTACTACCATTTAGATAGGAGAAAGTTGAGTGAGGAAGGTCTTGCTCACACTTATTCCCCATGTTGATGTTCAGGCCTAACACCACACAACGTTGCTACATATGAGGGTAAGTAAATCAACGATTGCTCATCTTATTACTTTTTGTTTCTGAAACCATTATTTTTTGGCAACATATGTGGCCAAAATTTTCGATTCCAACAATGTCTGATGAGCTATAAAGGAGACTTCTCCATGGCACAATCATCTTATTTGTAGTGGTAAATACCAGAGACAGAGTACATGTCTTACTTCTTTTTAATTTTAGGTACCACTACAATATTGTTGATGATGGATTAGCATGACATATACTTACAAATTCAGATCCTCCTCAATTTTGGACTTTAATAGTATTTCTACATTTTAATTGCAGATACCACTACGTATTTAATTCATGCCGTGCAATCCAAATGTGAGTTGACCCTTTCATGTTATTTTTGTTTTATGCTTTTTTGGTAAATAGGGAACATGGCATTTAGGCCAGCAGGAGAACGGTATGTGCATAATTGGTGGAGCATTGACTCATCTGTATGTCCTTGGTTTGTGCAGCTAAAAGTGTGTAGTGGAGGTCTAATAAACGACATTGTGGTATGTTACAGGGCTTGTGAGGATGAGCACGACCCTTGTGCGCCGAACTGGCACAACTGCGGTCATGAGTACCAGAGTCCATAGATTGTCCTCTTCGTTTTATCTTGCTCCATGAAAATATGAATTTTTGTGCTTCTTTTCCTCCCGGGATGATTCCTGCTTATCTAATTCTGCTACACAAGGTGGTGAATTTCTTGCATGGTTCCACCTATATGAGCTCTAAAATCTGAATGTGTATTTTTGCTTACCGTAGTTAGCTAGCTGCTTAGATATTTGATTTAGTTTTGCTTTCCATCAAATTTATATTTTTGCTTACATGAGTACATTTGATGCTTCAGTTTGCCATGAGTATAGTTTACATACTCATTTATCGAGCATGCATGTTCAAATTTTGTATGTCTTATTTGCCATGATTTTCTTGATAATTTTTTAAACCCTCATTCTTACAGTATTTCTTTTCAGGCGACTAACTTGGTCGGTCAGATGCCTAGGAATTGGCCCCAGATATGTGTTGGGAAGCGGTACCTGTGTTTTCTAAAGAAAATTCCAATCATCCTTTTCTCCTCCGAAGAAGGCTTGAAGAAAGTATGACACTTCCGTTGACAGATTGAAAAAAAATAGGACACATACAACTGAAATTCTTTTTTGGTACTACTACATATCTCCTTGCTAACATCTCATAGGTTCCCCTTACAGTTTTCTTTGTCATTCTTCGTTACTGAATACATGCACGTTTGGTAGAACCATGAGTTTACCATGCATTTCATATTTGTCTACAAAACGATCTGCCTACCGAGTCACTATTAAATTGGAAGTCTTTGGTTCACACCAAACCTGAGAAGGAAAATTCTATATATTTTAGTATTTTGTAAATGGGGTTTTGAATTGATCTGCTATGCTTTTTGTTAGCTATGACTTGTGGCTTAATCTTAAACATCACAAGTTATCACTCTTACCTCAACCAAAAATATCACTTCATATCTAACCCATTTTGCGGTAAAAAAAACTTTGTCCAAAGCTTCTTTCTTCTAACTGATATTTCATTCTCGGATATGTATTTTAGGCAGTAGTACCATATTCATGTTTGTTTTTCAAGGAGAAGGTATTTTTAGAAGTTAGCGCAAGATAATCGGACTCGCCTTTGTATGTAATTTGTGTTCACGTAAGATTGGACTGAGTCCCGAGCTTGGCTTGGCCAGGAAGGGCAGCAATGAGTGTTTGATAGTTATTATACGATTCAATTTTACATTCCTTTTAATACTATATGCTTGGTGATACAATATTGATACTATATAATTATGATTGTTCCACTGCATTTGAATCTTTTTTCTTTCTGGAGTTTTGATGTCCCTCTTCTTATTTATTTTCAGGAATGCATACTTAGCACAGTTGCCTTCGCTGGCTTTCTAAATTCTGTACTGTGATCATGCCAGCTAATAAGGTGATTGCTTCATTTTTTGGCTTTGTAACAGGATTTTTTTTACCTGACGGGGCTATATCCAAATTACTATCTTTTCTTCATTATCTTTCCTTTTTTATTCTCGATGTACCTATATCTATGACTTGCATGTCTCTAGCTTAAGACTACCACTGATATGTATTTTCATGTGCTCCTGTATGTATCCTTTTGTATGTAGGAGCAATGTGCTTTGCGTAATAGGAGGAACTACAACCAACACCAGATGCCCCTTTTTCAACTACCGTCGTTTTCTTCATTATATTTCCTTTTTATTCTGGATATACCTGTATCTACAATTTGCTTTGCTCTATCTTAAGACTACCACTGAGTATTCCCCTGTGCTCCTCCAAGTAACCTTTTGTTTGTAGGAGAAATGTGCTTTGCTTATACTTAAGGCTAGCATTGTTATGTATTTCCTCTGTTCTTTAGAGATGATTGTTTTTTATCTATCGTGGGTGAAAATTCGCAAATATTTTAGCATCTACTTAACTGTTTCGTGGATGCACGGCTGATTAAATAGAAGTGATTTTGTACATGGTATGTTATTGTTGCTTAACATAATAAAGTTTAATAAAGAGATATATGGGGACTCATCTTTGAACAATTTTCTCAACGTTTTCATTACTTTGAATCTCTTTTGGGTTTGAGCCTCACTTTTATTTTGTAAAAGCTACAGACGTAATTTCACGGGATCGTGCGCCAAGGCGCACCACTACATCTAGTACATGTCATGCCACCTGTTATCAGCTACAACACGAACGAGTCGAACACGTATGTTCCTGTGACCAGCACGTTTATTATCTTACGTGTAAGGGAGCCCTGTAAAGCCGATGTCATTCAGATCACAAACTTGCAAACAATCTCGGAATGCAGCCATCTGAGGTTCAGGCCTTAGCGTTGTGGATAAGTGTTCATACTGCCACAAGGCTTTATTAAAGTCTCCTAACACCACCCACGGTAATGGTGATGTGTTCCGTAAAGCCGAAAGGTGATGCCACATACGATGTCGATTTTCCGTTCTCGGCTCACCATACACAAAAGTAACATGAAAGGACGATTCATCTACAGCCATCCTGATGTGCACGTCGATGAACCTCTCATTTTTATCAATAATATCCACTTGGATGGATTCATGCCAGAATAACGCCAATCCACCACTCATACCCACACTATCCACGCTGGTAAAACCCTTCAGCCCTAACCGGTTCCAAAGACGGCGTACACGATTACTCCTCTGTCTTGTTTCCGAGAGGAACACAATCTGGAAACCATGAGTCCTCAAGTGGACAGTAAGCTCATGAACTGTCACAGGGTTTCCTATTCCACGATAGTTCCAGCTAAGCCAACTCATTGGACCCGGCGGTCATTCTCGAGGGATGCCGCCGATGTGTTAGAATTATACGAGACTGCTGACCCATCACCCAGTTTGGTACGTTTTGAAACACTAGCCTTTTCTGTTCCCTCAGTATTAGATGGATCAACCGAGGTATCAACAGTTAACAGAAATCTGTTATCTGCAATCTCCTATTCTTTTTTAAATGCAAGACGCTTCTTTGCGCTTTTCTCAGCTTCAGTCACAATAGTATCAACCTGTTTAACCGGGCTAGACGCCGTATCCGCAAGATCCTTGTCCATAGGGGTAGTCTAGCACTCAGGATGAGTGCGCGCCAGTCTCTATACGTACCACATCCATGCCCAATACCATCTACAGGGCTGCCTCTACCGCGCCTGTAACACCCTCAGAATCGGCCCTATGCAAGTTTTAGCGAAACTCGCCAAACCCGCATAGAAACGATTCGAAGGTGCCCACCAGGCACTTTCGTGCGGGTGGAAAAACAAAGTAATAACATTACACAACAGTCCTCGATGGGACCCACAGAACAGATACATACAACAGCGACTCAAAAAGTCAAGAATACAGGTATACGGTACAAAGATCCAAATCACCTTGAAAAGAGGGAGCGTCCGACTACGGACAAGATGCAAATGGGGCTAAGAGCCCTGAAGAATAACCAATGGCGTCCATAACCCTGCCCAGGCCAAGCCGGAAGGGTAACCCTGCTAACGGCGTCGATCTCAAAACCTGCTTAAACAAAAGGGGTGCCGACAAAGGGCAAAGGAAAAAGAAGGAGCGTCAAGATCTTGAGGCCGATGCAGCGAGGCTAGAATTCGGCGGTCCTCGCCTACATAGGTATGGTGGACTGAGCGGCAGCGGCAGCGAGCACTAAACAACCTATAGAGACTCGATTCAACTGGCGACTATCAGAGAGGGGTGAGAAAGACCTATTCGGATCCAACCTGAGACTATCATCAAACAAACCCATCCTGGCGTTTCCCCCTCGAGACCAATCGAGGAAGTCAACCGAGGAACTCACACAGTTGGCAGTTTTAATTATGCAGTTATAGTTGTGGCACTTTACTAGTCAGGTTTAGATAATCATCCTGATAAAGTAAGCAGTGGGCACTTTTAGTTAGTCATTCCGTTATAGTGGCATCACTTACTAGTCAGATACAATTATCACGAGATAACCCCAAAACCCAGCAGTTGTTGGTACTTTTACTTAGCCATTCCGTTGTAGTGAAGCTGATTACTAATCATATCGGAAACAAGTTAATTTAAAACAGTAAACTTTAGTTATAGTTGTCTATGATCAGAAATTGTGCTCCAAGTCGTCCATAACCGCGGACACGGCTTCTCGAAAAGATTTAACCCTGCAGGGGTGCACCAAAGTATCCACAGGCACTTCGACCCTTTTTGCCAGATCAGTTAACATACACCCATCGGTATGTCGGCGGGGCCTAAGTCACGTTCCCGCACAAAGCAAGCACGGGGCCACCCACCGAGTCGACACCGCAACGGTCGGTCTCCGAGACGGTCTCGGGGTTTGCGACAATGGCAAGATATCGACGGCAGTCCCCAATCGGGGATCGACCGCCAAAACATTCCGCTTCCAAAAGCGATGCGGTGTGCGTTACCTCGCGTAAATAAAGCAATAAAGCATGGCATAAGTACAGGATAGTAATAAAGCCCCAAACTACTTGTGGCCCCAAGACAATACTTTGAAATCAGGTAATTATCAATGGGGGCCCATATCTCCCACCGTGGTTAGCGCTCGATCTCGGAACAGGTGTCAAGAACTCGGGTCCTACGGGACACAAGTGGGCGGTCGGAAACCAAATCTTACCTATCACCCACCGATGCCTCTGCTTAATTCAATTTTAGTTGTTAAACAGGAATTTAAAGTGAACAATAATTAAACCATGATCATCTCCAACGTCAACATGCGGCAATTCTCCAACAAAGGTGATACTTGACGACAAGCAAAACACTCGAGCCAGCGACTACGACACGCGGGTCCAACTATCTACCAAACAACAGGTAATAGGGTGTGTCCAAGGCTATATATGGCTGCAAGGGATATCACGGATACGAAATCTAGAGCAACGCAACACAGATAGCAAAGATCAACAGGAGGGAAGTAAATACTAGCAAAGTAAGATAGGTAGAAAGGGGGAGATGCTCGCCTGAAAACATTGTCGAAGGGTTCAACCGAAGATCGGTGAGCTCACATCAACTCAACGGTCCAATCCGCGAAGAAGCAAAACACTAGAAGAAACACCGGATGCAATATTCATTACAACGGCAGAAGATCGGCATGATGCATGCATGATGGATGGCATGGCAAAGGTGCGAGGCAATTAGGTCATATTAAGCGGAACCGGGGTCCCGACAATTATTTAGATGTTTCCAGTTGTTTAACTACCCCGCAAGTTAAATGTTGTTTAGCAAGACAAGATAAGATACCGGTTCGCTACACAAGTTTAAATGAGGCCGATATGAGACTAGATTTGCCAGCATATGGGCCCCATATTTAATTATTATGTGAATCGGCATAAGGCCCCCAAACCGATGATATGCATGAGAGGATGGCAATTCAATATGTAATCAAGTTGTTATTATGTTATAAAATAGGGTCCGAGGAAAAAAGGGTCACACATTAGGGTTCGGCAGATCTTGGGTTCTGGGGTTCGGGGTTCGACGGGACGGTCTCGGATATCAGGGGTAGGGCTTGACGCTCCGAAAGCAGGACTTGGGTCGGTGTCGGGGCGTGTCGGATTCTCCCGGGCCGATGCCGTTCTTGTCGTCCAAGGTCTTGCCGGTCCCACAGGTCGGTCTTGCCGTTCGAGGTCTTATCGGGCCGCGCCATCGAAGTCGGTCTTGGCGTCCGGGACGAAGAACTCGGTGTCCTCGAGGGGGGTACTCGTCGTAACGTGCCGGGGATCTTGGTTCCGCGCGGTCGATCTTGTCGTCGTGCCGATCTTGTCGTTCCGTGCAGGCGTTCTTGAGGACGATGGCGAACTTGTCCGGTCCGGGTTTTTGAGTTCTTGGCGCTGCACTGCACGGGTTCGATCTTGAGTTCGGGGATCTCGGCGTCCGTAGATCTTGGAGGTTCTTGATTCATTCTCTGGCCTCCATCTTATACCTCCTAACCAAAACTTCCCATAGGCTGCATCCACTTGCACGAGGGTTCACGACCGTGACAAGGTCGACGAAGATCTCGGAGGGCCTCGGTGAGGATAACGAGGCCGAGGTACTCAACAGTAGGCGAGAGGAGGCTCCCTGGCAGAACCGGAGGAGACCCGACGATGCCGCAGAGACGGCGGCGATGGACCCGCGAGACACGACGGCAAGATCGGTCGAGGCGACGCGAGGAGCCGGAGCCGGGCGGAGGGGCGACAACGCCGGAGGCTGTGTCACCAGCTGGGCGAACTGGGAGGTTCAGGCGGAGGACGGAGGAGGTCTGGTGGCGCGCGGCTCGGGGCGGAGAGGCGCGGCGGCCAGGCGGCGGACGGCGGCGGGGCAACGGTAAGCGCTGCGGCGAGCACGGGCGCTCTGGCGCTGGGCGGCGGACTTCGTCTTGTGGCGGGAGATGCTCGGGTCCGGCGGCAGCGTCTTGGCAGCTGCTGAGTGCCTGGCGGCGAGGCTGCGGAGGCGGGGGCCTGAGGAGAGCAGCGGCGAGGAGGCTGGCCTTGGCCAAGGCTGGAGGCTGTGGCGGCGGACGGCGGCCACCGCGACGGGAGGGAGCCGGGGGGTTCTTGGGCGGGGTTGGGAGGAAGCGAGGATGCTCAAGCTGGGATGGGAGTGGCAGAGAAGAAAGGAGGAAGAAGGAGGGTGGGAGCGACGGGCCGACCGCGTGGGGTCCGGGCTGGTGGGGTCGGCGCGGCGGGACCCGCGTGGCAGAGGGACAGGGTGCGGGTGGGCGTGTTGTGTGCGTGCGTGTGTGGCCTGGGGCTGGGGGTTGAGAGAGAGAGAGATAGGTGGTTGGTGGGTGAGGGTTGGTTGGCTGAGGTGGCGGCAGCCTAGTGGCTGGAGGGAGGGGAGAAGGTGAGGTGGCGGATGGGGAGTGGCCAGGTGGTGGTGGGAAGAGGGTAGAGTTTTAGGTAGAATAGGTTTTAGGTGGGGCTGGCAGGTTGGACCGATTCAGTTTTTCTGGGGCGGTCGTTCGGGTCAATCGGCCCGTTCGACTGCCCCGCTAAAATAAATTAAATATTTATTTATTTCAAACAAAGTTTTTGCAAACCGATATCGGCAAACCAAAATATTCCGGGGTCCCGGTTTTGAGGTTTGAATAAAGAGGGGCGTTTAGAAAACAACACGGGTTTTGCAAACATAGTTTTGGCAAACAATGCATGATGATGACGATGCAATGCACAAATTCAACGCGATTTTCTAGTAGTGGCTTTGCGGGATGCCACAATTCGACACCACTAACAATGGATCTCGCCCTCGAGATCCGCCTCATGGTACCGGAAGGAAGGTCGGCGAACTGCGTCTTCTCACTTCGTGTAGATCGTCGCGACACCACTAACAAGAGGTCGTTGTTCCTGTTTGTCACGAGAACACTCCGGATAAACAACGGACGAGGTTAAAGGTAAGGCCACCTCTAACTTCCATGGAAGGAGTAAAATTGCATCGATCCACCATTCAATGTACATAAGCGAATGATAAGAGTAGTGGTATGGTCGCGACTCCATCCCGCACTCAAAGCATTACTCTGTACACGAATAGACGGATTGTGCAACCAACTCTCAGGATTCAGACTGAAGATCTCAACAAGCGAGGTTCGGAAACAAAGGAGTGATGCAGACTCTGCATCGGATCTGACGTAGAGGATGTCGTCGCTTCAGAAAACACCGGAAGGAACAAACAAGGAATAAAGAATGGTACCACAGCAGACGGATTCCTCCGATAGCATGAAGACCGGATGTAGCAACACCGTTATCAAAGGAGGAAGCGAAACCCTGAAGGTACGACGGAAACCCAACCACGAGAATTCCTGGACTCGAAGAAAGAGACGAGAGCGGATTCAAAACACGCAGGGGTAAGAGGAGAACAGAGGGTAAGGAGTAAAATCGCACCTAATCGTAACTATCCAACCGATTTTCAAAAATAGTTTTGACACTCTACTTGCCGTTAGCTAGGTTATCCTACAGTTGGACTTGGGGTATCGCAACGCCGAGCTCGATACCACTCTTTACACCCTCGAGAATCGCCCTATGCAAGTTTTAGCGAAACTCGCCAAACCCGCATAGAAACGATTCAAGGTGCTCACCAGCACTTTCGTGCGGGTGGAAAAACAAAGTAATAACATTACACAACAGTCCTCGATGGGACCCACGTAATCAGATACATACAAATGACTCAAAAGTCAAGAATACAGTATACGGTACAAAGATCCAAATCACCTTGAAAGAGGGAGCGTCCGACTACGGACAAGATGCAAATGGGGCTAAGAGCCCAAGAATAACCAATGGCGTCATAACCTGCCTGTGCCAAGCCGGAAGGGTAACCCCGCTAACGGCGTCGATCTCAAAACCTGCTTAAACAAAAGGGTGCCGAAAGGGCAAAGGAAAAAGAAGGAGCGTCAAGATCGAGGCCAAGACACAATGAGGCTAGAATTCGGCGGTCCTACATAGGTATGGTGGATCGAAGCGCAATGACGAAAGCACTAAACAACCTATAGAGACTCGATTCAACTGGCGACTATCAGAGAGGGGTGAGAAAGACCTATTCGGATCCAACCTGAGACTATCATCAAACAAACTCATCCTGGCGTTTCCCCCTCGAGACCAATCGAGGAAGTCAACCGAGGAACTCACACAGTTGGCGCTTTAATTATGCTTATAGTTGTGGCACTTTACTAGTCGTTTAGATAATCATCCCGATAAAGTAAGCAAGGCACTTTTAGTTAGTCATTCCGTTATAGTGGCATCACTTACTAGTCGACAATTATCATGAGATAACCCCAAAACCCAAAGCTTGTTGGTACTTTTACTTAGCCATTCCGTTGTAGTGAAGCGATTACTAATCATATCGGAAACAAGTTAATTTAAAACAAGAAACTTTAGTTATAGTTGTCTATGATCGACATTGTGCTCCAAGTCGTCCATAACCGCGACACGGCTTCTCGAAAAGATTTAACCTGAGGGTGCACCAAAGTATCCACAGCACTTGACCCTTTTGCGATCGCTTAACATACACCCATCGGTATGTCGGCGGGGCCTAAGTCACGACGCTCCTGCACTCCAAAGCACGGGGCCACCCCACCGAGTCGACACCGCAACGGAGTCGGCCGGTCTCCGAGACGGTCTCGTGGTTTGCGACAATGGCGAGATAAGACAGGTCCCCAATCGGGATCGCCGACACCGCCAAAACATTCCGCCTAAAATAAATGCAGCAAGACCGCACAATCGTAAATAAAGCAAGAAAGCATGGCATAAGCAGGATAGTAATAAAGCCCCAAACTACTTGTGGCCCCAAAGACAATACTTTGAAATCAGGTAATTATCAATGGGGGCCCATATCTCCCCAATGTGGTTAGCGCTCGATCTCTAACAGTGTCAAGAACTCGGTCCCACGGACACAAGTGGGCGGAAACCAAATCTTACCTATCACCCACCGATGCCTCTGCTTAATTCAATTTTAGTTGTTAAACAGGAATTTAAAGTGAACAATAATTAAACCATGATCATCTCCAACGTCAACATGCGGCAATTCTCCAACAAAGGTGATACTTGACGACAAGCAAAACACTCGAGCCAGCGACTACGACACGCGGGTCCAACTATCTACCTAACAACAGGTAATAGGGTGTGTCCAAGGCTATATATGGCTGCAAGGGATATCACGGGTACGAAATCTAGAGCAACGCAACACAGATAGCAAAGATCAACAGGAGGGAAGTAAATACTAGCAAAGTAAGATAGGTAGAAAGGGGGAGATGCTCGCCTGAAAACATTGTCGAAGGGTTCAACCGAAGATCGGGGCGAAGCTCACATCAACTCAACGGTCCAATCCGCGAAGAAGCAAAACACTAGAAGAAACACCGGATGCAATATTCATTACAACGGCAGAAGATCGGCATGATGCATGCATGATGGATGGCATGGCAAAGGTGCGAGGCAATTAGGTCATATTAAGCGGAACCGGGGTCCCGACAATTATTTAGATGTTTCCAGTTGTTTAACTACCCCGCAAGTTAAATGTTGTTTAGCAAGACAAGATAAGATACCGGTTCGCTACACAAGTTTAAATGAGGCCGATATGAGACTAGATTTGCCCGCATATGGGCCCCATATTTAATTATTATGTGAATCGGCATAAGGCCCCCAAACCGATGATATGCATGAGAGGATGGCAATTCAATATGTAATCAAGTTGTTATTATGTTATAAAATAGGGTCCGAGGAAAAAAGGGTCACACATTAGGGTTCGGCAGATCTTGGGTTCTGGGGTTCGGGGTTCGACGGGACGGTCTCGGATATCAGGGGTAGGGCTTGACGCTCCGAAAGCAGGACTTGGGTCGGTGTCGGGGCGTGTCGGATTCTCCCGGGCCGATGCCGTTCTTGTCGTCGCGAAGGTCTTGCCGGGTCCCACAGGGTCGGTCTTGCCGTTGCGAGGGTCTTGTCGGGCCCGCGCCATCGAGTCGGTCTTGGCGTCCGGGACGAAGAACTCGGTGTCCTCGAGGGGGGTACTCGTCGTAACGTGCCGGGGATCTTGGTTCCGCGCGGTCGATCTTGTCGTCGTGCCGATCTTGTCGTTCCGTGCAGGCGTTCTTGAGGACGATGGCGAACTTGTCCGGTGCCGGGGTTTTTCGGAGTTCTTGGCGCGGCACCGGGTACGGGTTCGATCTTCGGGTTCGGGGATCTCGGCGTCCGTAGATCTTGGAGGTTCTTGATTCATTCTCTGTGGCCTCCATCTTATACCTCCTAACCAAAACTTCCCATAGGCTGCATCCACTTGCACGAGGGTTCACGACCAGGACAAGGTCGACGAAGATCTCGGTAGGACGCTCGGTGAGGATAACGAGGCCGAGGTACTCAACAGGTAGACGAGGCGAGGAGGCTCCCTGGCAGCAACCGGAGGAGACCCCGACGATGCCCTGCAGAGACGGCGGCGATGGACCCGCGAGACACGTATTTGCAGCGCGGTCGAGGCGACGCGACGCGGGGCGAGGAGGGAGCCGGAGCCGGGGACGGAGGGCGGCGACAAGACGCCGGAGGCTGGTCACTGGGCGGGCCTGCTGGGAGGTTCCCGGGCGGAGGACGGAGGAGGTCTGGGCGGCGCGGCTCGGGAGGCGCGAGAGGCGGGAGAGGCCGGCGAGGCGACCGGGCGGCGGACGGCGGCGGGAGCAGCGCGGGGCGAGCACGGGGCGACAAGGCGGGCGCTGGGCGGCGGACTGCGCGCTGTGGGAGATGCTCGGGTCCGGCGACGGCGTCTTGGCCAGCGGCGCGGCTGGTGCGCGACGCCGCGGAGGCCGCTATGTGGGGCGGAGCAGGGCCTGTGAGCCGGGCGCGGGGCGCTGAGGGGCTGGGCGGCGGACGGCGAGGCGGCCACCGGCGACGGGGAGGGAGCCGGCGCGGGGTTGCTGGGCGGGGTTGGGAGGAAGCGAGGATGCTCGCGCGCGGGGATGGGGAGTGGCCAGAGAAGAAAGGAGGAAGAAGGAGGGTGGGAGCGACGGGCCGACCGCGTGGGGTCCGGGCTGGTGGGGTCGGCGCGGCGGGACCCGCGTGGCAGAGGGACAGGGTGCGGGTGGGCGTGTTGTGTGCGTGCGTGTGTGGCCTGGGGCTGGGGGTTGAGAGAGAGAGATAGGTGGTTGGTGGGTGAGGGTTGGTTGGCTGAGGTGGCGGCAGCCTAGTGGCTGGAGGGAGGGGAGAAGGTGAGGTGGCGGATGGGGAGTGGCCAGGGTGAGGTGGCTGGGAAGAGAGGGTAGAGTTTTAGGTAGAATAGGTTTTAGGTGGGGCTGGCAGGTTGGACCGATTCAGTTTTTCTGGGGCGGTCGTTCGGGTCAATCGGCCCGTTCGACTGCCCCGCTAAAATAAATTAAATATTTATTTATTTCAAACAAAGTTTTTGCAAACCGATATCGGCAAACCAAAATATTCCGGGGTCCCGGTTTTGAGGTTTGAATAAAGAGGGGCGTTTAGAAAACAACACGGGTTTTGCAAACATAGTTTTGGCAAACAATGCATGATGATGACGATGCAATGCACAAATTCAACGCGATTTTCTAGTAGTGGCTTTGCGGGATGCCACAGCGCCCAAGGTGGCCAACACCAAAATCAGCCCGAACACCTGCACCCATGCCACCTCTGAAGCCACCTCTCAAGGATCCACTTCCACGGCCACGGCCAGCTGCATATAACCAATCACCGAATTTTAAATCCTTTTCTTCAAATACTCCCAGTCCACATTGTGGACATGACCAATGAAGCCACATGCAAAACAAAGCATGATGATACCAATTACACTCAGCCTCTACAACAACGTATTATTCTATTGGTATTATGGATGCACATAGCCAAAAAAATTACAAAAAACAAAAGTCCTGTTGCAGCAATAAGATCATTAGTAGCAGCAACACTAACCCCACCAGAACAACACCAAAAGTCCAACACCTCCAATAGCAACGTCTTTAAGAAGGAAACAGAGCACAAGCACCGTCGACGACCGATCAAAGATCATAGGTTTTCACCCTGGAGAAAGTACCCGCTTACAAAACAATGTCTTTAAGAAGGTTATTGTTAGGCATAACCAATTAAGGCCAGACCTTGGATTTTCACCATGCAAGGTAAGACTGTGAACTCCTCCTGTGCTGCCGCCCCCACCTTCCAATGCCGTTGCTACAATTCACGAATCACCAAGCCAATTCCTCATCGCCAACAGGACTCAACCCATCATAGCTAGTCCACCAATCTTGGCTTCCATGACTTTCTCCGCACACTGACTTCACCATGGAATTAAAGACATGTTCCACGATGGCAACAGACTGCAGAGCTTCGCCTCGCTCCCTCTGAAACCAAATGGTCAGAAAAACCGGTTGCAAGCGACCGAATCCCATCCGTTCCAGCAATCTCCAGGCATGAATCGTCCATGGGAGTTTGCCGGCGGAGCCTTCCGGAACACGACACTGCACCATTTTAATCTATATAAATGGATGCAATCCATATAAATCCATAGAAATGTATGGAAACCACATAAATTCATAGAAATGTATGGAAACCACATAAATCCAAATATTAGAATGAAAATCCATATGAATGATATAAATTCCCATAAATGATATAAATCCATATGACTGCGCATAATTCCACACAATTCTGTCAAAAGCTATATAAATGCAGCATCGCAGTTATTATTTGAAGTCAACCTCACTCACAAACTCTCAACGCATACTAAATGTCATCAATAGTTGGTGCATTTTGACTGGCATGAAACTCTGCTGCATTGAGATCAAATACATCATTGAGATCAGGAATAGAACTTGTAGGCCTCTTTTTCCCTTTCCCCCTTTCTCTTGTGTTGCTTCTGACTTGCTCTACAGTTCCTATAGCCATTGCCCTAGGTGCATTGCTCCTTCCTCTACTACCTCTTCCCCTCAACCTTCCTCTAGTGGATGTAGTTGTCACCCTTTTTCTTGATGATGGAATACTTTCTCTGGCAGCAACGACAAAAGCATTCTCAGGTAGTGGGCCAATTTACCTCTGGATTGGCACATGTTCTTGCTCCTGCCAAAATGGAAATCATGAAAACACTACAGAAACTGAATATTTAGTTCAAAATGCAAATATTTAGATAATTCAAACCTTTGCTTGCATCATGAACATTATGCTATCTTGTTGGTTTGTAGGGTCCAGTGTTGGATTAGGAGTGTGTGGGATAACATGATGCACAAATTAATTAAGTAAGAATATAAATAATTAAACATATGAACAAGAAATGGAAAATGTACCTCAATAATAGAAGGGATGTCAATTTCTTCATCTTCCTCAACAATATTATTCTACCTTTGTTCTTCTAGATTATCAAGATATTGTTGGTGGCCCTTCTTGTTGTGATTTGCTTTCCCGCATATGGAACAATAAATATGACAATAGTAGGTACAATACTGTTTTTTTTAATATGACACGGATAAGTAATAATGTGCGAACAATGCATACTTTCTATCTATCGCTCATAATTGTCCATGGGGCAGTGTTGGTTATATTAAGGTCATCTTTCAGATTGTTAAGGAACCACTCCCATGAACTAGTGCGCTCAACTTCAGCTAGACCAAATGCAACAGGAAATATGCAATCATTTGGGTCTATTCCTACTATTGTCAAAAGCACACCCTTGTATTTAGTTTTTATGTGGCACCCATCTAAGCAAATAAAATGCCTACATCCAGCAAGTAAAACCCTCTTGTAAGTATCATAACTCCAATATACTGTGGCTAAGTGTTCCTTGTGTTGAGGGCTATTTGGATCATCGACTGAATTTGTTGTCAAGAAAAATTGTGATCCAGGGTTGCTTCTCCTCAACTCCTGCCCATGATCAAGAAGTTGGTTGAACTGTCGAACCTCATCGCCATAGATATGATCCAATGTTGCTTTTGTTGCTTTGCTTAGCTTCCATCTAGGAGGGCACATTTTGAATTCTCTTGTAACCTTTGCTGCCAAGCTATTAAGACACAACTTCTGGTTATCTCTAAACTCATGCATGAATTTTTCCGTAAGAATTCTAGAAGTTATTGCTTTGATAGGCCAACTTCCCTCACATGTGTGCTTTCCCTCATATGAAGTGATAACAAAACCACATGTTCTTTTTGCGTCATTAGCCGATTTCATAAACCATGTGCACCCATGAGCACAATGAGCTTCTAACCTCCTCCTATCGTTCTTTGTTTTCTTTATTTGCTTCCTATTTCTGATGCCATATGTGGTAAGTGTCTTTCTTAGTTCCTCAACACCACTGAACTTCATCCCTAGCATGAAAGAAGGATTATCCATGTAAACTTCTGGATTAAATGGCTTTATAGCACTGCTCAACTATTTCCTATCACCTTCACCAATGTTAAGATCATCATCTTCCAAGGAACCCTCATCTTCTGTTTCATCACAAAGTTCCTTTTCATTGTGATCATTCACTGATTTGTCAATGTTATCAGCAAATAGATCATCATCCCCTGATTCAGCATTGCAGTCACTGTCACAGAAAGAGTTGTCATGACTATCACCACTGTCACTATCTACTTTTGCAACTTCTTCATGAAATTATCTATCTTTAGATTGCAATATCTTGGAAGAACTAGAATCTTCACCATGATCATATGGAGTTGGAGCATGAGCTGCTGGAGGTGCTGCCTGAGCATGAGCAGCAGTAGTTGGAGCATGAGCAGCAGCAGTCGCATCATGAGTTGTTGTTGCAGTTGTAGCATGAGCAGCAGTAGTTGCAGCATGAGTAGCTACTGAAGTTGGAGCATGAGCAGCAGTAGTTGGAGCATGAGCAACAACAGTCGCGGCATGAGTTGCTGCTGTAGTTGGAGCATGAGCAGCAGTAGTTGCAGCTGTAGTTGGATCATGAGCGGCAGTAGTTGTAGCATGAGTAGCATGTCTAGATGGAGTTGCTGGAGGTGGACATGTTGGCCTAATAAATACATCATCTCTCAACCCCTTAAGAAAGTTTGTATGGTCAACATACATTACAAGGACTTTCGCAGTCTTGGTAGCATTGATCATTTGCCTTATGCATGCTTGATTATCAATTAGAACCAAACCATTTGATAACTCCTTGTCTGGCATGCACCAATACACACTCAATTTTCCTCCTCTTGTAAGACCCAATATCCTAAGAATTTCATCAACCCAGCCGAGTGACCAAGTGTCAGTTGTGCAGTTATCAAAATCAGTTGTTGATGCACAAACATACTCCAAATTTCCTCTTAACCCACAGAAGAAACCATTATGCACTACCTCTACTGTGAACAGAGAAGTGTCTTCTCCTGGGAACATCACTGCACAAGATAGATAACAAAACAAAGAATTAATTGGAAACTAAGAAAATGCTCTAAAACATGTTTTAGAGATGAAATATGAGATAATTCATCTTTCCAACAATTCAAAGAACAAACAGAGAACGAAACATAGAATTAAACTTTCAGGATTTTAGTAATTACCAACCAAAAAGTCTATGTACATGATCAAACAAGACATAGATTCCACAAAATAAGTAGAGTTCATATCAAACTGAACACATAATTCATCTTCGTTAGTCTTTAGACTTTTTGCATCTAATAACCTCACCTATAAGAAGTAGAATTCATATGTTACATATTGAATAGTCAATTAAATTAACTCAAACTAAGAAAACAAATTTTCATTCAACTGAAAGCTGCACTTATTTAGTGACCTGTAACTGCAGATGTAGCAAATATTCAAAACACCTACCGAACAGTTATCTAGATGATCAAAGTTGTATGTTTTATGCATTCGCGAACAATCCAATGATCAAGACAAGCCTACAAATCCATATTAATCCCCAAATTCGATAATCTTTCCGCAATTAAGGACAATCATACCTGGCCGCAACCAGCGATCATCTGCACGATACATCTCATACAAACTTCAGCATTTACCCTCCTAAATGATTCGATGTTACTAAATACACTACATGCGCATGATTCCAGCCCCTAAAATGGCTCAGATCGTCGTGATCATGTGCACACATGGAGCTCTGCTGCGACAGTCGGCGCGAGAGGAGTGATGGTGCGTGGAAGCTTTGTTGGGAGACCCCAAGAGGAAGGTGTGATGAGCACAACAGCAAGTTTTCCCTCAGTAAGAAACCAAGGTTATCGAACCAGTAGCAGGAAGGAAATGACTCAAAGGTGTTGCTAGCAACTTGGAAACCTACACAACACAAACTCGAGACTTTGTTCCAACAAACAGTGAGGTTGTCAATCTCACCGGTTTGTTGAAAACAAAGGGTTGACTATATGGTGTGGAAGGTAATAGTGGTTTGCAGAAAGTACACAGTAACAGAGAAAGTTGTATCAATGGTAAAGATTAGACCGGGGTCCATAGTTCACTAGAAGTGTTCTCTTTATACAAACAAACATGGCATGCGGGGTAAACAAATTACAACAGGACAATTGACAGGACTGAGCAAGGCATAACAATGCAATACTAGACATTCATGATCCTATTAGTTTCGATTGGGGAATACAACAAGATACATAGACTGTTGTTGATGGCGCTCGAGAGCGTTTCGTCGGGAAATCCCAAGAGAAAGGTGTGATGCAGCACAATAGCAAGTCTTCCCTCAGTAAGAAACCGAGGTTATCGAACTAGTAGGAGGAAGGAAACGTCTCAAAGGTGTTGCAAGCAACGTGGAAACCTGCACAACACAAACTCAAGACTTTGCCCCAACTATCAGTGAGGTTGTCAATCTCACTGGTTGCTGTAACAAAGGATTAACTGTATGGTGTGGAAGGTGAAAGTGGTCTGCAGCAAGTAAACAATAACAGTGGAAGATGTATCGATGGTAAAGATTGGACCGGGGTCCATAGTTCACTAGAGGTATCTATAATTTTTTATGCTCCATGCTTGTTTAGTATCTACTTTGCTTTGCTTTTTCTACACTTTGAGGTGTTTATATATCTTTTCTGGAACTAACCTATTAACAAGTTGCCACAGTGACAGTTGCCTTTTTTTTCTGTTTTTGGTTATAGAAAGGCAGAAAATCAATATTATCGGAATTGGACGGTACAAAAGACAAAGTCAATATTTTACCGTGGGGGACACGAATCCATAAGACGAGACGGAGACGCGAACCAGGGCGTCCAAACCCCCCTAGGCGTGGCCAGGGGTGGGCCCGTGCCTGGGCAAGGTTTGGCCCCCCTGGTGCCTCCCGGCCTTGCCTCTTTGCCTATAATAATCCTCGATGCAGAAACCCTAAGTACCCGATCAAAATTCCATGAAACCTTCCGTAGCCGCCACCACCATCGTCCCTAGATCGGGGGGATCTGAAGTTCTTCCCGGCACCCTGCCGGAGGGGAGATCATCCCGGAGTCCTTCTCTCCGGTATGATGCGCGTGTAGTTCCACCTTGGACTATGGGTCCATGTAGTAGCTAGATGGTTATATCTCCTCCTTGTGCTTTCATGTATAGATCTTGTGAGCCGTTCATGATCAAGATCTAATCTATTTGTAATCATGTATGTTGTGTTTGCGGGGATCCGTTGGATATTCAGATTACTTTGTCAGATTGATTAATGGTTTTGCCTTTATGATTATATCATGTGTGTGTTGTTTGTGATCTTGCATGCTCTCTGTTGTTAGTAGCTATCTTGGCCGAGTAGTTGCTAGTGACTCCAAGAGGGGATATTTATGCTCGATAGTGGGTTCGTGCCTCTAGTTTCCAAGGGAAGTGACAGAAATCTCTTCGGTTGTAGATGTGTTGTTGCTACTAGGGATAAAACAATGGTCGCTTGTTCATGGAACAAGTGGATTGTTTACCTTACACACTTTGCTTAAAGCAGTTGTCTGTTGCTTGCAACTTAATACTGGAGGGGGTTCGGATGATAACCGGAAGGTGGACTTCTAGTCATAGATGCAGTTGGATGGCGGTCTATGTATCTTGTTGTATTGCCCAATCGAATCCCATAGGATATTTTTGTCTGGTACTGCATTGTAATGCCTTACTCAGTTCCTGTCAATTGCCATGCTGTAATTTGTTTACCCTTCATGCCATGTTGTTTATCTAAGGAGATCACCTCTAGTGAACTATGGACCCCGGTCCAATCTTTATCATTGGTACATCTTCCACTGTTACTTGTTTATTTGCTGTAAACCATTACCTTCCACACCATACAATTAATCCTTTGTTACAGCAACCGGTGAGATTGACAACCTCACTGTTAGTTGGGGCAAAGTCTTGAGTTTGTGTTGCGCGGATCTCCGCGTTGCTTGCAACACCTGTGTGACGTTTCCTTCCTCCTACTGGTTCGATAACCTCGATTTCTTACTGAGGGAAGACTTGTTGCTCTTGGGGTTCCCAACAGGCTCCACATCAACTGATCCATCAATAGTTCACTAGAGGTGTTCTCCTTAGATAAACAAACATGGCATGCGGGGTAAACAAATTAGAGCGGGGCAATTGACATGACTGATCAAGGCATAACAATGAAATAGTAGACATAAAGATCCTATGAGATTCGATTGGGCAATACAAAAATATACATAGACCACCATCCAACTGCATCTATGAATAGAAGTCCACCTTCAGGTTATCATCTGAACCCCCTCCAATATTAAGTTGCAAGCACCAAACAACTGCTTTAAGCAAGGTGTGTAAGGTAAACAATCCACTTGTTCCATGAACAAAAGACTGTTGTTTTATCACTAGTGGCAACAGCACATCTACAACCGTAGAGATTTCTGTCACTTCCCTTGATTAAGTAGAGGCATGAACCCACGATCGAGCATAAATACCCCCTCTTGGAGTCACTAGCAACTACTTGGCCAAGATAGCTACTAACAACGGAGAGCATGCAAGATCACAAACAACATAGACATGATAGAATCAATAAGACAAAACCATTAATCAATCTGACATAGTAATCTCAATATCCATCGCATCCCCGCAAACACAACATGCACGGTTACAAATAGATGAGATCTTGATCATGAACGGAGCTCACAAGATCTAAACATGAAAGCACAACGAGGAGATACAACTATCTAGCTACTACATGGACCCATAGTCCAAGGTGGAACTACTCACGCTTCATACCGGAGGCTGGCATGATGAAGAAGAAGGCCTCCGGGATGATCTCCCCTTCGGCAGGGTGCCGGGAAGAGCTTTAGACCCCCCCGATCTAGGGAAGATGGTGGCGGCGGCTACAAATGGTTTCGTGGAATATTGATTGGGTACTTAGGGTTTAGGCATCAGGGTCTTCTTATAGGCGAAGAGGCAAGGCTGGGAGGCGGCCAGGGGGCCCACACACTGCCTAGGCGCGAGCCCACCCTAGGCCGCGCCTAGGGGGGGTGGCCGCCCTGTGGCGCCTCTCCGTCTCTCCTCTGGACTCCGTGTTCTCCTCGGTGAAATATTGACTTTGGCTTTTGTCCCTTCCAATTCCGAGAATATTTCCTTACTAGCTTTTCTAGAACCAAAAACAGCAGAAAACAGGCAACTGACACTGTGGCATCTTGTTAATAGGTTAGTACTAGAAAACATATGAAAAACACCTCAAAGTGTGGACAAAGAAAAGCAAAGTAGATACTAAACAAACATGGAACATCAAAAATTATAGATACGTTTCCGACGTATCAAGCATCCCCAAGCTTAACTCCTGCTCGTCCTCGAGTAGGTAAGTGATAAAAGAATAATTTTTGAGGTGATGATATGCACCATCAAAACCAAGATCAAACCAAGGTGGAACCAAGATCCCCAAGCTTAACACAAAATACATAACTCCATGGACTTACAAGCTCCCTTTTTATTTCACACCGGCGACATCCATAGACAAAAGAGCATGATATCAACTGTGTACAAAGTACAAGTACAAAGTTGAAAGCGTTCCCCATGAAAACATGGTTCTGCTAATTCCAACATATAAGTGCAAGCATATACAACATAGATGACACAATGGTTCAAGTTTATTAGGGTCAAGAAAAATAAAGTGTGCCATCAAGTTCGCGAGAGGTTTAATCACTAAGTTTTCACATAACAAAATACTTTTTAATTAGAAGATAGCTGACAAGAATATACTTGGAATGGTGTAACACACCATGCATAGGAATTTATAGTGGACACTTTGGAATAACTTGGTTTCTTGGGAGTTGGAAGCATGAGTATAACTTACTCATACAAGTGGAGGCTAGAAAAATACTGGGAGCAACCAACTAAGAGAGCAATAATGGCCATAATCATGCAGAGCGAATTACTAATCAAAGCATACCGTGGTACTACAAGTCAAGGACTAAAGGATCATATAGGCCATGGTGACTTGTTCATAGTCATAACATGGTGTGAGCATGTGCCAAGTCAACCCAAACAAAGCATCAAAGGAGAAAACCACAATACTGTGCTTTTGTATGCTAAAACAACGCATGATTCTTTCAAGACACACTAAGCAATCCCAATTGTTTGGAACAAGTCATGCTACAGAAATAATCACTAAGCATAAGGTCAAAACAACACCTAGCATGACATGCTAAAGTCTAAGTCACAGTCAAATCAAGCCCCTCTTGCACTTTTCAAGCAAGAATTTTCTACTCCTTTCCAACACCCACTACTAGGAAAACACCTATTCGTGGCGCACCTGAAAAGGCCTTCCATGGCGCACTAGCAGTGCGCCATGGGCCTCGCGCTACGGCTATCTTCTAGTCGTGGCGCACTGCATGGTGCGCTATGGTTGTGTCGAGATAGGCGTGGCACACTACCAGGTGTGCCACGGCTAGGGGTACAGGGTGCGCCACAGATGTGTTTTTCAAAAAACAAATTTTTTTTGCAAAAAACACCCTCGTTTTGATTTGCAAAAGCAATCGGGTTCGTGCGCCGCCGTCGTGTCGCCTCGCCGGAGCATGGTCGTGGCCACGACCTACCACCGCAGGGAGGTGCGGGAGGCCATGGCCGTGGTAGTCCTTGCCTGCATCGAGGCAGTAGATGGTTGGAGAAGGGGAGGTACGACGAGAGGGAGGAAGAGAAGAAGAGAGGGAGGAAGGGAGGGAGGTAGGTGAGGAGAAGGAGGCCGTCGTTGCCGGTCGTCGCTGCGAGGAGGAGGAGGCCGCCGGTCGTCGCTGTGAGGAGGAGGAGGCCGCCATCGCCGGTCGTCGCTGCAAGGAGGAGGAGGCCGCCGTCTCCCGTCGTCGCTGCGAGGAGGAGGAGGAGAAGGCCGTCGTCATGCCACTGTCACTTGAAGGAGAGGAAGAGGCCGAAGCAAGGACGCTGGAGCAAGGTGGCCAGAGATAGGTGAAGGGGAAAAGGGGAAGGAGGAGAAGGAGAAGGAAAAGGCGGAGGGAAAGTTGATGGGTAGGTGGGCGGGGTGGTGATTCAAATTTTAATCCCTCCCAAGCTTATCCGTGACGCACTGGGTGGTGGTGCGCTACCGGTAAGTTGCCCTCTTTTTTTTTTGCAGGAAAAACGATCTTTTGACCGTATCTTTTAACTATTTTTGAATTTTGAAAATCTAAAAAATCTCTAAACGACCAAAGGTCGTTGCGAGCGGATGCGAAATCTCGTTCTCGTCATTTTGGTATATTATACGATTTTTTTCGATATCGTATGCAAAAGTTACGGCCATTTTACCGTGGCATGACTTTTTTTTGCAGATAAAGTCGAAATTATTGTTTGTTAATTTTCCTACAAACTATACCACATTACCTACATAAATATGAAAGGATTATATTTTGCGGCCACCTGTGGGGGGGTGGAGTTGGTGCAGGCCACTTAGCCGTAGGGCACTAGGACAGAGTGCCCTACGGCTAAGTTGACCCAGCTGCTGCAGCACACATGCCCGTAGCGCACTAGGTCAAGGTGCGCTATGGCTAAGTGACACATCCGTAGCGCACCTTGACATAGTGCGCTACGGGTATGTGTGTTGCGGCCACCTGTGCCCTCGCCCACACATAGCCGTGGCGCATCACCCCCATGTGTGCCACACTTATGGCAGTTAGCCGTAGGGTACCTGTGGGCAGTGCGTCACGCCTATTTTATCCGTAGGGCACCACTAGCAAGTGCGCCACAGAAGTGTGGATTACCTATAGCCGTTTTCCTAGTAGTGACCAATCAACTTTTTTACAACAACAAAGTGAGAACGGGGGTCCAAACTACTTTATTCAAGCAAACTAAATAAACTAAGCAAATCAAACGAAAACTAAGATGCTCTAAGAACAACACAATAGTGCATGAAACAATAAAAATAAAGTGTCTAGAAAGACCTGAGCTTTTTATTGATGAAGAAGGGGATGCCTTGGGCATTCCCAAGCTTTGACGCTTGTACCTCTTGGATATTTCTTGGGGTGGCACCGGGGTGGCATCCCCAAGCTTGAGCTTTTGTTCATTCTTCATCTCATTACATCATTCTCTCTCTACACCTGAAATTTTTCCTTCATACAAAACTTCACACAATCTTCAATAGCAACAATAGTGTATTCAAAAGATAATATACCTTTGGGTTTAGCTTTAGAACAGCAAAACTTTTCACTAAAAACACAATCTACTGTAGCAACTCCTTTAAAAAGCTCTATTTCCCAAAAAGAACCCAAAAAGGAATCAATAAGAAGCAAATGCAAATAATGGCAGAAATCTGTCAAAACGGACCAGGAGGTAGAAACCGATTTTTTCGAGGACCTTATGTTGCTCAAATAAAAAAGTATTGAACTACCTAACGTTAGCTGACATACAGGGGGATTTATTCGAAAATTTTCAGCTCAATCCGACTTACAGAGACTCCTCACGAATTTTTATGGTGGAGGACAGAAATCTTTTTCGGGAAAGCAAGTCCCCAAATCTTACTTCTCTCTCATTAGAGGTCATTCTTGGCACAAAAAGCAAACAAAAATGATAAGAAGAGGTCATTACTTAAGTAATAACTTCCAAGACTCAAGGAAAATCTTGGGTTATCTCCCAACAAATACTTTTCTTTAACGCCTTTAAGTTAGGCACAAGAAGCAAGAAATCAAGTATTTTAAAATGAAGAAGCATTAACATCAAACCTTGATTTTAAAGGGGGAGCAAAAAGAAACTTCTCTCTCCTCATATGGAAGTGTTCAATACCTTTCTTGAATGGAAATTAATATTTAATGGTGACTTCTTTCATATCAATGATGGCACCAATAGTTCTAAGAAAAGGTCTTCCCAAAGTAATAGGGCAAGAAGCATTGTATTCAACATCCAAAACATAGAAATCAATAGGGACATAAGCAGTGTTAACCATAATGATAACATCATTAACACTCCCCATGAGTTTTTTCTTAGCATTATCATTAAGTGGGACATCCAAATAACAATCGTCTAAAGGTGTCAAATCAAGCATTTCATAAATCTTCCTACGCATAATAGAGACACTAGAACCAAGATCACATGAAACTTTGAGATCAAAGTCATTCACTTGCATATTAATAATGGGTTCCCGGCTATCTTCTAATTTCCTAGGAATAGAAGCTTTGTGTTTTAACTTCTCTTCCTTAATTTTAACAAGAGCATCTGTAATGTGTTTGGTGAAAGCAACATGCATATCACTAGCATCAGGATTTCTAGCAAGTTTTTGCAGGAACATAACCACTTCAGAAATAGCAACCATCAAGATCAAAATCAAACTTAGCATCACTAGTAGTAGACTCAATGGGCTTAGGCATTGTAGGAGGAGGAATAGGGACTTCTTATGGTTTAGTGACATCCATATGGGTGGTGGTGATGGTGCACACACTATTGTTTCTATCAATTTCAGCTTCCCTTTCCCACTTAGCATGAAGTTGAGCTAATAGTCTAACATTTTCATCAATAGTAACTTGTATGGCATGAGTAGCAGCAAAGGTACTTTCCATGGTTTTAGGTTTAGCAGCCATTTTATTAATCAAAGAGTATTGTGCTTCAGACAAAGAGGATATATTTTTCTCAACATTCAAAAGCTTTTCCTCCATAGTCTTGTTGAAAGTGGTTTGTTTACTAATAAAGTCTTTGAGCATGACTTCAAGTTCAGAGGGGGCACTTCTAGCATTGTTGTAGGAGTTTCCATAGGTATTGCCATTATTAGGAGGATAAGGCCTATAATTGTTTTTACTACCAAAATTATTCCTATAGGCATTGTTGTTGAAATTGTTGTTTCTAATGAAGTTCACATCAACTTGCTCTTCTTGAGCAACCAAAGAGGCTAAGGGAACACTATTAGGATCTAAAGGATCTTTCCCATTAACAAGCATAGCCATAATGACATCAATCTTATCACTCAAAGAGGAGGTTTCTTCAACAAAATTTACCTTCTTACCATGTGGAGCTCTCTAAGTATGCCATTCAGAATAATTAACCATCATATTATCAAGGAGTTTTGTTGCAGCACCCAAGGTAATGGTCATAAAGGTACCTCCAGCAGCTGAATCCAACAGGTTTCTTGAAGAGAAGTTCAAACCTGCATAAAAAGTCTAGATAATCATCCAAACAGTAAGTCCATGAGTGGGACAATTCTTAACCAGAGAATTCATTCTTTCCCAAGCTTGAGCAACATGTTCATTATCAAGTTGTTTAAATTTCATAATATCACTTCTCATAGATATAATCTTAGCAGGAGGGTAGTACTTTCCAATAAAAGCATCTTTGCACTTAATCTAAGAATCAATACTATTTATAGGCAAGGATAACAAGCATTCTTTAGCTTTTCCTCTCAAGGAGAAAGGAAACAACTTGACCTTAATAATATCTCCATCTACATCCTTATAATTCTACATCTCAAAAAGTTCAACAAAGTTATTGAGATGGGCAGCAGCAGCATAGGAACACAAGATTCAACAAAGCAGGCTTAATTTCATAAAAGGTAGCATCAGGAGAAGGTGGAGCAATAGGAGTGATAAGGAAATCATTGTTGTTTGTGCTAGTGAAGTCACACAACTTGGTGTTCTCAGCAGACTTCATTTTGGCAAAAGTGGGGCAAGCCAAAAACAACAACAACAGCTAGAGCAGGAACTATTTTTTTGTGTTTTTTTATAAGAGAAAGCAAACCAAACTAAACTAAGTTTTTTTGAGTTTTTGATAAAAATAGGCAAACAAAACCAAGCAAAAGAAACAAAGCAAACTAAAAACAAAGTAAAGAGAAAGGAAGTGGAGGACTCCCCTTGTGAAGACGTCCTTAGCCTCCCCGGTAACGGCGCCAGAAAACTTGTTTATGGCTCAGTTGATGAGGAGCCTGTTGGGAACCCCAAGAGCAAGGTGTGAAGCAACACAGCAGCAAGTCTTCCCTCAGTAAGAAATCGAGGTTATCGAACCAGTAGGAGGAAGGAAACGTCACACAGGTGTTGCAAGCAACGTGGAGACCTGCACAACACAAACTCAAGACTTTGCCCCAATGAATTAGTGAGGTTGTCAAGCTCACCGGTTTGCTGTAACAAAGGATTAAACGTATGGTGTGGAAGGTAATTGTTTGCAGCAAGTAAACAAGTAACATTGGAAGATGTATCAATGGTAAAGATTGGCCGGGGTCCATAGTTCACTAGAGGTGCTCTCCTTAGATAAACAACATGGCATGAAGGGTAAACAAATTACATCAGGGCAATTGACAGGAACTGAGCAAGGCATACAATGCAATTACTAGTCAGAAAGATCCTATGAGGTCCGATTGGGAAATACAACAAGATACATAGACCACCATCCAACTGCATCTATGACTAGAAGTCCACCTTCAGTTTATCATCCGAACCCCCTCCAGTATTAAGTTGCAAGCAACAGACAACTGCTTCAAGCAAAGTGTGTAAGGTAAATAGTCCACATGTTCCATGAACAAGAGACCGTTGTTTTCTCCCTAGTAGCAACAACACATCTATAACCGAAGAGATTTCTGTCACTTCCCTTGGAAACTAGATGCATGAACCCACTATCGAGCATAAATACCCCCTCTTGGAGTCACTAGCAACTACTCGGCCAAGATAGCTACTAACAACGGAGATCATGTGTAGAGGTCCCAACCTGATAAGGCAGAGATCCCCGTGTTTAGAATGCTAGTCCCTGGATCGAATAGCTAGCATCCACAGTTTAAGATGTAATATCAAGAAACAAAGGTCATATTACAACTTATAACCAGGAATAAAATAATTTATTACATCTTACATAGCTCATTTGGCTATCTCATTTCAATGCAGCAGAAATATCTATATAGCATGGAGTCCTTCATCTTCATATGCCACAGGCAATCATGTTGGTTGTAGACTTGTAATCCTATTCAACACACTTCACTAACATCAAACAAACCTGCAACATAATAAGTTACAGCCACAAGGGTCAATACATTTGAATTTTATTGGCAAGTGATACTATGGTAGAATAGTGGTATCTATCATCTATATGAATTTGGCTAAGTGTAGTCGAGGCTTGCTTTGCTAAAAATAAGGTTTTCCTTATTAGTTGAAAACACTAAGTTTTTATTTGTCAAAAACACCCAAGGAACTACCAATAGACATTGGTAATCCTTTAACCCTTGTTCAACCACAAGCTTTTAACTTAGAAATTGGGATGA
Organism: Avena longiglumis; assembly: GCA_030063025.1. NCBI lineage: Eukaryota > Viridiplantae > Streptophyta > Magnoliopsida > Poales > Poaceae > Avena > Avena longiglumis. The sequence goes on along the minus strand of CP125979.1, from coordinate 31,328,696 downwards.
GGAGATCCTTGATAGCTTCAATGTCTTGATGCTCAAATTGTCCATTGCCGGGGACACGACTAAGTACTTAGATTTTTCCTTCTCGAGAGGTGGTGCACTTTCCCCACACGACTCGACATGCATCGAGACAAGATCTTTCAGAAGCCTTCCCTTAGACCAAATGGACGCGTGATACGTTGGAAACGTATCTATATTTTTTGATGCTCCATGCTTGTTTAGTATCTACTTTGCTTTACTTGTCTACACTTTCAGGTGCTTTTTACATGTTTTCTGGTACTAACCTATTAACAGGTTGCAACAGTGTCAGATGCCTATTTTCTGCTATTTTTGGTTTTAGAAAATTTAGTAAAGAAATATTCTCGGAATTAGACGAGACGAACGCCAAAGTCAATAACTTTCCGTGGGGAACAAGAATTCCGGAGGAGAGATGAGGAGGCCGGCCAGGTGGGCCAGACCCACCCTAGGCGCGGGTGGGCCCTACCCCGTGCCTGGGTAGGGTTTGCCCGCCCTGGCGGCCGCCTCGGTCTCCCTCTTCGCCTATAAGAAGCCCCCGATACAGAAACTCTAGGTACCCGATCAGAAATCCATGAAACCGTCTGTAGCCGCCGCCACCATCGTCCCTAGATCGGGGGGATCTGAAGCTCTTCCTGGCATCCTGCCGGAGGGGAGATCATTCAGGAGGCCTTCTCTCCGGTATGATTTGTGAGTAGTTCCACCTTGGACTATGGGTCCATGTAGTAGCTAGATGGCTGTATCTCCTCCTCTGTGCTTTCATGTATAGATCTTGTGAGCTCCGTTCATGATCAAGATCTAATCTATTTGTAATCATGCATGTTGTGTTTGCGGGGATCCAATGGATATTGAGATTATTATGTTGGTTTAATTAATGGTTCTATCTTTATGATTTTATCATGTCTGTGTTGTTTGTGATCTTGCATGCTCTCTGTTGCTAGTGGTTATATTGGCCAAGTAGTTGCTAGTGACTCCAAGAGGGAGTATTTATGCTCGATAGTGGGTTCATGCCTCTAGTTTCCAAGGGAAGTGACAGAAATCTCTTCGGTTGTAGATGTGCTGTTGCTACTAGGGAGAAAACAACAGTCTCTTGTTCATGGAACATGTGGACTGTTTACCTTACACACTTTTCTTAAAGCAGTTGTCTGTTGCTTGCAACTTAATACTGGAGGGGGTTCGGATGATAACCTGAAGGTGGAATTCTAGTCATAGATGCAGTTTGATTACGGTCTATATATATTGTTGTATTGCCTAATTAACTTCATATGATCTTTCTAGCTAGTAATTGCATTGTTATGCCTTGCTCAGTTCCTGTCAATTGCCCTGCTGTAATTTGTTTACCCTTCATGCCATGTTGTTTATCTAAGGAGAGCACCTCTAGTGAAATATGGACCCCAGTCCAATCTTTATCATTGATACATCTTCCATTGTTACTTATTTACTTGCTGCAAACCATTACCTTCCACACCATATGTTTAATCCTTTTTTACAACAAACCGGTGAGCTTGACAACCTCACTGATTCGTTGGGGCAAAGTCTTGAGTTTGTGTTGTGCAGGTATCTATGTTGCTTACAACACCTATGTGACGTTTCCTTCCTCCTAATGGTTCGATAACCTCGGTCTCAACTGAGGGAAGACTTGTTGTTGTACTCTTCACACCTTGCTCTTGGGGTTCCCAACAAGACTCCACATCATCCAACAAGTTTTCTGGCGCCATCAAGGAATCATCAATGTGTTCCAACCTATCACCCTACCACCATCTGTCCATCTGTCTAAGTTCTTGCAACCTATATGATCCAGGCAGAGCCCATATTGCCTTGTTGCTGCACTAGAAGCTTCTCAACACTTAACATCTCAAATATCTTTGTTCCTGGGTGGCTTTCCACAAGTGAGATACACAATGTAGCCATAGAAATGGGCCTTGTGTAACCACTCAACATAACCCATTCATACCATTCCACCCAGGTGATTCATTCACATAGTTATTTTATTAAGCAAAAACACAAGTCATAGACTTTGTATAATATCATAGCATGAATAATCCACCCTTGTTTTCTACTAGCTAGGCTAAGCATGATAGTAGCAAGAATCTTAACTTAGGGAAAATTCTACTAAGGCATCATCTAATAGGATTTCCCAAGGCATAGCTTATACTTAGAAAATTCCAGGCAAGTCCTACACAAAATATCACTAATGCATAGTGAAAATAAAAGGACAAAATATATGAAGCACCACTTGCCTTTTTGGTAGAGAAACTAGGTTCACTCCTTGATGTTGCGATTATCACACTCTTCAAAGTTCACTACAAATCAATCAAGCAAGGCACAAATTCAATCTATCATTCAAACAATTCACCACATAAAATAATAAAAACAAAGAAATGCATGCAAGCATGCAAAAGATTGTTTTATTTGAAAAATTGTTTTCTAACAAGGTTTAACATTTCAAAACACCTACTGGTCATTTATAAAAGTGGCAAAACCATTTAAAACAAGTTAGTGAAAATGGCCATTTTAAATCATTTTTGTTTTGCTAAAAATGCTTTTATTCAAAGGAATAATTCCTTAGTCTCACAAAATATATTTTTAAATTCTAATGTTAGTGTTTAGGGTCAGAGAGTTCAAATCAAACCATTTGCAAAAGATTTTACTAAAAAAGAATTTTTAGAATAATTTTTATACTCAAAATAGGCTATTTAAAGTTCCTGCAAAAACACCAAATTTTACAGAAGCAAAATACTAAACTAAGGCCATAGTTGCAAAGTTCACATTTTTCTGAATCCATTGATATAAAATTTGTAAATTTTGGCCAAGTAGAACAAAAGTTATAGATTTTACAAAATCAAACATCTAATATATTCAAATTTTTGTTTTAAAACAACAGGCAGGCCACGTGTCTGTTTCCTATTGGGCGATACCACTTCGTTCGGATCAAGCAACATGGACCGTAGGATTAAAAGCAAATCGCATGGCACAGATCAAGTCATACCCCTTCGATTAATGAATCTAATCTTACACGCAGGATCTGAATCTAACGGTCCTAATCTAACTAGCCATGATCTGGCGGCGCTAGTGACAGTGAGCGGCGGTGGCGCGTTCGGACAGTGGCGTTCTCGCTAATACAGGAAGGAAGGGAGGTAACAGAGGGCATTACCAGGTTCGCAGTGATGTGCTGATGCTCAACATGGTCGTCGTTGGTCGAGGGGCGCACGGGTGTGACGACAATTGCTCGCCGGAGTCGCTCCTAGAGTCGGGCACGTTCTGGCGTTGTCGGAGGCGACGCTACGAGGCATGCCGAGGCAAGAGGAAGACGTCGTTAGAAGCGCACAGGGACGGTGAATACATGAGCATCAATCAGATAGAAAGGAGAGGGCTAGGGTTACCAGGAGAGGTCGCCGGAGTCGGAGCCGAAGATGGTGGCGCTCAGACTTGGTTGTTACCGAGCCTCTGGGGCGCGCGCGGGCAAGCGGTGAGTGTTGGTAGGTGCGCAAGGTGCTGGGGAGTCAGCTCGCGTGCACAAGGGGGTAGGAGGTGGTCGGGGTTGGCCGGAATTGGCACTGGAGGTTGCCGGAGACAGCGGTGGTGCAAGGTGGAATCAAGGCAGCCTGGTGGTTTCGGTGGCATGGTGTCTGAGGGAAATGGGGAGGAGAGGGAGGCGCTTAAACGTGCGTGGTCACGGACGAGAATTAAGCCGGCAATAACGCGAATTGAAGCGAGTCTTCAATGGCCAGTAACAAAGAGGAGAGGGGCGTGGTCACCGCGGGGTGGAGACGATGATGAGGTGGCGATGTGGGTCCAGCGCGTCAGTGAGGGTGAGGGTGGATACATGGGTGAGAAAGAACGGGCTCACGGGGAGAGAGAGGGGAGCCGGGTGAGCTTGTTGGGCCAAGTTGGGCCATGTGGGCTGGGGTAGGTTAGATGGGTTGGGTCTTTTCCATTTTTTCCTTCTCTGAATCTTTTCCCTTTTTCATTTCTGATTTATGTTTTGATTTGATTTAAATGATTTAAGCTTTAATTTGAATTCAAATGTCTGCACAACCTTTTCAGTAGGTTTTAAACTATTTATTAATGTGTTTAAAAATCCATTTTAGAATAATTCAAATATTCTCTTATGGTTTAATAATTCATTTAAATTAAATCTTTTGTCTTTATTTAAATAATTTGAATATGGTTCCAAACCATATAATTTAATTTAATTAATCTTTTATTATTTTTAAGTTAATTAGTGTAAGGCCCCACCTTTATAAGGTAGAGATCCCTGTGTTTACAATGCTAGTCCCTGGATCAATAGCTAGCATCCACAATTTAAGATGTAATATCAAGGTCATATTACAACTTATAACCAGGAATAAAATAATACATTACATCTTACATAGCTCATTTGGCTATCTCATTACAATGCAGCAGAAATATCTATATAGCACGGGGTCCTTCATCTTCATATGCCACAAGCAATCATGTTGGTTGTAGTCTTGTAATCCTATTCAACACACTTCACTAACAGCCACAAGGGTCAATACATTTGAATTGTATTGGCAAGTGATACTATGGTAGAATAGTGGTATCTATCATCTATATGCATTTGGCTAAGTGGATCCTAGGCTTGCTTTGCTCAAAATAAGGTTTTCCTTATTAGTTGAAAACACTAAGTTTTTGTTTGTCAAAATCACCCAAGGCTCAAATTGGTGATCCTTTATTCTTTTTAAGTTAATTAGTGTAAGACCCTACCTTTATAAGGTAGAGATCCCCGTGTTTACAATGCTAGTCCCAGCATCAATAGCTAGCATCCAAGTTGGGCCATATTACAACTTATAACAAGGAATAAAATAATAAAATTGGTGATCCTTTAACCCTTTTTCAACCACAAGTTTTAACTTAAAAATTGGGATGAGGAGATCCTTGATAGCTTCAATGTGTTGATGCTCAAATTGTCCATTGCTGGGGACACAGCTAAGTACTTAGATTTTACTCTCTCGAGAGGTGGTGCACTTTCCCCACAAGACTCAACATGCATCGAGACAAGATCTTTCAGAAGCCTTCCCTTAGACCAAATGGACGCGTTCCATCCTATCACCCCTACCACCTTCTATCCATATGACTAAGTTATTGCAACCTATATTATCCAGGCAGAGCCCATATTGCCATGTGGCTGCACTAGAAGCTTCTCAACACTTAACATCTCAAATCTCTTTGTTCCTGGGTGGCTTTCCACAAGTGAGATACACCAGGTAGACCCCTGAGTAACCACTCAACACAAACCATTCTTTCCATTCCACCCAGGTGATTCATTCACATAGTTGTTTTATTAAGCAAAAACATAAGTCAAAAGACTTAGTAAAATTTCCATAGCATGTGTATATAATCCACCCTTGTTTACTACTAGCTAGGCTAAGCATGATATCAACAAATATCTTAACTTAGAGAATAATTCTACCAAGACTACAACTACTAGGATTTCCCATGGCATAGCATATAGATACTTAGCAAAAATTTCATGCAAGTCCTATACAAAATATCACTAGTGCATAGTAAAAATAATAGGACAAATACATGAAGCACCACTTGCCTTTTTAGTAGAGAAACTAGGTTCACTCCTTGATCTTTCAATTGTCACACTCTTCAAAGTTCAATACAATTCAATCAAGCAAGGCACAAAATCAAACTAGCATTCAAACAATTCACCACATAAAATAAATAAAACAAGGCAATGCATGCAAGCATACAAAAGATATTTTTATTGAAAAAGGGGTTTCTAATAAGGTTTTAAACATTTCAAAACACCTACTGGTCATTTATAAATGTGGCAAAATCATTTAAAATCAAGTTAGTAAAAATAGGCCATTTAAATCATTTTTGTTTTGCTAGAAATGATTTAAATCAAAGTAATAATTTCTAGTGTTAGCCAAATTTGTTTTTAAACACAAAAGTTAGTGTTTATGGTTAAAGTCTTTAAAACAAATCCATCTGCAAAAGGTTTCACTCAAAAATCATTTTTAAATCATAGCAACATTTTGTTTTACTAGAAATGCTTTTATTCAAAGGAAAAAATTTCTAGTGTTAATCAAATATACTTTTAAATCCAAAAGTTAGTGTTTAGGGTCAGAGAGTTCAAATCAAACCATTTGCAAAAGGTTTTACTCAAAAAGCAGTTTTAAAACCACTTTTACATCCAAAATAGTCCTAATAATGTTTCTATAAAAACACCTAATTTTTCAGAAGCAAAATACTAAACTAAGGGCACTGTTGCAAAGTTTTCATTTTTCTGATTCCATTTAAATAAAATTTGTAATTTTTGGACGTGTAAAACAAAAGTTATGATTTTTGCAAAATCACTCATCTAATAGACCATTTATGTTTTTAAAACACAAGCCTAGACACATGGCTTTTTCCTACTAGTGCGTACCGCTTTGTTCAGATTGAGCAACGTGGACCGCATGATTAAAAGTGAATCGCACGGCACAGATCATCGCATACTCCTTCGCTAAATGATTCTATCGTAGCCACATGATCAAAATATAATGGCCTAAATCCAACCATGAACTGGCGACGCTGCGACGGTTGTGCGGCGGCGACGGGTCAGGCGACGGTGGTCCGAACAAAATAGGAAGCGAGGGAGAAAATGGAGGGCGTTACCAGACTCACAGGGTCGCGCTAATACTCGACGTGGTCGTCGTTGGTCGAGGGGCGCATGTAGTTGCTGGCAATTGCTCGCCGGAATGGTGTCGACGTCGGGCTTGTACTAGCGTCGTCGGAGGTGAAGCTACAGGCCACTAGAAGACAAGTGTAGGGGGGCGTTAGAAGCACGAGAGAACAGAGAGTATACGAGCGTCATCGCGATGGAGAGGGGAGGTCAGGGTTCACCTGGAGAGGTCGCCGGAGTGGACGCAAACGACGACGGCGTTCAGATGTTGTCATTGCCGGTGTTCTGGGACGCGCGTGGGCAAGCTAGGGCTACTGGAAGGTGGGCATGGTGCTGGCGATCAATCTTGTGTGGTCCAGGGGCAGGGGGAGGTATGGGTTCGCCGGAATTAACATCAAAGTGTGTCGGAGCAGTGGGGTTGCGAGCTGAAATTGCAGCAGCCTAGGGGCGGAAAGGGAGTGGGGTTTGAGGGCAAAGAGTGAGGAGAGAAGGGCGTTTAATCAAGCTTGGTCTCTGGAGGAATTCACGTGCATAATCGAGTGAATTGAAGCCGCGAATTAACGCAGGAAACGGCCGGAGTGAGGGGGAAAGGACGGTTTTTGCAGGGACAACGATGACGGGGCAGGTGGGACCTGGTTGTCAGTGAGGTGAGGGGGGTACGGTGGGGTCTCGCGGTCAGTAGATGAGGGGGTACATGCACGAGTGAGAAAGATCTGGGGAAAGGGGGAGTGGGTTTCCTGGGTGGGCTCCTGCTAGGCTAGCTGGCAAGTTGGGTCAGGTCTTTTGGGCAGGTTCTGTTTTCATTTTTTTCTTCTCCTGTTTTGTTTTTCTTTTTCCTTTTCTATTTTTTGTTTTGATTTGATTCAAATGCTTGAAACACTCATTTGTTTTCAAATCTTTCCCAAATTTCCAGTATGTTTTTATACTGTTTAACAATGTATTTTAAAGTCCCTTTTAGAAAATTCAAATATTCTTTTATGGTTTAATATTTATTTAAATGAGGTTTGTGTCTTTATTCAAACCATTGATTCAAGCTTCCATTTGAATTCAAATTTCACCAAACCTTTTTAGTAGGTTTAAAATATTTAATATTGTGATTAAATAGTCCACTTGAATTATTTCAAAATAATATCTTATGATTTATTATTTATTTGGATTAGGCATTTGTCTTTATTCAAATAAAATATGAATATGGTTTAAACCCATATTATTTTATTCAAATAATTCTTTTATTCTTTGTAAGTTAATTAGATAACTTTTAATCCATTTTGGCAATTTCAATTATTATTTTCTCATGATTTGATTAATCATTTATATTAGGGATTTTGTCTTCTTTTAAATCAAATATGGTTCAATTCCATATAAGTTTTTATTCAAATAATCTTTATTCCTTTATTTTATTTGGATTATCTTTATTCCATTTAATTATTGTTTTCATTCAAGTTTCAAATTGTCTTCTAAATAATTTTCTTGTGATTTATTATTTATTTAGTTTAGGCAATTTGTCTTTTATTAAATAAAATTGAATATGGTTCAATCCATATGATTTTATTTAAATAATCTTTTACTCTTTTTTATCAGTAAACTTTCATTTGTTTATGGATTTGGCCAAGATTTAATTTGACCTTTAAATATTCCTTATTTATTTATTTATTTATTTATCTTATAAAATCCATATCTTTTTATTTATAGATCCAAAATTGGTGATTCCAATTTGTAGAATTTTATTTAATATTTGTTTATCTTTTTTAAATCCCTTTAGGATTAATTTGCTCACAATTTGGTATGTATTTTAGCTAGGATCTTTATTAGCTTTGGAAATTAATTTCTTTTATCTTATTAAATTCATAAGTTTTTATCCATGGTTCCAAATTGAGTCAAACCAATTTCTATGGTTTTATAATATTTTTGTTTATCATTTTTTATCATTTAAAAAATGTTTGTTGACAAATTTTTATATGGAACAAATCCATAGTCTTAGAGAGATCTTGGAAATGATTTTCGTCCTTTAAGATTTGGGATTTTGGTTTAACTTTTCCAAGTGTTCAAATTTCAAGATACATTCATTGATGAATGCATTTCACTTAATTGAAATTTTGTTGAATGCCCTTTTCATTCAAATTTGTTCAAGAATGGTTTTGATGTTTCCATTTAGAAGCAAAAAGTTTCTTTTCACCCTAAATTTCAACAATTGTTTCTTTTCTTTATTTATTTTTCACATTCCAAAATTTGGAAATTTTTGGGATGTGACAATTAGATAACTTTTAATCCAGTTTGGAAATTTCAATTTATTTTTCTCATGATTTAATTAATCATTTATATTAGGGATTTTGTCTTTATTCAAATAAAATTGAATATGGTTAGAAGCCCATATAATTTTATTTAATAATCTTTATTCCTTTATTTTTATTTGGATTACCTTTATTCCAATTGTTTATGGATTTGGCCAAGATTTAATTTGACTTTTAAATATTCCTTATTTATTTATTTCTTTCTTTATCTTATAAAGTCCATATCTTTTTATTTATAGATCCAAAATTTGGTGATTCCAATCTGTATACTTTTATTTAATATTTGTTTATCTTTTTAAATCCTTTTAGGATTACTTTGCTCACAATTTTGCATGGATTTTACTTAGGAGCTTTATTAGCCTTGGAAATTATTTTCTTTTTATCTTATTAAATTCATAAGTTTTTTATCCATGGCTCCATATTGAATGAAACCAATTTATATGGTTTTAGAATATTTTTGTTTATCAATTTTGGTCATTTATAAATGTTTGTTGCTAAATTTTTATATGGATCAAATCCATGGTTTTATAGAGATCTTGGAAATGATTTATTCCATTAGGGTTTTAGGGTTTTGGTTTATCTTTTCCAAGTGTTTAAATTTCAAGATACATCCATTGATGATTGCATTTCACTTCATTGAAATTTTTGTTGGATGCCCTTTTTTATTCAAATTTTGTTCAAGAAGGGTTTTTGATGTTTCCATTTAAAAGCAAAAAAGTTTCTTTTCACCCTAAATTTCAACAATTAATTCTTTTGTTTATTTATTTTTTACATTTCAAAATTTGGAAAATTTTGGGATGTGACAGCATGCAAGATCACAAACAACACAGACATGATAGAATCATAGAGACAAAACCATTAATCAAACCAACATAATAATCTCAATATCCATCGGATCCCCACAAACACAACATGCATGATTACAAATATATTAGATCTTGATCATGAACGGAGCTCACAAGATCTATACATGAAAGCACAAAGGAGGAGATACAACCATCTAGCTACTACATGGACCCATAGTCCAAGGTGGAACTACTCACGCATCATACCGGAGAGAAGGCCTCCGAGATGATCTCCCCTCCGGCAGGGTGCCAAGAAGAACTTCAGACCCCCCTGATTTAGGGACGATGGTGGCGGCAGCTACATACCTTTTCATGGAGATTTGATCGGGTGCTTAGGGTTTCTGCATCGGGGGATTCTTATAGGCGAAGGGAAGGCCGAGGAGGCGGCCAGAGGGGCCACACCCCTCCCAGGCGCGGGCAGGTCCCACCCACGCCTAGGGGGTATGGCCGCCCTGGCTTGCGTCTCCGTCTCGTCTTCTGGATTCTTGTTCCCCACGGAAAGTTATTGACTTTGATGTTTGTCCCATAAATTCCGAGAATATTTCCTTACTAGATTTTACGAAACCAGAAACAACAAAAAACAAGCAACTGGCACTGTGGCAACTTGTTAATAGGTTAGTACCAAAAAACATGTAAAAAGCACCTCAAAGTGCAGACAAAGCAAAGCAAAGTAGATACTAACAAGCGTGGAACATAAAAAATATAGATACGTTTCCGATGTATCAGACATACAACAATCTAGCTACTACATGGACCCGTAGTCCAAGGTGGAACTACTCACGCTTCATACCGAAGGCTGGCAGGATGAAGAAGAAGGCCTTCGGGATGATCTCCCCTCCGGTAGGGTGCCGGGAACGGGTTTAGGTCCCCTCGATCTGGGGACGATGGTGGTGGCGGCTACAAATGGTTTCGTGGAATATTGATTGGGTACTTAGGGTTTAGGCATCGAGGGCTTCTTATAGGCGAAGAGGCGAGGCTGGGAGGCGGCCAGGGGGCCCACACCCTGCCCAGGCGCGGGGACACCCAAGGCCGCCTGGGGGGTGTGGCCGCCCTGTGGCGCCCCTCCGTCTCTCCTATAGACTCCATGCTCTCCTCGGTGAAGTATTGACTTTGGATTTTGTCCCATCCAATTCTGAGAATATTTCCTTACTAGCTTTTCTGGAACCAAAAACAACAGAAAATAGGCAACTGGAACTGTGGCAACTTGTTAATAGCTTTGTACCAGAAAACATATGAAAAGCACCTCAAAGTGTGGACAAAGCAAAGCAAAGTAGATACTAAACAAGCATGGAACATAAAAATTATAGATACGTTTCCGACGTATCAACCGCTATCCAACTGCATCTATGACTAGTAATCCACCTTCAGGTTATCATCCGAACCCCCTCTAGTATTAAGTTGCAAGCAATGGATAACTGCTTCAAGCAAAGTGTGTAAGGTAAACAATCCACTTGTTCCATGAACAAGAGATCATTGTTTTCTCCCTAGTAGCAACAACACATCTACAACCTTAGAGATTTCTGTCACTTTCCTTAGATTAAATAGAGGCATGAACCCACTATCGAGCATAAATACCCCTCTTGGAGTCACTAACATCTACTCGGCCAATATAGCTACTAGAAACGGAGAGCATGCAAGATCTCAAACAACACAGACATGATAGAATCAATAAGACAAAACCATTAATCAATCTGACATAGTAATCTCAATATCCATCGGATCCCAGCAATCACAACATGCATGATTACAAATAGATGATCTTGATCATGAATGGAGCTAACAAGATCTAAACATGGTAGCACAAAGGAGGAGATACAACCATCTAGCTACTACATGGACCCGTAGTCCAAGGTGGAACTACTTACACTTCATACCGGAGGCTGGCATGATGAAGAAGAGGGACTCCAAGATGATCTCCCGTCCGGCAGGGTGCCGGGAAGAGCTTCAGATCCCCCGATCTAGGGACGATGGTGGCGGAGGCTACAAACGGTTTCGTGGAATATTAATCGGGTACTTAGGTTTTGGCATCAGGGGGTCTTTATTGGCGAAGAGGCGAGGCAGGGGGCAGCCAGGGTGGCCGCACCCCCCAGGCGCGGGCCAGGCTTGGCCGCATGGCTAGGGGGTGTGGCCCCCTGGTGGATCCCCTCTGCCTCGTATTCAGGCTGTATGTTCTCCACGGTAAAATATTGACTTTGGCGTTTGTCCCGTCCAATTCCGAGAATATTGATTTTCTGCCTTTTCTAGAACCAAAAACATAAGAAAACATGCAACTGGCACTGTGGCATCTTGTTAATAGGCTAGTCCAGAAAAAACATATAAAAACACCTCAAAGTGTAGACATATCAAAGCAAAGTAGATACTAAACAAGCATGGAACATCAAAAAAATTAGATACGTTTCTGACGTATCAAGCATCCCCAAGCTTAACTCCTGCTCGTCCACGAGTAGGTAAGTGATAAAAATAATAATTTTTGAGGTGACATGCACCATAAAAATAAAGATCAAACCATTTGTAAGCATTGAAAGTTGGGATAAAAGAACTCTAAACATGAGCATGAAAGATGGAGTTCTAACAATAAGACAAAGTAACTATGCATGCAACATGAAAGGTTACAAACAAAGATCATGAATAACATGCATTGAAAGACGTTTGTTTGTTTCACATACAGAAAACATAGCATAGTGGCATTCAGCTTTTCCCACATGGAGTAGCAATTAGATGCATAGGACACCTTCAAAGTTCATAAGAGTGACTAGATACAAATAGCACAAGAACAAGTAATATCAACAATATGCATCAATCAATAAGTTTTGGGACAATGCACATAGAACTAAGAAAGGCAACTATGCTCTCTTAATTGGTGCCTAAGGATAGAAGGTGAAGACTCAATATAATGGTGGAAGAAAGGCCCTTCATAAAGGGAAGCAGGGATTTTAAGTGTCAAAAAGAGCTTCCAAAAATTATGGTACTTGTTAGCTTTCAGCTCTCATTGCCCCTATCCTAAGCATCTTGAAGTGATGAAGGTTAAAATGAACAAACTATGGAGTATATGTTTGACAAAGTATAAGTTGGCAATCTCATGTCCCTTGAATACGAGGGCCGCTCCTCATGCTACTAAAGTTTAGTTACCGGTAAGTTCTTATCATAGTAAGTACATGTGTATCATAGAGAACCGCCAACGGGGTACCCCTTGCTCGATGGTGGGTTCATGACTCTATTTAATCTAAGGGAAGTGACAGAAATCTCTAAGGTTGTAGATGTGTTGTTGCCACTAGGGAGAAAACAACGGTCTCTTGTTCATGGAACAAGTGGATTGTTTACCTTACGCACTTTGCTTAAAGCGATTTTCTGTTGCTTGCAACTTAATACTGGAGGGGGTTCGGATGATAACCCAAAGGTGGACTTCTAGTCATAGATGCAGTTGGATGGCGGTCTATGTATCTTGTTGTATTGCCCAATCGAATCTCATAGGATCTTGATGTCTAGTATTGCATTGTTATGCCTTGCTTAGTCCTGTCAATTGCCTTGCTGTAATTTGTTTACCTCTAGTGAACTATGGATCCCAGTCCAATCTTTACCATTGATACATCTTCCACTGTTACCGTTTACTTGTTGCAAACCAGCATTACCTTCCACACCATACAATTAATCCTTTCTTATAGCAAACCGGTGAGATTGACAACCTCACTGTTCGTTGGGGCAAAGTCTTGAGTTTGTGTTGTGCAGGTCTCCAAGTTGCTAGCAACACCTTTGAGTCGTTTCCTTCCTCCTACTAGTTCGATAACCTCGGTTTCTTACTGAGGGCAAACTTGCTGCTGTGCTCATCATACCTTCCTCTTGGGGTCTCCCAACAAAGTGCTGCTGCACTCATCACTTACAAGCTCCGCTTTCATTTCACACCGATGACATCCATAGACAAAAGAGCATGATATAAAGTGGGTACAAAGTACAAGTGAAATGTTGAAAGCATTCCCCATGACATCATGGTTCTGCTAATTTCAACGTATAAGTGCAAGCATATACAACATAGATGACACAATGGTTCAATTCTATTAGGGGAAAGAAAAATAAAGTGCGCCATCAAGTTTGTGAGAGCTTTAATCACTAAGTTTAAACATAACAAAAATATTTTTTAATTGGAAGATAGATGAAAACAAGAATATACTTGGAATGGTGTAACACACCATGCATAGGAATTTATAGTGGACACTTTGTAATAACTTGGTTTCTTGGGAGTTGGATGCATGAGTAGATCTTACTCATACAAGTGGAGGCTAGCAAAAGACTGGGAGCGACCAACTAAGAGAGCAATAATGGCCATAATCATGCATAGTGACAAAACATTACTAATCAAAGCATAAAGTGGTACTACAAGTCAAGGACTAAATGATCATAGAGGCTATGGTGACTTTTTCATAGTCAAAACATGGTGTGAGCATGTGCCAAGTCAACCCAAACAAAGCATCAAAGGGGAATACCACAATACTATGCTTTTATATGCTAAAACAACGCATGATTCTTCAAGGCACACTAAGCAATCCCAATTGTTTGGAACAAGTCACGCTACAACAATAATCACTAAGCATAAGGTCAAAACAACATCTAGCATGACATCATAAAGTCTAAGTCACAGTCAAAGCAAGCTCCTCTTGTACTACTCAAGCAAGAACTTTCTACTCCTCTCCAACACCAATCAATTTATTTGAAACAACACAGCGAGAACGGGGGTCCAAACTACTTTATTCAAGCAAACTAAGAAAACTAAATGGAAACTAAGACGCTCCAAGAACAACACAATAGTGCATGAAGCAATAAAAACGAAGTGTCTAGACAGACTTGAGCTTTTTATTGATGAAGAAGGGGATGCCTTGGGCATACCCAAGCTTTGACGCTTGTACCTCTTGAATATTACTTGGGGTGACACGGGGTGGCATCCCCAAGCTTGAGCTATTGTCCATTCTTCATCTCATTACATCATTCTCTCTCTACACCTAAATTTTTTCCTTCATACAAAACTTCACACAATCTTCATTACAAACATTAGTGTATTCAAAAGATAATAGACCTTTGGGTTTAGCTTTAGAACATCAAAACTTTCACTAAAAACACAAGATATTGTAGCAATTCCCTCAAAAATATCAATTTCCCAAAAAGAATCCAAAAAGGAATCAATAAGAAGCAACTGCAAATAATGGCAGAAATCTGTCAAAATAGACCAGCAGGCAGAAACCGATTTTTTCGAAGACCTTCTGTTGCTCAAATAAAAAAATGTTGAACTAACAAAAGTTAGCTAACATACTGGGGATTTATTCATAAAATATCAGCTAAATCCGACATATAGAGATTCCTCACGAATTTTTACGGTGGAGCACAAAAATCTGTTTCGGGCAGCAACTCCCCAAATCTTACTTCCCTCTCATTAGAGGTCATTTTGGCACAAAAAGCAAACAAAAAGGATAAGGAGAGGTCATTATTGAAATAATAACTTCCAAGACTGAAGAAAACTTTTGGGTTATCTCCCAATAAGTACTTTTCTTTAATGCCTTTAAGTTAGGCATGATAGTTTGAGAAGATGCTCACATAAGAAATATGAATTGAAGTAAAAGAGAGCATCAAAAAGCAAATTCAAAACATATTTAAGTCTAACCCACTTACTATGCATAGGAATCTTGTAAGAAAATAAATCAACGAAGCACATAGTAACAAGAATGGGTACATAAAACAAGAGCAACTTCAAAACTTTCAGCACATAGAGAGGCGTTTTAGTACCATGAAAACTTCTACAACCATATTTTCCTCTCTCATAACAATTTTCAGTAGCCTCATGAATAAACTCAACAATATAACTATCACATAAAGTATGCTTTTCATGATCTACAAACACATATTTTTTATCAAGCTCAAAAATAGTGGGATTAAAGTCTTCAAACCACTTTTAACAATTTTATAACAAGAAGACCGATTATTCAATATAGGACCATCATCTAGAGCTTTATCATAAACATTTTCTAAGCAAAACTCTTTAGTACCATGCATTTCTAAGTTAGGCACCAATATAGGATTAGCATAGATAACAGGAGCATAACTATTATCACAAGTTTTACCCATAACAAATATTTCAAAAGAATCCATAGGAACATAACATTCATCCTCCTTTGGTAAAAATGGGGAACAATCAAATGATGTAAGAGGTAAAGAGTTACTCTCATTAGAAGGCAGGCATGGGTAGATCCATTCTTCCTCCTCTTGACCATAACTCTCCTCCTCTTTTTCATCTAATGAGCTTTCACGTTCAGCAATTTCGTCTTCCATAGGTTCCTGCAAGGCATTACTCTCTTCCATTTGTGGAAATCATCTATTAAAATATTCAAGAATATAACCATTATCTTCCTTGTAATTATCAAAGCAAAATTTATGTATCTCATAAACCTCATATTCATAAGGTGAATCATCAGTATTTTCAAGGAAACTAGCAAGTTCAAATGCACCCTTGAAATCAATAAATTCTTCAATTTGTTCCACATCATAAAGTCATAATTTCCTTTAACATAAGAAGATAGGGTAACATTATCATTATACTCACATTGAAAAGGGAGGTGTTTATACCTCCTACAGTAACAAGATTTATCAAAGCAATAAGTAACATTATAAGTAGAGCACACCTCTCTAGGAATAGTATTCAATTTATCAATTTGTTCCCATAAGTGTTTCCCTTTTTGTGAAAAACGCTGTTCCTTCTAATAATACTTATGTTCTTCCATGAACCCACCTTGCCAATAAGAACTAGTTTCAAAGAAACCATCCATTGATAGAAAGCATGGCAAAGCAAGGCAATAACATACTAGCAACTAGACCGGGAACTATTTTTTGTGTGTTTTGATAAGAGAAAGCAAACCAAACTAAACTATTTTTTTTGTAGTTTTTGATAAAATGAGGCAAACAAAACCAAGCAAAAGAAACTAAGCAAAAGAAAAACAAAGTAAAGAGAAAGGTTGTGAAGGACTCCCCTTGTGAAGACGTCCTTAGCCTCCCCCGCAACGATGCCAGAAAAGCTTGTTGGCGTGTTATTGACGCCTCGTTGGGAGACCCCAAGAGCAGGGTGTGATGAGCACAACAGAAAGTTTTCCCTCAGTAATAATCCAAGGTTATCGAACCAGTAGGAGGAGGGAAACGACTCAAAGGTGTTGCTAAAAACTTGGAGACCTGCACAACACAAAATCAAGATTTTGCCCCAACGAACAGTGAGGTTGTCAATCTCACTGGTTGCTATAACAAAGGATTAATTGTATGGTGTGGAAGGTAATAGTGGTTTGTAGAAAGTAAACAGTAACAGTGGAAGATGTATCAATGGTAAAGAATTAACCGGGGTCCATAGTTCACTAGAGGTGTTCTCCTTAGATAAACAAACATGGCATGCTGGGTAAACAAATTACAACAGGGCAATTGATAGGACTGAGCAAGGCATAACAATGCAATACTAGACATTCATGATCCTATGAGATTCGATTGGGCAATACAAAAAGATACATAGACTGCCATCCAACTACATCTGTGACTAGAAATCCACCTTCAGGTTATCATCCGAACCCCCTCTAGTATTAAGTTGCAAGCAACAAATAACTGCTTTAAGAAAAGTGTGTAAGGTAAACAATCCACTTGTTCCATGAACAAGAGACCATTTTTTTCTCCCTAGTGGCAACAACACATCTACAACCTTAGAGATTTCTGTCACTTCCCTTAGATTAAATAGAGACATGAACCCACTATCTAGCATAAATACCCCCTTTTGGAGTCACTAGAATCTACTTGGCCAAGATAGCTACTAGAAACAGAGAGCATGCAAGATCACAAACAACACATACATGATAGAATCAATAAGACAAAACCATTAATCAATCTGGCATAGTAATCTCAATATCCATCGGATTACCGCAAACACAACATGCATGATTACAAATAGATGATCTTGATCATGAACGGAGCTCACAAGATCTAAACATGGTAGCACAAAGCAGGAGATACAACCATCTAGCTACTGCATGGACCCGTAGTCCAAGGTGGAACTACTCACGCTTCGAACCGGAGGCTGGCATGATGAAGAAGAAGGCCTCCGGGATGATCTCCCCTCCAGCAGGGTGCCGGGAAGGGCTTCAGATCTCCCCGATCTAGGGATGATGGTGGCGGCGGCGGCTACAGACGGTTTCGTGGAATGTTGATCGGGTACTTAGGGTTTTGGCATCGGCGGGTCTTTATAGGCGAGGCGATGCGTCTGGCGGCAGGCCAGCGCTGGCTAGGCTTGGCAGCCGCGTGGTGTGTGGCCTCCTGGTGGCTCCTCTTCGTCTCGTATTCAGGCTCCGTGTTTCCCACGGTAAAATATTGAATTTGGATTTTGTCCCGTCCAATTACGAGAATTTTGATTTTCTGTCTTTTCTGGAACCAAAAACAGAAGAAAACAGGCAACTCGCACTGTGGCATCTTGTTAATAGATTAGTCTAGAAAAACATATAAAAACACCTCAAAGTGTAGACAAAGCAAAGCAAAGTAGATACTAAATAAGCATGGAATATCAAAAATTATAGATACGTTTCCGACGTATCAAGGAGCAGTACGTGAGGTAGAAGTGGGAGCAGTACCGTACGGCGGCAGATCTTCGCTGTGCTGCCAGTAATGCATGGCGGCGATGGGGAGGCGGGCAGAATCCTAGGGCGCCATCGATCTCCGTGACTCTAACTACACACAATCGTGGCTCCGTAACTAGCGCGATGCCTGTTCTAGAAGAACACATAAGACACTAAGGTCCTACTAGTAAAATATCAAAGTTCACACACGCGCAAGGACCTAAAGCACTAATTCTTCGACCTTTCCTGGACATGAACGCAAAAAAAGAATTCCACCTTGGCAGTGACGTGCACAATTCGAACGGTTAGGACTAGAGCTGTCAATGCTAAGCAAGTTGTGGGGTCGGGTGTCCAGTTTATAAGAAGTGGGATTAAAACGCAATCCAGACACAAGTTGTGGTACCAAAAGTGTTATTAGCTCCTCCACTAAGCATAGTGAAGGGAATATGCCCGAGAGGCAATAATAAAGTGGTTATTATCGTATTCCTTTTTCATGATAAATGTTTATTTTGCATGCTATAATTGTATTAATACAGAAATGTTAATACATGCGTGTTTAATAAACAAAAAAGAAGTTCCTAGTTATGCCCCTCTTATAAACTAGCTCGTTGATTAACAAGATGATCAAAGGTTTCCTGATCATGGACATTGTATGTTGTTAATAACGAGGTCACAACATTAGTGTAATGATGTGATGAACATTCATCCGAGTATAGCATTATGATCAAGGTCATTGTGTTTATATTTCTATAACATCATACGAAGTAATCTTAGTCCTTAGACCATGAGATCATGTCAATCACTAACACCGAAAGGGTATCTTGATAACATCAAACGTCACACTGTAACAGGGTGATTATAAAGATGGGTTCAGTGCTACGAAGGTGTTATGTTGAGGCTCATGAATCAAGAGTGGAATTTGTCCATCCCGATGACGGAGAGATATACTCTGGGCATTACGATCAAGGTCATTGTGTTTATATTGCTATAACATCATACGAAGTAATCTTAGTCCTTAGACCATGAGATCATGTCAATCACTAACACCGAAAGAGTATCTTGATAACATCAAACGTCACACCGTAACAGGGTGATTATAAAGATGGGTTCAGTGCTACGAAGGTGTTATGTTGAGGCTCATGGATCAAGAGTGGAATTTGTCCATCCCGATGATGGAGAGATATACTCTAGGCCCTCTCGGTGATATCACATTGGTTAGCTTGCAAGCAAGTGATTTGATCACTAGAGTGTTATATCACGGGAACGGGAAAAGAGTACATATCGGTAACGAGATCAAACTAGGTATGGGGATACCGATGATCGAATCTCGGACATGTAATATATCGCGAGACAAAGGGATTGAGTTACATGCGTATAAGGTTCACACGATCACAGAAGTCATCGTTGAATATGTGGGAGTCAGTACGGATCTCCAGGTCCCGTTGCTGATTATTGATCGGAGAGGGGTCTCGATCATGTCTGCATTATTTGCGAACCGTAGGGTGACACACTTAAGGGATACCGACACCATTTGGAGCAAATAATATGCCAGAGAAAGAAAAAGAAAAGCGCAGGAATTTATTTCACTAGACACCGGAACTGTTTCGGTTGTAATTGCTGAAACTGGTTCTGCACATGAAATGGAATACTAGCAAGGGGTTTTATATGAATGTTTGTTAATTAAAGTAATTAACAAAATTCTGAATAAATAAATAAAAGAGTTTTATTTAAATGAGAGCTTGCATTAAATTTGGTGGAAATTTAATGCATGTGAGTGGATTTTTGAGTGGAGGCTCTTTTATGGGAGTGGAGGCTTTTCATTTTGAGTGGGAGCTCCACCCACATGAATGTGGGAGAGGTGGGGGCAGCCCACTGGCTGTGCGCCATGCCCCTTGGGTTACCTCCTCTCTCCTATAAAAGGCCCCCCTCTCATCCTCTTAAAGCACACCTCCTCGCGAAGGATCTCTCTCCCCCCTTTAGAATTTCCCCATGGTCTCGGATCAGCGAGATACATGTTCCTGGTGGCTTTTTCTGGAAGGATTTGTTGCTTCCGCTGCTTCGCTTGAGCGAGGGCGCGGAGGTTGTTGGGGTACCCGTATGTGTGTGCAATCATGGATGCGCCACTGCTTTGCGGTGCTTGACTTGATGGTGCTGGACTGGCTGGACCAAATGGACTTCATCACGATCTTGAGATCGACAAGCGTTCGTCTACATCATCCACGAGTACAACCTCGTTAACGCTATTCGGTCTTTGAGGGTATGTATTCTATGGATGTATATCCACCCGTTGCTTGTATCTAGTAGATAGATCTTGGTACTTAGATGTTCCCATCATAGGAATTTTTTGTTTTCTATGCTGCGAACTCTACAGTGGTATCAGAGCCGGATCTATGCGTACATGCTTTGCACGGGTAGTACACATATGAGTATATGGGCGATGATGATCATTTTATTGCTTCTTAGTTGTACTTTGGATATTGGTGGCATAGTGGGATGAAGCGGCCCGAACAAACTTTACATGTCCTCGCACATGAGACCTGTTTCACGCTTGACATGCAACTAGTTTTGCATAAGTGGCTAGCGGTGTCTGTCTCTCCTACTATAGTCAATATCTAATTTGCAATGATTTGTCAACAATTTGATTATCCTCGTTGTGGTTCATGTTTGTAGGTAAGAACGGTTCTATCTTCGAAAGCCCTAAGCCACGTAAAACTTGCAATGGATAAATTAGAGGCGTCTAGTTTAGATTGTTGCTGGGCTAGTTTCATGATATGGTGATGTTGTAAGTAGAAGTATAAGTTGATACTCTTACAACACACATAACGTGTAAGTTCCATAGACCTTGGCCTTACACATAGAGGTATGATAGTGATCATACCACGGTGCACATGATGGAGATCATATGCGGGAACCATATCACTTCACTTACAAACATGTGATGTTTGATTGCATCTTATATTACTTGTTTGGCGTTTTATTAGCATAATAATATGATCCCTCATTTAGATATCAAGATAAAAATGTGTTCTTCCTTAAGTATGCACCGACAATGTTTCGTCGCTTCAAGACATCACGTGATGATCGGGTGTACTTGAATCCACGAGCATATCTCGGTGTAAGACGATTACACCGAATACTAAGGTTCTAACTTGGCGAGCCTAGCATGTACAGACATGGCCTCGGAACAGACCGAAAGGTTAAGCATGAGTCATATGTTTTGATATGATGACCATTTGATGCTCGCCTTTGAAGCTACACCGACTCACGTGATGATCGGACTTGGTGTAGTGGATTTGGTTCATGTAATCACCAAAAAGGCACGAGGGATGTCGTTTTTGAGTGGGAGTTCATTTCTAATTTGGATTAGAAGAACTCAATTTATCATAAACTAAATCAAAGTGAATTTGCATAATTTGTTGTAGTCATTGGCATTCGTTCACCACCTTATGCATAGTTGTAATTGAGATAATAGAACTATAGAATTTTGGAAATTTACTTTACGAACTGGTATCGTATTGTGTTGAGTGTCAATCTAAAGTTTAAAGTCTTATTGCAAACTTTCAGCAAACTCTGTTTACTCCGTGAAATTTAATAATTGGTATTAAATCGAGAGTAACAATTCCAGTGTTAGTATCTTAAGTATCATGTTTTGCCTCCATGATTCTTGATTGTTTTAATACCAAGTTTATCTAGGAGCTGAAAGAATTGTTTCAGAAACCATCAAGTGTGGCAGATATAACGATATCTGAAACAATGTTTTGGTTGCAATATGATAGATTATAATGTATGTTCTCATATTGGATGAGAATTTGCAAAGGTTGGAGATGCTAGACATCCTAATCATCCAAAAGGGTTTTGGAAAGTGACGTTATACTCACAATTCGCCTTTATAAGATATATTAGCTTGATCATTAAAGTCTTCATGATAAGGATGAATAGAAGATGTATGTAAAGTGTTCACTACACTAAAAGATTACTAAAGAATGGATTTTGAAAGAACGCCGATCATTTGATGATGGTGATCTACTTCAAAGTGCTAGTCCAAAGGTATTATTATTTGAATATACACGCTTTGGACTATGTGTCATGTAGATGGCGCCACTATTGATGTTGATAGATTATTTTAAAAAGGAAAAAAGAAAATGCTGAAAGAGAATCTATAAAATATATTTGGTAGAAAAGAAAAGATTGGAAATATCCAATTTAGGTATATAGATGATATACATGTTATGGTTGTATTCTTTGCTTGTTAAACAATGTGGTTCTTGGGTATTGGATACCGAATTGGTTGGTATGAAATGTCATATAGAACGACGCAATTCATGAACTACAATGGCCTAAGTAACTAGCAAGAGAATATGTGATGATGTTCATCGAAAACAAACAAACCGTTGTTTGTATTTCTCGTTGACATCAAAGCTTGACTTCAAGTTTTGTTTTAATAATTATTATTTAAATCAGGTATTATGAGAACAAAGGTTGTTCAAATAATTACCGTATTCCATATAAGATGGATGATTTACAAATCTAGTTGTAGAAATCACATCCATAAAACCTAATGCTAAAATGTCGCAAGACAAATGATTGAAAGATCACTTACGAAGTGACATCGCCGTTTAAATTATATTGGAAACAAAACATGAAGAATCTCCATATTCATGGATTTTTTGAGTCTTTGATTTGATCAAGTGACGCTTGTGAGACTTTCCTCGGGATAATTAAAACCTTGTTCAAAGGTCAAAGAAGATCGAACGACTAAAATATTGGAATTTATACATATCGATGTATGTAGTCCATTATGTGTAGTCGTAAGTGATGGGTTTCAACTTCATATACTTTCTCCGGAAATTTGAGTGAATATTCACTTAATGAGAAAGAAGTATGAAATATTTGATAATGTTTCAAAGACTTTCAAGATGAAGTGGAAAATCATTGTAACAAGAAAATAAAATGGTTTATGATTTTATCATAAGGAATTTATTTGAGTTACAAGTGTAGCAAGAAAAGTAAATGAATTATGATTTATCATAAAGGGATTTATTTGAGTTGCAAGTTTAGCAAAAACACGTAGATTTACATCTCCCGAAACACCATAGGAGTATGGAGTGTTTGAGATTTGTAATAAAACCTTGTTTGACATGGTTGGATCAAAGGTGTTATTTATAAAACTGCCATTGTGTTTTAAAAGATTAAAGCTTTAGAGACTATCTCTTTTACACTGAAAAGAGCTTCATCTTGATCCATTGAAATGACACCATATGAGTTATGGTTTGGGGTAAAACCCAAGTTGTCCTTTCTTAAATTTTGGTATGCTAAACATAAGTAAGATGTTTACAACCAAAGTCGGATGAGCATGTCTTTGTAGATTATTTTGAATAACAATTGGTTATTCTTCCATAACACCAAGGACAAAAGGGTTTGTCGCTTGAAATGTGAAGTTTCTTGAAAAAGGATTTTTTCGCAAAAGTTAAGTGGGAGGACAATAGAACTTTGATAAGGTTAACGAACCTTAGCTAGATGTGTTGAGTTGCGCAGCGCCGGAAATCGTTCCGGAGGCTGCCATAATGCTCATAGCTTATGTGCCTCAAAGGTTGTGGTCAAGGAAATCTAAGTTCTTATTGAACCAAGTAGGTCGGATAAACAATCAAATGCTGAGATTTGAGAGTAAATCATTATTGTTTGACAATGATGAACCGACTACATGCAAAAAAGCGATGATGGGCCCTGACTCCGTCAAAATGGCTTGAAGCCATAAAATCCGTGATAGTTCCATACACGAGAAATCAAGTTTTGAACTTGGAAGACCCTCCGGAAAGGTGTAAAAACCTATCGGTCGTATTTGCATCTATAAATAAACAGACATGGATATTTCACATCTATGAAATAGTCGACATGTCGTAAAGTATTTTATGACAATGTTCAAAGAGTTGACTATGACAAGATTTGATCTTTCATAGTGATAATTAGTCTGGACGGATTAAAGTAGAAACCACTACATATAATTTGGTATATCGTAGATGAATAAACAAAACAAAGTTCTTCTAATAGAATGGTTACCTAGGACGTGTACATGACACGGTTCAAAGGGTTTTGTTAAATTCAAAGGATGCTAAAAGGGCATGCAAACTTCAATGGTTGAAGTAAGCATCGCGGAGTTGGAATCTTCACCATGATGAAAAATGAGTTTTTCATCAGGAGACGATGAAGATGCTTGCATTTGCAAGAAATTAAGTGGAAGCGCTAAGACATATTTTAATATATTATGTGGAGGACATCTTGTTGATTGGAAATGATGTATCTTTTATTGATAAAGGTTAATAATTTCATTTTGATGAAAAACTTAGGCAAAACCCGAATATTTAGCATGAATGTCTATAGTGGATAGACCGTGATGCTAATATGGTTGTGCCAAACGTACATATATGAGATATTGAAGGAGTTCAATATAGAAACGACAAGAAACGGTTATTATCGCATGGAAAGGAATTGAATCAAGATTCAAGTGCATCGACACTTGATAAGTGAAACAATATTCATGTGGTTTGACACTTGATGAGTGTAATCACAAGAATTTTTGATCAACCATACCATGATATGTACACATCCAGATATGTCCTATGCTCTAAATTTTATGAGCATATACCAGAATGAATCATAAAATGATCATTGGACGACAGTGAGGATATTCTTGTGATCTTTTGTAAGAACTAAGAATATATTTGTGTAGAGGTGACACACAATTACAAATAGTTCACTGTAAAGCGTTACATTGATACTAGTTTTGTCACAAGATATAAATTAAGTTTATCTCAATTTAAACTATGGATGACACAATGTAATGGAAAGGAGTTTCCATGATGGATTTGGAAGAGTTTCAAAGTTAAGACATTGTGACGAATACTACAACAAAAGGCTAAGTATATGACTGCTATAGTAGCAGCAAAGGAGGGCATTTGTATCAAGTAGTTTGTTATCAAACTAAGGTGTGGTTCGCAACGGGCTAACACTAAATATATATTGTATGACAATAGTATCGACATGATTTAACCCCAAGGAACTAAAGGTCTCACCGAAAGACCAAATTTATACAATGTCACCTCATTGGAGAATGAGTGATGCGTGAAGACGTAAAGATATGCAAATACACACGGACCTGAAAGTGTCAGATCCATAGATTACGTTAACCACTTGCAGTTGCGTATATGGAACACCAAAAGGCCATAGGTGTTCAATACACAAAGTTTTTCAAACTAGATTATTGTCTCTAGTGCAAGTGAGAGACTGAAGGGAATATGCCCAAGAGGCAATAATAAAGTGGTTATTATCATATTCCTTATTTATGATAAATGTTTATTTTGCATTCTATAATTGTATTAATACGGAAACATTAATACATGTGTGTTTAATAAACAAAAAGGAAGTTCCTAGTTATGCCTCTCTTATAAACTAGCTCGTTGATTAACAAGATGATCAAAGGTTTCCTGATCATGGACATTGTATGTTGTTAATAACGAGGTCACAACATTAGTGTAATGATGTGATGAACATTCATCCGAAGTATAGCATTACGATCAAGGTCATTGTGTTTATATTGCTATAACATCATACGAAGTAATCTTAGTCCTTAGACCATGAGATCATGTCAATCACTAACACCGAAAGAGTATCTTGATAACATCAAACGTCACACCGTAACAGGGTGATTATAAAGATGAGTTCAGTGTTACGAAGGTGTTATGTTGAGGCTCATGGACCAAGAGTGGAATTTGTCCATCCCGATGACGGAGGGATATACTCTAGGCCCTCTCGATGATATCACATTGGTTAGCTTGCAAGCAAGTGATTTGATCACTAGAATATTATATCACGGGAATGAGAAAAGAGTACATGTCGGTAACGAGATCAAACTAGGTATGGGGATACCGATGATCGAATCTCGGACATGTAATATATCGCGAGACAAAGGGATCGAGTTACATGCGTATAAGGTTCACACGATCACAATAGTCATCGTTGAATATGTGAGAGTCAGTACGGATCTCCAGGTCCCGCTCCTGATTATTGATCGAAGAGGGGTCTCGATCATGTCTGCATTATTAGAGAACCATAGGGTGACACACTTAAGGGATACCGACACCATTTGGAGCAAATAATATGCCAGAGAAAGAAAAAGGAAAGCGCAGGAATTTATTTCACTACACACTGGAACTGTTTCGGTTGAAATTGCTGAAACTGGTTCTGCATGTGAAATGTAATACTAGCAAGGGGTTTTATGTGAATGTTTGTTAATTAAAGTAATTAACAAAATTCTGAATAAATAAATAAATAGTTTTATTTAAATGAGAGCTTGCATTAAATTTGGTGGAAATTTAATGCATGTGAGTGGATTTTTGAGTGAAGACTCTTTTATGGGAGTGGAGGCTTTTCATTTTGAGTGGGAGCCCCACCCACATGAATGTGGGAGAGGTGGGGGCAGCCCCATGGCTGGGCGCCATGCCCCTTGGGTGCCCCCTCTCCCCTATAAAAGGCCCCCCTCTCATCCTCTCAAAGCACACCTTCTCGTGAAAGATCTCTTTCCCCTCTTTAGAATTTTCCCATGGTCTCAGATCAGCGAAATACATGTTTCCGGTGGCTTTTTCTGAAAGGATTTGTTGCTTCCGCTGCTTCGCTGGAGCGAGGGCGCGGAGGTTGTCGGGGTACCCGTACGTGTGTGCGATCACGGATGCACCACTGCTTTGCGGTGCTTGACTTGATGGTGCTGGACCGGCTGGACCAGATGGACTTCATCACGATCTTGAGATCGGCAAGTGTTCGTCTATACCATCCACGAGTACAACCTTGTTAACGCTATTCGGTCTTCGAGGGTATGTATTCTATGGATGTATATTCACCCGTTGCTTGTATCTAGTAGATAGATCTTGGTACTTAGATGTTCCCATCGTGGGAATTTTTTTGTTTTCTATGCTGCGAACCCTACACATAGGTCCCAGAAGAGGTCTAACTTATATAAGGCTAGTCATAGTGGGAGTAACTTGAGTAGTAACATAGTTTTGCATGTATTGTCAACTAAGCATTTAGATGACATGACATGCAATTAGATGATAAGAGAGAGGCTTGTGGTAACTAGCTATGTTACCATAACATCACACATTTCAAGACAAAATGAGTCTATATTACAATAAATAAGCCTTTGCATGACAACACACATATATTATTTTCCACTATGGAGATAGTAACTTAGACTAATAACATACACATGTTACCTCTCTAAGTTACTCCCCACTATGACCAGACTAAAGGGACCACACAACTTCATTTATAACAAACCTTGATGATGGTACACCTACGTGATGAGCCTGATAAATTTTTATGGAAGCTTATGACATTTGGTGTTTTTATGGTGAAAACTATGTATGAACAACTACCGAGTGAGCATAATGATTTTCCCAAAGGTACTTATAGAAATTAAAGATACCACTAAAATTAAAGATTTTCATGTAGTTCCTCAATAGAAAAATTCTACTCACAAAATATAACCTTGGTAAAAGAAAATTGAATGATGTTTTTTTAGATCTTAAAGGTTGGCCTTTTTTTTTGGCCTGATGCCGCTTTTGTGAACCAGGGGAGACAATTGAGCATTGATCTCTTTCATATAGGTTTGCCCAACTTATTTGGTGTATTGTTGATTTTACTTATAATATTTCACAACCAACCAATATCACAAATATGTTTGGTAATTGGTTAAATAGAACCGACAAGAGCACTAAAGATAGACATTAAAAAAATAATAGCTTTATATTCTCAAAATATGTAATAAATTTAGATTAAAATTGCAACTAAGAAAGAAGAAAAAAAGTTTTTTCAAAAAATTAAACGAACATCAGAGAA
This sequence comes from Avena longiglumis, assembly GCA_030063025.1. Lineage (NCBI taxonomy): Eukaryota > Viridiplantae > Streptophyta > Magnoliopsida > Poales > Poaceae > Avena > Avena longiglumis. The sequence continues at coordinate 31,300,402 of CP125979.1, read as the reverse complement.
AAAATTTAAAAAATATTGGGATGTAAAAAGCAATCGACTATATGGACAAAATTCTTGTCGACCAATTTCTAGCAAATCCATTTACGGAGTATTATAATTTACCAAAAAAATAATGTTTTAAGATTAGTCCTAAACATACGGTCGTGCCTCCGCCTTCGCGGGAGCTTCCGCCGCGGTCGCCCCACCCTGCTAGATCCTCGCATCGGCCACATCGAGTCTCTAGGAGGGTGGATTTGCCGCTAAACCTAGTTGATCGATCGCCGGAGCTAGGGATTCGCGACGGAGGAGCGGCGTTGAAATAAGGGTTTGCACCAAAGACCGTCCCTATGCGCAGTACATATACTGGCCGTGGTCGTGTATTTACGGGCCAACATAAAAGATTTTACATGCCAGGTCAGTATTCAGGTTTTGCTAGATGAGTAAATTTTGGCCAAACTGCAAAAACGCGACTTGTACGGGCCGAGCCTGTTTTAAGGGATCCATTAGGGCATGTACGATGCTAGAGAAGACGGGTCTTCTCTTAGCCCTCCACGTAATTTAGAGAAGGTAACAAAAATAAGTTGTACAATGGGTTATCTCTTATTGCTATCTCTAAGAATTAATGTGAATTACTAATTATAGTAAGAAATTATGTTAATAAGAGAAGACATAAACTATAATGGAGAAAATAGTCTTCTTTTATTTTTAAGGGATCATCGCTTAGCTAAGGAAAGACAATATTCTCTTTCTTCATTCTCTTTCATCCAACTAAGCGAAAATCCAACATGGCAACCGTAAGAAAAGGCTTACGTCACCGACATGCCCATGCCCTACTCTAAGCTATTCCTAGGGCTGCAAGTTCCTTGAACTTGCCAAGTAGAAATAAAATATGGGGATTTCTACGCAGTGCGCGCACACTTTTTGGCTCTACGGAGTGCCCCACCCAGATTAGGAAACCAACTGTTCGGACAATCCGGGAAAAGCCAGATTAGGAAACGCACTATCACGAAATGCACAGCCTGTGATAGTCTCGATTGAAAATCCCATGTGCAGGGATCCCGAGCCCCCTCCTCTGGCCCCACGTCTATCGCACGCTCCCTTCTTTTCTACCCTTATTATCTTCTCTGGCAGCCGCAGATCTCCATGGACGAGTTTGGCCTCGAAAAAAATACAACCAAACAATATGCTCCCTCGGTCCCAAAATAAGTGACTTCAATTTGTCTAAATTTACATGTATTTATATAGTAAAACAAATTAAGATATATATGAATCTAGACAAACCCACATCACCTTATTTAGGACGGAGGGAATACTAGTTGGACCGATTTAAAAACCACTCAAATATTTGTTGGCATACACTAGATGCGTTGCACACGTACAAACGGATGCTCACATACAAAATCGAAACCTCAACCCGTGTCATCTCTGCTATCCAGGACATTATACCATACCCTAATTTTTTCTAGCTACATCCAACTTTAACTTGATTTTTTTAACCCCCTCAAGTATCATACTTTACTGCATATGCTACATGCTGAATACTTAAATAGATTTACAGTGCACAAACCAAATGGAGTTTCAGGCTTTGCTGAAAAATTATGGTCCATGTACGAAAGAGTTACATGGTAGATACAAAAAGTTATGGACAATACACAAAAAATTACAGGCTAGATATGAAGATGCAGTTCATAGGCAAAAAAAGAAGTTACAGGCTGCATAAAGTCCATATATATGATGTTACAGGCTGAAAAGTCCCCATATACAAAAAGTTACTTACTAGTTATAGTCCATATGAAAAAAACTCCCTGTAAAAAGTTAAATCAATTAAAATTGACAACTATAGTATTAAATACATTCATATTGATTAAAGTTACATGCATATATATACATATTAACGAAAAGTTACATGCAAATGTAAAAATACCTCCCTGTAATAGTTAAATCCGTTAAAGTTGTCAACTACGGTATTAAATACATTCATATTGATTAAAGTTACATATATACCAATTAGAAAAGTTACATGCACATGGGCAAAAAAAAAATGATAGACAATATATGCAGTGTAAAAATCCCAGCACATATGCTATGAATCCAAAAAGTTAGTCCATACTCACAAAAGTTACAGGCAAGATATAAAAATTTACAGCTGGTGTAAAAATGTTATAGTCTAGACACGGAAAGTTACAAGTTGAGATGAATTAGTGCTTCATCTGAAGGAGGCCACCTGCCCCGAAGCTTCCAACCGGACCACTTGCCACCGATGAGGCAGATTCAGAGGAGGATATCGAAGGAGTGTGGTATCGATGCAGGAGAAGTTATTCAAAAAAAATCCAATAGCTACTTCCTGGCAAAACAGGAACACAAAACTATCAATTTGCAAACAGTTACATTATGTGCTCTCCAAATGCATAAAGTTACAGTCTAGAACTACGGTATTTAAGACATTCGTATTAATTAAAAAAATGCATGCATATATATACAGATTAAAGAAAAGATACACGCATATAGCAAAAAAAATGAAAAAAATGGAGTGGACAAAATTCTAACATATTTGCTATGAATTCAAAAAGTTACAGTACATACTCGCAAAAGTTATAGACATAATATAAAAAGTTATAGACTATAAATAAAAAAGATTAAGTTACAGGCCATATATAGAAGTTATAGCCCGTATGCTTAAAAAGTAACAGCCTAGGTGTAAAAAAACTCTAAAAATCCATGCACTGAATGGTACATGCTAAGATGAACTAGTGCTTAATTTGATCCTGATAGTTACATTCCTGTGACACAAAACACAAATAGCACCATCCCCCTAAGAAAATAAAATTCAAAAAACAAAAATCGAAAGCAAAACTCCCATGCATGTAACAAATGAGTGCTGACTAAAATGGAGAGCAACACTCCCATGCAACCTATTGCTGACGAAAATTGATTCCGGAGGATATACACGCCCATGACCCATGCAAACCTAGTACTGCCAAAATTTTGATTTCAAGGGGATCTACACATCCATGGACACCTGCTGTACATGAGCCAAAAGTTTGATTTCAGGGGATCTACATTGTGGCCGTGCTGTACATCAGCAAAAAGTAGTGCAAAAGAAAATTGGACTTCGATTTTTTGGGGTTCTACATATCCATGACCTCCTGATGTACACGTGAGCTAGGCAGCTATGGTTGTAAAGTAGATAGGAGATGGAGAGAAAGGTACTCACAACAGGGTATCAAGCACTCAGGACCTCGCCGATGATGCTCCCCGACATCCTCTGCTCTCAGGACAGCCCAATCGACCGCATCGCCCCTTTGGTGAGGGCGATGGAGCCCTGATTCGCGGACATCAATGCAGACCTGGCCGCCAGGGCAACTAGGATGGTTCATTGCATAATAAACCATCAAAATTACATGCTAAGATGAACCAGTGACTCCTTTCATCTAAAATTACATGCTAAGATGGAACTAGTGACCCCCTTCATCTAAAATTACATGCTAAGATGGAACTAGTGACCCCCTTCATCTAAAATTACATGCTAAGATGGAACTAGTGTCCCCTTCAACTAAATTTATCTCAAAAAAAACAGAGTTAAATTAATTACATGCAATTACTTTTGTGGGAAAGGGGCATACATCCTCTGTGTGTATTATTACATACAAAAGTATTCATGATTTTATTGGATTATGGCATCCATAAGCATTTGAAAATAAAATGCTGTACAACCTTGGAGTATAAAATGTACATCTTATGTGTGCGACAATATGAATACCATGAGTTAATTATGCAAAGTTTACATTCTATGATTATACAGTAACCCGCGATATGTAATAGGATCGTCATAACGTTTTGAACAAAAAATCAGACAACACCTAACATAAGTTGTGGCCGGGGGTC